>RSEF01000003.1:29144201-29166470 GCA_003993805.1 Himantopus leucocephalus | reverse complement strand
GTACAGTACAGGTGCGATACGAAGCAGGCAAGACTGGCCATCCCTCGTTTAAAATGTGTGAGCAGCTAGCCCATATATTTTCCTTTCCAAAAATGATTTATACATGCGGGCCTATGACTTGCCAGTGGTTAGGTGGGATATGTTTGCATTCTTAAAACAGCTTTTGCAAGGTGATGAGCCTGTAAAGAATGGTTTGTGAGATATAAATCATAAAAATAGGTTGTTCTGTTAAATGCCTGCCTCAGCCATTCCTGGAGAGTGATTTAAAAATGTTCCCTTGCTCCACTTACCTTGGCTAAGTGGTTTACAGGAAGGATTATTTTAGCTGTAATACGGAAATGCTGATCAGTGGTACAATTCAAAAATCCAAGGGAGGATTTGGTTCAGCTGCACAATGCTTTTGTGTCGGGGAAGATTGCCAGTGAAGGTGTTTTAGTCAGAAAAAAAGGAAAGTCTTTGTATGAAGGCCACTTTTTTGCCTTGGTGGCATAGCTGATGCTCAGTGTATCTTCCCATGCAGGGGCACGGGGGCGATGGGTAGGTAGAAGTAGCGGCTGTATGTTTCTGTGGTGGAAAAATCCACAAAACAAAAGTGAAAACTGTATCCAAATTTGATAGAAAACCCCAAAACTGCTTCAGGTGCCCCAGCACATGCAGTCTCAGCCTTTATGGTTTATGCATAACAAAAGAAAACCATACACTGTGTTTTGGAGTGGACGAGGGTTTTGAAAGCAGGGAGGGTAACGTGGCATTGTGGGTGGTGGTGGCTTTTCCCCCTTCATCCCTGTGATCTCTCTGGGGTGCTGGGGAGGGGAGATGGAAGTGCTCTTTGCCTGTAATTGCGGTGGGCAGCACGTGTGTGGGGACAGAAGGATAAGGAAACAAATCTATTCTGCACGGGGCAAGATGTGGAGGCAGTGACTCCGAAGGCTGCGTCACAAACCAGTTCCCTGGCACCGGCATACTGAAAAACGTATGTTCTCCATTACTTTGAAGGCATCGCTTGCTTTGGGGAATTGTATGTTCCTGGTTACAAGAAACCCAATTAGTTATAGTCTTTTTTTGCCTTTTCTTGATTGGAACATTTTAATGGAAGAGCTGAAGTAGAAAAAGGAGCAATGGAGGGATATATGGTGATTCAGAATAGGATGGTGCAGGAAGATGCAACGCCGATAGTGTTGGTCCCAGTTAGGTTTCTCCCAGTATGAATATACACATGGGATCCGGGCTGTGCCTGACTGAGATGAAATGGAGTTGTGTTGTGCTTCCAGTTTTGTCCCTGTAAAACAGAAATATGTTTGCTATTTGACCTGTATTGGGGTAATATTTTTAAATCAGATGAGAATGCAAATAAGCATTTGAAAGGACCTCCTGTCCTTCCGTCCCTCTTCAGGGGGAAAATACAGTATGGAGACAACAGTGATGATATCTGAAGCCAAAGATCCAAATTTGACAAAACTGGCTTTTGGTATATGCTATATTTAAGAAAAAACATAACCAACGTCTGTTGTTAATAACAAAACTTTGATTTAGATAGACCAAACAAGTAGGAGAGACAGAGTCCGCGTTCAGTTTTTAATGTACCCATCTAGGTTTTTTGCCTAGCAGGGCAGATACACCTGAGCAGGCCAGCTATTCCTCTGAGGAGTGCACGGGGATCCCAGGATTTTGCATTTTATTTTCTTCTTTGGCCTGGGTTAGAGTGGAAGAAGCCATGAATGTTTTCGAGCGGAAATGTGGGTACTTGGTGGGACTGCCACACTGCCCTGCCGCCGGCTCTATAGCAGGCTGGCAGAGTGCTTTAACCCCAGGCGAAGTGGCTCTGTTGGGATTTATTTTTTTTCTTTTTTTTTTTTTTTAACTCATTCTGCTTTAAGTATAACTTTGTTTGTGTGTTCCCGTCAAGACCAATTTAACTTCAATAACTTGGTAACAGTTTGA
This sequence comes from Himantopus leucocephalus, assembly GCA_003993805.1. Classification (NCBI taxonomy): domain Eukaryota; kingdom Metazoa; phylum Chordata; class Aves; order Charadriiformes; family Recurvirostridae; genus Himantopus; species Himantopus leucocephalus. The sequence continues at coordinate 29,164,529 of RSEF01000003.1, read as the reverse complement.
ATACAGAAAGATTTTGTTAAGAGATCCACACCCTCACACACACAGTCCACACACAGCCCGACAAATATACACCCGGCTCTTTTTTTATGAGCAGCAAACATTACAGCAGTCTTTCACAAAGAGCCTGACTTCTCAGTCTTGATGGTTCCTACAGTACTATTTTAACCCAAGAAATGGTATACAATAAAAAGCTTTGTGCTCCTATAAAGAGACAGAAAAGCACAATTTTAAGAAAAACCAAACCACTTGAAATAGCTCATCTCTTGGGAGATGAAGCCTTTGAAGCAGTGAGCTTTATTTGCTTTGCCATTTCTCAAAGAGATAAAGTAGGGCAAAGTTGTACAAATCTAGAAATACAGGATTCAGTTCTCTTGTTTCTCCATTGTGTACCCTAAGCACAAAACTTTATCTTTACTGCACATCCCAAGAAATGGGTATATTAAGAGAAACTGAAGTAGTGCTCAAAAAGCATTTAAGTAGCAGTAGTTGGGACAGATCTGCTACTGCAGAGGGCTACTGCCCACCTCTTTAATGAGGGTTCTGAGATTTTGACCATGATTTCCCCATCATGGGAACAAGTTTAGCTCAGAAAACTGAAGGGCCAGTCTGGCAAAATTAAGATTCCCCCAAAGGTATTTGTGTTTTCAGAAACAAGTGGTTAACAGGAGAATAAACAGACTCTCAGGCCACCTGTCGTCTTCAACAAAAATTATTATTATCCTTCTAATTGGCACCAATTTAGCTTTTACAAATGCAAAGGAAACACAAAGCCTACCATGGCAGGAATGCCATCCAAAACCACCATACAGTTTGTTTTCCAATTTTGTCATTCCACAGCTTGCACAAAGAGCAATTTTCTGTCTGGTGTCTACACAAAAGTAGAAGTCTTGTGTCCTGAACTCGGGTTTGTAAATGACCCTTTGGTCCCATGGGGCATATACATTTCTGTGACTCTCTTAGTTATGTCCTCCTCCTCCTCATAGCTCCGTAAGATGCTTTTTCCTTTGCACTTAGTCCTCTGTGTATTCGCTTGGCATTTCGTATTGCTAAGAGTTTGGAGGTTGCACCTCACTGGCGATCCTCAAAGTGATGCTCAAGTGAGGTCAGTGCAGAGAACTTTACTGAAGCACTCGCTGCCTCCTGGCCCAGGTGCTGTTTGGGCTCTCTGCTGCGGCCAGTCTTCTTCCACGAACGTCTCGGGAGAGTCATGGCATGGGTGTGATGGAGACGGGGATAGCTGCCCGCCTCAGCCCTGGTGCGTATTGCGGCATGGAATTGGCTAATCTGATTTCCAGTGCTGCACTGCCTGTAGCCCACGAGCTTTTTTTAAGCTTTTCAGAGTCAGCAGCACCAGAGGAGGAATAAAGGAAGGTGTGAGTGACCTGCCAATTCATGCACCCAAAACCAATACTGCTAGCAATTCTTGGAGAGAGGGTGTTTGTTATAAAGTAGTGGTATTTAAAAATGTATCTAGTAAACGTTGTCGGCCAGTTCTAGGGTTTTTTTGGGGATGGGAGAAAGAAACATTCTATAATTTTTAAACAAATCATGTCAATCCCAGGAGTGTTTAAAGAGAAATGTAATGAATCTGAATAGTGGTAACAGATTAACAGATCAGTTAACAAGGGCGTAGAAGCTGTTCGGCCATATTTTTTTTTTAAGTAACTATTTTAAAACAATTACCTTTGATTAGTATTTCACTGTTACCAGGCATGGGTTTAGAATTTGGCCAATGTTGTGGGGTTTGTGGGTAATTTTTTGATATCTTATTGTTATCTTTCTTTGTACTTTTTAGTTTGTTGTAGTAAAAACATATCAACCCACCACTGGCTAACTAACTTTCATCCAGGATTACATTAGATCTAATTATATTTGACATTGTCACAGCAGGATCGCACCACAAGTCATTCTGTGCCATGGAATGACAAGAAGAGTAATTTTATAGCGAGGGCGCTCGTTATGAACAGTGAGGAGCAATTTGAGAGGGGAATTACAGGACTGGAATAAACAATTTGACATAGAGATTGCAATTCCTATATGGTGAGAGTTAAAGAGTCCCTCAGCCTGCTGTAACACATATTTTTTGCTTGCTATCGCAGTTCCATGGTTGACACCCATGAAGGCTGTAATGTGGTTTTGGATTTGCATTGGTGCTGCTGGGTACATGGTGCTGCTTCCCCCCTCCCCCCCCATTATCTTTATTTCCTTTTCCTTCTCCCCACCCAACCTCTCCTCACTTGGCTCTCAGCTCCCAATGACTGGATTAAGAGTAAATCCTCGACTTCCTGAATTTTAAAAGCCTTCCCCTTGTGATGAGCTCCAAACCAACCAGGATGGTTTTATGATACTATGCCATTATATAACCAAAGGCCATCGTTTCTGTTTTTAAAGACTGTATATTTGCACTGGTCCTGGCAAAAGCCTCTGGCCGCTTACACCAGTGTGTCCCAGCTGACTGTGTAAAGGCAAGCAGCAACTGTATTTTGGGAGCCTTACTTTTATTAGGGCTCCTTCTGTATTTGTTGTTTTCTCCTGATGGTTCAGCTCGGATGACCAACTCATTACGAGAACTTCTGCTTTTGTTAAAAAAGAAAAAGCAATTGTGGTTTCAGAGAAAAGTTACAGATTTGACTGGGGTACAACTGAAAATCAGCTCAGAAGCTTGTCAGTGAAGAAAGTCAAAAAAGCAACTGTTTTGGAAACCCGATTCAAGAATTTCCCCTTTGTCAGTCTAATTGTAAGCATAAATAAAACTGCAAACATAAACAGAAGAGTAAGTCTTTGGGGGAACCAAATAAAACCAACTACATTCTTTGCTCGGCTAAACCATTATAAACCCAGGTTCGTTCCACGGAAATCGGGACAGAGAGTAGTTTTCAGAGTGACAAAACCAAGGTGTCCCAGGGGTTTTAGCTATACAGTTCCGTGGAGGCGAAGGAAAAGCTGACTCAACGCCTTGGCATTCAAACCATACACAAAATGGCTCCATCTTATGTGTCTTCCTTGCTGGAGGGGGATGTGGGAGATGAATGCCATGCTCCTGCTCTGTTTGTTTTACAGTATTTACATGTCTGTCTTGTAAAGACACGCTTGTGTCTGGAGGGCTGGGCCAAGGCTGTCCTTCCAGGGAATACACAAACCTGAGGATGTGTCTCTTAAAAGTAGCAATGCTACTAAAAGTAGAATCAAATGTGCTGGTGGCAGATAAAGCCTTTCCAAGGGAGTTGGTTACAAGGCATAAAACTTGGGCACTACCACTGATGGCAGCAATGTGCTGCAAGATGTGACCGTTCCTTTGCAAACCCTCCCAGCTTTTCAGGGTTTATGACAGCTCAGCAGTCGGTTTGGAGTCGGTTTTGATACTGCTCTCTGCAACATTGCAGGTTGTTATTGCAGTTTAAAAGCTAGCAAAATGCATCTAAGAGTGTCGTGGCTGACTTGGAAACAGTAATTTTTCCTTCTTTTCCCAGAAGATACGGTATCTTTGGTTTTGAGTGTATGTAGAGGATTATTTTCTTTTTTTGCTAGCCACGTTTCCTGTAAAGTTGTATGTGATGGTATTTCAAATTGAATTTAGGAAAAAAGAACCCTTTTCCTCCACCCACTCATTAGAGAAAATCATTTGCACAGTTTGATGACCTATTTTCATTTATTCAGGAACTTGTGAGAAATCCTGCCTTGCCTGAGTACTCAGAAAGGCTCTGAAAAAAAGAGTCTAGTTTTTGAGATCATAGCTTGCTTTGTGTAAAATCCTACTTAGTTTGTGGATTAGTCACCCAAGTAACCTAATCCATATGCTAAAGTTCTCACATAATTGAGAAACACTAAGTAGAAAACCTGTTTTTTTTTAACTGCCCTTAATTTCTCACCTTGCATTTTTATTTTATTAAATGCAATATCCAAAGTAGTGATTTAACCCTTTTATGTATGTTTTTTGAATGCACACATACTTTTAAACCTAATGGTGCCAACCACTACCCCCCTCACATGCATTTGATTTAGAATGATGGTAGTTGGGAGTTTCTGCATGTAGTGGACAGCTTGAGAACTTTGTCAGCCAAGGTTTTCCAGTTGAGAGCTTCTATAAAAGATAATATGCAATAGGCTCAGGAAAATTTGCAACACGCGTAATGACATCCCTAGGAATTTTTATTCCAGCAGTAGTAAAAGGCAGTTCATACTGAACATGGAAATATTTCAGAAGGTGATCAGAAGTCCTCTACAGCTCCTAATGTGTTCGGAAGTTCAGAATTTCTCATATTGTGGTTTTAATTCTGTTAGTCTAAGCACTAGAGCTGATAGCTGCCCTGCACATGTAAGCATAAGGCTAAGGCAACCTCAATTTTAAATATTTGGCTTTTTTTCTTAACCAAGAATAACAGAGTTGATTGGATACCATCCAGAGGAGCTGCTGGGCCGTTCAGCATACGAGTTCTACCATGCCTTGGACTCAGAGAGTATGACCAAGAGTCACCAGAACTGTAAGTCACATTCTTATTTTTCTTCACAGCTTGCAGGTACTTCAATAAGTAGTTGAAAATACAAATGCGCCTTGTCTGTAGATATTCTCTGAGAACAGTATTTACACTTTTCAAGAAAACTTACAGGTTACTGCGCTTGTCTAGCTGAAACCTGCTACTGATCTTTCCAGAGGGTCTGATTTTTGCTATAATTAAAACTAAACTTGGATGGTAGAGAGGAGAATCGCTGTGTCTCTAAAGGATAATACAAGGATCAGCTGAAAATTTGAAAAGCTGAGTTAGACAGTACTAGCCTGGTGAGAAGTGCTGGTATTATCCTTCTGGTGTGCCATTGGGCTCAGCAGGAAGAGCAGCTGTAAAGGGTAATAGGAATATTGCAGTGTGTTTTTGAATCTCTTTCTTCTGTTACCAAATAATAACTATCTTTCCACCCAAAACAGATGTGCGAAGAGACTTTCTAAAAGGGATATTCATTATACAAGTAATATATACTGCCAGGAACAGCTTCTTCTTGTTATTCTTATGCCTATGTGAACTGCCAGTTTTAGCTGTTTTTAATGTAAAGTACCCAAATTCTTCTGGGAGCGGAGATTAGAGCCAAGATCTGCTCCCTCTCTTCAGCAGGCCACACAGTTACATTTCCTCTCTCACACACATAAGATGTCTTAAATTTACTGGATTTAAATCTTCAGTCTCTGTCCCTAGAGTTGGCACTATGGTTGGAGACAGCTTGGTGCACTAGTACACAAATGACATTTCCCACCCTTGCCTGTTACAGCCACTGGATGAGTGTATGGGAGAGTTCTCAGCAACACATCACTAACGTGTCTGCTGCTGCTCTTTTTATAAAAACAAAGCAAAGCTCCTAGATTGGAGTCCACGAGTCCACAAAAAAAAAAACCCACCTTGTAGTTACTATGATCAAGGTCTCTGTCCTCGGGAAAAAGGACCGTGACTTAGGTCATGTCTGTGGGGAATTGCCCACCAAATAGACTTCCAGAAAGTATTTCTGTACTTCCCAGAGAAAAGTAGCAGCAAAGAATAACTGTCTGACCTTAAGGGGAAAAGGGAATATGTGTTAGCTCTAATGGCAAGGATTCAGGGCAGCTTTGACTTGAAATGTTTCTTGAAAGAACGTTCGTTTGGCAGTGATTAAACTTGTGTGCTGTAAAACAGTGTTGGTATGAATNAAAAAAAAAAAAAAAAAAAAAAAGAAATCACACTGTACTTGCTGAGAGTTGTCTGGGAATGTGTTTGTTAAAATTGTTTCTCAGGGGATGTCTTCATGCTTTTAACAGTGAAAAGGAATTAGTGATATTCATAGATAGGATGTCCATACCGTATGCAGGCCTATCGGGAGTCATCCCGAGAGATCAGTCGGTATGTTGCATTGTTGCTTTTGAATCGTTGTGTTGCATTTCTAAGAATGGGACAACACCAGGGAGGGAATGAAATGAGAGCTGGCAGTCTCTTTGGTAACAGGAGTGAGAGACTGAGCCCTTGTTGGTTATCCCTATCTAGTTAATGAAATGAGACCACAGAGTTGGGACATGTCCATGTTAAGATTTCTGGAGAGTTTCCAGTACCCATCTTGACCACTCATTGATGGAGGTTGTTCCTCACTCTAGCAATTGAATTCACCTCACGTAGTGCAGAGTTTGTCTTGATGCCATTTGTGCCTACTGAAAAGGGCAATGTCCTACGAGCTTTTGTTGTTGGGCATGAGGACTGATTGAGAAGCAGGATGAAGGTAAGGGAAAGCCTAGAGGGGTGAGTTATACCAGCAACAGTGCTCAAGGCACTGTGCACTGCACAGGTTATAAATATTTAGGATCAAACTGTTCTATAGTGTTTATGGTAGCACAGGATCGACATGGATGATCTTTACTGTTGGAAGCACAGGACCAAAGCCTACGCTGGGATAAATGCTGCTGCCCACAACAGAACCATCACTTTACATTGCCAGCAAATGTGACCCCTTTAGTTTTTCTAAGGTAAATACTTCTGGTGTCTTCTGGGACAGTAAGGCTTCTTACCAACCCAGAGAACAGCCACAAAGGCAAAGTGACAGCAGGCTGTGACTTGAGAAAACATACATAAACCCTCCTAATGGGAAAGCCCTAGGTTTCATAATGTGTGCCATTGAGATGTTGTCTAATTCGCAGGGTAACCAAGCAGGTATATAGCTTATACACGACTTACTAGTTCTCCCTAGCATGTAGCTATACAGAACTATTAGTTCTTTCTGGCCATGTTCATTTATACATGGAAATATCCACCTCAAAATTAATGTTCAGCACACTTGTATTTATTAAACAATATATTTTATTAGAAACATGCTATGTATAAAGTATATATTAATGCAATAATGCAGTCATCAATTCTGACAGTGCCAACTCTTTAGTGTTGTAAAGACGCATAAGAAATAACAGAGGAAGGAGTCTTAAGTTTGAAGAGAGAGGGAGAAAAACCTCAAATGACTGTCTTGGATAGAAGGAGAAGTCCTTCCGTTTCCTTCCTTCTGTTTTAGTGATAAACTCTGCTTATTGCAGTTTTACTGTACTGCAGTTGTTTGTTTGCTTATCTTTCTTGAGGTGAAATAACAACCTCACATTCAAGCAAGCCACAATAGTGTTTGTGTTCTTGGCTGGAAGTATAGCTGCATATAGAGTATGAAAGTCTTAATTAGTCACCATCAAATGGAAGATTAGAATGTGTTTGGCAGTATTTAGCATACTCAGTTTTTCACATGTTATGCAAGCAAGATGAAAATCTCTGTCTTGTTACATAAATCTACCCAAAAGATTGACTGCAGAGCTATATATTCCAATTCAGCGATTAATAATCTATAATTGTTTCCATTTAGAGTCTGGTCTTGTTGCCATTAAAGCCTACAGGTATTTTGGTATTGACTTCAGAATGTCACCATCTGGGACCTGCCACTTGGTAGTACGTAGCAGAAATTCGACAAGCCTTCCAAGTGAATCATATTTCTCAAGTGTGACTCAGCAATTAAAAAACAAATTTTGTGTTCAATTAAATTCATCTTTGCATTCCCCTTTTCTCCACCCAGAGATAAGGAATATAATTGGAGCCTATTTCATTGACATGTTACCAGTTCTTAAACTGGTAACCATAGTTACTAGTTCTGTAACTAGATATAGGTGATGTATACTAAAAAAAAAAAAAAAAAATAGATAAGTGAGAAGTTCACTCTGAAGGCAGAACCTTAAATGTAGAGTTGATAACAAAGTCAGCAGTTACAAGTGTATTAGTAATTTATGAGATTACCCCACGGAGGGATTCTGCTGTACTTTATTATATCAGAACATGACATGCTTTGAATAATAATAATAAAAAAGATTAAAGCAGTAAAAAGCTTCTTTGTAATGTAACAGGCGCCTACACTGTGACTCTTATTGATGAGCTGATGATTAGGAAGCAGTGTAATTATGTTTCACAAGCAGAGCAGAACAGTCCAGTCACTAAAACACTTTGAAATGAAAGCCTTTTGATTTTGTTCCACCAGAAGTATTTAATCAATAAAAGTAATGTTCTACTTTGTCTAAATAAATTAAATGAAGGATGATTAAATACTCCTAGGAAGAAAACAAACAAACTTCAGAGACAGAAGGGTAAACACAGCAACAATTATCTGCAAAACAGTTGTTGCATTTCACAGGCCTGGATTTGTACATTTGTATGGTGGGGATGTAGGAGAGACTGACAGTAAATAGCTTCTGTTAGTGGCCACATTCACAAGGAAGTTTTCTGTACAAAGACTGCAGAATCAAGTTTCCAGCCTTACTGAGTCAAATTGCATTTTTAGGACATTAGTTTGATGGCATACTGTCTTCAGGCATAAAAGCTGTTTAAAAGGAAAGATTGCCAATGTGGTGAAAGATTTAGCTGAGCCAGTTCCCACCTTTGCTACTCAGTGCAACTACTTCTACGTGCAAATACGAACTCTTACTAGTATGAGTACTGCTTGCATACTCCAGCCCTAATTTTATTGCCATTGATATTGACAATACTTTTCCTCAACTGACAACTTCGAATTACACGACAATATTCATTGCTTTTAGGAAAGGATTTACAACAGACATGACGCAATAAAACTACACCTCAGAAGTCCAGAGCTCCATACTGAAAACTCATTCTCTTCAAATATTACAAAATATTTGGACGGGGGGAGGGGGGAAGGATTTCACCCTTCAGACATCTCGATGGAGCTTGAAATCTGAGTTGTAGTATTGTCAGTTTAGTTCTTGAGAAACATAGGCCAGTTCAAAAAAACATCTCAAGTTAAATAAACATTATTTAATTTGTCACATGAGTCTTGGTTATTTCTAGGCTGCTAATTTCAAGCTGTTGCAGAGGAACAAGACAGTTCAAGCAGACAGAAATACAGTAGTTCAGCTTTATTTTTTTTCTCCTAGGCAAACCAGTCCCATTTACGGTTCTTAATTTTGATACTTTTTTAAGACTGATATTACTTCTTCAGGCTTTTCAGAAGAATGCTGTGCTATTGCCACCTTCACTTTATTTGTGGTGTTGATATCTCCAGCTCCTAGCTTTAAGGTATAAAAAGAGATAGGTATAGATTTAAACCATGAGTTTTTTTCAATTTTTTTGTGAGTATAGCTTTTAAATAATCTGACTCTTGGGCTTATCCATCACCTAAATAAATCCACTTTTCCACAGATCATCTTGGGAGCCTAAACTGAGGCACTTCTAGAACAGGGCCTTTCAGGAAACGTGCAGTGAGGAAGCATTATTTGAGGGGCAATTAGGATCTTAAATTAAATGCAAAAAATAAATAAATAAATCCCATACTCTGAATACTCAGACCTTCTAAAGAACTTAAATGCCAGGCATCTTGAGACCTCAAATTAACATCCCCCTTTATATTTAAAATGGCCAAATTTTCCCAAAGTTAAGCATCCTTGCTAATAAATGTCTTGGCATAGTTTTGCATAATGAAAACTCAGAAGTAGTTTTATTTAAAACAAGTGTTACATATTGTGCGTTCCTGTCCTCCTGCATTATTTATATCTCTGCCCCCTTTTCTCAGTGTGTACAAAAGGTCAAGTAGTGACAGGCCAGTACCGTATGCTTGCCAAGCATGGTGGATACGTATGGCTGGAGACTCAAGGAACGGTGATTTACAATACGCGCAACCTACAGCCTCAGTGTATCGTCTGTGTCAACTATGTGCTGAGGTAAGTTGTACAGAACAGAAAAACTATGTATTCATGTGCTGGAAGAAATGCAATAATCAGAGAAACTTCTGAAGGGTCTATTTTTTCAGTGGTGTTATTCTGAAATCAGTTTAGTCATGTTTGTTCAGTCTTGTTTACTGATGTTAGACATCGATGAAAAATGTGGCATGCCCGTTCCCATACACGCTGTTGAAATACACCACAGCCTTTCTCTTCTGCAGAGCAGCTGCTCTGCTGATACAACAGAGTATAAAGCTTGCACTAAAGATTTTGTTGTGTAACACAACTGCTAATATGTTTTGTTTTTCTAATGCTTTGACAGATAGATTAAATTAAGTAGCAATTGTATCTCATGTTGCTAGGAGAAGCTGTTTTCCATCTCAAAAATTAGGACCAATCAAGAGTTTTGCCTCTGTTTGGCAAAACTCAAGTATTTTTGGTCCTAGATGGGACCAAAATAGGAAATACTTATTTAAGTGATAGTCTAGGTCATTATAGCCTCGATTACATCCCTTTAAAAAGCAGAGCAACAAAGCCCCGAGTATTCCCACAGAAGTCCTGACCACAGTCTCTGCGTCATCTGAGATGGTGGTGCTCAGCAACGCTGGAACGGTGCCTCGCCTGTCGAGAGCCTGGCATGCGACTGAGAGAGGCCAAAACGCTTGTACGGGCCTCAGCTTTAGAGATTTTGTACTGCCTACATTACCCGCATCTTTTTTTTTTTGAGAGTGCAAAATACCTAAAACCTGTTTTCTTGTTAGTGAAATTGAGAAGAACGATGTTGTGTTCTCCATGGACCAAACGGAATCACTCTTCAAGCCTCACCTGCTGACAATGGGCACCACCTACGAGAGTGGCATCCCTGGCACAGAGAAGAGTGACTTCTTGTTTACTAAGTTAAAGGAGGAACCAGAGGAACTTGCTCAGCTGGCACCAACACCTGGTGATGCCATTATTTCCCTGGATTTTGGTTAGTATTTGTGTGAATAATTTCTGTGCAACAAAGAACCACAATGTGAGCCTACATTTAGAAACTTAACAGACAAGGTCTGTTTGCTGTGTGTACAAATCAGGAGTAATGGCTATAAGAGCCCACGTGCTCACACCAGTGGAAAATTTCTGTGAATGAGAGCAGAATCAGGCTTTCTTGCTGACTAAACAACATGCATTAAGTCTATGCCAACTTATTGTCATGGCAACTAGGAGCAGTGTTTACTTTCAATGAATAGCTGCAATTATATCATAACACAGCACAACCTAAAAGCATCCATTAATATTGTTAAAACTCCATGCAGGGACACAGAAGTTTGAGGAAGCCCCTGCCTTCACCGGTGCTGTTTTGACACCAAACAAAGCATGGCCAGTGGAAGTGAAAAGCCACGCTGCTCAAGGTGAAACGCTGACGATACCATCCTTTACGATGCCTCAGATTGCACCTGGCAGCAGTACTCCAAGCGCAAGCAGCAACAGTAGTTGTTCCACGGTAAGAAGAGCTTTAAAAAAAAATGCATGTTATGTTTTGTCTGTGAGTCCCATCGATATATGTTTTCCTGTTAGAAATCCTGTCTCATTGCTTATTAACAAGGCCCAGTGTATCTATATCCCTCCAATACTACATGTATCTTAAGAATCAATAGCAAAAACATCTAATGGGAACTGCATCCTGCCTTTACATTGCAGTCCTTATTTTCTCCCAGCTGTCCCTCAATAATTACTATAACCTATAAAACAATTAGTAGATGAGCGTGCTACCACCTTTCATGGAGTTAGCCTTAAGTAAAAAGCCAATGTAGAATGGTGCGGTCACTAGCAACATTGCCCCAGACCCGTATGGCCTCTTTTTGTTTGTTAACTAGACTCTGTGGTCTCTAGTCCAGAAACTTTACCCAACTTGGGCTTTTGAGAGCAGCTCCATGGAGTTCCTCACTGGAAGAAGGAATGTGCTTTCAGGGCATTGGCCCCAAGAGCTGGAGCCACTCTTAGCCAGACTTTACTAGAGGATGTCCAATTTTAATAAAGACATTGAGGCAGTGCTAAGCATCTCCCTTCTTGACACAAGCATTTAGTAGTGTACATCTCATGTTGCTGGTCTGAATTGCCAAGAAAACATTTAAAGTAAGACAACAACTAGGTTCCTGTATTAATCAGTATAGCTCTCAAATTTTGTAGTAACAGGTAATCTTGTGTTGGAGAAAAGTATATGATAGAAGTAGACAGTTTTGGGTTCTGAGGATGCTATATATGCGCCCTGGTATCATAGGAAAGTTCTGTTACTGAATAGCACCGTATAAACTGCATGATGCCAAGACACTACTGTGGTTGTCTTGCTGCTTATAGCAAATTCTTATTTCTGTGCAGCCAAGCAGCCCGGGAGATTACTACAGTTCTGTGGATGAAGATCTTAAGATTGAGGTGATTGAAAAACTCTTTGCCATGGACACAGAATCAAAAAGTCAGTGCAACTCCCAGGTAAGGAACTAATATCACTTCCAAAAGCCATAAAAATCAGACCCCTGCTAGCAAGTGGTACAGATGCATGCTGTATGTGCAGATATAGTAATATACAAGCAGACTGCATTTGCACATATACACCAAAACTCTGATGCACAACACTAACAAAAATGTACACTTTCAAAAGCTGGTGTGTAAATGTCTATCCCTAACTCTCCGAAGCAAGTGCCTTGAGGTGTCACTCTGGTGGTACTGCTAAGAAGAAAGAAGCAGCAGAGAGTTTTCAGAATTTGGAAGCTTCTGTAGACTGCATAAGGAATATAAGCAGCAGCATTTTTAAAAAATCTGGCGTAATAACTAGCAAATAAACATCCTTTCTAGAGCAAAAATATAAATAAACTAATTCTTGCAAAACCTCAAAGTGAGAAAGAAATGCCCCTCATAGCATATGCCCCCTTTAACTACAAACTGAAAACTGTCATTTTGGATCTATTCCTCTTTTCTTACCTCTTGGAGGATTTCAGAGAGATGTGACAATTACTTGCACATAAAGTAACAAAGTATCGGTCTCCTGCATTCTAATCAGGGTGTAAGTGTAGAAATTCCCTCTATAAATAACTCTCTTAATCCTCCACTATTATAACATTACATCAAGCGAATAAAAAGTGTAGGCCTGATTCAGCCTGCTTAACTTTAGGTACTTAATTGAAGTGCCTTTGTTATATTTCTTAAGAGAAAGGAACAGGCATGGCTGGCTGCTCAGACCTTACGCTTATCTCNTGTAGGCCTGATTCAGCCTGCTTAACTTTAGGTACTTAATTGAAATGCCTATGTTATATTTCTTAAGAGAAAGGAAGAGGCATGGCTGGCTGCTCAGACCTTACGCTTATCTCCTTCTATTAATCCTATGGAAAGTTTGAGGTGATTTGGGCCCAAATGAGGTACCTCAGTTTGCCAGTGCAAATGTGCAGACTTAGTAAGATACTGGGAGGCTGTAGTCCATATCCCAAAGAAACTTCATCTAGGTTTGGACGTAGAAACAGCAATGAAAGCAATAGAAAGAGTGGACAGATAGAAGGAAAACGTGGATGAGGATCAAACTCAGTGCAAGACTTGACGTGCGCAAACTTCAGTTTTGTCAGACTCAGCATCTGCTTGCACAGGTGTGTCCCACCACATCAGCAGGTTTGTCTGGTGGCAAAAGTGAGTGTTAGAAAAGTGCCCATGTCATGAGCTGACTGGTGGGCCGACATTCATTTCCCTCTCTGTTCAGCTCTGGTCAAACGCCAAGAGAAATGAATTTAAATATGACTAGTTCTCCAAGGGGTGGGGGAAGGGGGGAACCAAACAGATCTAAGTGCAATAATGTCCTTCCAACTACATTTTTTAAAACTTTTGCATTTTTAGACGCTTTTTTTTCATGCAGCTGGGTTATGAGAAAGCTGTTTTTTCTATTTTAGCACAAAAAAAACTGAGGTTGAACTACAGGCCACATGTCGTAGAGTCTTGGCAGCAAGTTATTCAAAGCTTAATGAAACACAAGATCTAGTTCAGATCATGGTGATGTTGCAGGCTGCATGCAAGCTGCTTTAGCAAATACTGCTTATCTGGAAGTTTTTTTTCTTCAGTTTGTTGTCTTACTTTGCTGATGATGATATGATGAAACATGTATGCTAGTCATAGAAATAAGATCTTTAAATAGGAGCTGGACAGACATGTAGGTAAATTTGGCATACAGTGATTTTTCAGCTTCACATCTACTAGTATTTCATATCACACTAACTGCCACAACTATTATTAACTTTTAGTTTTTTTGTCAACTTAATTTATTTTTGTGCAGACTGACTTCAATGAACTGGACCTTGAAACCTTGGCTCCTTACATTCCTATGGATGGAGAAGATTTCCAGCTCAGCCCAATCTGCCAAGAAGAGCGTCCTCTCTCTGAAAGTGCACAAAATACCCAGCAGAGTCTAAGTAGCATGAGTACCATCTTCCAACCCCTTGCTTCTGCTTCACAGAATCAGTTCCTCCCGGAGAAATATTGCCCACAGCTATCAAATAAAAACATTAACCCTGGTCGTGGGTCCCTGTCATCGGTGTTCTTCAACAATGTGGGTAGGTCATCACTGCCACCGTACCATGACCAAGCCAGCACTCCCCTGTCTTCGATGGGAGGAAGACCAAACACCCAGTGGCCACCTGATCCCCCATTAGAATATGTTCCTGCTAAATGGAGACTCATGGATAAATACTCAGGATCCCTATCAAGTTCCCCTTCAGGGCCACCAGTGCATTCTCCCAGCATGCCCATATATAAAAAAAGGTAAGAGTTTCGGGGGTATAACTGTGTATTTTACTCAGAAAATACTTGGGGGAGAGGAGGGTCATAATACTGAAAAATTCTTTTTTCTTAATTCAGCTGGAGTAGTTGTTTTGATAGGCATCAGACTACACTTTTGGGGAAATGAGTGTGGTGCTCTCCCAGCAGCAGTCAGTCTGGGGGAATCAGAAGTGGGCTAATTTTTTGCTGCTTGTAAGGATGCTTGAATGGATTTCCTGCTGGTCAGGTAAAGATTACCCAAGTAATTCTGCCGAGCCTGCACAATAACTTTATGCAGTTATAAAAAAAAAATTCTGAAAAGGCATACTGGTCCAGCAGTAAGCTGGGACCCATGCAAACTTTCTTATTTTCCACATGTTTTTTGCACAACAGAAAACAGGGGAGAGGGAGGGATGACAGTACTTCTATTGTTGGCGTACATAAATACTACAACTAAGAGTTGATATTACAGGGGGTTTTTCCTTTACCACTTCCTTACACATGTGAACAGTATGGGATGAGATATAGACCAGAGGCTACAGTCCTAGAAGTTTCCTATTGTAGCTAGAAGTTTCTCTGTAGCTCTTGGGTAGCATGCAGAGTGTGGATCTTCAGTGCTGGTCATGTTTGAACACTCAGAAATACACAGAATTGCAATGGTCATTTTAAAACATGAAGCTGTGCAGTTTAGCTGCAGTTTGCTTTCTGTGATTTCTTCTTGTTGGCAGAAATACCAATGTCCAAATGTGCATCTGGAAAGAGAGGGTTTGTCCCCAAACAGCAACCTGTGTGTTCATGTTTAGTATGCAAAGCGAGGGGACAGGTGTGGCTCTCAGTATCCTGTCCTTAAAAATCACATGACTTTATGTCTGTCACAGCATTTTTATGTCTGTCTGGAGATTCCTAGAGGCTGCTTATGCTGGACTTAAATTAGTCTTTGATCGCAAAAGTCAAAAGTTTCCAAAGCTTGTGGGATGACTAACAAAAGGAAATGAAAACATTTGACGTTTGAGGTCTGTCCACTCTCATGTGTCAAAGACACCTTAAATGTCTTTAAATGAAAGAAGAATCTGTATAAGTGAACAAGATGGTTTAGATTTGCCTCCCTGCTCGCTCACCCAGAGATCTTTTCTCCACAGGCCCCTAGATGCTTTTGGGCAACGAGGCATAGATGTAAACCCAGCAAGAATTGCACTGTCTAACAGTTTGAAACTGAAACGACAACTGGATTATGAAGAACAAGCATTGCAACAGCTGAGTGGGGTAATCATAAGAAATGCATCCCTTTCACAACTTCAGACTCACCACGGTCATCAGTGTAATTATTTGTTTTGCTTTTCTTCACATTCTAGGGAGATCCGTCTGTCATTAACCCATCTCACCTAATGTGGAAGAGAATGAAATTTCTCAAAGGGGAAACCTGTTCCTTGGTTACAGAAAAAAAGTCTCTCAGCACAAGTGTTCTTACTGGTAAGAGAAAAGAAAGTGGTTTTGCAATGTTACGTGTTGAAACACAATTTTAAGACAGGTTGAATAGAAACAAAAACTCCTTCAAAAGGAAATGTAAATAAGCTCTGTAAATATTACACTAAGCTAAAATTAAAGATCAGGTTGTATCACTAAGGGCTGAACAACTTAAGGTACATTTGATAACTACCGGGTAGATGGTTTCATGTATGTTCACACCCTTGCTTTGGAGGTAACAGAGATCAGAGATCAGCTTAATGGAGATGGGTTTACCTCATGCTGATCCAAGGTGCGGACATCTCAGAGCTAGAACTGATGCTTTTTCTCTACAACATTGTGTTTCCTTACACAAGCTTATCATAGAATCGCTATGGCTGGAAAAGTCCCTTAAGATCATCAAGTCCAACCGTTATCTAACTCTACCAGGCCCACCTCTAAACTGTGTCCCTATATCTTGACCATCTTGGGTGCAATACTACTTCTAGAGCTAGTGCTGTTTCTGGGCTTCCTTTGTGACAAGCTGTAGTGCTACGCTGTGTGAACGTCACACCAAGGATCGCTTCGATTGGAATTAGTATTATCTACTATAATTATTACACTGGCTTAAATTAACTTTCTTTTTTTTTTTTCCTACTTTGTAAATCAGATGAATTTGTCTGTAATTCGAGAGGTCTGAGCCAACCAATGAATCAACTGCAACAGCAGCAGCAGCAACCCACCTGTGGCAGTCCTGGTGAGAATTTGAAAGCAGGAGTGTTTCCCCCTCCGTTTTACAGTTCCCATTATCAGGACTTTACTGTCCAGCCAGCTCATAAAGCGTCAGGTAAGAGCTGTCAAATACAGAAATTGGGAAATGTTGGTATTTAGTTCCAATACTAATTCTGTGAAAGAAAACACTTAAAAAAATGTGAAGGAGGATGATAAACTAAGAACCAAATATGTATTGCTTCACAGAATGAAAAATTAGTTCTGTTGTTTAGTGTGAAACTTTAATGTTTACATTTGTAATATATGAGGAAAAATATTTTAATGCCTTTTTACCTTGGAGGTCCAGTCATCCTCCATCCATACTGCTGTCCTGTGATGGAACTGATTAAATTGTACTAAATAGCTTCACTGGAGCATTGGTCCCCTTTAATATAAGCGGAGCAGTCACTTTTGATATATAAGGGGAGTGAGTGTCAATTTAGAAACTGTGGTGTTTACTACAGCTTTCTTCATCTGCACCAATATCATTTTTCTCGGAACAATCTGAACTGGGGTGGAGGTGAAAAACTGCACACTGCGTGACACAGTTGCAACAGTTGAAGGCAGCGCATAGCAACGCATAGGTTTGCTCCGAAACCTGTAACTGCTGGTGGTTTGGGGCACGTTGACGTAAACACAAAATTAAATTATAACTGGTATAAACAGAAGAGGGAGGAGAAGAAAGAAGTCCTCTCTCTGTCTCTGGTCTCAGCACCACAGCTTACTTCATTAATCTTTTCCAGGTATGACCAGTCGTCTGCTGGGGCCCTCCTTTGAACCCTACTTGTTGCCCGAGTTGACAAGATATGACTGTGAGGTGAACGTCCCCGTTTTGGGCAGCTCTACGCTTCTGCAGGGCAGTGAACTGCTCCGAGCGCTGGACCAGGCAACCTGAGTGATCCTGCAATATTCTGTGGCCTATACTGTTCAAAACAGCTTCAGTTTTTAAATATATTTTTGCAAGTAGACAATTTCTAATACCAATACACTTTTACAGGATTTTACTTAGATATTGAACCTGTTCACGTTACCAAATAGTGGCCTTTCGAAGTTACTCACTTTATTATTCATATTAAAGAAATACATCTACTGTATTTTCTCTATTGCAATTAAAGTGTTGTTTAGAGAGTTTGATTACCCTCCCCTTATCTCATTACCTGTAATTTATACTCTGAAATTTTCTTCAAATTTCATGCTTATAAAAAGCTGTGATATAAATGCCTCATCACGTGATACTTTGGCTGCAGTTCTGCAAAGATTTATTTTTATTGCCAAAGATGAATGAAACAAATTTGATCTCCAACCACAGTTTTTTGTTGATCTGCCAAATTGAAATCCTTTGAGTCTTTCTGTTTTTCCAGCATTTACCGTATTTTAACTTTAATAACCTTTGGAAAAGCATACAAAGGAAAAATCCCAGCCTCCTGCCTCCCCCCCATTCCCTTGATTTTTTTATACACTTTGTTGAAAGAAATGTGAATGGTGAACTACAATGTTTGTGGGTATCTGTGAAAGTTGCACGTCGTAAGACTTTTTTCCTCAGAAGCAAGCCACATTCTCAGTTGCCTTAACCTGGCTTAGCTCTACAGCCAAGGGAGCCCTACAGATTTACCCCAGTGGAGGATTTAGACCTGTGTTTTCATTTGTGTTGGGGTTTCTTGTTTTGTTGTTTCCTTTTTTTTTTTTTAAAATTTCTCTCTGGGTCCGTTGTTAATCATCTTTTGGTACTTTTGCTGTATCTAGGACACAACAACTTTAAGAGCTGTTTCTGCTAGAACTAGTAGTATTTGTTATGGTGTTGCTGATATTTCAGGAATCTGACCAGCAGCCAGTACTAACACCTCTGATTAATGCTACCCTCTTTCATTTTATATGCTAGCAATATAACTGCACTATTGAATCATTAAAAAAAGTTAAAGTAGTATTTCCCAGTGTATTAGGCTAACTCAGTTATAACCAGACAAAAAGCATTAAGGATTGTGTAGTGAGATGAATAGCTGGCTTGCAAGTCTCTATCATTTTTACTTGCCTTACATTAATCAGTAGCTGAAATGTCATTAAAAGGCAGCCAGACATTTTCAGAGCTCCTTTCCAACTATCATTAGCTGTCATGCACATATTTTAAAAAAATAAGGCTTTGAATGCTTTCAAAGGCAAAGGGATTTGAAAGTTTAAATTACACCACATTTAAACAGCAAAAATATGAAAGTAATAAAAGGCAGGTGAGCACTTCTGACTTCAAAATACATACAGACCTAGGCAGATGTTGGGATATATCATCTTGTTTCCTCCACTGGTATAAATCATCGTAGCTTCATTGAAGAAAATGGAACCACGGCAACATACAAAAGGTAAAAAATCCAGCCCAGAAACTTAGAAGATACATTCTTTTGACACTTCTGATTCTGCTGAAGCCTGGTTTATAAAACTGCTTTACATCATGCACTGACACTTGCAGAGAGGGAGCCTTGGGTTCACTGAGCACTTCGGAGTTCGCTGTGTTAAGCGAGTCTTAACCGCACATACTTAGAAAAGCTGAAGATCTTTTGTTATTGGTACATAATGTAAAAAAATATGATAGTCCCTATTGTAGGCAATATTTCAAGAGTTTATTACCAAAAATAATCTACACCTAAAGTGAAGTTATTACTGTGTGGAAAAAAAATATATTGTAAGCATCAAAATCTGATTAAAATTGCCAGAAAAAAAGCCAGATTTGACAAATTTGCAGTGGCAAGGACTTAAAGGCTTCAAGGATTAAAGACACTTGAATACTGCTCTTCTGTTTCTTATTTGTGTAGTTTCAGCATTAAAAATGTTATACCCTAACAGTTTACTAAAACACTCTGAAAAAATATTCCATGTCTTAATATTAATCATACTTTTTATCATAATTATTTCGTAATCTATATTGCTGAATTCTTATTGACAATATTATAACTGTATGGGAACTTTAACTTGATAAGGAAATGTATTTTGACACTGATACCTTATTAAAGTATACTGATCCTAAATTCTTTGTGACTCGTTTGCTATGAATTTGTTATTTGTTGTATCATTGTAAAACAAAAGTATTTATTAAATTATTTATAGAAAATAAAGGTTTGCATTGATCTTTGAAGAATGAAAGAACAAACGTTACCCATGTGTGAGAGCTGGGAAGTAGCCTGCCAAAGGTCCATACCACCAACTTTTTGCAGAGTTTATCCAGCGTTCCTCAAATGGAGAAGTAATGCCCTGCAGACCGACCTTCTGAAACACGGCCCATGGTTCAGACCGCTGCTTCCATTTCAAAAGTGTTTCTGTCTGAGGAGCTGAGGGNATATTCTCACGGTACTGACAAGGCCGTGAATAAGGGGCTTCCCCCCATCCAAGCCTCTGCTTGGCCCACCAGTCCTTTATCCCAATGCTGTTGTTAAACACGCCAATCCTTTCCCCTATAGAAACTGCCAGTTTTGCCTGTGTAATAACACTGATCACCCTGTCAGAGGACCAAGTCATTAAGAAATCCATTTTGAAACATCCGCTTAGATTCAGACTGGACTGTGTGGAAGCTGTTGGTGCCTGACCCTTCAGATGACGGCCTTTGGCACATGCAGTGCCCAAACAGGCACCGTTGAGCTTCTCAAACAACAGCA
>RSEF01000003.1:29130276-29144101 GCA_003993805.1 Himantopus leucocephalus | reverse complement strand
AAAGCAAGGTCTCCAAACTCTCCACTTGAAAAGTCTGTATTTAGATCTTTGGATTACGGACAAAGCTGGCAAGCTAGATCCTCAAAGGCACCAGCATCAGAAAACAAGAGTGAACCACCCCAGGTATACTTTTAAAAATTACATGATTTGTAAGTTAGTGATTTGGAGTTTGACTGTTGGTCTTTGAAGGGCTGGCACTGGCTGGGTTTTGCAAGAAGCAGCGTTATACCAACAGCTCTAGTGACTGAAGCTCTGTCGCCCCCACAGCACTGGCAAAGGCAAATCAACAGTGATGTCTCCTCCAGGCATATTAGTGTCACCCTCCAGCATATAGTTCCAGAAAGACCAAAGGTCCTAGATAGATAAGCCACGGCAACACAGGACCAGCAGCTTGATGCCTTGTTCATCCATCAAACATGGAAAGTCCCCCACTCTCTCAACAGCTGAACACGGCTGCAGCAAGCAACTTTTATTGCTTAGTCTTGATTCCTGGCCTTTCCTCTCGCCCCAACCCCATTTCTTCCCCCTAGCTCCCAGTCCTTACCTACGTCTGTAGTTTCATCATTCTGGTTTCTGCCTCATGGTGTCTTCCCCTTCCCCAGCTCACCTTCCCCTCCTGACAAGCCTGCTCCAACCTGCTCCATCTCTACATGCCCCTCGCTGCAGGCAGCAGTGTTTAGCGTGGATTCAAGGACTTCCAGCATAGGTTCTCTCTGGTTACGTCCTTGCCTTGGCCATCTGTTTGATATGACTATCAGCCAGATGCCCAGCCCTTTTTGCCCAAACCCTCAGCTTCTGTGGTTCACCATCTGAGCTCACATTGAAAATGGCCAAACCCCATTTCTGCTCCAGCCACTGGGCATGACAGACCACAATCCCTGCCCTGCTCCAAGTCACAGGAAGCTAGTGCATCCCCCTGCAAACTGCAACACCACCACCAATTCATTTCAGACATTTTCCTCAGCTATTAGATAGCTGTTTCCATTTGCTACCCAAGCAAGTGATGGTGGGGTATGGCTGAAAAATGTTCTGCTGGCTCACAGACAGTGTCTCCTTCATGGTCCCCTTGACACAGTGCTTCAAGCAAAATCCTAAAAAATTACAGAAGTGCATATAGTTTCTCCTGCAGTTTTGGAGATGAGAGCAGAGTTGAGCAATTTACCCAGATGGCTGAACTCTGTCTGTAAAGCCAGAACAATTTCCCAGCTGTAAGAGGAGCAGTATGGTTTTGCTCTCCTAGTCCTATCAGCACCATAGAGCCAACACTAGCGGGAAGAGAATCCATATTTGTGGTTGCCCAAACCTTCTCCCCATACCAATAATTTTGTGTTCAGGACAAAAATTAAGCCAGAGAGAAAAAGAGGCACATATGCTTATTAGAGCACTTCCAGATACTGCTATGTGCTTGACAGACACCAACAAGCTCGCTTAGCTGGATTTCCAAGTCCACCTGTATCCCCTGGTATTTTCAGCCCTGGACAATCCTTATGCACTCACGCCAGAGTTTGGCTGTTCAGAACCTGAAGAACCCTGGGGTGCCCCAGAGGAGAGTGACCTGCAGGGATCTCTCTATCCAGTTATAACCCCTAAGTCAGGAAAATCAAAGGTTAACACTCCCTCAGGCAAACCAAAACCCACTTGTAAGTCCACTGGAGAGTGTGACAGTAAAGTGATCACAATGCCAGTTCAGCAGAGCCTTCCAGAATAAAGCTCCTTCTAAAGACATTCACAGGAATGCATTTTCCCAGTTACAACTGCTTATGTAACTGAATTTTTAGATTCCCTAGTGAAAAAAAAAGCCAGCAGCTTGAAAGTCTTGCTCTCTTTTTCTGAAGATGTTGGTAAAGGCCAAATTTGAGATGGAAGTGGAAAGCAAAAATAAAAACAAAACCCTACAGCTGCCAAAAACCCAGACTGAAGCCCGCAGGTCCCTGGCATTATTTTGTAGCAGAAGTTGCACGAGCTTCTAAGCAGCAAACCACGGAAGTTGCCTCATACGATGAGCCTTATGATCAATACAAACATGTATCTTTTTAATTCAGCCCCTCCTCCACACAGCAGCACCACAACAGTATTACACTGGATCAAACGAAGCATAAAATGGATGTCGTCACCGTCCATTTTTAGATACGTCGCATGACATCTATTGGCTTTTTTCCTGGAAGAGGAGGCGACACTAATTGTGTCTATGGCCATACTGCTAACACAGATAGTGCTGTCCTTAACTGCAGCCCCCAAAACAGAGTTAACAGAAAGCAAACTAATGGAGGCTTGCTGGGAAAGCCGGTTACTTTCCGTTATTTTAATTGCAACTGCAAACATCAAGATGGGCTTTCCTGTGCTTTGCCCAGCTGGAGAGATGCTTGTATTTTTTAAGCGTATTTATACCTTTTAACACAGCTTGTGGTTCACAACTTCAATTTGTTTAAACTTTAGTCAGTTGTTGGAGTGCACAGTATCATCTCTTTTAGGGCCAGTCTGATGACCGCAGAAATCTCAAAGATAAAATAGACACCAACACTGAATAATTTAATTCTTGGTCAACCTTGCTCTTCCCTCTCAAACCTCTCTTCTGCAGAAAAGATTCTGTTTAATGATAGGCAACACCTTGAACAGCTATGTGCTTGGTTTTGCTCTTATCTAGCACCACATTCTGCCTTCCCCAGATCTGCAGCAAGCAAAGTCTGTGCAAAGCCACAAAAGCACTCTGAAAAGTGGAGACAAAACCCTGCCTTTTGCAACCATCAATTATATCTTAATATACTGAATAAACACTTTAACTTGTGCTTTCATTTTTAGAGTGACTTCTCCAACCTCCTCCCTTACCCATCCTCCCCATACAAAACCAAAAAGAAAGCATCTTTAGGAAAAAATGCAAGTCACTAAAATACTCATCTGCGTAACCAGCAGAGGAACCAGGAACCAATGAAATATCTGGAACTCATTTAAGTTCATTGGAAAGACAGGGAACGTTCGAGTCAACAGTGCTCTCATTCTTCCTGCAACACAGTCCCTGCTGGGCAGGGTTTGTTTGCGCTGTGGTTTTGTGTTAGTAACACACACGCGTACAGATCTAAATAAGATTTTGTTCATCCAGGATTTCTCCTGTCCTGTCCAGTGCACACGTTCCACAAACCTGTGCTGAAAATTATAAACAGGGTGGAAAGTGCCTGTGCTCAGTGCTCAGGAGCTACAACAAGTGCCTCTTAGCAGCAGACTGCCATGCTGGGCATACTCAAAAGACTTGTCCTGAAACCTGCTCAAAGCCGGTCCTCTTCAAAACCTTCCAGGAGAATGCTTTCCCTGGTGGGTACGTTTAGAGTGGATCGCAAACAAGCCACCTGGGACAGCAGGAAATGCTCCCACTGTCTCCTGCTGAGCCATTCCCCAGGACATTTCCAAGAAGACAGAAAGAAAGCGATCCTCCTTCCTCCCCTTCTCTTTTCCCCACATCGCACATCCTTTCCATGGAAATCTCTCAAAGAGTAATTTGATTCTTATAGCCAAAATCGTATCCTGACTCATACCAAGGAAAGAAATCCAGCGTGTCTACAAAGCCTACACTACAAACCATTTGCTGAGGGGTGACCTTTTCCAGGACCCTGAAAATAGGGCCTTCTGCAGCCTATGGCAGGAACTCGCGCTCTCCATAGGGCACTCCTGACGTGCTGTGGCTGTGCCCAGCAGACACTGCTCTTCCTTAAGACGCGGGCCAGAAGTGCAGGGGCAGAACGGGCTGTCTGTTTCACATGCTGTCCCCAACATAGGTCACTTATACGAAACCCACTTACTTAGGTTTAACGCAGATAACGTGCAATCCAAGGGGCAAGAGCGTAAATAAGCCTGGGAATGCACTACTTCCATGGTTCGTGGAAATACTTNGCAACACCACACATGGCAAAAGCTGCTTGATAGGAAATTGCCCCAGCAAGCTTTCCAGAAACCATACTTTCCACTTTCACACTAGATCCCCAAGTGTCACTGCCTGAAGGGCAACAGCATAGCGAACCCACTATGCTAGTGTCCTACCCCGCTCTTCCCAGCAAGCCAAACCATAATGGCAGCAGCTTGCCAGGACCAAAAGCAGCACCGCAGGGTCCCCCAAGCACGCTTGTGCTCAGCAGCCCTCGCTCACAACGGTTCATTTCACAGCAATCAGATACTTCCCCAATTTGCTGCACCCCCTACCTGTACCCTTCTTTTCCTAACTACCAAAATGCCGAGTTCTTCCCCTGAGTGCATATCTCCATCTCACTTTTTCACAACATCCAACAGCAGTTAGAAACCCTTTTCCAGATGCTCTTATTGGAAATGCAGACCACACAATTGCAAAAGGAGTTCTGGGATCTTATCTGTATCAATATGAGTCATCTTTCAATGTAGTATTGCAGCAGCACTGAAACCTACATTCAATTTTTTTTTTTTTTTTTTTTTTAAGTGAGCTACAGAAGCAAAAGGACGTGGACGGCCACGCAGTCACATGCAGCACACACTGCAGCTGGATAGGCCTAGCTTGACAGTATGAGACATATACAGAAGTAAATCAGTCCATACCCAAAGAGATACAGGCTTGTGGGACTAAGGTCTATTATGAAAACTAGGCATTCAAAACCAAATTTTAAAGATAATACTTTGTAGCTCTACAGCTAACGCTAGATGTAAGAGACAGTGTTGCACCTGCACCGCACAGTGCCAGTAAGTGAACCAATCCTAAAATAGTAAACTTTCTCTCCCACAGGATCTCCAGTCAAGGTCCAACCAAACAGGTATTTTTACAATAACCGAGGAAACAGGGCAGAGTGCTTCTGAAGGCAGCAGGATACAAAGAGGCATTTTCGAAAATAATGCCGACTATTCTTTCCATTTTAAAAATGGAAACAAGTAGGCTGTCATCCATTTCTACCCACTCATAATGTGTTCCGGCCCAACACTTCTTTCTACTAATAATGTAACATCTTCAGATTTTTATGCTTTTTAAAAAAAAAAAAAGTCACCTGACTGACTTATTTGGATTTTTTAGCTTGTTAGTGGCTCCCCTTAGCAGCTACAGCAATGTCATTTACAGGCTCTAAAAAATAAGCTGCTTTGAAAACGTAACTTTTTAAACAGCTCAGATGGCTGTCGTCCTTTCACTTCCAAGCAGCAGTTTGTGTAGATTTTACTACAATCAATTCGTGTCTATGTCATGTTTCATTTTCATGCTTCATTTTACAAGCCCACTAATCAGACTAATGAGGTTGAATGTGAAGAAATCCCTTTGTTTCAAGCTGAACAGCCTCTGAAACCACAGTTATAATGGTTTTTCTTTGCTTATTCAATTCCTGTTTGCAAGTAACAGCAAAAAAAAAAAAAAATAGCATTAGAGAATTTTTCTGCTAAACCTTAAAGGCAGAAAGCCATATTATTACAGCATCCCCTGTAATTTACAGGAGCTCGGGCTGTGTATTGATGTAAGGGGGTCTCAATGCCTTCCACTTCGTGAGCATGCTTAAATAAAAATAAAAATTTATTAATTGCTTTGGTAAGGTCACAAATATGTTCCATATGTTCCAAATCAGTGGCCTAAGATGGTCCAGTAAGCAAATGCCTGTCTGCAGGCAGTGGGGAGTTTGTGCAGCGCTGACCACACTCCTGCATGAAGGCACTGATGTCCCCCCACACCCATGTACAACATTTCTAGGACCCATGAGGGGACTGGGACCTTCCTGGTGCGTTAACCCACCTAAACCATGAGCGACATTTGTATAGATAATCCACAGCAGGAGACAGAAGCTAGAAGTGGAGATGGAAATTCCCACTCAGGGATTCATTACAGAGCCGTCCCAGGCTGCAACACAAACCCGCCAGTGCTCCTCGGAGCTTTTTGTCACGAGTCAATAGGAGTACAGAGAGACACACAAAGAGACTTACAAGGGAATACATGCAATTACGGGACAGTGCCACAAAAGGCAACACTGTCAACCCCCACAAAATTCTGATAAACTTGAAATCATAATCGCAAAACATTCCTGACTTGAATTTGATCATTCTTGAGGTTTTAGTTTGTTGTTTGGTTTGGGTTTTTTTTAATATCACATAATTCCCCATCCCACCCTTGCTTTGGAAAGCAAGTAGTAGTCACAGTATATAACAGTAATCAGAGAAAAGCTCATTTCTAATCCTCTGAATATGTGAGGTAGCAGCCCAGACCACCTGTAGAACAAGCGACAAGTACATTGTAGAGTTAGGAGGCCACACGGCATTCTACCTTTACCACCAAGGTTACTCTGGGTGTCACTAGACCTGCTCAGTATGAATACACAATGTTCAACCATGGTTCGGAGTTGTCTAAAAGACGTTGGATATACCTGTAAAAGGGCATGGAGATAGGGAGGGGGCGAGGTTATCTTTTTAGACTGTGGCAGGATGATACCACAACAAGCATAGTGCCATGGCTTAAATCTGGGAAAAGGATGGCTCCCATTCAAAGAAAAATGCATCTATAGACAAAATCCAGGCATCCCGTTTCCTCCTAAACCCGTAAGCCAAACAAGAGAAATAAGCTTCTGCTACAATACATCCCAGGCTATGACAGAAGCTTTAAGTCCTTCACACGTCACCTATAACATCTTGAGCTGAGAGTGAGTGGGGCTTTAGAGGATTAGAAGTACCAAGTCACTAAACCTCCTGTCCCCAACCTGTCTCCAGTCCATGGAAACAGGGTGAAGATTTATCATGCCACAGCAGGGACCAACACTACCTCCGTATGGACTCTGCCTGGTTAACCTCCAGCACTTTCCTAGGGGAAAGGAGGAGCATCACCAGTGAGAAGACAGAAGAATGCTGTTCACGTCTTCCCCTTTACCACTCCTGGAGCAAAGACACCCACAGTGTAGTGGCACTGTCCATATCAGGTGGAGCCTGGCCTGGCCATGGAGACCACTGTGGGAGGACCAGGGCAGAGCACACGAAGGGTTCACAGGACCAGCCTGATGGCTACCACCACAGCACGTGTGCATGACTGCTAGCCAGTGCCTACATCCACCCACAGAAACCAGACATTTGAAAGTGCTTTTGTTTTTCTCCTTCACAGGAGACAAACCTGAGTGCTCCTCAGCAGTACCACGGCGGGTAAATAACTGAGATGGATCTGAAGAATTCTGTGCAGAAAAGGTATTTTAGCTTCCAACTACCTCAAGTGATCCTCTGATGTTTAATTAGGAATAATTAAAGAACAAACAAAAAGCCTGAATCCTTTTGTGAATACTTCATAGGTATGTGCTTGTTATTTCAAATGGGAGCTTGGTTCCAGGGTGGCAGACTCCCTTTGCACAGGAGCCGAGGAAAAGCAAACTAATCTGTTAAAGAAATAGAGCAAAAAGGTGTCAGATTTCTTCCAAAACAGAGATATTTTTGACAACAAACTGGTTAGTAAGCTTAAACAAGATGACTAATGACAGACAGCGATCCTCCACAATCAGCCTCAAGACACAGGTGTTATTAAAAATCGACATGCAGCTTTACTGAAGTCTTTAAACACTGTACTGCCTCCCAGACACGGGAAAAGACTAAAACTGTCTAAGCAGCTTGGTTTTGGCATAGAAAGAGAGAGTTAATTAAGGAATTGGGTTATTCCCAAACCGTGCTGTTTAAGAAGCCCCATTATACCTGCTGCACAATAGGTGGGATCCATTTTCTTTCAGCAACGCTTATATCAGATGTTAATTCAAGACTGTATCGTGTTTAACAAATACTCCCCTAAGACAAACTACTTTCTGCCGAAAGAGAGGTAAGTCATGTCGCTGGGAGTACTGCAAGGGGAAGCTCACGAACTAGAGTGTGTGGGTGAAAAGCAGGTGACATGGCAACGCACGTTCAAGCAAGTTTAAAGGTGGAAGACAGAATATCATGTAGAGTCATCAGAGATACGGGAGGAGCAATGGAAAAGGATGATGGAGCTCCTCAAAGCAAGGGAGCACAGCCTTTGCCATCCTACTGCACCTCCCGACTTCTCTCTTGTTTTTGGCACAATCTGTGTTTCGCCCCTCCGGAGGCACGTGCCCCGACCTGAAGAATGCCCCCTCTGTGCTGCCGGCTGCAGCTCCCACGCTCGATGGAGTGGGTGGTAGTCACCACCGCCTGAGCATCCCCCAGGCACACTCATCCTCCCATGGGGGGCATGGGGGGGAGGATGGGACAGAGTCCCACCGCTTTCATGCAGCTGTAAGGGCAACAAGCCACACGCAACTGGGAAATCGGCAGACACGTCGCCTCTCCGGCAGATGTGGAAACAGCCTTTGGAGGCCTTCCTGTGTGAGGGTGCAGCTGGTACGGGGGCTGCCCTCGCCTCCTGCCCCCGCCATGCCAGCTGCATGGCCCAGCTGGGCACTCCTCCGGCCAGGGGCGACCAGCACGCACTGGCACGGGAGGGAGGGAGGGCGGGCACGGCAGAGAGGGTCAAAATGTAGCATGGAGGAAGCAGAGAAATGAACAGCAGCAACCCTGCTACAACACCGCACCTCTTTTTAGAAAGCCCATGCCTCAGGAAGCCACAGGGACTCACCTTCCCCCTCTGCAGCCACAAGAGCCTGCTGGGTGCACCGAAGGGCACTGGGGTAAGAGGCAGGAGCATCAGTTTCAGCAGGAGGACTGAGAAATGGAGACCATGCCAGCCAACCCCCAATGAGAGCTTTTGCTTCATTTTAGCACCAGAGGTCTGCACACCTTCTGAAGGTACTCAGAAGGGTCTTGGAGGTTAGACTTCATGGTCTTTCCCCATTTGGAAATTTAGAGGGTGTATTGCACAGGGGACAGCAGGTTCTCAACTGCTGACCACAGTAAGGAACGAGGCTCTGTAGCCACACGGAGAGGAACCAAAGGTGTGGAAGGAGGATGGGGGTAGCTCCCCTTTCATCCTTGCCTCACTGGTCCATTTAGATTTGAAGCTCTCTTGTGCAGGGATTTTCTCTCCCTGCTGGAGGTTTTCAAACAACCTATGAGGATGGATCCTTGAAGCCATTTGTGGCTCTACAGAAATTTCCATAGGCATAAATAACATGAAGCAAGAAAGCGGAATTTTAGTCACGGCATGACAATGTAGAGGAGGCATTTAAATCAGCCTCTACCTCTAAGCAGTTACAGCTCACCAGTAGTGCTTTCTCGCTATTGCTGTGCACTTCTTTTTGGCTTAGCAATGAGTTACATCAGCATTACAAACAAATCCTCTAGGCATTTTTTGGTCACCCCTTCATGCGCAGCCCATCTTTCCTTGCATCAACAAAACCAGCATTTCACATAGGACAATCAGTAGGCCTGCTGATTGGAGCACTTCCTAACTAGACACAGGAACATCACAGCTTCATGACAACCCTTTTCCCCTGCATTCCCAAGGGCAGGGTGCTAGCATTCTCCCTATTTGATGGAGAAACACTTTTTGTCTTTGGTATTTGTGTCACTATAGCTAAGCTCCCAAATTCTAATCATAAATAGTGGCAGAAGTGAGTCCACAAGCATCAGTTAATACATATTAATTTAAACCACACAAACCACAGCGTGATGTGCTGACCACCCTGGGCACAATGAGATCCAGGGCAGTTAGCAGATGCCTCTCATAGCAAGCTAACAGAGCTGCCCCTGTGAAGTTAAAATGCTGGATTTCAGCTAGAGCTCTAGCTCTTGCAGATGTTCCTTCACCATCTCCCAGCCCAGCTGCTGTTCTTGCAGTTTTTAAATACTCTGGAGGAACCACCATATCATTCTGAAGGATATTCAGCTGCACAAAGTGAGCAAAGACAAACAAAACTAAGTAATGTGCCTCAATTCCATTTCAAAACTAACAACCATACATTGCTTGGACAAGCAAAACCATCTGCAGAACAAATGACGGTCTACAGCCCACCAACAGGAAAGGTCACATTATTGTTATGGTTACTTTTCATGCTTAACCCTTCCCATCTCATTTGCTCTTCTCTCCCATGTCCTCGGATAGTGTAGTCTGATCTCAGCGTGGAGACTTTCTGGATTCAGCAGAAACACATGAAAAAATGGGAGCCTATTTCGCTGATCTAAACACAGGACGGGGACCTTAAAACTGTCCTGAACTGTAACGGGCCCAGTTGTTAACAGCCTTAGGAAAGTAAGCTATAAGGGATACTGTGTTACTCTGGATTCTGAGTTACAGCTGTTGTTTAGTGAAAGTTTTAAAGTTCATTCCACAAATTTTTCAAAATTTTTTGCAGAGAAGTTGTCAAGCAATGCTACAGCGTATCATGAAGGGCACGCATGGAGAAACTGAAGAAAACTGAACACTGAAACTCACAAACTTCCACCTCTCCTCTCATTTGCTTCAGTTCTAAAAGGACGGGTTTAAAGGCAGAATATTTATGAAGCAGGAAATATGTAGTGCTATACAGTTTAATAGATATAACTGGGGGGAAAAAAAAACCCAAAGAAAACACATGTTCCCACACACAGACATTTCAGGCAAGATTTCAGACCTGAAGAAGGGTTCACACATCCCAAAGTTAGGTAGTTTTGGAGGAATAGAGCTTACCACAAAAATGTTATGAAACAGAGCAATATAGTTTAACAACAACAATAAAAGAGGAACATCACAATATTATCTAATTTATTCTTGGAGCTTTTTGTTACATGTTCTCACCCATCCACCCATCATACTTGTTCCAGGCAGCAATAATTTGTATATATTTTGCTCTACTCTTCAATCTTTCCTCAATA
Organism: Himantopus leucocephalus; assembly: GCA_003993805.1. Lineage (NCBI taxonomy): Eukaryota > Metazoa > Chordata > Aves > Charadriiformes > Recurvirostridae > Himantopus > Himantopus leucocephalus. Next base: position 29,133,385 of record RSEF01000003.1, on the reverse strand, counting down.
TAAAAACTTTTTTTTTCTTGAGGTGCTCTTATTAGTTCCTAAAGGAAACATTAACATCAGCAGATTTGATCACAAAGTCTCCCCAATGGTTAGACAATGTTTACGTGTATAACAAAAAAAACCCCATAACAGACTAAGCCCTCTGGGATGAGTAAGCAGAAAAGAACATCTAGACCAGCGCAAGTAGCGTGCCATATGTTTGGTCATTAAAACAACTGTGCAACACTCAGTCGAAAAGCTGAACTTTCTTTATGCTTCTCCAGTAAGCAACAGGTAAAACGCCCTTATTTTTTTTCTACGCAGCTGCCCTTTAGCAATAGTCTTTTGGAGAGCAGTAAACCCCGGGCGAACTAAGGCTATCATCCCGCTAGCATCTCCGAAACAGTTTAGCCCTGATAAGAAACCTTTAATGGGCTCTTCCTAGAAGCACACATATTTTCTCATACGCATTTACCTAAGAAAAGTGAAGCAATGAAGCACACAAATGCCTGTTTATGTGAGCTCATTCATGTGCAAACATGTGTATGAATACCAAAGGCTGAGACTTGGGACCTCATTTGAAGGTACTTTGAGTGAAAAAGTCACAACTACAGGTTCTGGGTGCTGGAATTTAAAAATTCCCATGGTGAGAAATCGGTCTTGGTCATGGTGACACACAGTCGGGTCAACATCGGGCTTCTGAAGGCAGATGCCTGGTATCGAGTGTTTTGCATCTATAAATGCTGACAATTCAGTTACATAAATCTCAGATGTACATAAAGCTAAGTGATATTGAATTTAATTACAGATACACCGCACAGCATGTAAAGCTTGTCCACTTTCAGTTTTATATTTGTAAACAAACCATAAATACATATTTTCTTCTTCTCTGTGCTACTCAGTTTTCCTATAGAATCCACAGAAAAGATGCATTTCATGGAGACAGTGAATCGTTTATACTTCTCAGGGATGACAAAACACAAACGAACTCTGGTCTGGAGACTGAATAATCTGTGCAAATGTACAATTAAGAAAATATGGCCTGTTCGAGCATACCTACAGATGCAAAACCATCCCATTCAGAACATTTTCAAGCATGGTACAAAATGGAAAGAAAACAAAAAGTCATTACATTTTCCTATCCATTAAAGACAAGTTTTTAAAACTGGCTTCTGAATCCATTGGCTAGAACAGAGAACTAAAGCTCCTTCAAAACATTTCCTTGCATGGTCCACTTATCTATGGGAAACTCATAAAATCCTCATTGTGATAGCAAATAATCATTACTGCAACTGCTCCCACAACCTCTGAGATGCCTTCTGGGCTGTTTATAAAGGAGAGTCAGAGGAATTACACAAGCGCATGAGAGTTCAAGAAATATTAGACCCAAGATTATCATGCATTTCCCCTCCACTGTGCCAGTGGTAACATACCTGTGACCTTCCACTGTAACCTTGTATTTCCTTTCCTCACAAAACTTGCTAGCAAAGAAATCCCAAGTGCCTGAATTTTGAGTACCTGTGATGGAAGAAAAGCCTCTAGGTCATATTCCCACAATCCAGAGCTAGACTATTTGAAACAGATCCAGATGCCACTCCTAATGGCCCTTTTTGATGAGCAGAAATCACTGACTAATGATGCCCAGGAGGTATTTTTCTACCCTCTGCAGAGCTGCCGCCATTTTCAAGATTCCCCATTCTCCATTACTGATGTACATTTCTATCATCGTGGCATATTGTTGCACCTTATATGCAATGTAATTTCCCCTCAATTTTATGCCCTCTTTCCCTAGAAGGATGCCAAGAATCACTCCATCATTCCATGAAAACGACTAACTTTGCCAACAGGTCGATAGCAGCTGCTACTGAACATCTGGCTTAACCTGTTGCCAGGAGCATAATTATCACTTACAATGCTCAACTGCCTGAGATGCTGGCAAGAGTCACAATTTCTGGTATGCTCCTTTTTTATCCATATAATGGACAGCAATTATCAGAGATAAACTAGAGACTGGGAAAGTCCCTCCCTTCAAGACCTAACTGGTAAGAGCTGCCTTCTCAAGATATGACTTTGTATACATTTCGGGCACAGTATTCATAAAAAAAAAAACCCCAAACTTTAGTCTTCGAATGTCAGTCTTTCTCCTGGTTTACTCTATTGGCAATGACAAGAGGTAGATTATTGCACCAGGCTATTCAGAGCCACCACTGAACTGACCTGAGGAAGGGCCTGCCTTTGATCTTTGTGGTATGTACAAAGGCCTGGTAAAACACACACAGTCATAATGAAAGAAGATGAAACATCTTTGGACTAGTTAATTTATTGCTAATTTTGCCTATTAGGTTTCATGCTCTCATCCTTTGCATACCAGATAAAACTCAGACTAGACCTCCCCACTATCTTTAATTTTGCATGCTCTACACGGGGTTGACACCGATAGCCCCATGGGTTTTACACGCACACTAGGACTGATATTCCTCCTGAAGTCAGAATCAGAGTTTCTTCTGTTTCGAGTATGAGAGTGTAAACTGTTCCCAGTGTAACGTTTGATATGGTTTAGATCATCTCCTCAGCTGAAAGTAAGTTTATAACAGAGAAAGAAGCCAAGAAGGGAAAGGGGTAAGTGAACTTCTAATATTGCTAAGAAACTGCTGGACAGGCAATAACCTTGTGTTACAGAGTTTAACGTTTATTGGCAAATAAGCAAGCTGAAAATTATTCCCCTCTTTCACATGGCTTTCTGCCCAGCNACTTCTAATATTGCTAAGAAACTGCTGGACAGGCAATAACCTTGGTGTTACAGAGTTTAACATTTATTGGCAAATAAGCAAGCTGGAAATTATTCCCCTCTTTCACATGGCTTTCTGCCCAGCAAGCAGGTTTCCATCCAAGTTCTTCACATCTTTTCTGAACATGAGCTCTTCTTTGTCAAAAGTGATCCTATCACCCAAGCTCAAATGTCAATCACAGTTCATGGCCAAAGGCATGCCTGTCTTGTATTGAATTCACAGGCACCTTGTCTCTGTAAAACTGTCTTTGTTTTTATTCAGTAGGTCATCTGCATAACCTTGTTATTAGGGGACAAAAGGATGTAAGAGCATTGCCAGAGCTATTCCTTTACCTCCTTCCC
>RSEF01000003.1:29097098-29126720 GCA_003993805.1 Himantopus leucocephalus | reverse complement strand
AGGGCACACTGCAGGCCACTTTAGTCATGAGCAGACAGAGGCCAGAGAGGGATGAAGTCACCTCACCATGTCAGAAGGCATCTTGGAAACTAAAAATCATCCTCTTCATGTCGCCTTGCCCTGCTGGGGATGAGGGAAGATGAGCACAATAAGAAGCATTCTAACTAGATGATTCACTTATCTTTTTCCATTTGCAGGACAGAGTCACCTCTTCTTTGCTGCTGAAAGACTCGCCCTGCTACGCAGACACAGTGGACCTAACCTCTGAGAGGTGCTGCCTTTGCTTTAGGCAGGCAGATGTGCTTCCTTGCCTGGAAAGGACAGATGCTGGAGAAGGCTGTTTGGGATTTTTCCCTAAACATCCTTAGGAAGTAGATTTCAAACAGAAACGTCACTATGCTCAGTCCCAGATGAGGTTACATGCTCCATAAACATGTTTTGGTGGTCCAAAAATATGTACAGTGGCAAGATGGCACCAATCAACTTTCAAATAATTTATATCGTGTAGATGTCACGACTTGGGGGGAGAAGGGGGCGGGGAAGTAAGAGTAAAATGGTACCTTGCACATTGAAGCTTCAACCAGCGAGCACATCAATATCAAGGGTGTGAAATGCTTTGGATCACAGCTAAGGATGAATCACCAGGGTTCCCCTGCCTACAGAAATCTGCGATGCAGAAAGCCAACAGACTTTTACTCAGCTGCTAGAGAGATTTGAGATGGGCTACAAATACACACGCTCAGACTATAGACCTGGTAGAACAGGTAGTATAGAAGAGGGACCCTCCTTATTAAAGTTGACATCTACTCCAAAGTTTTTTGTGTGTGGTCTCCTTACAATGAGGAAGAAGAGTCCTACCCCTAAAAAAACAAACCCAAACTGTGCCTTACATAAGTCCGCTAGAGCCAAAGGCAATCTAAGCAGTGGGACAATAACTTCAGATTTTTCACAATATGTTTTCAGGAGCTTTCTTTTAGCAGTGTGTAGAAAGTATTTGGAAGCTGTGACCTGAAACCTGAAAGAGCTCAGAAGTTCATAATGAACGCTGACATCTGCTTAACCTCACACCTCTATTTCTGTTCCTACTACAGCTATGACTGTCACTGATTTTAATCAGTGTCATAACCTTTCATACTAACTCTAGAACATAGAAAACTTAAATTTCCAGCTGTAAGCACGGGGAGTAGCAGGAAAAACTGAGGTGAAAAAAAAGAAAGAGATGTAGCAAAAAATTTGACTTTCTGTATTTAATTATCAGCATGACCTCTCTTTAACCCAAACACTATGGTTAATAGGTTTCCTGTAGCCATCATGTGATCAGACAGCTCTTGCACCTGTTAGCATATTTAGGCATATATTTTTGTGTTAACGGCCAGTGTCCCTTTCTAAATAAGCCACGACTACATTTTAAATTGCTTAAGTCAACTTCCTCAAGCAACCACAAAGTGAGAGGTTCTCGTGGGAAAAAAAGAAAAGAAAAAAGTGCTAGGCATCAGTTTTCAGTTCAGAAAAACCTCAATTAAACCTACAAATTATTGTATCAGAAGAGGGGAAAAGAAATTAGAAACTACCTGATCAAAATACAGAACAATAAATATAGAGTGGAATAATAGGGTCACAGGTGGGAAAATATCTTTATCTATGTTTTATCTTTGCTTTGAAGTGCTGTTGCTTTACCCAGATTATCATAGATAACAAGTTCTCCAAGGGTAAACATTGTAGTATTAGTCTACAACTGCTCAGAACAATATAACTAATTCCCATTTGGGGAGAGGACAGAAGGCTTCTGGTGCAGGGCACCTCACAGAGTAGCTCTAACTGCTCTCTTATGTGTTCGCACCTGGAAAATAATCTCAGTAAAAAAAATTAAGAGGATTTTTTTTTTTTAAAAAAAGAAACAGCAGAGCTGTTTATTNCACCTCACAGAGTAGCTCTAACTGCTCTCTTATGTGTTCGCACCTGGAAAATAGTCTCAGTAAAAAAAATTAAGGGGATTTTTTAAAAAAAAAAAAAAGAAACAGCAGAGCTGTTTATTCTCTTCCTCCTTTCCCTTGTGCCTCAAAGTGTCATTAATATAGTTTTCTCCTTCCAGATTATGTTTTGGGGCCGAATTTTGCGATCTTAATTTACGCTGCTCCCCAAGTAACCCATTTTGACCCAATCCTCATATGTCCACTCATCCCTTTTTCAGAGCTCCTCACGGAGGCAGACTCCCTGCCCGCACAGCACACCTGGCTCCTTTCCTACCAAAGACATAGGGGGATGAGTGTGTCTGGGGTGGATTTCACTTAAAGACTCCTTCTGTTATCAGTCACATAAAAGTCTATTGACTGCAGTTAGGCTTTGTACGTACTGATGCACACACGCGTGCAAACTGCCATCACGCAAGGTCATCCCTGGTTACCAGGCAGTCACTGTGACAGTGAGAAAGCGAATTTGTTTGGGACCATTGGTAGTGTGACATGGAAACAGCTTTATTTAAGTATCTTCTACCAGCATCGTTTATCTTTTCATATATGGGAATGAATAGCAAAGATAGTCTAATATAAAATACCACAACACTGGCAGTACCAGTTCAGCTGTATTTGTGGGTTGCATAAAACACAGTTCTCTGGAATAGTTCAGGCTGTGTGATTTTTTTTAGCATGGACAAGACCCAAGATACTATCTGCTTCTGGATTGCAGTCAACTAATCCCTTTGTATTTCCACACCAAACTCTCACACGAGCTCTGACCAGCCACAGCCCTGTGCTCAGCCTGCTCAAACTGGAGGAAGCGCTTCTTCATAAAAGGCTGCTCTGTACTAAACATGCAACCACCACCCAGCATCACACGGAAGAGAAAGACTCACAACTTGTGCCTTTCCTCCAGCTTGCTTTTTTATTTGTGAAAGAAGCCATTTCTGCAGAAGTTGATGGTGGAGAGCAGACTTTTTTTCAGGTCTGACGTTTGCCCAGGCTGACAAGAAGGCTGGTAGCTTGTAGAAGAATTTGGTAACTAGGTGATACAGGAGCGGAAGAGGGAACTTGCCAGCTTTCACCTAGCTACAGACAACAGCCCGACAAATAACAAGCAGAATAAGCAACCTAATCTGCCACAAGGACAAAACCAGGAGTTTGTTACCCACATCATCATCATCAGATAAAGCCCTTCAACTTTTGTGCAGAAATTGTGTTAACCTTCATAAATGCTTCCTATCTCATCTTCTCATGAAGCCACTCACTTCCATATATCATTATTGCCTCTATAACAAGCTAGTGACAACCAAGATGTGGTTATGTTGCCTTGGGGTTTATTGCTTGATTTCTGTTGTTGAAGTTGCCGTATCCACTCTGCATACTAATTAGGGTTTTGTACTTATGGTTTGAAGAGTGATGTTTAAAAAAAATAGCAAGCCAGAGATAAATCTCTAATATGGAAAAGTAGTTATGTTGTTTTGCCTTAGGTTTCGCTATATGGTTTTGACAAGCATGATGCAGGCGTTTCTCAGGCAGTAAGCATATTGGGTGGACACAAATTAGCCAGCTACCGATTTGGGTTTTCCTGCTTACTCACATTTTGCTAGCCAGTTATGAAGTTAAAAAGAAAACCTCAGGAGTGTTAGGTTACCTGATAAAAGATTCATCTGCACACACCCAGATGAGCACAGAGAGATAGTGACAGGAGGGGAAGCCAAAATAATACCCTGCCCTGGCTATTCCCAAGCCCATCACAGGATTCATCAGCCCACCACAGCCTGATCTCCACAAGCCCAAAGAAGCACAGAGGCACAAGGGCAGGCAGGAATCCAAATTAAGGTCGAAGAAGGGACACCCTGCTTGGGCCCCTCCCAGCACTGTCCCAGCAGGGCCTCAGCCCCAGTGTCCAGGCATGAAACCCATCAAGATGGGTCAATACTAGAGCACCTTTTGGATGGAGAGGGGTTGCTGCCCAGGGGTATGGGAGACATTATGGGATGTGGGGGAAGAATGTTTTGGGATTGCACGAGACTTACTACAGAATGTTTAGGGAAGGCACCAGAGGTGGGAAGAGGGATGGATTTAGGCGATTTGGGGATGAACAAGTGTGGGAAAAATAGAGAGGTAAGGGGATATAAAACATTGGTCACATGTAAGCAGTTGGTTGGTACACTTGTCTGGCTGCACCCTGCCCTATCTTCTTATTAAATTCATTTCTAACTCTCTTTCTGGGTGAGGGACTCTCTATTTATTATGTGCATGTGTGTGTATGGGGGTCCGAGTGCAGCTACTAGAGTCAGAACATGGGTGTGAGGGCCGGTGTGTCCATGGAGTGAGTGCAGGTGTGTGAGTGAGCATGCAAGTGCTGGCAAAGAGTGAGCTGAACTAGCCCATAAGGAGGCAAACCAGCCTGGAAGCCAGGGGTGTCTTTAGGGGCAAGAACATGGAAGAGTTAGCTACTGGAGACCAGGGCCAAAAAAAAAAAATACCTATTTTCCCCCACCCCTCACTAGAGGACCTCTGTCCTGCTCGGCCAGAGAGTGGAATGGGATGCTGCTTTTGCTACTGTCCGAGAATACATTGTCAGCCTCGCTGCTGGTTGGACCTGGGGATGCAGCAGCCTCACCTGTCTCAGGCCACTGGTCCTGTATTTTCCCCCTGACAAAGTACTCTTTTCTGAATTATTCTTATTTGCACATAAATTGTTGTTGCTACTCCACACCACAAGTATGTTTCATGATGTACTCTAATCATCAAGGGATACCTATATGCAACAAATCATTGTTTCAGCACCCTATCCTCTCAAGTCCATTCTGGCCTTTAAAAAAAAACCATAGTGGCTACTATATTAATAATTGTCTGGAATTAGATTGAGGCAATTTAACTAGGGAAAAAGTAATTTAAGAGCCATGGACAGAAAGAACCATCTATTTTTCACAGGAAAGAGCAGATGTGTTTGCTGTTCACAGGCAAATCCCTCACTGGGATCATGGTGGACGTCCCCGTCTCTTCATTTATCCACCAGCAGATGTTAAGGGCTATAGCCCTTCACAGAGATGAGGAGAAGTAGATGTCCAACACCGAACACAGTCAGAGAAGACTCTGCCTGAAGAGCATGCAGGCTATATAAACAGGAAAGGAAAGGCAGAGTGCCTTTCCCCAGGTCATACGCCAGGTCCTTGACAAAGCCAGAAATAGAGCTGTGGCTTCCTGAGCCCCCTCCATCCCACAGCACACCTGGTCTCCCATGTGGTTATGCTGCAGACATCGGTCTCGCGTAGGAACACTCCTTCAGACATCGGTGCATCTGGAGAACAGCACAGCAGCAGCAACCTCACAGGAGCAGCACCTTTACTCTTTTCAGGAACTGAAGTTTCAGCAGAAAGAATTGGGCCAGGAGGTATTACACAGCAATGACGATATTTTAATATTCTTCACTCCAAAACAGCTGTCTGTCCTTTTCTGGATCGCATTTAAGGGATTTGTTTTGCACTATAAATTCATAGTTTCTCCTCCCATGTAAGAGGCTATTTTTATCACCAGACAACATCACCACAGAGTCTAGTTATACAACTGCTAAGAAAAACTCCTATTTTAAACACTAATAAAAAAAAAAACCATAGCGCAAGAAGAAATCACTCTACTAGACAAACATCAAACCAAATATACAGCACTATTATACCCCCTCGCCTCCGAAGAGTGGAGGCATTTCACCCTGGAAGTGATTCTTAGTTAAGCAACTGATTCAAAGTACAGAAATATTAATTCTTTACATATTCAGTGTGATGACAACTGCAGCGTCTGAAGTCAATGTTGAGGTCCCAAGCGTGCTGACCCACAAGCAAAATTCATCAGCTGAGAATCAGATCTGAATTTGCTCTTCTGGGCCTTTTTCTACCAGCTGCAGGGCAGTGCTTGGGTTTGTTAAGTAACTCACAAAATCGGAGTTGCAGGTGGTGGTGTCTCATTCAAGAGCAGCATCTGCGTCATTCCCACCCAGCAGCATACGCACTCAGTGCTCTACTTCATACCCCCAGGCCTGTTTGGCTGTGTTAATACAATAATAAGTAGGTGGTTTGGTTTCAGTTTTCTTATTTTTACTGTAGCAGAAGGATTTGGAGGAGGGTTTGAATTGTAACCTAAGGAAATCACACATGCAGCTTGTCCTTAAGCCTCTGGGATTCTTCCTCTTCCAGAAGGAGCGCACCTCAGTTAAACAAAATGCCCCCTCCCTCCCAGGTTTGAGCTAATTACACATATGTTGTTCGGCAGTCCCATGTCATTACGTCTCTTTGCAGTAACAACAATCATTCAAGTACCAAAAAAGCATAACATTTGTGAGTGCACACTGCCTCGGTACACACAGACGTACACCACCACCACATCAGTGTCACTAGGAGTGTATCCCGTCTCGCACAATCCTGTGCCACTCTGCTTTTGCCTCTGCCTCCACCCCTGCTCATTCCCACCCACAGCTGAAGGGAATCCACCTTTAAAGCCCTCACACTGGGGAGAAAGGAGGCCTGGGAGCAGACCGGGCTCCTGCCTGCTTCCCACAGCATTTCAGCCCCTTCATCCTCAAACTTTAATTGTCAAAGTTGAAGCTTTCGCAAGGCACGTAGCAGAAGTGGCACAGCCCAGTCTACCATCCATCTTCTGAGGAGAGCAGGGCCGGGAGAGACAACAAAGCACAGCTCTGTGCCCAGCCGCAGCCTTGCATCAGGCGAGGGAGCGTGGCACCAGGCGTGCTGCTGCCCGGGGAGGAGGAAGGCTCCTCTCACCCCATCCCTGCTCCTGCCCCTCCTGGGGGAGGCAGCTCCCCACACACCACAAGGCAACGCATTAGAGAAGAGTCCCTATTTTGAGATGCATTACTCTTATTTGGCAAAATCTTGCCATTCTCCTCAAACATCAGGCTATGCCGGGGCTGAAGAACGAAGGGCCGAATGTTTCGATGATGCACATACAGCCTGGAGTAAACCAAAGTGAATTAATAACGCTACACCTGGGCAGTTAGTGCACACGCTGCCTATTACCAGGAGGCTGCGCGCCAAGTGCCATTAACCTCCGAGGCAGATCGTTATTAGACCATAACACCCAACCTGTCATGTCTCATTGTTTCATTAACACAGTTCTGGAAAACCTCTAATAAAGTCAGGGAAACTGTTGCCTCAAAATTAGCAGAGATTACACGATTTTCCACGTGGATACTGAAGAGAAGAAAAGGAAGCTTATTACAATAATTTTAAGGGCATTAGAGATAACTGTGATAATTTTGCTTCTGATCTAAAGCCCACTGAAGGCAGTAAACAGGCTCCTACTCTTTTCTTCTGAAACAGTGATTTTATTATTATAAATACGATTCTCCCCCACTCATTTATTAAATTAAATTAGAAGTTGCCCAGCCCAAAAGAAACCTGTAATGCATGTACCAAAATATTTGCATGGCTGACAAGCTCTGTCTTTGAATCTTCATGAAAGGCATATAATTGTGTTTAATGCAATTTATTTGTCATTAAAGAAATAACCTTTGATCCAAACATCTTTGCAACAGAGATCCAAAGAAACTAAAACTCCAGGTCTATTTTAGAGCAATGTGCATTTAACATTCATTCCTTTCCTTATCTGATTAGGAAATTTATTCCCTAGTAGATTATAGAAATATAACACAGGAAAAAAAGTGATACATCTTTTTTTTTTTAAAAAAAAAAAAAAAAGGAAGGGACTTTCTCATCTAGTTTAAACCAAAAATCTTTGGGACAAAGATTATTGACCACTCCACCACCCCGGAAAGCTTAGATAGCACCTAACCAAGTAGGTTTCCAGTGTTTCAACAGGTCTTGAATGCCAGCTGACAAAAATAAACAGAAATTTAACTGGGAAAGAAAGGAGAGTTTTGAAAACCTTTAATGGAAACACTTTCATGAATGATTTTAGTGCTGGTGGCAGCTTGTCTGCATTTAAGTAACTCTGCAATGTGCACATGGCCAACAGGGACATTGTACTTCTATCCACAAGGGAGGAAACAGCTAGCTGGGTTTTTTTTGTTTGTTTGTTTTTCTTTTTTTCCTTTAATCAAGACATGAGCAAAATAAATGGTCCAGAATGTGATCAGTTTAAAAAAGGGGGGGGGGAAGAAAGAGAAAACATAAACAAAGAAAAACACCTCTCCAATAAAAGAAAAAAAAAGGTTTTTTCCTCTGCCAAATGCCTCCAGGAAATTTTCTGTGGGAGCTGGGACATTCATCTCCCAGAATCTGGCCCCTAGTGAGGAATTACATTGTGCAAAGCCAAGAAGAGGGGGGAGGGTAAAAAAAGGGAAGCAAGTTCTACACTGATTGGGAAATAATCCGGATCGCCTAATTTCCTATTACACATGTGAAATATTTCTTTAAAAGAAGAAAAGTTACTTAGAAGTCATGATTGCTTAAAAAGAAAGAGAAAGAAAACCTTTAAAGACCATTCTAATTTGACTTTCAAACTAGTTCTTATCCACATGAAAAGTATTTATTATGGCATTTAAAAAAAAAAAAAAATCGCAACACCCATAGTGGATGGGACCATCTTTCGGCCACGTCAGCCTCTGCAGCCTAGGTTAGCTTGTTTCCTACGCTGGCAAATACCAGATGCTTGGGGAAAAAAGTAAGACTAGCACAAGCATGTGTTAATACCTCACCAGCTTACTCTGCCGAGGTCAACACAATTCACAGGTCTCCTGTGAGACTCCTTAAATCCAGAAGTCTTGAACAGATGTGAGGTTCTAGCACCTCTAGTCTCTGCTCAACAGCTTAGATGATATTACAAACCACCACGCCTTGCTTTAAAACCCAAACCCACTTTAATTTTTCACATCCCCTGGACCCCAAATTACAAGCAGCAGCAAACAACTAATTGCTTTTCATCTTCTCCTTCCCTGTGGCATCAAAAGACTTTTGTCCATCCTTTCTCAGTGGCTTCTTTCCAAGCCTACCTGCTGTTGTACGCAAGCTATTCAGCGCCTTTGACAATTACTGCTGCTCTGATCTGAATGATCTCTAGCTCTAATCTTCCTTCTCTGATCTGGAGCTGCCGTTAGCCCTTTTCTGTGCTCTTGGCTTTTGACTACTTATCCTGTTGCGTGAAGCTTCAATGCAGGCAACAGTGGAACCAAAGGCTCTTCCAAAAATCAGTAGTGAGGCAAGCATCTGGGTTTTGCACTCATCAATTCCCCACAGACTAGCAGACGAATGCATTCTTAAACTACACAAACACCACCCCACCACCACCAAAATCCAGGTTTTCATTCCAAGTCATATAATTTTTGAGTGAAGGTAAGTCAGATTTGTTAACCAATGCATTTTTTTAAAAAAAAAAAAAAAGAGAAGACAGTCCTAAAACAGACTCACCAATATAAACAGCTTAGTTAAATGAAATTTCTAATGGTACCATGCTAGTTTGAATTATCATTCATATGAAGAGCCTTTTATTCCAACCAGACTGACATGGAAATTGTCATGCTGCGAAGACAAAGCTACTTTAGAGTGCCTACACAGTAGAAAAAGCTCAGTCCTAGTGAATTTGCCTCTAGAATACCCTTGTTAATTTAGCCCTACTTCAAAAAGGGCCTGAAATAGAATTGTTGGGCTCCTAAGTGCAGAAGAGTCATTCCAGAAAGTCTGTTTTTCCATTTGTTTTTAAGCAACAACCAGCACATGCCTTTGAGAGCGTCCCAAGAGGTAAACTTGGGTTTCTGTCCCCAAATGGAAGGACAGAATTAGCTGCTGCTTCAGACATTTTCCACTCCTTTCCTTAGATTCATTGAGCTCTCCCAGGAGAAGACTACAGAAGTAGATGAGGAAATCATGTGTATAAGGATGTAATGGGGGTGGGGGGGTGGAAACATCAGGGCATGGACTGCATTCCCTCTCGTCCTGTGATGACCACTGGCCGGATCTTGCAGGAGGATCCACAGGCTAGCTGCTGCCATCAGAGCCAGCAGTGGCTCAGGAATAACTGTGCCTGTGGAGCTGTAGAGTCCAGGCAGGGAAGTAAAATACAGCTCCACCAGAACAACATTGGTAAGCAGAGAGCGCCGGCTCCACAGGGTCTGAATTATGACACAGGGACAGCTTTAGGTCCTTCGGATCTGACCCCAAACCGAGCAAACACTGGAGAAGTCAGGAAGCTTTGCTTATAACTGGAGAGTACAGGTCCAGGCCTTTGGCAGTCTTTAGGGAAGAACATTTTAAAAAGCTGTGGAAGACCAGCCACAGATGCAGAGATGAAGCATTTGTTGCATGCATTCTAATAATTTCTGTTTATACAGCTTAGGGGAAAAAAAACCCTAACTAAAACTAATTCCTTTTGTGTGGGAATCTGCTCTGGTTTAACTCAAAGGTCATTTTTAAGTCTGTGTGCATTTACAGTGCTAGACAAATATTTGTCAAATATACAGGCTGCTGGTCTCGTTTGAAAGATAAAGGTTATGGGGGAGGAGGGGAGGGAAAAACACCCCAACCAATGCAGAACACAAAACTGAATGAACCTTAAGGAAAAGCATCCATCTGCCAGAGAGCGACGCATTCCTGCTAGCAGAGACTGCCACCTTTTGGGGAACGGCTTCAGAGGCCGAGCAGAAAAGAGGATGCTCCATCTTTCCCATAAATTTCCAGTCTTGGTTCTGTATTTGCCTATACGTCAAGAGAGTCAAACAGGTTTAATTTCTCAGCTAACTTCCAGTATAGGAAAAAGAGAATATTTACAATAGGATCGCTGAACTCTGCTAGGTTTTTTTCTCCATTTCTTAAAAAGCAAGGTGTATTTTTACAGTCTGTTCACCTCGTCTGCTGCTACTATTTTTGAATCTCTTAGCCAATTTCAATTAAATCTTACACAGGGGAACTCTCTCTGATAATAACACTCCAACTCACTACCTGAGAATTAGCAGCTGAGAAGATGAGCTACATTCAAATTCATGCATCATTTGGGGAGAGTGAAGGAGGAGGAACTCGGCTATGACACTTCTTGGCTGGTAGCAGCCATGCAACCAGCACAGATGTGCTTCTCCACTAGTTACTCCAAATAGTCTTTCTTACCCCAGACCCCTGTGCGGACCCCAGACACAGGAGGACAGGACAAAGGAGGCTCATTGTGGTGGGTAAGCCAGGAGGGAAGTGGATCACAGGTCAATTGGGTTCAAACATCATTGGCTCTACTCCTCTTTTGGTGGCTTGTCTTGCCAATACACAGAGACGGAGCCTACAGTGAGGGAGAAAACTAAATACTTTCCACTCTTTGGAAGGGTTTTGCTTATATCATGTGTGAAACACAACTGTAAAAGACACTGGCTTAGGATTTTCCAGTGTGTTTTACCTGAAGTCTGACATCAAAATAGGTCATCAGATTTAAAAAAAAAGCTCCATAAAGCAAAAAAATGAGCTGTTGTAAAAAAAAAAATCTTACCACAGTTGTTGAGGTAGAAGCAGCAAATTCAGTCATTTCTGCTGTCCTTCTTGCCCCTCTTACCAGACAGGGTTTTGGTTTTATTCTCCCTTTTTAAACCTAGCTGCCCAGTTTCAATCCCATTTTGACATAGTCAGGGATATCAGGTTCTTGTAAGAGTCCTGACAATAGGTAGGGAAAGTCAGCTTCAATATCTCATGGAGGTACAGTCTGCAGCCAGAGCTCCGCCACCCCATTTTAGACACAAGGGGCTGTGCAGGAAGCCAGCCATCACTCAGTAGCTACAAGAACCTGTGGTTGCACACTGCTGCCCACTCTGACTGGTGAGCATTTTATCTCATAGCGCAATCTGTAGCTGCACCCCACTGTGAAATCCCTCTCCTGACCTGCCTTTTTCTGTTTTTTATAAAAAACGGTTTTTGCACTGACACTGGATCTCCTTCACTTGCTCTCTCAGACAGGAAACCCTGCAGTTTCAAATCACAACAGAAACCTTCTGTACGGCCCCCGGGGGCAGCAGTAGCAAGGGGTTCCACAGGAGCCCACCTGTCACTGGCCAACTAAACTACCTTCCAACCCTGTAAGATGCTCTCTTCTGTCACCAAAAAGGAGACCGTGAGGAGACTGATTGCCCTTCAGAAGGTCAAAAGCACCTACATGTTGCCCTCGTACTGCAAAAGGCAATAAAGCAGAAGACTGCTCTGGGAGACACATCAAATGACAATCTTTCCCAGCAAGTCTTCCACTCCACCCAGCTACTGTCCCTGCTAGGCTGCTACCTCCTTGTCCTCTCCCTCTTGCTCCTCATCCCCATCTGAGTTTATGTGAAATTGGATCTTGATGTGGAGGAACAGTGCAGACTGAGATGTTAATAACCCTGAAGAGAGTCACTGGGGCTGTGAATGAAAAATGACACTGAGAGGGAGGAGCAATGAATGTCACACAAGAGGTTCAGTGCTAGAAGGGCAAGAGTAAAAAATTTTGGACAGTATGGGAAATTTTGCTTGCAGGGGTCATGCCTCCTTCTTCCTTCCTTCGCAGCTTATTTGAAAAGCAGGAGCAGCAGCATGTCAAGCTGCAGAGGGCATTGGAGAAAGGAGGACTTCGACACAGTCAGGTCAGACCCAACACCTCAGTGGGGCAGATGCTAAAAGACACCCTGGTCTTCCTGTGCTGCTGATTTTCCTCTCCAGCAAGAAAGAGGAGACAAGAGAATAAGTTTAGCCTTGTGCCTCGCCTGAAACATGGTTAGAAGCCACAAATCGAGGATCTGAGAACATCAGAACGCCAGATATCTCTATATAAATCACTACAGGCTGTCCTAGACTGTAAAATGCAGTGACGTGTTAAACACTACAGGTAACTGACTAGCTAGTTATTTCAATTTTCTATGCTGAAATACCTTGGGGTAGCTACAAGCAACCAAAACCCACAAAAAAAAACGCAAAGCCAAATCTTGCAGCAGCAGTTCTAGACCAGATCCAATCAGAACAGCACTTGTTACCGTTCTGATCAGAGCCAGGTGTTAGAACAACGGATCTTAAAAGATTTATTTTACCTTAGCTTAAAGTCTAAAGCATTTTGGGAAAGGATATTCTTAAAACTCCTGCTCTTACAGTGGCTACAAGTCCAGCACCTCTGAATTAAGGATTGAGGCCATAATAATTGTCCACCCCCTACAGGCTCTGGAAAGAACATGCTCCAACCACAGAAGAACGTTCTCAAACACCAGCTTGTGCAAAGAGAACAAAAGCTGGGCATTTTCTACTCTTGATAGACAGAAGGATTGTTCACTGCACAGGAGGAACACAGAAGATAACTTATTTCACCCTTGAAAAGCGAGTTCTGTCAGAGACAGAAGTTCAAAATACCCTTTTTTTAGTTGGACATCTTTGAAGAATGCTACAAATTTGGTAAGCCAACAAGAGTTAATAAATTAGTTTCCTTGTTCTCCTGGGAAAAGAAAAAGCATTTTCTCCATTGGAATTGCTGTAGCAGAACCGACAAACAGATACCAATTCAGTGAGCTGAAGAATGCTGTTGGGAATACGTGACAGTCAAAGGCTTGTCTGAATCCTTGTCCAGCCCAGACACTGACACAAGATCGTGCTGGGGTGATCTCAAGTTTCCAGTATTCCATTAAGAAGTGACAAATAACATGACCCAGACAAGCCAAAAAGTAATTTAGCCCTTTTCAGTTCTCAACCCAAAGGTAGGTAGGCTCACTCTGAGAGGAAATCCATGAAAACAAGTTAAGCGGAAACAATTTAAGCTGTCGTGGTCTTACTGAGCTGCCTATAGCACAGCTCTGGATTGTCTCCCTTCTGCAAGCCCTACTATCTTCCATCTGTTGGTTTACTCCCAATGTAAAGGGCATATTTAGCTTGGCCAGGAGCGTGGATCAGGGCAAGAGTGTCTCCTCTGGCCTCAAGATATCACATGAAGTGGGGGGTGAAAAAAAAAATAATAAAAAAATAAATAAAAATTAGGCTCCATGGGAACATTCCAGTAAAATAAAATGCATGAGCTCCTAGGCCAGTAGAAACGTTCAAATGTGTTTTCTCCATAAAACAAACAATAAACTACTCACCAAAATCTATGAAGACAGGCTTTAACACCAAGATAGGAGAGTTGTCTGTGAACCAACCACATCAAGTTTGTGTCACCTTAAGCCACCTGGGAGAATTATTTTTTTTTTAATGTTGACAGATGGATAAAATACACATCTTCTGTTCTAGGCATCAGAGTGAGACTGGATAAACAGGTCTACCAGCGTAACTTGCCAATCTAGTTAAATCTAAACAAATATTTCAGCATTATTTTAGCCAAAGACAACTTTTAGTCCATATACCTCCTTGTTGCCCTGGTCAGATTACTAAAAAGATGTTACTTGAAACATTTAAGTAGAATAAAATTCAAAATCATGTATGATCAGCTAGGAGATTTAGGACACTGCATACTGGCACAGGGCAAGATTTCTTATGGTGTTGAGGTACTTAGATGTTGAAATCCCTCCAAAAATTCAGCGAGGTTTGGTCATCTACATACCTTTGGCACCTTGGAACTCCACCCTTGCTACATTACGCAAATGTTTTGAAAAGTTGTTTTATCTCTTCTCTTCCATCAGTCTCCCTTGTTTCTAAGGGGGGCAGGGGGTGGTAAAAAAATCAAGTGTAAAAAATATTCGGTAATTCAGTAAAAAAAGACAGTTGCCTGCCCCCGAGGTGAACATAGCAGCAAGTGTCTTGAATGATTTTGAAACTTTCTAGCGGTTCCTCCAAAATGACAACCAACATTAAAAAAAAAAAAAAGATGTAAAAGCAAGGGTCAGTTGCAAAGCAAAGATAGAAGGATGACTTTAGTTGGAAACCCCTCTGCGACCAGTGCAGCAACTGATAATCTCCAAGAGAGGGCAGTCTTAGACTAGGGTTGAGTCACAGAGGGCTTCATTGTTACACCTGTTTTCTGCCCCATTTGACCGTACTTATCCAAGAAGCTTAGTGTTTAAATAGCACCGTTCACCAAAAAAAAAAAAGCCACCTGGATACATGTCAAAACTTACAAGTTAGCATCCTGCAAACTTCAACGGGGAGAGAAATATTATTTCCCTTTTACAAATGGCATAACATAGGACAGCATTCTGCACCTGGATCTAGTCCAACAAACAAAAAAAAAGTTTACAGTTAAGCACGTGCTTATCTTTAAATATACCATCAATTTTACAGCAGTCTGAGTCTTCTCTACCTTTCTTCAAATTCCTTAATGAAAGCAGTTTGGAAAACTCAGCCGCAAAATACAGTCCAGTACCATTTTTCTTGCCAGTGAGTGGACTAGCTTCTAGAAAGACGTAAAAGTTTCTACTAAGTCCCACTGCTTCCAACTCCTCCATGCTTTAGACCCATCATTTTGATACTGGTTCTTCCAGTCTAAGCATCAGCTGATTGATGGTGTTTCCCAGTCCTGGAGAGACACCACATTTCAAGTGATTACACTCAGCACTCAGAAGACAACCTGGTTGGAAATAACTCAAGTCCTACAAGCCATTTATCTCTATTTATACCACAGCTGAAGGCAGAGCCACCAGCTGATGTGCAGGACACAGCACCCAGAGCTCTGGGGACCCGGGGAAACATTGCTTGTATCAGAGTCAGACAGAGCAGCAGTGCAGTGGAGACAGAGGCAGACTGCCCTTCAGAAGCACTGGAGAAACACCAAAATAGAGATGGAGGAACAGCTGTGATCATGGTACTACTTCAAATCATCTAAGTAACAAGATTCTGATTCATGTAGATGAATGTCCTGCTAGGGCCCTTAGTCTAGCTGCACACCATCACACTCAGCACCTGTAAGATTCACCTGCTTTTGACTTACACATGGCAAAGCCCACAGACATATGCGGCCCAGTCAGAGAAACTGGAGTCCAGTGAATTCTGTTCCTTTAACCAGAATCACCCTCAGCATCTTAGAGATGCACCTCATCCTTTTTCTCCATCTCTCTCCCCCAAGCATTCATGAGAAGCCATGTTCATGCTGGTGACCAATTTCATTAAAGTCCAATTTCATTAATTTCCCTAATCTGGTGAAAGAGGTCACACATTCAGGGTTTTTTTTTTCCTCCAGTAAGGTTAACCCCCATGGATATAAGGCATTTCACAACAGCAATAAGACTTTTGGGGGCAGAACACAGAAAAAAAAAAATATGAACACAGTGGGAGAGATTTCTTAATGGAAATTAAAGTTCTTTACTGTGGTTTTAAGGCTACAGAAGAAAGCAAACAAGGACTTATTTTCTTGTTTCCCTCACTGAGGTACTGAAAAATCCCCAAACACATACTCCACCAGCTTCTGCTGCCAACAGAACACCACCATGGGAAATACCAAACAGCTCAGATCAAAGTTGCCTCCCAGTGCACATACCTGGAAAGGTTTGTGGCTGGAATAAGACTTCTACAGCTGTACTATTCCATCGGTCTCTACAGTGGAAATACTTTTCAGTACTTCTGCAAGCCAGAACAGCTAACCCAGCTGCCACTGAGGTTAACAGAATGATTTTCACTGGTTTAAGTGAAAGTTGGACCAGGCTGTAGCAGAGAGGCTATCTACATGGTAAGGTCCTTGGAAGAAAACACTGAGCCAGGCTTTTAAAGTTTGCTTCACAACAATAAAGCAACAACAAACCTCAAAAGACCATCACTTTTAAGAAGCCAAATGACCATTTCAGCAACGCCCGTCCAAGGCTGGATATTTTCAGTAGTTTGAAAGAAGTCGACTCCATGAAGAGCTAAGCAACCACAGTTCCTGAGCTCCAAACAAGAAGAAAGGAATCCCAAAAGTGCAGAGTTAATTAAACTAACCACAGCACTACAACGTGTTTTTTTTTTTTTTTTAAAGAAAAGCCAAGAACACAACTGTTTATGCAGACACAGTGCATCTCTGCAGAGAGGTAGTGTCTTGCTTTTAAACATGCAACACATGCAAAAGCTAGCCCCTTTACAACCAAAGCACAAAAAAAAAAAAAGGGTAATTCATCATTACTATAATTTAGGCCAAACAGTTTGGGTCTTTGGAAATAAAATGGAAGATGATAAAGAGCATTGGGATTTAGAGTGTGATGCTCCTCTAAGGAGGCTGAGCCCACACCTGGCTGTGATCAGTGGCATCCCAGGTGCAGGCACTTACCCCGTCAGGCCTCACCTCCCACCACTGCGGGGGAAAGACCAGCCACTTGCATACACAAACACACACTTTTTACGCCCTAGTTTTGTACATTGGGAAGTCATTCCCATAACATTAATGCAACTGGGAGCCCATCTCATTCCACAAAACAGTTTATAAAGCTGAAGGCAGCAGGCAGGACCTAAACCATTTTTCTCCAGCGGGGTTTACATTAATCTAAAAAGGGATATCAGAAGACCTGAAAGTCTCTTCTCCCCACTTCCCCCAAACCCCAAGTACATACAGTATACCTAGAAGTTGGCTGCTCATGACCGCTAACAAGCATAGTACTGGCTTTCAAACCAGTCCCAAACCGACTTGGAGCAAAAGCATCCAACCTAGAGGAACAGCAAGCCTTTATACAACTAGCAGAACTGCACCTAACTCTTTGCCACAGACAAACTGCTCCGTAAAACTAGGCAGGCAGGAGTCCTACCATCCGCCTTTACTGACACCCTCTTCCCTCACCTCCCCTGCCAGGCTGGGGGTGGCAGGGAGCGCACCTGAGCACACAGGTACCGCTCAGCAGCAGCTCAGCAAAGGCACTTTCTTTTTTTGTCCTCTTATCCCACCTCATCCCTCATAACTGCAATTTGTAAAACCTTCTTCACAAATTATTACAGGTTACCTTATCTGAGTAACGCTTCTTCTGGGATTACACAGCTGAAAATAAAGTAAAATTAACTTCACACTGTTCAGAGCATGAAAACCCACCCGCAGCACCCCCTCCCCTCATACCGGAGGGCTGGTATCACTCACCCCCCGCCTTGCAGTGAAGCTCTCCAAAGTTTCTTTGTCCCATACTCCCAGGGACGGCCAGTGATTTCCTTTGGGCTGTCACCCCCCGTGCTCTCAACCTGCCCCTCAGCGCAGCCCGCCCTGCCCTGGGGCGGGCCGGGGCGGGACCGGGGCTGCCGCCGCCGCGCCGCAGTGCCGCCGCTCCGCGGGCGGACGCGGCCGTCCCGGGGCAGTCCCGGGGCTCGCTGGCAAGCCAAGGGAGGTGCCGAACCGGACCCGTGTTGATAACCGGCGTACCGTCCCGCGTTCCAGCGGCGCGGGGCTCCGTCTGGTTCGGGTTCTGCCCGGCCGGCGCGGTGGAGGCGAAGGGTCTCGGTGATGCTCTTTGCCGCTTTCAGCTGGGGCTCGTTTGACCTGCTCAGCTTTGCAGCGCTGGGAATGGAAATAGCGGACGATCTTCCGGCAAGGTCTTCCTTTCTGCCGCGCTGCCTTCCTCCTCGTCCCCTCTTCTTAGCTTCCCACCGCAGAAAAGAAAAAAAAAAAAAAGGTTTTGATCAGGTTTGTTAAGCCTGTATATAGGTAGGAGCTCATCTTGGGCTCAAAAACATACATCTGAGGGGGCTCAAAAACGTACACCTGAGGTCTGAGGTCACCAATTAACTGAAAGAGCCTGTGAACTTTTTGCAACAAAGCTGACCTTGCAGCCTTCTAAAAAACCCCAGCTGCGAGCTTAGAAATATTTCTAACTAGGGGGCCCCAGAATGAAGTTCCTAAGCACAAAACAAGTTTCGGTTATCCAGTCGGTTGGTGCCTTCCTTTCTCTTCCGAGTTTGCCTTTTGATTTGGTGCAGCCAGCCTCCTTGTGGGAGAATGATAAATAAATGCTGTGAAATGTAGCCTTGCCTACCAGGTGAATTAGCAAACATTTTTCTTTTGTCAAGATCAGTAATGCCCAACTCAGGTACTGATAAATCACAAGTTAGCTGCTAAAAACCATGGGAATTACGACATTATTATTTTTTTTCGTTAATTTGGGGCTCCTCATAGTAGCTTCTGAAACTTTAGAATAGCTTTATGCTACAACCCCGAGCTCTTTTCACTTGCTGTGGCTCTCTTGAAATCAAACCAACTGTGAAATACTGCCTACTTTTAGGCTTAAAATAGCTGAAACCACCAAGTTTCCTGTGGTTTCACATGAAACCATACGATTTGTGATGAGTGTGCCTACAGTTGTCAAATAAGGTGGAGGGCACAGTCAGGCAACTCAAAGGGTGTATTTGTCACCCCAGTGAAGGGCAAGAGCTGATCAAAACACAGAAGGACCTGAAGCAGTTAGGGAGGAGCTTGCGTTTTTCTGTTCTTTTCTGTATTGCTACTTCTCATGACTTTATTGATGGATTCGTGGTATTTCAACAATTTTTTTGAGCTGCAGCTCCCAGAAGCCAGGCAGCTACACAGAAATCGCCACTTAAAAAATCTAGCTCTCATCTATGTGGGAATAAATTTAAAAGTATAGTATGGGTACACACAATGGCTTAGAAAGCACTTATCAGGAAAGGCAAACCTATTTTTCTCCTTGATTTTATGACTTGGGGATATGTGTGTGTTTGGAATATGTGTGTATGGTGAGGCAGCTGTCTTAAGACTATTTAGTATTATCTCCTGTGTGCAATAAATAAAATGCAAAAGACTACCAACTCCTCCTGCCCCTCCCCAACAGTCAGCATTAAATAAGTATCAAAAATAGCACTTCTGTGCAGACACTGTATCCTGGAACTTCCAGTGATCACCTATCTCTGACTAATTCTAGTTGTTATTTGAATTAACAATATCAAATGCAGGTTGATATAATCTCTTCTGTTGATTAAAACCAGAGTTACCAACAATGAAGAGAAGTAGTCAAAGTCGCTGGTACTACTGCAAACTGTATTTATGTACAGGTTATCTACAGGAAGGGTTTTCAGATTTAGCAGAAAACAAAGGACAGGCTTCTCTCAGCTCTCTGGGCGACATTCTTATGAATTCAGTGAGAGAAAAACACAGATTTGAAAGTGGCTTATTTATAGATATTACTCTCAGGGCATTTACAAAAATAAAGTGGAATCACTGCCTTCCATAGAAATCCTAAAGTGGGTGAGGGGGCCCTGGATTTCAATGAGTGCTAATGGTAATTTTTGCTGGAAAAAGAGGAACTGCAGCTGGGATAAAGCTTTTATTCACTTACTTATTTTTGATTGGTCTAGTTCTCCAAATCTGTATATGTAGGTCATACCTACAGCAAGAAACTGCACTTTGGCTGGTTAAATTTCCTTTCAGGAAGGTTGTGTCATTGTTCATTTCAATCTTCTGCAGATTTTTCTGGATGGGTAGAGTGGACCCTCCATGTAACCTTCCACAGCTTCAGAAACGCAGAGGCTGTGGAAATGCGAGAAGACCCTGCAATCTGCACTCATTCCGCACTGCCAGGAAAGTACCCGGTCATTACACCTGGATCTGAGATACGTTTTTCTCTACTGCCTCAATTCAGACAGCCTTGTACGTAGCATTGGTTTTGTAAACACATTGCTCCTAACATGCCCAAAGAATACCATCTTGACTGAAGTCGAACTTACAATGGATACAGGATAACCTGAGTAGGGTTAGAGTACACACACTTCACCCTGACCTGAATGGTTTTTTGCATATCCAGGCCTAATATCAAATTGTTGTTAGGTTGTTTTCCTGTTAAGAACACAATGCAAAGAGAATGCAGACTGAGACAAGACATTTAAATAAAACCGAGTAAGGCATGTGCATGGGGATATATGGGTGAATTACGCTCTGAGTCTAACAACAGTAGAAAGCTGATAAGATTGTACTTCCTCTAATCTGACATACCATATGGTAGATAACTCTTCACCTTTTCTCTGCTGGAAATATCCTCTATTGCATGACTGAAACAGTGTTAAAAGGGTCTAGTCGCATTCTCACTAGGCAAAATGACTTTTTATTTGGGCTATATTTTATCTTTCCTTATCAGTGTGGCTATTTCAGAAATCAGGATACCTTAATTACAAATAATGTTTGTGCTCACCAGTGCTTGCTGGTCTATTGCTGACAGAAACTGTGTGTAACTACGGAAGATGGCACAGCACAGAGGGGAATGCTTTTGTGCCAGAGGTAGAGACAGCCCTAATCCAAAGTGAGGTGTCTGCCCAGCACGTGGTAGTGAACACATAACAGAATATGAAATTCTCCTGAGCACCTCCTTCAGTGTTAATGAATCCACCTCTGAAACCTCTCTGTGATAATTTATTATAAGTAAGTCCAAGTCACCAAGGAGGTGAGATAAGACAGAAAGAACATGTTCCAAAAGTATTTCTTGTTGCATATAACTTTATTTGTAAAGATGAATGCCCCTGAATGATGCCAAACACATTGGTGATAGAGCATGAAGTCAAGTGATGTCATTCAGTCACAATTTTCGTGAGGAAGTCAGTTAGTTTTCCATAATTCGGCTACTGCGCGTATAACAATAGCTGAAATTCTGCACGTATGATGTTGTAGTGAGGAAAAGATAATAAAAAGCAGTGAAAACAGGGGCAAAAAGTGTACAGTATGCTGCCTTTTTTAAGAACATCTTTTCTTATTTTTGTAATCCTGGAAAAACTTTTTGAGAATGAAAATGAGCACAACAGCAAAACAGAAGAGGTAATGGGTTTGGAAAAAGTAGAAGGCCAGCTCCTTTAGCGTATAAATAAGATGAATAATGATGAAGCAGTATAGGAACAAGGCATACTGGTTTTGGGGCCGGAGTAGGTCTTGGAGTCCTTGGCTAAACTGTGGAAAAAGGAAAAGATACAAATTATGTCACACGACTATGTTCCACTTGCGCCCAGTCCATGTGCTTGTCTGAGCACACCTGGCCTTCTGGCACACTTAGTTCATACAAAGTTGCTGTGAGATAAGCCAGCACGTGAAATGACAGCAAATCAGCTACGCCGTGTTAAGTGATAGGTGTCACATTCCCACCCACATCCATAGCACGAGCTAGGTTTTCTCTCTCTGAAATGAAGGTAAGCGACCTCATATTTACCGCAAGAATGAGCGTGCAGGTACACAAAGCAGTTTGTGTGAAGCAAGCGAACACCCATGGGGTTTGTGCATCTATCTTTACATACATGACACAAACTGTTGCTTGTGTTTTTTCACTTCATGGTCATTTTCATATGTTTACACATGCTCATGGGCAAACTTTCAGGTCTTAATTTAAGAATTCAGTAGTTAATTTCCTTAGTCCAGATGCATGTCAGTCATTTAGCCAAATATATATTGGGCCTGATTCTCATCTGTTCTTCTCTGATATAACTTCGTTGATTTCATTGGAACAGCATTTACTTCACATAATCGTGAGATCCTATCCAGGCCTATGTATTAGCTATATGGAAAAAAGATAATATATGCAGATGGAAAACTTCAGGGCTTCTGTGGTGCTTAGCTGAGTGCCATTATTGTGCATGATCTGAGCTCTTATGTACAACCACAACACAAATGTTACAAACACTGTGTAAACACATCCTTCCATCCTGTCCTGGTTTAGAGAGCAGAACGTGCAAGAGAAGACAAACATGCAAGTACCTCTAAAACATTGATGATTTAGATTCAGATACTCTGCTACCTCCCTAACTCAGCCCAATGACGAATTGTGTTAAACTGGAGGAGAATCAGGCCCCCACAGACAGCCAACGTGATCAGGAAGAGCCCAGACAACCAAGATTTGCAGCTAAACTCTGCCAAATAGAATGGTCTCTTCTGGGCTGGACTACTATTAACAACAGACTCATATGCCTGAACATACAACAACTTCAGTTACTTCTGTAAAAAACAGGCTTGCAAAATCTGCCTGTCTAGAAAATTTGCATTACTTTGGTGGATTCTGTCATCCACTCATTTATTCATGCATTTATTATCTGAGTCATCGAACTGATCAATTTCCAAGCCAGGAAATTGGTCCCACTGTTGAAGCAGGAAACTGATCAAAGTGGTGTTCAGAGCAATTCCTCTGATATTTGAGGGGGGGGAAATAAAGGAAAAAAAAAGTTCTTGGATCCTTCCGCCATAAACTTAATTTGTGAGTTAACTGTTCTTTAACATATTTTATAGCAATGAATGTTACCATAGTTCATACTGTAGGGAGTAGAACAACTCCATTCTTAAGTATGTGTACAAGCTGTAAAGACCACCTAGTTGAGTCTAACTTTAAAAGAAGTCACAGTACTATGAACATGCAAAAGAATAAAACCTTACAAATTGCTTAACATAGAATGTGAATGTTTCAGTCTCTATCGTTCAACCCTTTTTCCTTTCTCTACTTACTGATCTTTTTACTGCCTGTTGATGAATCTGCTCCATTCTCTCTTCATGAAGCCGTTGCTTTTCATTATCCTCATGTTCATATTTCAGTTTAGCCAGCACAAAATCCCACCTCATCCTCTCAAGCTCAATATCAGCTGCTGTGACCTGCTTGCCACAGAGCTGTTCCAGCTCCTCTGCATTGGTGGATACTTCTGACTGCAAAGCGCTGATTCCTCCGTTCATGTCAAAATATGCCATATGACACTTAGCATCCATGCTCTCTGTTTTACTGTCTGAGATGAAAGATGATGTTGTCGTGTCTCTGATGGCTCCCTGCTATCAATTGGAGAGAGGATAAATCTGTATTTAAGCTGACAGGCAAAAATAGAATATTTTCATCTAAAGCTTGAATATTTATTCAAGTGTATAATGACTCACTAGTTTTCTAATATCCATTATTTCCCTCTAAAAAGTTTGTTCCTAGAGTTAGAAATCTTCCATTGAGCGTTGTCTTACAAAATATGAAATATCCACCCTATAAAAATTTTCTGATTTGAAAATGTAAAGAAAATTCTAAAAATATTTAATTAGGGCCTGGTTGATCTAAACCGAACAGTATGGTTCTTTTGACCAAATAAGAGCTTTCACAATAAGGTTTTCACATCTTGTGAATTTGATGTTAACCCATGAAAATAGGAGTGACTGAGGTTCTCTACCTTTGAGACGTAACTCAAACGTCTCATGATCCTCACTTTCCTTCGCACACTCAGTTTCCTGGTGGATCTACATGTTCCATGATGCATTGTAGTTTTACCTCTGGAAGAACTGTATCTTCCACTTACCATCTTTTCATGCAGCTGCTTCTTGTTATCATTATTCTGGGGTTCCTGTAAAGTAAGTTTCTGATTTTCTTCAAGCTCTTCCATAGTTGTTTGGAATGAATATTCTGATCCCTCTAGATTGCTGAGTTCTTCCAAATTTTCTAGTATTTCCTGCTGTTTAGCAAACAGAGTTTCTGTCTCAACACAGGAGACCTCCACTGATGTTAAAGCATCTCCAGTGATGTTCTGGAACAGAATGAGGATATCTATGTGCTGACAATGAAGCAGGTGAGCCATATGTCAAAAAAAGGAGTGACTCTGAGAATAATGTAGGCACATACACACATACTGGAGCCTATACAGAAGTGGCTAGGGGCTTAACTCTCATTTATATTCCACCATGTTCCTTGCCTAGATATGAATAAAAAAGAAAAATCACTGGATACAGGTCTGTGGCTAGATCTTCTCAAAATCTCACTTGTAGGCTTTTTAAGATGAGAATTTGTCACCAATTCCCTTTACAGTAACCCATGGAGCTGGCTAGGGGCCCCCAGGAAGTAAGAATAGTATATCCCACTTCTTTAAAATGTAGCATAATCAATATCCTTCTGCAGCTCAAAGAAGGATGGCTTTTCTTTCATGGAAATAAAACTTCACTGAAAATCTACCTTAGACTGGGGAGTTTATTACTGTCTCCAGCATAGTCAGATCACAACTTGTAGGGTTCATCTAGTCATTAGCTAGAAGTCAATACTATCTTTTTAACTGACTGAAGCTAGGTAGGCATTTCAGCATGTGAACTAAGAGTTCAGCCTCTTGTTTCCAGGCTCATAGTACTTGCTACATTTTATAAAAGTGATACGAGGCATAGATTTCACATCTGAGAAAAGATTTAGGCAAGTAAGACAATTAATTTCTTTGTTATTGAGTTTGAGAAAGAGGAGCAGAAGAGGAAGAAAGTAAAGCATGCTGATTACCATGGGTAACTGATGTCCAAAGATAGGGCAGGTATCAGGCTAAACATAAGGCAACAGTCTCCACAGGTTTTCCATACAGAAAACGTGAAAGCAGCTGTCCCAGTTCAAAGGCCAGGACAGAATGACTGCAGAGATTCTGCCCTTGGCTGACTTCATAACTGCCCTGTTGCCACAACAAACGGATGCTTTTTGTTGGCAAGGTGACATTCTGCCACATTCCTTGTTCAACCACTGGGGCAGTATCCAGGCTCTTCAAGGGGGACTGAGCTTACCTCCTCCTCTGTCACAGACCATCCTATTTGGTCACTGTTTTCCCCCCTGTATATACATCTACACATTGCGGTGAAGCTTTCTGCCAGAATTTGTGGACTCCCAGCATGTCCAAGTGCCCAAGACAATTAGCTCTTTCTGGGAGGCAGGTTTATCAGATCAGATAAAGCACCACGATAATAGCTATCCCATTTCAGTGTTCCTGGATAGGTTCTCTTCAAAGTGTTGCACTGAATCTCATGGATGTAATTAGCTCAGGAATCTCTGCACTGTCCTCTATTCCCTACTGTAGATATGCCAGCATTTCAGTTTCCCGTCTATGAACTGGAATCCCTTGCAGGGACTGGTAACAAGCTCACAGTGACTTCATGATACAGTAACGGATGTCCCTGTAGTAAGGTAACATGAGCCCTTCAAGAATTTTATAGAAAGCCTTCCTCTTCTCTGTTATTCAGGAGTAGGGAAACAAAGTTCTTCTACTGTTACTAGTCTAAAGCATCTTTCAGAAAAAGATCTATCAATTGCAGTTTATATCATGGAAATAAACCCAGGGACCTCAATTGCTTTTTGCCCCCTTTCACGTATCATATACACTAGTGCTAAGTCAGTATATTTGCTCGGTAGGTGATGTGTGCACACCTGGATGACAGATCTGGCGAAAATAAGAAAGACTGAGGCAGTTACTGAGACCACTTCCTGTTCACATCATTTATCAACTATTTTGTCAGTTTACAGCCGGATTTTCAAATCCCAAGGCACACTGAAGACAGAAAGATACACAGGGCTCTAGAATTCTATCATTAGTTTTGACTGAAAATATAAACTGAGTTTTTAATTGCTTTTGGTGCCAATGATCCAATTACCTAGTTAAACATAGGTCCTAGTTATTGAATAATCAGAAAAAGAGCAAGAAGGGGTGTAGGATATTTGTGTATGCATGTGTATTTGCATATTTACCTTATGCTTTCCAAAGGTAATTGTATTTTCTAAGAACACACAGAAATGGAGCTGTGGCAATCTTCGTGCTTTTATTGCAGTTGTTTCCTGAATTCCTGGTGGACAATGCAGATATCATAATGCCTTAAATGCTTACTAATGATGTATTTATTCAGACAGTCTCAAGACATCCTCATGAATGTATATCCTAATAAATCTTAAAGTACTTGCAAAATCATTCACTCTCCGTGTACCAAACACCTCTCAGTCTTTTGAGCTGGACTTACCACGAGGTACTTCAAAGAGCTGTGAAGTTCTCAGCATCTCACATGCTCTTGTCCTTGATTTATTGCATTAAAATATTTGCCTTCACATTCAAACCAGAGAGGAAGGTAATGTAATTTCTCTTTGCACTTGACGAAGTGGAGGCTGCTACTTCCATTTTCAAATAATGGTATCTTTTGCTCTGTTTTGGTTTCCTCTTATCTCTCCAAACGTGCTGTCACTTTGCCAGCAGAGCTGAAGTTAATGCATAGCAGGAAGGTATACTGTTGTCATCATTTGTGCTGCCGTTATTGCCATATATTGCAAAATTTTACTTTCATCTCCTTCTTGATATGCCTTTTTCATAGTCACAAGGACACAGTAGGGTATATAAAAGCTGGGATAATTGTATATACTTATAGAGTGAGAAACATTCATGCCTGAGCAGGAAGTCTCTCTTCACAACGTATTTCAAGATCTGGAGACAATTTCCCTATAAAAACTAGTGCATCTCATATGGGCATCTATGTTGGAGGCCAAATTTAGAGCAGGATGTTAGTAATAATGGATTGTGAGCTGGTGCAAAGAATTCCAAAGGAATTCCAAAGGTTGGGTTTTTTTAGTACTCAGGCACTGCAAGTTCCTACATAATATTTAATAAATGGGAAGGTCAGCAAATTGAGTTGTATGTAGACCCATAACAGCTGTTTCAGTCCCCTCCAGTTAGATGACCTTCCAATACACTGGATCTGTGCAGCTCTTTGGAAATATGGGAGAGGGCTGGCAAAATAGTTCCTTACACTGCAGCTTTTAGGTTGTCGAAGTAGTCAGGTACTCTTCCTTAGATGCCTATTAGGAAATAAATGAGTACCTGTTTTGTGGTACACACACTGCTGCTATAGATTTTTATGCACTTGTGTTAATTTGTGAATTAATGGTATGGTAAGAGGTGTTATCTTCTCTTCACATATGAGGAATAGAGTCACTGGCTAAAACAAATGACATACCCATGACTGATCTTTAGTCTTATGCCTTATCTGTGCAACCATCCTTCTTTGCTCATGTTTTCTGCTTCTGAATAGTGCAGCAGTAGACATGATAAAATTCTTAGAAAGGAAACAAGTATCACATTTCTGCTACATATATTGCCTTTTGAAAACTGATGTAGTTATAAAGTTACTGATGTATAGAGGCATTCATACCAGAAAGAACAGCATGCATAGGAAAATCCCGAGTAGATACAACAACTAACACATGCACAGTCATTCTCACATTGTGATCACACTGGAGGTCTTGTGCGTGCGCTGGACAGTCAATCTGTGTATAGCAGCAACATCCCTAGAACTTCCAGGATGCCAAACATTTAGAAATTCCAGACAAATGGCCAAATTCCTCTTTTTCTGATCAGACAAAACTTACATACAAGAAAAGAGCACACGTTTCAGTGAAATTAAAATACACGTAATCCTTATCACGTATAATGGCCAAAAAAACAATGATCACCAACATTCCCAAGCTCTTGAAAGGCTAAGTTGCCTCCTCTATGTATTTTTTGATCAATTCCAATGAATCGTTTTAAATTATCCTAGCTAATTGTGCTTAACTGTTCCTTTTAGTGAATTTTGATGACCACTCAGAATATATGTTTGAATTTCCTGAAGATAAGCATAAAACACATGGGCTGTACATACTGGATAACAAAGACAATATTACTTAAGCTGTTTTAAGAGAAAGTGGTCTAATTTTACCGTAAAACTCATTCTTTTGCTTTTTCTTGCCTAATAAACTCAGGATCTATTCCTGTGTCAGCACTGGGATAGTTAATTTTCATGGTTTCTTTTCTTTGTGCACCAAGAAAAGAGCTCTTCCGTTTTGTTAAAACAGTGCAAAACTACTTACCTGTGAGATTTAATTACTACATACAAACATACATGCATACGTACATATCTACATACATAATTATTTTAAGATATTTGTTTGTTATGAAGGACAGAACAGGAAATACGAATATTTCTGCGACCCATTAGGACAAATTAATTTTCTGAGTGATGGTTTGTTTAAATATATGGGTGTTATAGTAATTTATGATGATATGAAAACCCTCCAGGGATCAGATTATCATCTAGAATAGGTTAGCAAACCTAATTTTCTTCCATGACATTCTGCTATTTTTCATCATCTGAGAAGTTGGCCTAGAATATTTCACAACAATTCTGAGGCACTACAGATCAAGTTCTCTTCTTTTACCTGACAAATAATACTGAGACCCCCAAATCCGGGTAACTTCTTACATCAGTATTTCACAGAACATCAACAGATCTGTTTCATTAGGAGCTTCCTTAATTTCAGAATTTACTCTGCACTCATTAAAATTCTAACTATACTCCAGCAAAGATAACTTCTTGAAGCCTGGGTCCAATCCCACTTGCTGTGGTGAAAAGGTGCAGCCTGGCTTCTCCCAAGGCAGGTATTAGAACAATGCTGCCAAGCTATCTAAGCTTGAAAAATAGTTGAAATATGAGAGCAGAAGGCTGTGCATGTTGTGTCTGACTTCTCTGAGTAAGCAGAGAAAGCCAACAAGTACAAACAACCACTGAAAAAGCACCACCAGTTTGATTTTCCTGAAATTTTATACTAATTTTGCACAGCTATAATTGACTTCACAAGATTCTAGACAGCACAGTATTGCTGTCATGGTATTTAAAGGCAGCTTTTACTCAGAAATTATTATATGGGACTTCAACAATATCCAGATTTTCAGTAAGGAGCTGGTGGTTGGGTTTTAAGTATCATGGATGCATTTAAAATGGGAAAGGGCTTTTTTGAACACCTGACAGGAACTTCTGCAGTTATTCCAGGTATTAGAAATAAGCTCTGAATAAACATCAAATTATTTGCAAAACCTGAGCTACTTTTACTGCTGGTTTCATTGCAATCAGCATCTCAGTCACTGAAGAATTCATGAAATTTTTGCTTCCAAGTGAATTGCTCCAGTTGCCCCCTTGGTCAGGTTCTGAATCATTGATGGAGTCCGAGCCAAGCAAAGGCCAGTCCGGAAAGATGAATGCAGTCTTTCTTCTGTTAGCTTTGGGCCATCACTATAGAAGATGGTTTCTCCCATTGCTTATGCCTACATGGGTTTCACGGAATCACGGAATCACGGAATTT
>RSEF01000003.1:29080286-29096998 GCA_003993805.1 Himantopus leucocephalus | reverse complement strand
AGCAAGAGCCTCTCCGCATACCATTCCTTGGCATCAACTATAAGCTTAGGTCTTATCACTCTGAGAGCGACCTGTATCTGCACAATATGCTGTTAATTTCAGTAGTTAGAAGCAAAGAAGCAAAGCTACTGAACAAAATCGGTCCTGTTTTACCTCAAACCAGGACACTGTGCCATAACCTTGAAGATACTGCCATACTCTCTGCAAGGAGGAGCAGAGGTCCACAGCCATTCTCTCCTACACTCCCTCTGGAGTGTTTACATACAGCCACTCATCATTCCAGAATTCCTTGCTGTAACTGCCTGCCTGGAGTGTATAGCTCCAAATTTCTTTGGCTGGAGGGGAATATAAGCAAGGCACAGCTGAGGTCAGGACCTATATTACAGAGGTCACATTTTTTTCTGAGGCAAGGGAATACTCATTCAGTCAACTCAAAAATACCCTGTGACTGAATAAATTCTGAAGAAACTGAAGAGGAGATTAGAGGACCAAATCCCAGGCAAGGGAAAACAAGCAGTTGTGATGGTTAATAGACACAAGGACAGCTCATAGGAAAAGAATAATGAGACATGGAGCATGATGTAAAAGAAACAGGCCAGATGGCAGTACAGCTGTGGGGAAACTCAGCTAGCTCTGAAATGAGTCTTCAGTTATTCAGACTGCCGACTGCAGTTCCAAGCCACTGACTGCAAAAAAAGCTCTGGTTGTCTCAAGAAAGTGGCAGTTTGTTAACAATTATCCAATTGAGAGCAAAGTGGAGCAGGTGATGCTAAGAAATCTACTATGGCACGTCTGATGAAAAGCCGTACATGAACGTTCACAGCCTCTCTTTCTTCCAATAGCACAGATGTAGAGATACTTTAGAAAGTAGAGTTATAACTTAAACCTTAAGTAACAGAACAGTTAATAACTTTACTCTGTACAGGATTATCCAGTTGACATCAGTTCCAGGAAGTCTTTTGAGGTCATGCAATACCTCCGTCGATGACTCAGTATGAAAATAGGAAAATGAATCCATAAAGTAGTGTTGTGAAATAGTTTGAATATGTAGTAGTATGGAATTTCTGTGAGATCATATGTTTCATGAGCACTTGTAGTCTACCAGTGACAAAGACCACAAAGGAAAAACTTAACACTAGTCTAATTAAATTCTCGCGTGAATCAGAATAGTTCTTCAGGGACACCAGAGGTCTCCTAGCTCTCATGGTATATTTGAAAGCAGATACTAGCTACCTAATATACAGCATGATGCTGTTCTTACAATAGTTAAATGGAGCAGCATTTCAGTCTCGGAGCAGTGTGCTGAATGGAAGTCCCAGAAGTGTCTTTTGGGTGACTGGGCTATGAACCAAGAACCAGTCTCCAAAGGAGTAAAAAATGAGTAGCAGCAATGACATCAAGTGACTTCACATGCAAGTTCCTGGAAACTATATTATTTGACTCATCATCTGGGATTTAAAGAAAAATTCTGCAGCTGATATAAACATGTACAGAATATTGCTGTTCCTGTCTATGCTACTAGAGCAGAAAAAATAGCTTCAAGCATAAGAAAGGCAGAATTCAGTGCCAGAATATTCAGGTATTCAGAGAAATTTTAGTGTACACTATCAAACACGAGCCAAATGGTTTGCCTAACCAAGCAATGCTATTAGTCTGCAATTCATTGGCACTCTCCCATGCAGTTCTAGTGGTTTTCAGTGGATCATGACAAGTGTCGGTGCCAAGTGCTTGTCCTTGAAATATTAATGGCTGGATCAGGTTATAATTCAGATGGAAGGTCAACTGTCCACCACTGTATGAGCAGTGCTGGGGAATGCAGAAAGAATACATTGGATTTCCCCACCTGATTAAATCCTCCCCTCTCTATCATCTATTTTTGCCGGTTTTCCTACAGCCTGCTGAAACATTACAGGACATCTATGTGCCCCAAGACCAGATTGCATTGTTTTTGTACTGCTTCATCATCGCGCTCCTTATCTACATAGGAAAGGAATTGCTGTTCTTTTTCATTGAGAAGCATCAGCTGTTTGTTACTGTACTGACTCTGTTATACTAACTAAAAAGAACTATTTGCTTGTTCTTAGATCTTCCTCTCCCATATCAGACTTCACTGAAATTCCT
The DNA here is from genome assembly GCA_003993805.1 of Himantopus leucocephalus. Classification (NCBI taxonomy): domain Eukaryota; kingdom Metazoa; phylum Chordata; class Aves; order Charadriiformes; family Recurvirostridae; genus Himantopus; species Himantopus leucocephalus. The sequence continues at coordinate 29,094,877 of RSEF01000003.1, read as the reverse complement.
GACAGTAATCCACAATGTTCAGATGTAAGGATGAAAGGCACCTTACAAGAAGGATTAGACGTGATATGAGCCATTGGTGTTTTTTTCTGGTACTTCACTTTTGGAGAACTCATCCTGTCCTCCTGACGCCCTATCAGCCCTGTAAACTATTTCACTGATAATAAGCTGGTGTTTCATCTATAAAAAAATCATTTAACTAATTGAATATGGTATAAGAATGGATGAAGCAAATAGGTACTACAACATTTTGTCAGCTTCTTGGGAGCTAAATCTGTCTTCTCCAATGCTATGTGCAATGCCATCCTAAATATTCCAAGCAAGAGGATCTGACTTTACCATGGGAGGTTATTCAGGAATATAACAGCTATTGCCAGGAATGTCTGACATTGTACATTTCCCTCTCCATACTTCCATGCTTTCTTTTTCAAGTATTAGTCTTAAAGTAAACCACCACCAAGGAAAGAGCCCGTTACTTTTAACAAATAATGGCACAATCTTGTGCTGTGCTTACTTTATAGACAGAGCTGACCACTTAGATTCTAAATTAAAGAGATTTCTGTCAGACTCCTTGATTCTAGATGATTGCTAAGCAGAAAAAAAATAAAGCAAGCACTAAGTAAAACAAGCAGAGAAAGAGAAATTAACAGAAAATCAGAGGAGCAAAGAATAGATCAGGGAAGAAAATACTAGGAAAGATCTGTTTAAAGGAAGACTGACGTTCCCAGGTGAAGCACTGCTGGGACCAACAGAGCATGGCAAGAGGTTATTCTGGGAGCCGAACCAGTTCACTGAGCCACTTTTTATTATTTTTATACTGATTATAGCCAACTGAAGGGTATAAAAGGGATTACATGGCACGGCTGCCTACAATAGCTGAGAACAAAACTAAGGAAGTCAGTTCTAGTCTCACCTTTCTAATTTAGCCTGCACTAGACAAAAGCCCCACCATGAGCCTAGAAACCATTTAGAAAGAGAATATTCATACCTCTCTCCAGTCATAAATCATACTGCTCATTTTTAGAAGTTCTCTATGAGCCTCAGCTTGGCACCACTGTAAACCTATTTAGACTATGCAACTGTAGACTTTGGCTCAAAATGATCAAGCAAAAAGAAGAAATGTATATCAAAACCCCATTCCCCATTCCCAAACTCAAGTTGATAAATAGAACCAACCATAAATCCTGAAAATGTTCCTCACTGTTTCTTTTTTATTAAACTTTATCACCCATGCAAGTTTGGGTTATCAGCTAGACACACGCACTAAAAGAGAGGAAGAACTCTTATAGCAGCCTGAATGTGAATTAGGAATGTTATGCTTGATTTAGAGTTTGATGCAGAAGAAACAGATTTTACATCTCCATTGCTGACTGGATGCTTTTGCTTTGCAGCTAGGCTGGCATTCTTCACTTCAGGAAGAAGAAAGTTACTGCCATGCTGTAGTTCCAGTCCATTATTTTGCTACTGCAAGGTGAAACCGAGACACCCACTGTTCAAGCATATCACTCCCCTAGTGAAGGTCTTTGTGGCTTCTAAGATCTCTACAACGTCTCTCTCTTTCCACCCCCTCCTGGACCATCCAGCTGTTCACTGTCTACTAAAATCTCCCTCTCCTGGGGAGAAGTGAGGATAAACATAAATATTTCATAATCTGCAAATCTCTTAAAATCCTAGAAGAAAGAGGAATGGTAGGCATGGTTTCCTTGACAGACTCTGGTCTCCCCACACAGGTTGGTTTGGTTTTTTGAAAAAACAAACAAACAAACAAACCAAACCTAAATAGATTATTTGCTTTATCGAGAGAATAACCCCAATTTCAATAAAAGGCCATAAAGAAGATTCCTAATGGCGTTGAAGATCTGGGTCCTGAAAGTATTTCTTACCAGGCGTAAGAATTAACTCTAGCTGATCTGGAGGACCATGGATGGCAGTGAAAGAGCTCTGACATTAGTTAAAGAGCGAAGAAATATGCTGCCAGTTGTTGGTATGGCCTGTGGCCTTATTCCATCTTAGTCCTTTTTATGAACGCATTGTCACACACACTTCTCATGAAACAATGCCACTGATGAGGGTTTGTCTTATGTCACTGAAAAAATTATGTTCTTTCACAGAAACTGTGACCAGAGCTATCCTGTGGAAAGTTTCATATACGCATATGCTTCTCAGTGTAGACAATAACCTCATTATTATCTACAATTATAAACAGCTACCATTTTTTTTTGCAGTCCAGTCTTATGACTTCTCACTAAGTTGAAGCTGAAACACTACTTATGGTGGAATAAAGGGTAGGCACCTTGCACTGAGCAGCATGCAGCAGCAAGAATTCTTAGCTATCTTCAAGACTACAAGCTTTTGGGGACACAGGAGAGTGAAGACACTGACAAAAGCCTAAACATTTTGCCATAACAGAAAGCCAAATTTGTTTCTGGACAAACACCTGCCTGTTACCAAACAAATACCTTGGCTATTAGAAGAACTTCTTGTATGGTGAGATGTATGGAAACTACTTCCTTTCTCTTTGCAGGGTAAAAGATTGAGAGGACCTGACCATACTTAAACCAAGAGATTTCTATAAGCACCTTGGCAACTCAGAGACAAGATGAACATTAACTGTTTGAAAGCTAAAGTCAGAACATGTGAAAAACATACAGAAAAAAACCCAATTCAGTCTCTCCAAACAGGTTTTCCTTGAGTCCCTTATCATCATGCCCTAAAGCACTGGTGAACTGTGACAGTTTTATAATCGTTTTCAAACACAGGACATTGTCCAGCCATTTAGACTAAGTTCTGAGATGACTATTTGCGCAATATCATTCCATTAAAGGCTAAACTTAGATGCTGCAAGAAACAGCAGTTGCAGGACCAGGGTTAGGCACGGACCACTCTACGTCTTCCTATATTCTTCAAATCTCAGGGGCGGAAAGGATCCAGTCTGGCCTCTGGCATGATTCAGAGCAGCCAGATCTGCTTAAAATTAGACCCTGCTTCACTGAGCCAGTGGCTTTTGTGGAACTGTCTCCTGTCCTACTTCCTTACTCTAAGGGACGTCACCTTTGTGGGTGAATAAGGGTTGATTATCTCCCCTCAACAGAGCACTTTTTTTTTAGGGAACCCTGTTAATTGTCCAACTTTTATAGCTGCAGAGTGATGGCAGCTGAAGCAGACCCCAGAGTCAGGTCCTGCAAGTGTTATTAAGGATTCCTTTCAGGACAGGAAACCAGCTTGCTACTCCTCCATTGTTAATTCACTTTCCTGGGCGATGAAATGAGCTAAATGGCAGGTGCTGGCATGTGTAGTGGAAGCGTGTGTAGTAACAGGAAAAGTGGATGAAAGCTGCTACAATAAAGGAGAGAAGACATTAAAAGAAGGAGCAGCGCCATGTGAACAGGAAAGGATTAAGCTGCAGATTTAAGGTGACAGGCATGATGATGCTATAAGAAAAGAGGAAACGACATGCTGTTCAGCATACATAAGTTATGCATAACCATAACATGAGGATTGAAACAGCCTTCATTAGAGTGCCTATGAGGCGAAGCAATCCCTATGGGATATAAGGATAACAAAGCCGGAGAAATAACTGGCAATCATTTTTAAATATTTTTCACCATTTCAAGTCAAATGATTTCATATTTTCCAGATGCCACTTTTTTTGAGAGCTTATGTGGCATAAGACAGGTATATGTGTATAAAACCCATGCTACTAAGTGCACCTGACACAAAATCCATTTTGGAAACTATTTTTTATATTAGGATACATTAGAAACAGCCTTTACTCTGCTCAACATGCCTCCCTGCGCTCAGTGGAGTATAGGACTTTCTGGGTGAAAATCAGCTGTTCTGATGCGAGAAAACAGCGCGTTTTCTAAAGATACTGGTAACAGCAAGCAGAGTCTTTTCAGCCGCGACTCCGGCTTCCCGGTGAAACGCGAAGACCCTTTTTCCCTCGTCCCGGGGGCTGGCTGGGTGCTGCACAGAGCAGCCAAGCCCCGGGCTGGCGGGCAGAGCCGGGGCATGTCACACCGAAGGCAGATGGGGCAGGCGGCGGGTTCCGGCAGCCGGAACGACAGAGGGGAGCAGAGAGCGGCACACGTAGCCCCGCCGCCCGCCCCCGAGGCGCCGCCGGGGGCGAAGGCGGGGGGGTGTGGGGGGGAGCGGGCGCTGCGAGGAGGCCCGGCCCGGCCCGGCCGACGTGACCCGCGCGGCGCCGCGGGCGGCCCCGCTACGTGCGGCCGCGGCCGCCGCTTCCTGCGGCCGCCGCGCCGCCCCCCCCGGCCTACGTGAGCGCCGGCAGCCGCCCCGGCTGCGCCGCCGCGGGGGAGCTGGTAGGCGGCCCGAGGGGCCGCGGCCGCAAGGCGGTCCCCTCCCCGCCCGGTGCCTGCGCCTCGCTGCCTGGGGCTGCCGGCAGGGAGCGAGGGGCGGAGGGCGGCAGCGGCACCCGCCGCCCGGGGCCGGTGCGAGGTGCTGGTTAGCGGCCCTGGCGGGAGCAGCCGGACCCCGCAGGCGAAATGCGTGTTTAAATGTGAGTGACCAGAATCGCGTGGCTGAGCCAGAACGGCGTGGTGCGGCACCGGGATGTGCTATCCGTGCGCGAGGAGGTGGGCATCAGGCAGGAAGAAATGGTGGCCCGCGGAGACCGAGATAATGGAAATGGGATGAGTCCAAGTCCGCACGTTTAGGGATGAATAAGCACGGTTTATGTTATAAACTGGGGCATCGTCCGTTTGGAAGTGAGTGAGAAGGAAGGATCCAGGTTACGAGCTGCCACTCTGATGCAGCTGTGCTAAAACGCGATCCTAGGGCTTTCCAGTATGAAATGCCACAGTAGAAGTGCATTCAGGAGACCACACCTGAGATGCTCCATGCAGTTCTGGTTCAGTCATGCGATTCTGGCCACTCATGTTCAAATACAGGTGAACCGGGACTCGCATACCTGCTGAGAAGACTTACAAAGGAGATAAAGAGAATGGAGAACCTGTAAACCTTTGCAAAACAAAGACTGAGAGCAGATACAATCACTTTGCATAAATACCTTGGGTGATGTAAGCCCCAGAAGGGGCAAGAACTATGTGAGCTAAAGGTGAAGTGTTTGCGCAAAAGCAATCAAGGTGTAAGTGGGTCGCAAATATGTTTTGGCTGGAAATCAGGAGATTATTTTTTCCTGTAGAGAGTGATAGCCTGCAACAGCCTTTCTATGGAAGTATGAGGGGGAAGAATAGTGAATACTTAGCTAGCTAGAGCTCTGTCAGTTGGTGACAGAAATTATGTATATATTTGCAGTATCGGGGGAGCTGGACTTGAGCAGGGTGTCCTTTCCAATCTTCTTTTCTTAAACGGGCCAGAAGTGTCTAGATACCACAGTGATAAATCATGCAAATAAGTAAATATATAAATAGTAATGACATTTCTAATGCACTTTGCCAGGGCTCTCCAACGGCCTTGCAAATGTGAATGCCAGATACACATCTGTCACTTGGGGAAAATCTCGGCAGGTATTATTAGCTTCATGTCGAGCTGGGGAGACTGAAGTATAGAGAGGCTGAGTATTGGCATGAGCCCATTCCTAAGGGTTTTATTTTCAGTGACTGCAAAGCTCCATTGGGAAAACAGAAGCTCTGGAGTGCAAATGCCCATGAAGAACGCTTTCCTACAGCAACAAGTGAGAGCTACACCTGCCTGCTTTAAGAACTGTTACTTGCTTAAGACTGGCTGATGGCCCAGTAAAGATTACTGGGAGTGGCCTATGTTGTATTGTAGTACAATTCTCTTTATATCGTGGGGATAATAGAAAACAATCAGAATCAGCTATGCCAGTTAGAGCAGCCTGGAATTGGCTCTGTATTTCACATGAGGACATCACAGTAATGGAAGACTTCTCCCCTTGAGTGAAATAACAGTGTGACTGAAAAATAGGCCACATGAATAAGTGGCAGAACTGAAAGAAAACCACAGTAACCCTAAGTTCTCTTCTAACCACAGTGAATGCAAGTGTTCATTTACATTCAACCAGCAGTAAAAATGAAAAAGTCTGTTACTTTGCATCAGCCCTCATTCACTGGCCCGTACTTCCCAGCTATTTGTCCATGCCCTCAGCACAAGCCTGTAAATGTAGGCAGTCTGGCAAAAAAGCAGACACTTTCCTTTGCTAAACTTTGCCCAGACAAAAAAACCCCAAAACCAAAAAACAGACAAAACTCAGGGACAGGCTTTTAAGAATTTATCAAAGGAAAAGCGTTGGTCTACCTGTGTAGGCACGTACCTCATAACAAAGGTCAGCCCTCAGAATGCTCATCTGCAGTAAGGAAAAAGATGAAGTCTGTCCCTGCTCTCACGCGATCCTTTATGTTCCACACTCCAACCCCATGGTCTCAGGCACAGCTAAGACACTTACAAATCTTCTCTCCTAGAAACCATCACTCTCCCATTATATCCGAGTTCTGGGTTGAAAATATTTGTATACAGTAAATAATACATCTGTTTATAATGGGTTCTCTGTTCTCTTCATTTTTCCCCTGCAGGTTATTTTTCTGTTCCTTAAATACCCAGCTTCTTCCCTTAAGCATTAGAAGAGCCCAGCAGAGCCCTAGCACCTTCCTACCACTTACGATACCTGCAGCACTCCCCTTAGTAGTAAGCTGAACCAGATCTCTTCTACAATGCGGGGTAAACCTTGGGGGTTTATCCCAGTTCTTTCATTGATTCGCTACTGGGTTTGTACAAGTGAGTTCCTTTGTGTCACTTTTCCCCACTGGAAAAGTAATAGTTCAGTTTAGTCTCATGATGTATGAATGCCTCTTGAGTCACGAAAGGCTGTCAATCTACTGGAGAGAAAAGAATTCCCACAGAATGGCATCTGTTTACATGCAGTTCTGTTACAGGTGAGTTATTGGACAGCTTCACCTTATAATTTCTGATCCTATCTATTTATCTTTCTCCAAACAAATCTCCATGCTTTAATCCTTTACCTGGGAAATGAAATGGAAGAAATGAAAAAAACCCCAGCTTTAAGCAGCCTGTTTTCTACATCAGACATCAACATGCCTTTTCTTTGTTATCATTTTTCCTTCCTGTGAGGCATTCATCATGTTGACACAGCACATATGGCAGAAAAAAATTCGGGGCTGGAGTCTGTACCATTGCTGTTGAGTCATTTACACCATTGCTAGCAATTACCAAGTGAAATGGTTGTGTAAACCTCTTCCTTGGACCTTTATAAATAATGCCAAATGCAAAGCACTGGAGCACCATATATTGTGTACTTTCTCATATATTTTAGGCTTCACATTTTGGCACATACAGTATAATTTCCCCATATTTCTAGGCAGTAGTCATGTTTGTATTTAGGCCTGCATCAAACAATTCCATAAGCTCATGTGAGGCTAAAGCTGATCTTAAATATCTAAGAATGACAGGTAGGAAAATCCATTTATTTGGAATTTATGAATGCTGGATAAGGTTGTAAAATTGCTGTATCATGGAAAGGTTAAGGTTCTTGTGAATCAGTAATTTGCTACCACAGCTGGTGTCATATAACTCACTGAAAAGGGAAAAAAATCTAAGTGAGTCACTGACTTTAATAGTCTGCCATTTAAATAGGACTGTCTTTGAAGAAATGTATGGCTGCCCTTGCACCCAGTGGTCTGTAAGAGCTGGGGGTGTGTCATGGAAAAATCCCAGCAAAAATGAAGGAACAAAGAGCAGGAAGTCGCTTTTGAAAACACAGATGTTAAGAGTTCAGGGGACTCAAAGGAGCACACTTTGACTGAGGGAAGTCTTTTGACCATTGTATTGGGAGAAGGAAAAGGTAACTTGTTCTAGGAGAAGGAGATGGGTTTTGAAGCACACACAGCCAGCCTGTGGCAGACTCCCTCTTGGGAGGGAAAGGGGCAGGAGAGAAAAACATGATGCTAAGCAGATTCTCTATGTCACAAAGGAAGTAGGAGTGTGAAAAAGATGGGGTGCAGGAGTACGGCTCTTACGGAGAGATGCAAGAACTCAATGTCTGCAGTAAAATCTTTCCACATAAACTAAAAGACGTGTCTCCCTCATCAGTAGAATTGTTTTTTATTCAAGAAATCTGAGGAGTTGTGGATCTTTGTTTTGTTGTTATTGTTTTAATTTCAAGAGCTTGCTTTCTTCTGTCTTCCAGTTTCCGGTATATTCAGTCTCCCTGTATTAGGATATCTGTTCTAAATTACCCAGTCTTGGCCAACAGCCCCACTTGCAAACTACTCTCCAAGCAGTGTAACATTAAGGATAAGCTACCGTCATCACAAAGTGGTTGTGAATTACCACCTACTCTGGCTGCACTTCCCTACAGAAAGCAGCGTAAGTGCTGGGCTGTGATAGGAACCCAGACAGCAAGGTAATAGGAAAAGAGCATCTTCACATTCATCTCTTTCAGCTGGTGATTTCCTGGTGTGATGAGTGTGCACTGAAGCAAAACAGAGCATAGTTTAGGATATGGTTTCTTCAGTGTTGCCATGGGGCTAGAATGACTATAGCTACACCCTTTAGCAATGGAAACCAGTTTTATCTTCACCTTGTGAGGAAAACTGAGCCCCGGTGCAGCCAGCACCAGTGACTGGGAACACAACTTTGCTTGCAGAGAGCAAGCAGAGGGGGCAGACGGCTCTGGTCTGGCTTCCCTGCACAACCCTCAGCCCCAGTGAAGAGTTGCCATGCATCATCTCAGGTTTTCAGTGCACACTGGGAACTGGCAGGCAGTTCAGTCCCCTGTTCTCTGACTAGTGGCAACAGGAAGGCAGGCGAGGCACTGCCTTAGGGAGTGGTTAGCTACTCAGTTTTTATGGACTGGCAGGACTGTACCCTCTGCCAGTGGTCAGAGGGATAAAAGTATCTCAAAGCTTTAGGGGAAAGATGGTATCAGAGACTTAGGCAAATGTCCTGGGTGGGGGGGACGACACAGGACAGGACGGGATGGGACCCCAAACCAACAAAAAACAACAAAAAGTGGTGCAGCTGCACTTGGTTTTTCATTATGTCCAGACTGGGCATTAGATTTTAAGAGAAACCATGGGAACTGAACCACCAAATCAAATTGCTCCTAAATGTAAATTAAAGCACATTTAATCACAGGTGCAAAATGTACTTTTTAACTGTTCAGAGAGTAAGTACAGTTTATGTTGTATTGATGTCTAAGCATTTCTTGTGTACGAGTAATAAGGTCCCTAGGTGTCTGAATAAATAAGGCGTATTTCATAGAAAATCATAGAAATCATAAAAAAGGCATATGCAAAACCAGCACATGGTCACCAACCTGCAAAAGGACACAGATGTGAGGAGGACTCAGTAGCTGATGTCCTTGTCCTCTGCATCATTGCAAGGAATCCTGGCCAGAGTGCCTCAATACATGTGTTCTGGTGCCTGTGTGCTGGACAGACTGCTTGAACACTTGCACGCACCTCCCCAGTGCCTGACTGCTCAGCAGGTTGCTTGGATGCACACATCCTGGTGTTTGTACGTGGCTGTGAGAGCATGTATGTGAATGAATGGCATCTGTTTTGTTTCAGGTTTTGATTTTACAGTAAAATCCGTTCCCCTCCTATAGCGTCTGGCATTGAGATTTACTACACTGTTACTACAGTGTTGCAAAATTTCCTACACTGAGTATTTCTGAAAATTTAGGCCATGTGGCTTTATGATCTTAAGTGGTCACCAGAAGTTATATTTTGTGTGTTTGTTTGAGTTCACAAAGTGATTTATATTTAAATAGTTTAAAAGGGAAAGTTAGATCATTAGTTTCAATTACTGCCACTGGTTTAGACAACTGTAAGCAATCCCCATGGGTGACGCCGAGAACTGTAGCTATCCAATCGGATAATAAGAATGAATGCAAATTGAGTCATTGAGCCTGTGTGGTTTTAATAAAGCAGAGGAAGATCTGTGGCCACCAAGATGTTGCAGAATACAGTTTACTGAGTGAATAGAGAGACTTGTTGACTAAAAAATTGAGGGGTTCTGTGTGCATCATTGTGTCTTAAATTAATGACAGAGACCCTCTTACTCAAACATGGGCCATCAGTGTGGGTTTTTCATTGTGTGAATTTTGGAATTCATTGGAGGGAATGTTGCAGGCAATGCCTACCAAGTGAAAAAACAGATTTGTGATTTCTATTAGCATTGCATAGGAGATCTATATATTAGCAGGAACACGAAGAGCCTGATCTCACTCTTGGATAAAAAGGGATAAAGTTTTATATATATATATATGTTTGTGTATATATATACACGCACATACTCATATGTATAGGCATCAACAAATACAGCTTTTACTCATTAGTTATGAAGATGCCAGTAAGCATAATCATGACTCAGCACATACCTCGCAGTCTGTGTTTGAAAGGATATTAGCAGGGCAATAAATAACTGATGAATTTGGACAATCTAGAATCTATGGTCTTTTTAATCTATAATCCTTCATAAAATATGGTTGGTTATTACACTATAGCCTTCTTCTGACCTTAAAATGAGGTTTAAAAAGAGAACTGACATACATCATCTCAACCTTTCTATCTACCCCCTGTCACAACTACTGGATGTCAGATTTGTTACAGTGGGTAGTACACAGGTCTCAGAATTACAATACTTGAGCTTGGATTTTGCTTATTCCACTGGCTCCTTTACTTGTTCACAGACAAGTCATCTAAACCAAAGTTTCAGAATCCTCAGCCTAGCACTGGTACTGCACTGTCATTAGTGCTCAGATACCTCTTTGTGACCTTTGATCCAAAATCACAAGCTCAAATTCAGCTTTGCCTAAGCAGAGCTCTGACACTCGCAGAGTTCATTCTTGTACTGCGGGGGAGCTTGGTGGCATTATTCAATGGCATGCTCTCATATCAGAGAGCATATGTATAAGGCAGAGAACATGTATCAGGATAAAGATCAGAAAATCTATAATCAGCCATCACCATTAAAGTAATTACTTTGCTGAGACTCTTTTGTCAGATGCTACTGTTAATGGCACCCCTACCTGGATGGCAAGACATAACATCTTCCCAGGACACATAATCTTCCAGGCAACTTCAAAAGTCTGGGGGCTAACCTGTGCCTCAGATGCTGCTGTCCTGCATCACTGCTTTTACACTAAACCAAAATGACTCAGCGCCTCCTGTTGCTTTAGAAGCGCAAACCCAAACCTTGTGTGGAGTCCAGAGGTGGTATTTTTTTCTGCAGTTGCCTCACAGCAGCAGCCAACGGTGAAGCCTGTCTACAGTATAACAAAGCTAACAGGCAGGGCTCTGAGGCTTCACTCCTTAAAGTACCACAAGCTCCTTCTAGAAACCCTTATCAAGTCATTTAAATGCAGTGTCCAAATCTGTTAATTTCTAAAACAGATCCTGATTCAAAGCTTATTTATCTCAAAATACAGTAAAATATCAGTATGTTTTCAATTCACTACAAATTTTTTAAACAAAAGATAAAGTTACTGTAACTAGACTTTGTGCATGTGTGTGTGTGTGAAATGTGTGTATGGGCTAAAAAAAATTGAGCTTTTGTATGCAAAATTTAAAATAGAATGTTCTTTCAGCAATGCTTTTTCACTTTTATCATAACTTTCTGGCTTTCAGGAATCTTTTTTCCTATCTCCATTTCAAAAAGAAAGTTGCATTAGAAAATACATAAAAAAATAAAATGCGAAATAATTGGTATATTTCAATGAGCACTGCAGATTTCACTTGGGTATCTCCTGCCTTGAAATCTGTTCTGGTATCATCACACAGAGAGGAGTAATCTGCTGAGAGTACCCTCTCCTCCAAGGGCCCCTCTGGGCTATGAAGAACTGATTTAGGAGCTCCACACTGGCTTTTCCCCCAGCTCCAGCACACAGGGAAGATCAGGAACACAGCTGGTAGGCACTAAGCCATGGGTAGTCTCTGCTTCACAGGACCTTAAGAGGCACAGCGCATATTATGCTAGCCCTGGGGAGGCTCCAGCTCACAGTAAGAGTTGTTGCGGCCCCTGCAGGACTCCAGAGTATGAATCCAAAGGTAGCTTCAGATAATTTTGCTTCCCTGCCTGCAATCATTCCCCTCCTGCCTCAAGTGCAGGAACTGAGTAACTGAGCATAAGATCCGTTATGTCCCTCTTCAGCACTAGGCTATAAAAGCCCAATTTCTTGGTTGGGTTTTTTTTTTGCCACTGTGAAAGCTGGATATACAAATCAAAACCAGTACTGCTGGCTCGTAAAGATTTTATTGTAAATCACAGCCACTAGTCATGTGATTACATGATTACACAATAAACACTTTCTTTTCAAGTTTCCAGCTCCATAATTATGAAAACTCCAGACCAAGACTTGAAGCCCAGAATCCAGATGACAATTTAAAGAGTTCTAAAAGCTCTTATTTGCTTAAAAAGAAAACTCTTACAAGTTTTAAACCAATTGTGACTTTGAAATCTGAGTCATTCTGAATATTTGGGTGTAGCAAAGGTAGGGAAAGTACTGATTTTGTAGCACTAAAAATGTTGTGGGTACAGACCTGAATACAGTTTTGGTGCATACACTGTTCTTCAAGAAGCATCCTGCATATGGGAGAGGAAGAAGAAACAAATATTAGCGCAGTGGTTTTTATGGCGGCTGCCCTTTTTTTAACTGAATTTTGTGGAACATGTTATAACAATGAACGTTCTCACTGCAAAAGTTGCAACTGTCTCAGGGAGGCACTGTCTGAAATACCATCTTTGTATAAGAGTTTGTCAAAAGTCTGTTCTTTTCTTTCATTTTAATAGGTATTTACGGCTCAGTTTTTGCTTGGCTCATTTCTTCTGTCCTACTACTTCTGCAGCACTGCAGAGGCTCAAGATCATAACAGACAGGAGATCACTTCCATATGAAATAAGGTCGTTCAATAAATCTTGAGTCATAGTTGACCAAAAATATCCAGTTTCCCTTCTGTGGGTACGTTCACAAGCTGCACTCTCAGCACATAACTTCTAAAACTTATGTTCTTTACTTCAACTTGCTTCAGGGTAAGGGACATCTCTTGACATCACAGAAATGCTCATTGGGCTGTGTTTTTGACAAAGATGAAACTGGAGAAATTCCATAAATGTTGCCAAACAGACTGTTGCTACCAAAGATATACATTGGGGTTAAAGCCATAGTTTTCTTTCTAGCTCTGTGTTATACTTTGAAACACAGGTTTGGTTCTGTTCTTAGTAATAACTGTTTGATCAGATGTGCTTGAACAGTGACAATGCTGGATCAGAGGACTGGATAGGTTGGGAAAATTTCAGCAGATGCTAAAGAGCCAAATGGTCAAATACTGCAGTTAAGACATACACTTTTGGACTGAAATTTTAGAGAACAAAGCCTGAAAGAGTGAGTGCTCCATCTGCTTTCACAGTTCTCTGGGACCATCATCAAAATGCTGTGCTGCAGAGACCATTTACACATGGAATATGTGGTGTTGCTAATTTTCTTTTTTTTGCCAGGTAACTGGATCAAAGAATCAGTTAATAATAAGCACAAGTAAATTTCACATGAGTATCTAACCAGAAATTCCTGAGGACTAGAAGTACAGTTTTAGAGATCAGTTGCTTCCCAGTTTATGGCTTTCCACCTTACATATAGATATTCACTGCATATATCATCAGCTAATATGTACTAAGAAACAGAGACACTCTTGGAATTGACACAGTAACAGACTGTCTTTGATTTTCCCATATTTTTTTTCTGGCATATACCTTTCAAATGTAGAGCTACTTGCTAAGATTTGCAAGGACAGAAATTTGGCTACTTACTTTGCTGCTTTCAATTGCTGCCAGCCACTAAGGTAAGAATTAGATGAGGACAAACATCTTCTAGTAAAAAACCTCTCCTTTCTGACAAGAATGGCATTGTCTCCAAACATGCTTTATTTTGAATCTTTTTAAACGTTTCCAATATTCCAAAACCAAAAATCCTTCAACTGCAAACAGAACAAATGAAAGTTTCCAAAAAAACTTTTGGAAGAAATGTGCATTTTTCTTTCCAAGGAAGTATTTCCACCTCAATCTAAGAATAATTGCAACAGCTTTTGAAATTCCAGGATCACCTCCATCCTCTCATGACAAAGCATGGAGCAGGGAACATGTGGGACACCATCTCCTGCGTAGTTAATATTTCTTTTCCAGTGACTAAAGAATGCAGGGCTGAAGCCTCCTGAAATGCCTAAAAAAAGGAGTTGATAATTACTTTGAGCACTGCCATACTGAGGAACTCCTGGTCCTTGACAAAGAGCACTTATATAATCCTCTCGGTACCACCTCGGCTCTTTGTGGACCCTAGTCCTTGACCTTTGGTCATCCCTACAGCAACTTCAGCTCTGTTCTCTTCCTCACTGGTTGACTCCAGTGAAGTTCATCTGTGAGGCCTATAAAGCATGGATTTCATGCAATTAATGCATCTGCCAGCACCAATTTTGGGTGCTGAGCCTTGTCAGTCACAAGCAACTTCAAGTCACAGTGTAGTGGCTCTGTCTGTGTTTAGCATTCCCCGTGTTGGCCTATATAGCATAGAAGGCAAAACTTAGTTTGGTCATTGCCCGGCGGAGGAGGACCTGGGTGTGTTGGTGGACAGCCGGCTGAAT
>RSEF01000003.1:29069071-29080186 GCA_003993805.1 Himantopus leucocephalus | reverse complement strand
GGTCCCTTCCAACCTTAACGATTCTATGATTCTATGATTTATGGTCAACCGGAGCAGCATCATCTTATACAGTACCTCTGCACTTCCAGGGACATGAGGAGATACAAGTTTGTGGTTTATTTATGTGATACAATGTGCACAATACATGCAGGAAGTGATATTGCTGAGGTTATCACTACAGGAGCATTGTTATGCTGCATTACCATCATATATATATTTATAAACCAGAAACAAAGATGCTTTATCATTTACTGATAATTCTCTTTGGTCAAGCTTGACAACTGTATTAGGATCAGGGCCTAGGAATCTGTTTTCCCCTGTCAGGGAGAAAATCTGCTTACATGCAAGTGAAGCTATCTGCCTTTTGTGAAATTCAAGCGCAAACTCCAGTTTGTAGTTCATATAGTTGAAGTTACACAAGTTGCTAACACAGCCTTGATGTGTTGCTCTGTGATATTTACCTTGCTCATCATGTTCTTTCAAGCCAGAATGGGGAACAGTGCAAACACTGCAGCAAAAGGAAATAACGTGAGCATAACTGTCTGTGTTTTTGAAGGAACCCACTGCAGTATTAGAGAAACACTGGGAGGATAATGACTTTTCTGTCCTTTGGTGTGATTAAGCGTATAAACACTCTGGGTTTAAGGGCACATTGGTAACTCAGATGTTCTGGTATTTGAAGCTTTAGAATATATGTCAGTTTAAATCCAGATAGCCAGGGATTAGTATCAAGGCTTATTTTAATACAGAAGCCACACAGGATTAAAGGAAATAGTTGCTTTTCTTCTCATACAGAGAGGGTGAAAATAACTCCTGGAGAGCTCAAGATTTATGCATCATTTAAGTCCTGTTCTGATGCTGCTGAGCAGAGCATTGTGATGTCTCTCTGCATAAAGGTGACCTTAACCCAGCGGGACTACCCCAAGGTATTTATCTGGCCCCTGTCAAGACATGTAAGAGAACTGAAAGTGTTTCTAAGGGCAGATTTTGTAGCATCAGGAAGAACCTGATTAATTTCTCCAAGAATTCTCCAAAGTTTTTGGCAAAACCCTCAATCCAAATATTTTATTTAAATATTTCTTGAACTCCGGTACTGTGTTTCATGAAAGGCATTTGTATTATTTAAATGTCTTCCACATGGCTAGTTATAAAACTTCCTTTTAATCAAGTTGTCTCTATTTTAAATTAAGTCTCTACATTGGGATTATGCACTTTATTGCTGATTTATATCCTAAATCACTGGCTTTCTACAGTCTTCCAGAATATGACTCAGACTGCAGGAGACTGTCGTGCTGGAGTTTTTGCTGGAGCCTGCACACCAGTAAATGTACAACAGTCTTCACTGGACACATGCAGGTTAAACTCCCAGGAAGGTCAATAGCACCGTTCCCTGGTAGTTATTGGCGAAACAAAATCTCTGTCTCAAGGAGTTTAAATTCAGCTGTATCAATTATGATCCTCTAGTCTGACTTCTGCCAAAGGACTGACCAGGCAAAGTGACCTAGGAATTCCTATTTAAAGCCCATAGCTCTCCTTTGAAAAGCAGTCAAACTTCTAGGAAGGCATCCTCTCTTGATATAGAGACTATGAAGAACAGGGAACTATCCTTCACACTTAAAACCAGGCAGCTACAGCCTGAACTGTAGCAAGACTTTCAGATACCCATTATAGGCTAGATCTCTTATTTCTATTTTTTTTGAGTTTTCCTTCCTGCCTTACAGTGGGGTTTATTGCCAGTCTATTGCCTACAGAAAGGCAGGCTCCTCCTATTTTTTTTTTTACCCCTTAGGGAAATTTTATTTTGACCAGCAATCATGACACTGAACAGAGGCACAGAATCTAGGAGCTCTGGATGGCTGTGTCTTGTGGGACTCTGTGGGAGCAGAAAGAGTACATTAATGGCTATGAATGGCAGTGCCTGGCATTCAAGCTACCTTTCCAGTAACCACTGCCCTTTAATTCTGTGGGTCCAGAAAATCCAGGGTCAGTGGCAAAGCAAGTAGGAAGGAAGACACCATGCATGTTCAATCCCCAACCTTTTGTATCAGCACAGAAAACAGTCACAGACTAGTTCCTAATGGAGACAAGAAAGCAGGATCAGTGTGTTGCTATAGGTCTGAGGGACAGATAAATGCTACACCTAAATATTCATTGAAGAGTTTTAATGATTTAGCTAAAAATACGGCATCATGCTGCTGTAGTTCAAGCAGTGCAGCTGTGTGTGTATGTGCATACTCTGTACTAGTCTGGGGAAAACTTCACAAGGATAGGCAAGGTTTAAAGGGACACACAGTTAAACTGATGCACCATCATCCTTCTAATGAAACTGATACATTTCCTCTGTGTAATGAACTGTTTTTGAGACTCCACTGCCTTGTCTGCATCATCATTTACACCTACAAGAAAAGGGTACCTTACGAAATCAGCAGAGGGGATACTTATCAGATCAAAAGTTCCCAAGGCGACTGCAAAATCAAGGCTATTACAATAATGCCTTAATGCCTTTACTGGGAGATTTCTTATTTTTAAAGCAATCCAGTAAATGGCAGGGACTATAGGTCAGTATGATTGATCCTCATAAGCCTCTGAGTATGGGGGTAATTGCTTATTTGACACGTTTCTGTTTTCATCCAGGTTTCTTAGCTAAGCAAATTCCTCTGTGTAAATAATCTCATGAAATGACACAGGGCCAAATACTGTCCAGCCTGTACTCTGTATACAAGGTGCCAGCAGTTCTAGGACACTGTATCTGTGGATCTCAGTGAAATGAAATCCTGTCCGAGAGTCCACATGACTACTACCATCTGATTAAGCACAGTGAAGGTCCTTGCTGCTTCCTCCAGTATAATAGCACTGGAGTGACTCTGGAAGGCTGAGGTGCGCTGGTGTCCTGCCTACCAGAACAGTTGACTCCTACCTAGCTCTGTAAGCTAGAGCCCTCAAAGGCTGTCAGCCTGAAAGAGACAGAGCACTCAGAGGATGCACTGTTTCATGGATTCACCCCTGAAATATGGCAGGGATTGAGCTCCAGCTGTGACACATGCATATAATGTGCAGGCTCCGCAATTGCTCTGCGGTTCACTGTTACTGGAAGTGTCAAGCTATGGAAAACAGAAGGCAGGAGGGGCTGAAAATGGGTTGAAGGCCTATTTCACTCCTTCTGCCAGTCCCCTGCAAAACATACTATGCCAGAAAGGTCTAATTCCTGTTCTTTACTCCTTTGAGATCTCCTATCTGTGGCACGGGCTGCATGGAAGAGTATACGCTCCACAGATAGCTAGCTAGCTGTGAATAAGCAGAGATTGTATTTATCTAAGAACTCCCCTTCCCAATGGCCTGTCCACAATGGAGTGCAAATTCTTGCCTTGCTGTCTCTATCCTCAGGAACAGGGAGTCCAGCACACCTATATGTTTTGAGGTAAACAGAGGCCACAATGCCACTCAGACACATGAGAGGAGCTAGGATCTGTCAGAGTCCATTTGGTTGTCAACTATATCCCGATACCTAAGAGAAACATTATCCTTAGCTTTGTAAGAATAAGCTTATTTGCTCACGCTTTTTATGAGGGATGACTCTAATGCTGTCTGCTTTAGTTATTCTGCAAAGCAGGAAATCTGCAGTCTCTCACTGAAATTATAGCAAGTCCCACATTTGCTGTGTATTTGTTATGTAAGAGTTACTATTCTGGGCTGTGCTAAATTTAAAAGAGAAATCTATCAGGGACTCCTACCAGCAACTTGGGCATTGAAATGTTCAGGAGGATCTCCTGCTTTGATTAGGCAGATTGTGAGCAGAAAAGCAGAGTTTAGAAGCTTAATTTAATTCCCAGTTCAAGTCAAAAGAAAAAATTGTAAAGCCCTAGGCAAATTGTCAATGATACTGTCATTTAATCTACTCCCAGAATAAAATTTCAGTTATAGTGGCACATAATATTTGTAAGGGGGCATATCCTGAGGCCCTTCACCAATAAATTAAGTTCCTCACCTATACTAGCTGAGGGGGGGTCTGGTGTGTAAGTGTTATAAAATCACGGATGGTCTATGCTCAAGCCACGTCGGCTTACTGGAAACTTGTAAAAATAACCTTTCTCCACTTCTGAATGTTCATGGCTTAGGTAGGGCTCACACAGAGACCTTGTACCGATTTACCTCATTACCTCAAACCAGGACACTCATAAAAGTGTTTTTTAACTACTTTTAAGTGCTTAAAATTGTCAAGTTAATACAACAGAATATGTGTTAGACTGTTTGATGGTTTCACCCTAACAGCATTTTACTAAATAACAACAATCATTTGATAACTACTTAATTTACCAGTACTAAGAAAATTAAGGAAAAAAATCAGCTAAACACTAAGAGCTAGATTTTCAAATGTTTACAAGCACCTAAATGTACAGCATAAACCTGTAGAAACTTAGATGTTTTGATCAATGTTCGTAACACTGTGAATACAGACTGTCTCCGAAAACTTTTAATTCAATGATATAGGACGAGGGATTGCAAAAAGGCCTAAATAACACTTTTTAGAAAGCTTTAGCAAGAAGGCGGATAAAGTGAGACTCCCCGAGGGATGATGCTGTGACAAACAGGTCAATACCTGAAACCGTGACTGATCCCACTTTGCTATCTACAATACTCCAGGGCACTGTCATTCAGTTCAAAACCAGCTCCAAAGGCTATGGAAACTGTTCAAAAGGTGCAGGAGCTTTCTCTCCAGTGTCATCTGAGCTGCTCTGCGCCTGCTGTCTGTCGGTGTAGCCCCGCAGAGGGGGAGACCCATTCAAAACTGGGAGTAAGTCAGCTTTCTCCACCAGCCTCAGGGTCACACCACCAACCACCACCACCATCATTTGAGGAATGATGGCACTGGTTAACAGATTATTTTTCCCAAATACTCACTTGCAGTGCAGTGTTTTACCAGAAACCACATTACCACGGGCCCGGCTCTCGGTGAAAAAAGGTGCCTGTGGATTTTAAATCCTGGTGAAATGCTGGGAGCTGTATTTTCAGCCACGTGCACTTAGAAGCAGTTAGGATGTAGGCCCACTCTGAACAGGAATCGTGTATTTATCACCATGGTATCACCTGTTGAGAAACCGGTGTGTTGTCGTGCGAGAAGCAGTCCTTTGCTGCTGATGTGGTTGCCACTGCGAAGGTGCTTTCTAATACACTGGGAAGGAGCTGGGGCTCATCGAGACACCTGAAAATCCCCACACCGGGGTGGCAGCTCTCCGCGCTGGTGCTCTCCACCCAGGCGCACTCCCAGCACAGCTGGGCATTGCAGCGGGGCTGCTGACCCTGTTGGCCCCTTGCTTGCTGCGCCGAGAAGCAGGTGGCCCTGCAACACTTTGAAATGCTTCTCTTCCCCCCCATAACTAGAAGGGCAACAGCTTCATGAGCGGGCCCCCTCGGCGGGCGCTGGCAGCACCGCGTCCCTCCCGCCTGTCTCCTGGCAACAGCCCTCACGGACCACAAGATGGCGCCGTGCGGGGCACGCGCCTCCCAACATGGCTGCCACACCGGGGGCGCATCGGCTAATCCCGGCGATGTTGCTGAGCCTGATCATTTTTTCTACGGGCAGGCTTCCCCTATGCTTCGGAAAGGCCTCCTGGCTGACAGCGCTGGCTGAAAGCATCCCAGAGCCTTAGATGTGGAAGCCTGGGCCTTTGGCAGAGCTGGGCCAGGCCGTGCAGTGCCGTAGCCACGGCGAGGGCCCCGCTGCAGGGTCAACTCCCCAGGCGCACAGGGGCACAGACATTTAGTAACTGCAGCTGTTTTTCAGGTCCCTAGAAAAATTTCGAGGCCAAATGCGGCCTCCCACCTGCCCTTGCCCCTAGTGCCTCTGCGGCAGCACTTGTCAGTCATGTACCTGAACCAGAAAACAGCCGAGAAACAAGCTGGTTTTCTGCCCTAGAAGCTTAGGAAGGGAGAAAGGACCAAGCAAAGAAACCCAAAATACTGCGGTGATCTCCTGCATCTCTGCAGAGCCTGAACCCCTGGAGGCGGTCTGAAGTGCCATGGAGGAGAGGCACTGCGCTTGCTGGGGATGCAGGCTCAGCCACCCAAGCACGCACCCAAGGACTAGAAGACCCTTGCTTGTTATGGGCAAGCAGTAATACCTAACACGCATGCACACACAGAGCTCTTCTTGTCCCCAGGCTTTCAATTTTCTTTCATTTAGGAAACTAAATAGTCATATGAAGGTCTTCAGCAAAGTCATGTAACAGATCAGCAACAAAGCAGGGCACAAGCAGCGGGCCACAGAGCCGCTGGCTTTTTTGGGAACCCTCACACTTCAGCTGGGATAATCAAAATAATGGGTGCTGTGTCTAGTGAGAGCTTGTCAAGCAAAGGCTTTCCTGGAGCTGCAACCCAAACGTGACTGAAACCCTGTGTATCAAAAGCAGAGAAATCCCATCCTGTTCTGATATGCTGCCAACATTAACGAGGCTAACTGGGATCTTACTGCTCCAAAGCATTACCACTTCAATTGGTAGATTAGAATAACGGTGCCACGTTTCAATCCAAAGAGAAGATAAGCAACATCAGGCAAAAGAAAAGAAGGTTTAGAGACGAGTAGTTGTACAGAAAATTCTTAATTTTTATCATTTGAACAACACTGAAGCTGAATTGAAAAGTTTTGGGTCTGTAGTTGATGAATAGCTACAAATTGCAGATGCATTAGTGAGAAAACTCTAGAAAATACAAAAATCTCTGCACTTTCAGAACACTTTCCCTTGGGACAACTCAGCAAGTAATTGCTATTGTCATTTCATGCATGGCATAACTTGCCATGGGGTCAGTGCCAAAGCTGCGAGTTTAATTTAGGACTTTTAATTCTCAGCCAGCCTCATCTTTGGTCCCTGTGTAACAGTGCTGTGATAGAAAATTATCCCCGTGGGGCCGATTGCACCTTTGGAAAATTCCAAGGTGGGGTTCCCCTACATGCTGAAGTGGTGTTTGGCTATCAAGAGAGCATCATCCCATGTCTTTCTCCAAAAACCCTCCTGGGACCTGCGTGATGCAAAATCTACACAAAAAAGGAGTGGACAGGCTTAGGAGGACACTCAGTACCCCTGGAAAATCTTCAGAAAGCTAAATACTATTCCAAGCTGTTCCGTCCTCCTGCAAAATCACCCTGCCAGAGCATCTGGAGTGGATTCTGGGCCAGTGGCAGGACAGAGATGACCTCCTCATTGCTGCAGCATCCTCCCACAGATCCCTGGAGGACACCTGAGCTTGCAGCAGCCCCATTGTCTGCAGAGTAATCTTGTGAACCAACCATGGAGGCATTTCTTCCCTCTACTGCCTCTCCTGGAGATTTTTGCTTGGGAAGGGATGATCTAAGCCCATGTGATTTGGGATTCAGTATTTTTACCCTAATAGCAACTGTAGTGCGCTTCCCAAGTGGAAAAAAGGAGTTTTGCTTCACTGCCACTCTTAAGCAGCTGCCTGTACAAAGTGTATCTCTGTATCCAAATTCAGGCTTCTCCTTTAAGTAACTTAGAAACTCGCCTTCTGTAAATGCCTTCTGCTTATTTAAGTGCCAGCACTGCCCTCATCACTGGGGGAGGAGGGGAGAAAGCCGAAATATGAGGTCATGTTCTAGTCACGTGACTGCTGCAGCATCTGTCAACTGTGATACAATTACTAAGCCATAACTGTGCATTTATGACATTCAGACCTGCTCAGCAAAGCCTCTCCTGGCCTCTGGTGCCTTCACCCTTTCTGTACTTAGGGATCATCTTAGAAGTTGTCTAAGCAAACCCATACCGTGAATGACAAAACATGCATTTTGGCAGTCGTCTGTTATACCAAATATTGCAATGTACCACGAAAACAACATTCTAATTAAATCCTTTCCCTGCAAAAACCTTCAGGGCAGTGTCTTGGGTGGGACTGTTTGGGGCAGCAAATTTAACCTCTGTGTTTCAGGAGAGCTCTGAGCCTGTTCAGCTGAGCCGGAGTGAACACGGACTCCTGCCCAGAGAAGCTGGGGTTTGAGACTCTTTTTCCAAACTATCTGACTGCATGATTCTCACCTCAGCTGCAGTGTGGCTGTGTAAGATATGCAATCACTGGGTAAAGTAGTATTTTTTTTTTTCCAGTCACAAGAATAGCCAGATCTGATGCAGGTTATGTCAGGAGGTGCAGCAGCACACCAGTATTTTCTGTCTCTCCGTAGCCTACCTTCTGTGTTGCAGACTCAGAAGCATTGCAAGCACAGTGTGGACAGATTCCCATTGTTTCCATTGCTTTCTAATCTTTTTAAAGCCCATTTATCCATTCTTGCTGCCACAACAACTAATGGCTATAAGTCCCACAACAGTATTAAGAACCATGTTAAAGCAATTGTTTTTTGTTTGTTTAAAACCTGCTGCCTGGTAATTTCTCACATTTCAGTTCACATCAGTTTACATTTATCTCATATATTAAGCTCCATAAAACTATTAGTCACATTTGATGAGTTATAAGCTGATGCATATACATGACTCTCTCAGAGAGTCAGAGAGAAAAGTAAGCAAGCTATTGAACTGGTGGGAAGAAGGACTAGAATCTTTGCTGGCAACATTTGGGCTGTCTCTGACACTGGCACTGGTGATGTGGGAGATGAGCTGTACTCTGTAGCTACCCCACAATACAAATCACATATCCCCAAAGGACAGAAGAAATCTGNACAGAAGAAATCCCATAAAGGAGGAATGCAGAACCTCTTAAGGCTCTTGTAGCTGTTGGTTGGAAAGGGTGAGGAAAGGAGAAAAAAAGATCACCAACAATTCCCGTCACAGCTCTGAGTCCCCTCTGCTTCTGCGGGCCTATTGGAGAGAAACTAAAGATACTCAGCTCTAAGCTTCTTCCCGTATTCTCTAGCGTGAAAGAGAGCGCTTACCCGGGCAGTGGTGAGCTGAAGGTTAGGGCAGGCTAAAGATCACAAGTAGATGAACATACTAAAGTGTTCGGAGGATGCGTTCGCCAATAATGCTTCAGGATGGAAATTACAATTGCTGGGAAATTTGTGATCCCCGAATAATTTTTACAGAGCCTACAGAAATTGGCAGAGACTAATTGATTAAGCTAATATATAAGGGAGATATTTCTGTGAATGCTGGCAAGGGAGTTGAACAGGCCTTGAGTACAATTTGCTAGCAAAACCCTTAGTGTCTAACCCAGCTCTGATACAACTATCAATGACAACAAGAATGAGACCATCCTTTACATAGCCAAATTTGAAGCAGCCTCATCCAATTCTTTAGCCTCACAATTATGATGTGTGGTATGAATGTGTTTGCAACCAACAGGGGATAGGAATTATATCACACCCCTTGGCAGAAAATGGAGTTATATGTCTGTAGGTACTTGGTATACAAGAAAATCCAAGAAAAAAGAACAGCAGAAAACAAGGAAGGATTTCATATTTGCTACTAGGTAGGTATAGCTGTCTGCTAGGTGATGTGTAAAATGTAGCATGGAAGCTGAAGTCAACCCCACAGTATTTAATGACTGAAGAATTGGTGTGAGGCCCATCTTCTCACTTTGGACTGTAAGTGCAATTCAGGCTGCAGGCTGTGAGTTCTGATTGCGTCAGCTCCAACAGTTTGGTGTGCACTCTTCTGTCCTCTGCTTTTCTCCTTGTTCCTTCTGACTCTTCTCTTGTTCCTTCTGACTCTTCTCTTGCATTCTGCATCCCTGTAATAGCTGGGTTTTTTTCTCAGACTGAAATCTTGAAGGCAACATCTTACTGTAGGCCATAATACGATCGAGCCTCCAACTGCAGCAGGGTCTCCAGGAGTGGTTGTATTACTATGAATGCCTTCATTTGTGTATGTCTTCTTTTGCATTGGATAAATAAGCTGTGCAATGAGAGAGATTTCCAGTTGCATGAAATTCTCAGAGAGCTTCCTTAATAGAAAAAGCATTTGATGCTTGAAAGAGCATAGTAACAAGTTGGCACTGCATCTAAGCCTTTTATAACAGTTTAATTCACACCCTCTCTCCAAATGTAAATTAATCCAGATTGGGAAATGCTGGAAATCTGAAGCAATGTATGTAATTTGGTACTAGTCTAGGGGTGGGGAAGGAAGAATAAAAGAAAATATCCTGCTAAAGCCCTTATATGAGCATTAAGCCAATTTTTTAAGCCTTCTAGTCTTGAGGCTAATAGTGCTGCTAACCCAAACAATCAGAAACTGAGAGTCAGACCCCAAACTTCCATCCCCAGACCTGCTGAAAGTTCCTCTAGTGTCTGAAACTTTACAGTTCACCTTTCCACCTTTTCTTCACAATCAGGAGGGCAAAAATTGTAATGAAACCAAACTAAGTTAGGACTTATGAAATTATGACTACAGAGCATGGATTTTGAGGAAAAATAAACCTCTCTAGGTTCTTAATAAAAACAGTATGGGAGAAAAATATGATTCTTGCCAAAAAAGAGCTTGCTATACATGTATAGGAAAAACACACACATACAGACTGAGTCACATTTGGAAATGCTTTGTTCCATTTGCATGGACATTCTGTAACACAGTTGCATTTTATTGTATTTTTAACAAAGTTTTCCCCTCTAATGATGTCTCTGTAAAAACCAGGCCACTTCCCATTAAAATGTTCTTAGGCATTCCTAGCAGAGCACAAAGGCTGGCATCCTGCAGTCGGTCAGACAGGTGTTGGGGCACTTGCATAAAAGCTGCCATTATCATCAGCGTTCCTCTTTTGGTTCTGCTAGTGCTTTTTGCACTTAACTCTTTTCCATCCTCTTTTGGAAGAATGGGTGGATCAGGCCCCTAACCTGGGAGCTGTCTGGAGGCTGTGCCCACTTTTGTATAGGTGATGCAAATAAGACTGAAGGTGTTTTGGTTACTGCAGATTAGTATTTGAGAAATGCACTGCATAGCAAACAGGACTGATTCACCATAGATTCACCAAGAGAAGTAAATTAATGCAGGAAGCAATAATTTTGCAGTCCTTGTGTTAATGCAGCACCATTGCATGCAGACACACAATACTGACTTCCACACAGGATCATAGGATAGAATCATAGAGTTGTTGAGGTTGGAAGGGACCTTTAAAATCACCAAGTCCAACCATTATCCTAACCTGACAAAAAACACTTCTAAA
>RSEF01000003.1:29027244-29068971 GCA_003993805.1 Himantopus leucocephalus | reverse complement strand
CTTACCTACTGAATATCAAACCTAGGGTGAAATGAAAATTTAAAAGTACGAATTTCCATTCTCCCCTCTTAAAAGCAAAACAAAAAACCCAAACAGTCCTTCCCAGTTTGTAGCCGAGAAGCCAAGTCAAGTCATGAGCTCCTCCATCTCCTTTCCCATGTCTGTTCTCTATCGGCAGCTGTCCTGCGTNCCAAGTCAAGTCATGAGCTCCTCCATCTCCTTTCCCATGTCTGTTCTCTATTGGCAGCGGTCCTGCGTTACCACACAGATACTAGGTAAATGATGGATGGCCCTGCTGCAACGTACTATCGTTTATAGGGATCACAGCTCCATAGAACAATAATTAAGCCAACATATGTGCGTCCCANCATAGAACAATAATTAAGCCAACATATGTGCATCCCGTTTGCTTAAAGTTATTACAACTCGCAGCATATTTTTCTATCTGTATTTATCTGCTTCAGCAAACAGCGAACAATTTTGTTTTGAAGTCCAGAGTATGTTGGAGAGTGAGCCATTTCACTATTACAGCCTGGAGTTTCTGAGACCTGTACTGCATATTTCGATCCTTAGTGGCTTTCCTGCCCATCTTATTCACATTCTTAAAATATTCCAGTTAAATTCTTTAAATATTTTTAATGCCTAAATATACACGCAGCGCCTCCCCCAATTACATTGGAAGTCTTATTGCTGTACAGTGTGGTGTGTACATGCACTCAAATTGGAATTTATGTTGACTGGCTAGTATAATTAGATTTTGCCACTGCATTTAATTTTAGAATAAACCACACTTATTTCCCTTACACTAGATTCAGGAAACAAATTATAGTTGAAGCAATCAGATTTTTCCAGGCTTCTCTAACATTCAGTCTAAATTCACTTGGTATTTCAGATTCTTCTACCAAGCACAGCAGTTATTCAGGCCCAGTACATCAGAAAAAGCTTTCAGGTTTGATTGCTGTTTCTGAGGGGCTGTTGGGGAGCAGGAGTCGTCTTTAGGCACAAAAACATTTAAGTCAGGGGATCTCTTAGGAGGACCCAGGACCAGTCTAATCATGAGGCTTTACTAGAATTACCTGCTGTTATTAGTATCAATACAAACCTAATTGTTGTAGCACAGACAAGGTTCAAAGGAGAGCCTGACAGCACTGCCTTATTTCAAGCAGAAGGTCTGGTGGGTATAGCCAAATTCTCTGTTAATTTAAGTAAGCATAAATGCAGTGAGGTCACTGTAGTGAATACCACGTACGTCTTTGGCTGTGGTACATGATGTATCCAATCACACTGTACTTGCCTTCAGTGTAACTTCTTGATTAAACAGGATGGACCCACAGCTTGCCCAGTGCAGATGGAAGAGGGTATAAATCAAACGGCATATAAATAGATGCAGAGACAGGAAAAGAGTTCAGCAACGCACATGCCTTAACAAGTGGTAACATTGCTCAGTCCCAGATGACTGCTGATTAATACTTGGGAAGTAAGGTGCAGTACCAAGATGTGGCTAAATGTACAACGATTTGTACCTAATGGGATTTAAAAAGATAAACTAAATATGAAAGTTTTGAAGTAAACCATGCAAATGTAACTCGGCTTTGAGATCAGAAAATTATTAGTATTTGCTATGAATAAAAGGTCTGTCTGTAATTTGAAATGGATTAACTAAGAGGTACTTTAAGGTCAGTGGACTAACAGTAATTTCTGGTGACAATGAAATGTTTTCCCCATTCCAATATTTAATGCAGACAGTACTCTAGTTATGGTAACTCAGATCTGAGATTTTTAGAAAATGTTGAGTGTAGTGAAAGCAACTCTTTGATAATAGGAATAAATTACGACTTTAAACTAATTTTTTTCTTTTCTAAGAAAACCTTTTCAGTAATACCCTGCATATGATTTAGTAGAGCTGAATTTGAGAGCAACTCATGGATCTGCCTGCGTGTTCTTGCATGCAGATTTTGTACTCCAGGGACCAGTGTAATTTGCAGTTGGGAAGCTTCTTTTAGGATTTTGATCTCCACCCTAGAAAACAGAATGGTAACCCTGAGCAGGATCGAACTACATTCAGTAGTAGAAGTGAAACATAAAATACATGCTTAAAAAAAAGAAGTGTATGCCAAATAGTTTCAAATTGTTGTTGTGATTTTTTTTAGTTATTTCTGCCTTCTGTGATGAATGTCCACAGATGTGGAAAAGATACGGTTAATAGTTGAGTTTTGAAATGGGATAGGAGCCTGACACTAGCAGGGAAACGACTGATCTTCAAAAAGGCCCGTCAAATGCTATAGTTTCACAGGAGTTTCAGTTACTGTGGTTGTGAAATTGGGAGCCCATGTTTACAGCTAAGCATGCTCTAGCTTATTGACAAAACTGTAGAGTATACAAGACTGGCAGTAGAGTGTACAGTCAAAATGGCACATGAGAATACTGGTTACAAATAAGGATATTCTGTAAATAGACCCTGAAGAGTATTGGCCAATTTGTCTCCTTGCTAGTGCAGAATCTACTCCAGCGCTTGTTCCCATACGTCTTTTCTCCATTTCATGATGAGGATAACGGCCTTCTTCCCATAGCTGTTGACTTCCAAATGAAAAGATGGGTTGAGCAGAAGCTGTTCTGAGGAAGTTCTCACACGTTTTCTGAAATTCTAGTGATGCCATCTTTAAAACTTAACAACTAATGAATGAAGGGCTTTTTTGAGGGTGCAACTATAGGTTAATAATCTGGTAAAGTGACAGTTGCCAAGGAAATGAAAATTTAATTTTCTGGCTCGTTTCAAACATGGAGTTGAATTACATTTCTGTCTCTACATTTAATGAATAAATCATTCCGGTATTTGTGAGATTTAATTAAGACAGGGAGTGTGCATGGGGAAGAGGGAAGCTGCTGCAGCAGCCATAATAAACTGATGTTTGTTGTGGAAGAGGCGGCCTAAACCAGCATTCTTTGCTGCCTCTGCAATGCCTGGGCNAAAAAAAAAAAAAAAAAAAGCCTAAGGTAGGAATGGTAGGGCATTGGTTCACTGCCACAGACCAAAAGAAGCCTTGCAGAGAGAAGCTGGGGCATGTTTCCTACTCTTAGCTAAAAAAATATGGCAAAATCCACTTTCTTGCTAGAGGGACTCTGTTTTACAGTAGGGACAATGCTCCTGGGTACCTCTGTTGCCAGACTATTGTATGCCCTGGCAGTAGCACTGGTGGCGTTAAATACTTTGATTCTAAATGACACAAGTAATAATCTTTTCACTCTACCTCCCCTCCACCCCGCCCCCAAAAAAGGGCGTTTTAATGTTCCCCTGATAACATTCTTGATCTTTAATTTCTGTTCCTTCCCACTCTTTGCTGGGCTTGCTTAAAGAAACCAGAGCCTGGAGACTCTGGTCCCTTCTGATCCTTACTTTGTCTGCCCTGATCATTAGCAGCAGGACACTAGGGTTTCTAAGAGGCAGTAAGAAAACTGTAAGGAGAGACTTAAATAGCACCTCTACGTATGTTCCAAAAGAGAACATTTAAGCGTGTGTGTTAAATATCCTAAATATAGCCTAGCTTTGTATAACCTGGCTGGCTTTACAGAAGTCACATCTGCTTACTCTCTTTGGTCAAACAAATGCTAACCTTTGATCTGTAAGTATGGTGGAACCATAAGTTTTTCTTTTTTTCCTTTAAGTGAAAACTTTTTAAAGGGTCATCTTCTGTATATTCTTGTACAGAAGTAAGTTTCTATCAGTATTATCACACAGGGGTTTTTATATTTATATTCACATGTGATTACCCTCATACACAGATTTTGCTTTAACAGCCACACTAACTTGAAATAGTTGTAAACATTCAGAAAGTTTGCTTCAACAAAATATGAAGAGTTTCTGAATATAACTGTTGAAATTAACAAAATATAAGCAACAATGTAATATTGCAGATAACAGAATTTTTCTTTCTCAGGAAGACTATGATCGTCTGAGACCTTTATCTTATCCTATGACCGATGTCTTCCTTATCTGCTTCTCAGTGGTAAATCCTGCTTCATTTCAAAATGTGAAGGAAGAGTGGGTACCGGAATTGAAGGAATATGCACCTAATGTTCCCTTTTTACTAGTAGGAACACAGGTATATCTGGTTCTGTTCTACTTTATGCAAGCAATTCAGATCATTGTATGCTGTCTTTTCTTTGGGCTGGCAGTTCAGGCCTGACAGGACCTGAGCAGCATCTCCTTCTGGCTTTGGAGGAATGACCATAGCAAGCAGCAGAAGAACCTAGATCTGTGTTGTTCTCTAATGAGCTACCTCCATTTTTTTAAAATACATGGATTGTAAACTGGGTGGCAAGATTAGCTGCATCTCTCTATGTGACTTTATAGAAAGTCGTGGGACTTAAGGAATAAAATTGTCTATTCATACCCATGTTACTGGAATTACTTGGGTCTGCAACTATTGGTCACATCCAGTATTTGCTGAAGCAACAGAGCAAGGGGGGAAGTGAGACAATTTCCTCTTGCTTCTTGTGGGCAGTGGTCTGGGCTTCAATTACAAAGTGACCCACACGTTGGTATTATGTTTGGGTTAATCTTTCTGCTACTGCTGGATATACTTTCTGGTATTCTGAGATGATCACATCTCATTGAAGAGCTGAATTACAGGATAAACTTTTGTTCCTTCTGGATTAAAGGTAGTAGTTCACAGCTTAAATTTCCAGGGCTTTTGGATCTGGAAGGGCCCACAATCTGAATGATGACGTGGCTCCATTTTTATACATGTAATACTCCATTAAATAAGTAATTCTGCTTTAAAAAGAGGGTATCATATAGCCTGCTGACTTTTGGTTAGAAAAAGTATTCCAACATGACTGCAATCTTTCTTACTAGATTGATCTTCGTGATGACCCAAAAACTCTGGCAAGACTGAATGATATGAAAGAGAAGCCCATATCTGTGGAGCAAGGACAGAAGTTAGCGAAAGAGGTAAACTGGATACTCCTAAATGAAACCAAGTAGCAAAGAAGCAAACCCCCCTATTTCCAGTTGAGTTTTTTTCCTTTACCACTTTGCCCAATTCTTTCACCAGTCAACATATGAAACCTTATGACTGGCTACCAGGTAACAATATTTACTTACATGATTGAATACAGCTAACAAGCAGACCTGTGTAATAGCACTTCCCTGTTAGTAATAGCTCTAACTTTCTGTGTTTCATAAAAAAATACATAACATTACTTAGAGAGAATTAAAATCAAAGAGTGGTTGAGGTTGGAGGATTGAGCTTTCCTGCTCAAGCAAAATGTTAGAAGCATTTTTAAGAAATTATTTGAGAATGCTATAACCATTTTAACACACTGTGAATAATGCTTATCAGAACACTTTTATAGAGTCTTATTTTTGAAACATAAATTAGTCATGTAATTCTGTAATTCTTTTTTGCTGTTTAGTTATCAAAAATACCGTATGACCCCACTGCCAATCCAAAGAGCTTATTTAATATGCTTCCATTATAAACCAAAGCAACTTAAACACATTCCAGATCTTTGGCCAAAAGATGAATCTTCTGTTCTCCTACAGGGGGAAGCACATTCAGATAACTTTTCTAGATCACAACCAAACATTGTGGTGTCACTGTAGAAAAAAAAATGCAGAAGTGTCCAGATAGAACTGAACAGCTGAAATATATTGCTATTGAATTTACTTATTTTCTTGACAGATAGGAGCCTGCTGCTATGTGGAGTGTTCAGCTTTGACACAGAAAGGACTGAAGACTGTTTTTGATGAAGCTATTATAGCCATTCTAACTCCAAAGAAACACACAGTGAAGAAGAGAATAGGCTCAAGATGCATAAATTGCTGTTTGATCACGTGAGATACATTTGACAATGGCCAGGCTTACTGTGAAATTCTACTGAATTTAAATACAATGCATTAAGTACACAGCAAACTTGTTACAGGTTTGAAAGCTGAAACTATGATTCTGCCTTCTACAACCAGTGAAATCCAGAGGAATAAAATCAAACTCAACGAACTTGTAAGAAGAAGCCACCACATCTGTTACAAATATTTTATTCAGACTGGAAGGTACAATCTCTCAGGGTTACATAGTCTAGAGGAAGCAAAAACTGCACCATGTTGAAACGGCATCTGTGCGATTTTATTGAGTGGAGATGCTTGGCCTGAAATACTCTAAATGAATTTGGATAGTCTTCTGCTTTGACTATACATATATATCTCTCTCTCTTATAAAAACAACAACTTTTGCACAGTCTGTATGGAATCTGCACAAAGAAATACCTTGTCGCTCTTTGCTCCAGTTATCTGCTTTTGTATGTAAGCTGCTTCCGGTTCCAGTGTATCCACAGAGGTGCAATAATCAGACCAGCCATATAGCCAAAGGTAGCTCCGAGGGAACAGGAGATGGGCCATACCTGAGGGCAGAACACAAGGTAAAAGCAGACAATGAGGAAAATGTTTGTAGTTTTTTGTACTTCGTCAGCACAAATTCTCAGTGTAATTTAGGTACTGAAAGACAGTACAGTCTTATTCTACTTTCAAGCTTGACATGCTTTCCTAAAAATGCCAAAAGTGTTAACAATCATCTTCATGAACACTAAATGCTGTTGTACAGTTTTTAATTAATATGCATTAAAATGTAACCAGGCTTCTGGCTATTGCAGACTTTAGTTTGATATTCCCAAAACTATGTGAGTATTTATATCCCCTGAAGTGTTCAGCTAACCTAACTTTCTGTTCCGCTGCACATGTTTGGAAACCTACAGATTTCTTGGTAATTTCTCCTTCTAATTTCTCATGGCATTCTGAAAATTTTTAGAGGTGTATTCATAAATGAACTAATATTCAAATAAGGCCAGAGACTGAGATGGATAGAGGGTTTTTCTTTCTTTTGGTCTTGAAAAGTAGGCAAAGGGATGAATTTCCCTCTGGCTAGCAGTAGGGAGGGAACATAAATTTGGAAACTGACAGAACATGTTGCACCCAGTTCAGCAAACATGTAGTAAGCCAGTTGTGTTAAAGAGAGCCTTAATTATAAGCTCTATTTCCTAGTACAGGAACAGGGAACTGACTCAATACAGTTGACTCACTTTCACAAACCATCTAGCACTAAGGCAAAGAAGTAATGGGATTCTCCCCCCCCCCCTTTTTTTTGGTTTGTTTTAAATTGCTATTGATTTGTAGGGAGGAGGGGCCAAAACAAAAATTAACCAGTCTGTCCTTAGATGTAGCTTGTATTACCAGTCAACTACATACTGCATTTGATGAAAGTCTCAACTAAGTTGCTGATTAAAAATTATCATTTATCGTGGAATAAACTGAATTCCCATACCTCTCCAAAATTCTCCTTTGCATATTTTTTTTGCAAGAACAATTTTGCACTTCCTGCTGTACAGTGCATGTTCAGTACAGACTGCGCTCTCCTATTTTTTTAATTTTTAAATTAAGGGGGATATTTCCACCTTCTATAGTACTTGAGACTGAGAAATGCACTAGACATTAAAAAACTATACACATCTCAGTGTCCAGCCTTCTGTTCTACTTCATTTTGACTTGCAATTCATGAATATCAAATTAACTTACTCTTAATGGTACTGGATCTTCCTTTCATTCATTTCCCTAGCTCTGGTTCTTCTCTTTACTTCATTATCACTTGGAGAAATATATTTATTCACATCCTTTGATCATGGGAATTTTAATTAGGAATGAAAGTAACGTATTTTGTCCTCTGCTGTTTCATCTTCACAGTCTCCTCAGCTGTTCCATCTTCACATTCCTTAGCATTTGCCGTTTTATATATTATTTGGAGGTCTTAAGGAGTGTAGCAAAGATGACTATAAACAAGGTGCCTTAGGTACTCTTTATTGACCTTGTTTCATTCTTCCATTTCCAGACATTCTGTATCTGCTACTTGTTTTTTGTTGCTGAATATTTTGGCTGTTGCCTCTCAAACCAAAGACTTGCTTGTTTTCATTAATTCAACAGTGGTATTGTAGATCTTCTATAAAAAGCCTTGAGATGCTTTGGCATGGTAAGATATTATGTATATTTAAAACTCACAGGAGTTTGTGGCCTTTGCTAAACTTACGCTTCAGGTGGATCTTTTCAACTTTTAAATGAAATATAATCAAGTTATTTCTAGCATTTTGCAGGCTATTACACATGTCTAAAGGACAAAACAATGAAAAAGTCCCTGCAACCCCAGCTGCTCACTCAGTAATGTTCAGTTGGAACAGGAGTCATACTTTCTTATCCACTGATGAAGTCAAATACCACTCTAGTATCCACAAAACTGTGGACAGCGGCTTCATAACTCAGTGGTCTTTTTGCATCCTTCCATTGAATTTTACCTACATTAGGTGAATCTGTAGTTGCCTGTTTGCTTTTCAGAAGTATAAGTAAATGCTGGACCCCCGAATTTTTCCACTTTCCCTTAACCAGGGAGTCAATATCCCTGATGATCCATTGACCGTGTATCTTTTTGGTATTTTGTTTACACTGGGCAATTGTTGGTATGATTAAAAGGATCTCTGATGATTGTTGTAGCTTCTTTTACCTGACTGAACTGCAACTTGGAACATGTTTTTTTTAACAGTTATGTAACTTTGAATATTAATTATGCCTCTGTCTGCCTTCCAAAACATTCAATTTCTGCTTCGCTTTTATTAAAATCAGTGTTACCTCACAGAAGTTTGAGGCTGGCTCACTTAACACATGACTCTCTGACCTCTGAATCTAACCCTCACCGGTGGCAGCTGGCTAAGATAGGGGGCAAAGGGAAGAAACCATACAACACTCCATCTCACTGACTATGAGTGAGAAGCAAAAGAAGCACCACCTCATCCCTTCCAGTGACATAGAACAGAAGGGTGGTAGGCCAGGTACTCATTATGCTGGTCAGATGGCCCAAAGTAGTTCTGAAGGCAGTTTGATGGGGCTTTTGAAAAATCCCTACACACAGAAGTTAAAAGCCTGGACTTTAGAGCATTGCTGTCTTTACGCTATTTTCTCTAACGCTCAAGGCACGGCAAAATAACCCTAACAAACAGGTAATGATACCAGTTTTATTCTTCCCTGCTGGCCTGTAGGCTACATGTAGCCAGATGCAACCATGTATATATCTAAAGCAGCAAGTTGTCAAAGACAGATTAAGACATAGCTCTTAAGCACATCAGCTGCACTAAAATAACAGCCCTTGCATATGCTTTCTGTCCGTCTATGAAAGTGGGTGCTTTATTTTGCATTAGCATTTTTCTGACACCCAATCCTTCTGCTGGACCTTTTTAAATGAATTTGACTTGCTTGACTGGTCTGCTTTTGCCCTGTCTTTCATATTATCTCTTAAACTTGGTTTAGCTTCCTTAACTTGGTACAAACTGCCTCTAAGTGATAAAAATCTAAGCAGCTAATATCCATCTGCCTGTTCAAAGAGATTCCATTCTACTTGTTTAAAGTATGCAACTTTTAATACACGCCTCTCATCCCCTGAGAACTATCCAGCTCAGTTTCTTCTACTTTATGCTCCCTTCTGCTGTGAGGAAGCTGATGTATCCTATCCCGGTACTTATGGCATGTCTAGGCTGGGTTAGCAGCAGGGGAATAAGGTGTTAGGTGACGTCGCCCAACTGCACTTTTTTTGAGGAGGAAGAAGAGTGTGGGGAGTGCACTAGACAGGATAGAACATTCTTCAGGAAACTGTCATGAAATGCCTTGTCTGTTCCAGCAGCTAGGAAGCATCAGCTACCATCCTTACAGCCTAACACAAGAAGAGTCAGTTTACACATGAAACGTATATGGAAAAGGGCGATTTTAACAACCTGTATATGATTACTAGGAAACTGAACACCAGCTTGGCAAAAAGAAATCTCCCACTACATGCTTAACAAGCACAAAAATTGTATTTTAAGGGGCAGAGCATGAGCCAGTGGTTAATGCAAAACAATCCTGACTTTTGCTATTTGTTTAAATTTTCTTTTTGCCTTTTCATCTGGCAGCAGTGACAGGACTTAACAGAGATTTCTTTAGGCTAGCTAAATAGACACTGCAGAACCGCAAGGCTTCTAGTATATATTAGAACTCATTTTAAGAATAAGGACTCAAAAAAGGAATTGCCAACCTTTCAGGACACAAATGATTTCGCTTCCTCAGCACTCTTCAGAACATCTATGAACTGATGTGAGAACGCTTAGCATATTGCATGGAAAGCAGAGCATGTTGCAGGATCCCAGCAAGGTATTTAGCTCTGCTGTACTATGCATGTAGCTAGCTGAACCAGAATTCTGACTGCATGACAGTTTCATCATCTATTACAAGTCTGTAACGTGCATCCCATGCAATGGGAATTACGTTGACATTGATAAGGACATAAAGGCCAGATTCTTATAGGCCAGAGCAGCCACACCCTAGTAAAGTTTTTAGAGCTACTATAAAGTAAGCAGCTGACTGCTGGTACTTTAATTATACAAATGCAAATACAGTGGGGCAATCTACTGTACTTAACTTTTTTTTTAGTAAACTGGTGCCATTCTTTAGATGAGTGCTTTTGTCATGTTCCTAAACTCGATTTTTTTGTATGCTTACTGTTTCGAAAGATCCATTTCTGCCTGTCAATTAGAAAGCTATGTAATAATTTTTGTTTTGTTTTAAAACTGAATAAATGAGCACAATTACTTTCCCTCCCTGTTTCTAACATGCCTTAAATTTCTGATTGTTTAGTCTGTACTGTTTTAAAAATTTGAGTACATGCCTTTAATCTATTTTGGTTGCATGCACATGTAACTAAAAGTATCTTACCACATTGTACAGAATGTGTGTGTTGACAAGCACATGCCGAGGAGAAGAAAGTGTGAGGGTTTTTTTCCTGGCTGGCATTTGTAACTAGAAGTTGGTTTTGTGGATTTGTGTTCTAAAGTTACAGCAAGCATAACTGCCTTTGATCTCACCAATAAGGTTTACATTAAGAAAACGTATCATTAAATAAACAATGATAACCACACTGAAGTGGAACAAGCTTCTACCTCTGTTTAAAAAAAAACCCAAAACCTCAAACACTGGATATTATCCCTTTTACTCACATAAAGCAACTTCATTTACAACAAAACTTTCACAGTACGTAGTAGATCCAAAAGCAAATACAAGAAGGAAACTCTCTGAGCTGTGTTAAGAATAACAAAGTAGTGTGAAAGTTTATAACTCTATCTCAGCTTACTCGAGTAACCACCAAGAACTGTACCCAAGATTCTCCAGATTAATTTTCAGGTTACAAATGTCTGAGAGGTATCTAGGCTATTATTTACAGTCATATTGGCTAAATCACGTGGTAGTCAATCAACTCATTTGAGTTATATCAGCACTATCTATTATATTTGCAGTATCCAGTATAAAGTGAGAATACATCAATTTCACTTTTACCTAATGATATGAAAACACTGTAGGCAGAATATTCTTTCAAAGCTACTTTTTATCATTAGTAACAGGTACTACAGATCAAAATAAAGCTACAAGATGGATGAGTGGGCAAGCACACAGTAAACCCAGAAACATGTTTTAAAAATTTGTTATTAAAACATGCAATAAACCCAGGAACTTCACAATTTACAAAATTCAGTTGTTGTCAATGATGAATGGGGTGTCTGGAGTACTAATTCCATCACATATAAAGCATGCTGATAAGGTTTTGTTGTGTAATTATACCATCTTGTTCTGCAGCTAAATTACCTCAGGCTGAGTAGAGAAAGCATGTGTCACAATGTGTCTAGTAACACCTAAATGATCCGTTCTGTTTTGGTGGTGGTGTATTTTAAGGTGTCACTTCTCAGATGACACATGCAGCTAGGATCCTAATCACATGCTGCTGTTAGCAGTACACCATCAACTTGAAATAGGTAATCTGAAAAAATTGAGCAACTGTAACAAAGTTATTTTCTATTTCTTTGCTAGAACTGTCCTAACTGACTGTAACCCTTACATACCCACTGTGCATCAGAGGGCTAGAGGCAAGTAGAGATGGATGTACAATTCTTTAAACCTTTTGAACATCAGCTAGAACAGCTTTATTTAAGCGTTCATAATTAAGTGTTGCAAAGTATTTTAAAAATTGTTTAAGAATTAGATCGTAATCTCAGAACATTGGCAAAATTATTCTACCAGTCTGACACTTGTAATAAACTGAAACATGTCTTGCAGAGTAAGTCTTTAAAAGTTTGGGGTTTTTTTTGTGCTTTGGGTTTTTTTGTGTGTTTTTTGTTTTTTTTTAATACAGAAATGTAGTATAGGGACTAACTTGCATTCCTGTAAGGCAGCTATCTTTACCTTTGTCTGAGATAGGCTTAATTCTGCAGACCTATAACCAGGAACAACCCTAGAGTAGGCCTCCCTGACCAACTGTTTGGCATAGTTACAAAATAAATTTTTCTGAAAACTAGTAGACGGGCAAGAGGCATGGCCAAATTATGTTAAAAAAATACTTTAAGAACAACAGAGTAATGAAACACAATGAATCATCAGGATAGCAACTGACTTTCAGCAATGTATTTTATACTTCTAAAAGAAATGCTTTATATATTTTTCATTTCCAATCTGAAACGTTATTCAGATAATTAATGTCATTTTATTTCCAAAACAATATTCTGTTCCTATTAAGGAATACTTACTTAGCGTAAAACCTGTTGTATGCTAAAAAAATGCATTTTACATTATTATTTTGAAATGTAGACAGGCCCACTAATCTGACATCCCCTGTATGCAATATTTTTCAAACATAAACATGGAAAATAAAGTGAAGATTTTCTGAGACATCAGTATTTACCTCAGTCTTGTTGTGTGTCACAAGAGGTATGTGTAAAGAAGCAGTATGTTTTCTTTGGTTTATGACTAACTCAGGATGAAGTAGCATTTTGGTTTTAGCCATTAGTACAAGAATTGGAACTCCTGCTGATGAGATGATGAATTTCATACCAAGTTTACTCCACAGAAGTCTGAAGTACTTTGAAGTAAAAACAAATTCTAGTGAAAGACATACAAGACATATTGACATCTGATTTTCTGATCAGGTAAGATAAAGGTAATGGTACTACAAACTTCTCAGCTTCTACTTATATCTCTCAACCGTGATGTAAAGGGATGACTACCATATAATTTTTCAGTTCTTCTATTAAGATTGCAGGAAGTTATGCTAGACCCAATACAGACAGCTAAGGACTGGGAAATAGATACGTTGCCCTCAATTGCTTTTTCTTTTAAGGGCACAAAGCAGCAACAAAGTGACATCAGAAGAACTGCCATAGGTATCGGTGTGGCAGTTCAGACACAGGTGCCTTACAGAAGAGTGCAGCCAGCTTTACTCAATACTCTACTGCAATTCCAGCATCCTCAGTACTCTCAACTTCAACCTGTTTGCTTCAGGTGAGTGACTACAGGCCATTTTCATTTGAAGCCTTTTCTATGAACAAAACTGACTTCACAGAAGTAGCTTTACATACTCCACTCTCTGAATTGGACTGCAGTCAATTTAAAAGTAGACTGTAGACACTCAGAAATTGTCTACAGTTTAAAGTGCAGACACTAGATTTGATACAGTGCTAAATCCTGATCAAGTGGAAAAATATACCAATTCAAGACACAGTGCTTAACTATTAGATTGTTCTAACAGAGCTAAATGAATACCAATAGCCTTTTTTATTCCAAACTCATAGTACATTTCTGCACCTGCTGGATGTCAGATGTTTTTGCCAACTTTTGACATTTCAGAGCTAAAACAGAGCACAAGGGCAGCAGCAGCAACCCTTTCGTTTGCTTTATCATGTGATACTTGTCAACTACTGCTGACCCACCCAATTCTTGTAGTACCAATTTCACCTTGTCTACAACACTCCTTAAATAATGAATTGTCTGAAGCTAAAGGTACAAATGCAGCTGTGTTTCCATAACACGTTGTTACACCACAAACACTAACCATAACCAATAGAAACATCAGAACCAGATTTTGCAGCAAGCAGGCTTAAAGGCCTTAACACTGCTGTCCAAAATGATAATACCACTTTAGTCTTGCCCATATAACACTTAAACGACATTTTCTGTTCTAGAGCATAACCATTTCCACTACAGATTTTTAAAAGAAAATAATTGTTTACAACAAAAAGTCTAAAATACGAGAAGGAAAACAATCACTAATGAAACCTGTTCTTATCTCAAAAGCTGGTCTTGAGTCCAAAGACTAAACTATTCTGTTTGAGTCCTTTTTTGGATCTGAGGAGGGTAAATCCAAAATTGTAACCCTCAAGCTCTCTGCTTTTAGGCTAATACGAGAAACAGCTGATGTCAAAAGCATGACAGCTTAATACTTTATTCATGCAGATGCCTAGAAGTAATTTGGTTTTGACTGGGCTCTGATCACTTTTAAGCCTACATTAAGATCTACATGATTTTTTTCAGACCTTGCTTAGACTTAATCTGTAGGTGTTCTCGTAAGCATACCAGCTGGATTAGGTTCTACACAAAACACTGCCAGTCTATGTCTTTTGAGGGGATTATTTTTTATTATTTTTAAAATAAAGAACCTCTTCCTGCAACTGCATTATGTACAGGTATTTTTTTATGTTCAGTAAGCCAGTGATTAGATCAGCCACTCAGGAGATAGGCAGTCTGCACTGAAGATTTTCTTCCCAAACAAAGCAGATCTGCAACAACAGCAGAATCCTTTATGAGAGCCATTCTTCTTTTCCCTGCCTTAGGCTGAAGACAACACAGAAAGCACCTCTCCTTTTTCATTGCTACAGTGAAAGAATCTACTATGAATTTCTGCAATCACCTGACATCAGATGGCAAAAGGGAATGCTCCTGCAGAAATGGGTTTCGTTGCTAGTGCCAGTGCCCAGTGAACTGAAGAACAACAGAAACGTCTTTTGGCTCTGAATATTTTTGAGACAGCAATGCAGAGCAACTCAATACATAGGTTGTTGAATCCATACTACTCAGTGGGCATAGAACGACAAGACTTACGTCAACTGTTGCATTAAGTTCAGTGTTTCCAGAGAACCAGATTCATATCTCAGCTTGGCTGAACTGGGAAGCAATGTTTCCTGGGCAAGTATTGAAAATGCCTGGCCAGGACCAATATTTAAGAGATCACCTTCACAAAAAGATTAAATTATCAATAGGTGATTGAAAACTTCTGAGAGTTGTGAATAGGATCTCTAACAAGCTCCTTTAAAGAGGTTAATTTCTGCCTTAAAGATTTGTTACCATTTTGGTGCTTCACTGAGATAATTTGACTTCAAAATCTACACTACATTTAAAAAAGTTTCTTTCATTTCCCCTTAAACAGCGTATCTTAAAAAATTAGTACTTAAAACTGCAGTTTTCAAAGACTGTTGAAGTGGCAGCCTGCAGGACTGATAAGCAAACTTCTCTACAGCTGCTCTTAAATTGCTCACGCGATGATTAAAGTAAGGATCAAGCAGTTCAGACCCAAAATGGAAAGCAAGATTTCTTTCCCCACCCCCTATTTTAAACCCTACAAGGTAGGAGGGAGAAAAGTGCAGATAGTGAA
Organism: Himantopus leucocephalus; assembly: GCA_003993805.1. NCBI lineage: Eukaryota > Metazoa > Chordata > Aves > Charadriiformes > Recurvirostridae > Himantopus > Himantopus leucocephalus. The sequence continues at coordinate 29,053,438 of RSEF01000003.1, read as the reverse complement.
AAATGAGGGGAACTTAAGGCAAAGAACACAGCAGCAAATGCCCTGAATCCAGGCATAGGAAAATTGCTTTGATGCGGGAATTGATAGACAGAAACTCTGCCCTGCCAACTTTGGTGTCAGGAGTATGTCAGAAATGAGGGTGGAGATGGTGAAGGAAAAGGGAAATGCAGATATACAGTTTCTGCTGCTGCCTGAATTCTCTGGGGAGCACTCATGCCCAGAAACAGCTAGTGACAAGTAATGGTATTTGAGGTTTCTGCAGATGTTTTGCTGTTCTGAGGAGTCACATAGTATCTTTTTAGACACCTGAGTATAGATTCTAGAGCTTAACTTTTGTCAGTCATATTCTGCTTTCATTGACTTGGAGGAGTTTTAAAACAGAAAAAGCTGCCAGACCATTACCAAACTTGGGTCTCCTACTATGTGAGGATGGAAGAATGGACAAATAAAGTAAAAAATTAACTGTACTTAAAATACCTGTCTTAATCTATTACTGTCTTTGTTTTGTTAATCAGAACCTACTGACTTAATAATTAAGTTTTCCTTATATCATTGGTGTATAAAGGGTAAAATTTTTATACATGGCATATTAGCAAAGTCTGAGATTTTGCGCATGCGTGTGCATACATGCAGGTATCTGCATCTGCCTAAAAGTGATACCGTAGTCATGTGTGGGTGGGATTCTAAAATGTGCGTGTCCAGTACGATTTTAGGTATTCTAGTATTCTGTCTAGTCTCCAGCTACTGCTCTGAAAGGCGATGGGTCTCCTTCAGGTCCTGTGCCTTATCCAGCAGTCCCACATGAGTTTCTTGGATGAATCAGATGGCACTCAATATTACATTTAGGTTACTGAATATCATCCAAAATACACGTACATGGACTTACTCTAATCCTAAATGCTGACCAACGTTTTCTGCAATTATTACTCATGTACACAACCGTTTCCATCCCAGAGGACGAAGTTCTTTACTAGGAAATGCAACCCTTAAGAGTAGCTCACTTACACCAAGCAAAGAGGAGACAGCATTTTGGATTTTTTTGACAAATGTGAATAAAGCATGGAAATGGACAACATGCCATTATATGCTATATAAACGCACGTTTTCATTAACAATTCTAGATTGAGTCAAAGCCCAGATGACAGTGAAGACACTGTGACAAATCTGGACTGCAAGAATGGGAATAAAATAAAACCTGCCAGATGTGACATGCATAAAATCCCAGATGAACAAGAAAAAAGTGCTTGCCTTTCCTTGGAACAGGAAGGTGAATAAGACTTCACAAGAAGATAAGAGATTGCATTTCAATGAATCCCTTGATTTTTGGGTGACGCTCACGTCCATCAACAATTAACTAGTGCCAACACATACCTACGTCAGATTGACGATGAAACATCTTGCAAGAGTAAAACCAAGTGGTTTTAGGGAAGAAAACCTTATTTTTTTACTTCAAGTATTAACTTACTCCTCTACTATTATTTTTGTAGAAATTTTAGTATCTCATTACACCGGTGTAAAGAAAGGCTTGTGGCACAAAAGCAGGCTGTTAGCTACTTACAGAAGACAAATTTCCATTGCAGCTGCAGGCCACAATGTCTCTACAATATCAGAGAGAAAAGTGGATCCCCTGTTACACTGATTTCTGAAAGAAACCTTTGAAACCATCAGCTTAAGAACCGGCCTGATAGATACTACCCAGCTGAGAGTGTATGAGTTTGGTAACCTGATGAAAGAAAATATCCACTGAGGACATTAGGAAAAAGTGTTACAAGTGTCATCATTTTATGGCAATTGCAGACTTCAGTTATATTTAATGGAATAATTTCTCCATGCCAACAAAAATATTAAGAAAATAGCACAGACATTTGAATTTATAAAGATAGAATCTGCAATGCCAGCTTCACAGTTTTTATTGTACAACTACAAAGCTAATGCTTGCCTTCCTTTGAAATCTGAAAGTAAGTTTTTAGTACAGTGCTTTGCCCACACCATTTCCACAAATCAATCCAAATCCATTTAAAATGCATTCTGTTAAGTGCTTTTATGGAAGATAGAGGGGAACTAAAACACTAGGAAAGCATCTTTCCTTCCCTACCCATAAACAATAAAAGATACCAGACTGAAGGCAGACAAACTTGGAGCCATCTTCATCATTTCACATTTCTGCTCCTGCTTGTCTATCTTCTTCATATCAAAATCCTTACAGCTTTATTTCATGATAAAATTTGAATGCAACAGACACTCATAAATCTATAACAAAGAACCTATTAAAAAGGGAGGTAATACTTCTGCATTTTACATCTTTACATTGGAAGCAGAGATGCTTCCAATAACTTTTTAAGTGTTTGGCATAACCTTGTAGGAACAGCTTATGAGTAAGTATATAATATACCTGTACAGTTTCAGAGCAGTTTTGTATAGCATGCACATGCAGAAAATTAAACATTTTTACACTTATGATAAAGCTGCAGATACTAACCTGCCAAGGCCGATCCCAATCAAGAGGAATAGGAAATGCTCCAAACCAAGCTCCTAGTATACTGCACATAGTAGTAATCTGTAGACTGCTTTCCCAGATGGAGGTAGCTCTGTAAAAAGAGTGTGTTACAAGATTTCAACAGCAGTAGAAGTTACGATGTCAGAATGTTAGATCTGATTTCTCCCAAGATTTCTGAGACTACAAACAGATATAAAAATCAGTATTTGATAAATAGCATGCAGGTTTCTCCTAAGAGATACACACTATATGTAAAATATAAGTTGTATATTTTAGTTATAATCACAATCTTTCTATACCATACATTCAGGAGATTTTTTCCCCCCCCTGAAATGTTTACTGCAAAAGCTAATCTTTTTACCTAGAAATACTCCTATTGAGCCTAAAACACTGTATGATTGAGCAAGTTAAAATACCACAATGATACTGTGTGCATTGCAGGGAAAAGCAGATGTGAAAGGGTAGTGGGGGATTGCATAGAAAAGTGCAAGCACAGTTGCAAAGTACTCTATGGTGGAGTCACATTATTATTATTTGATGACTATGACAATTTAATATTTAAAATAGAAGTTCATTATGTGAATATTCTAAAGCAATTTTCATCAACTGAAAAGAAACCTTGTGAATAAATGTAACCTGCATGTTGCAGCCCTTCAGCAACATTGCATCCAAGTTCAAGTACACTGGCTGGAGGATAAATTTATTGCATGCTGAAGAATTCTTGCATCACCACTCATGGCACATATATCATAACAGATATTAATGACTCCAGTTCTCAGTTTATAGCCTTCTACCACTACTGACTTCAAAAGTTTTGGCAAAGTTGGGTTTCCGTTTAATAGATAAGCAGTTATTGTCCATCATCAGTTTACCAAGTGATTGTTTTGCTTTTCTCAAGCCATGAAGCCATGAGTACTTGGTACCAATAAAGAAACAAGAACAGAAGTCCAGAACACAGTAGGGACAGTTCTGAGACAGGAGAAGTGGGTTGAAATCCCTGCTGCAAATCAGTAAGGCAAGAGGATCTAAACCATAAAGTTCACTATATCTCCAATTATAAACACAAACCAAGCTGTAGCCAACAGAAGAAAAAAGAAGGGCATTTTTATAGCTAGAAGACTAACTGGATAGTAAACTTCAGATGTGCTGTCTAGGCTGCAGACAGGAAAGCTTTAAACCTAGACCTTGTTTTGAAGAGAAGCAGCCTAACATTTCTGACTTTACTTCTGAGGATACATAACTCACTGCTGCACTTGATAACGACCAAAGGGCTCGCGAGTGTAAGGCAAACATTTTTTATTGTTTGCAAAATGAAGGTCATACAGGTTATAATAGTTACAGTGCAACATTGACATTTTGAGCAGAAACAGGACTGTTTCTTCTACAGCAACCCCATCACTCTAACCTAGAACACTTGATTTCAACTCACAATCCTACCGGCTTGAGATTTTTTTTAGAGGGAAAAGTCCTGATTTAGCTAGAAAACCTTAGGAGTCTGCACATAGAAAATGATTGTAAATAATATGTGAATAACTAAGCAGCGAGCTGTTAGGCAGCACCGGAAAGGGAACATTCACTATAACCTTAAAGCAGTGAAAGAGACAGCATAACATACCAAGGACTGACTGAAGTAAATTTATACTTCAAAAGACATCTTATCTGGTAAATCGACACACATACTGCTGCACCATATGGAGATATCAGACTGAGTCCAAAAGCAAAACAACAGAATTAGCAAGGCACAGTGCCCAAGTAAAGAACAGCCACTGGTAGTTTAGCAACCATTTGAGCTGCGAATTCAACCGCTCTGCAGTATGGACACTGGCTACTCAAATACAACCTGACTTGTTCTCCAACATTATCCTGCAGGAACAGTGCTTTATTCATTCTCTTTTCTGCATGAAATGTCACCCATTGGGATTTTTGCAGGTATTCTTTAACCCATTAACACATCACATCATTTGCACAAAGCTAACAACTGCAGCAACATTTATAAACTTCGAGTTTTATAGTTTCTTTTTTTAACTATGAATAAACTATAACTAAAACTATTCTGCAGGCAAAACTAGTGATATTTAAGACGATAAATGACCACTAGTGGCACAAAGGACTTTTAAAGCCTAAAGTAATTATTTAACCCCTTTACATAATACAATACATTAAATGCTGTTTTAAATAATATCTTAATTAAAAGGTTAGTTAACATAAAAATTTACTAAGACAGCTCTTGGATAGACAAGATCTGGTATTCTATGCTGTAACAGGACTGAAATACAAAGCTGCACACCACTCTGATGATGCCTACCCTTAAAGAGAGTATTTCCAAGCCTGTAAGAGTATGCAGTTCACAAAAAAGTGATGAAATAGGCGAAATAAAACCTGGAAGGAGTCCTAACGTTACAGTTTTATACTATTTTTGACAAGCTCCAAATAAAATCTATTTCCTACGCAGGTGACATAACTGCTATAATACCAGAAAATTCAACACAATTACTCAGACTAATGATTTGAAATAAACAGACTCCAAAAAGAGCAATAAAAACCAGCAATTGAAAGCTGATTTCTTAAAGGCTTTTATTCAGGAGGCTACTTCAACCAAAAATTACTGAGAAGCATTTAAAGAACAGTCACCTGCTTCCGTTAGTCCTGATAACCCTTTCAGTAGCTTTTATTTCCCTCTATCCACTTACAGCAGCACATGATAGCATAGGATAAGTGTCGTGACATTGGTCACAACACTAGATGTCAGAATACAGAGTCCAGAGATAGCTGGCATGGGCCCACTTCTTCCCAAATGCAGAGTAAGTGAAAAGAGCCCTATTTACAGCTTGCTTACTCAGAACTGAAGTTTTTCTGATGTAGCTTACTTTTCCCACACATTCTATGTCCACATAGACTATAAATAAGCAGGTAAGAACAAACTGTTCAAATTTCTTAAAATAAAGTAATTAAAAAAATTAAGTATCTATTTGGTCCACCAAATTGACATTTCCAATTCAAAAGCATAGTCAGTGTGAAAAGCTGGAGCGTGTGCAATTTTCTGTCTGAGCTACAATTGTTTCATGTATACAAAAAACCACAAACAACCAAACAACACCTCCCCTCCACCCCACCAACAACCCAAACTTTATAATACAATCAATAAACCTGCAGTTTCACAGACTACATGTTATCATGAGACAGCACAAATAATCCACCTCCTACAGGCATGGGCATTTAAAGACTGATTTTGTAGTAACCTTATTAGAAGCGATTTTGCTAGCAGTGACTACACTTCCAAGTACTGCAAGTAGAAACAGAGAAAGCTAAGCATCTCCGCAGAAAAAATAAGCACTTTGCAAGAATATCCCCAAAATATTTAAATTGGACTGGCTCAGTTGTACCATCGCTATTATGATGCAATAGATTACATTACTTGAATGTAACTTTATGAATAGTCCTATGACAAAACATTATGTGTGTCAGTAATTTCACACTAGACCACCTAAAACAGCAGAAAGCTATCTGGAGCAATAGCTAGGAAATTAATATCTGTTACTTATTTATATTTGCTATATCAAGATAAATTTCCTTTTTCTAGATGTCTTTTTCTGTCTTTCTGCAAAGACAATAGCACAAGCACATTTTGATCTTATAAATATTGCACAGGTAAATAAGTTCAACAAAAATAAATGCTATTGGTTCCTTAAGTCTAAATTGTATTCAGATATTTTTTAAAAAAATTCCTTTTTCATACTAAGCTATACTCTAAATCAGACTTTCCAGCTTGCTGTCCCAGTGCAATTTGCTCAACTCTTCTTTGAGGGCAAACAGCTGTATTGATCCTTTTCCTCCATTCAATCAGTCCCACCTCATTCCACATGGTTAAGTTAGAAACAACCTTTTAATACATCATGCATACACACAGCTCACACCTAAGCGCAAGATGTTCCAACTCATTCATGAGGTCAAATGAAAAAAACACAGAATTATTTTTAAAAGAGCAGCTTGATACAATCCATTAAAAAAAAAATCAGTACAATATTTCTTTGTAGTCTATTTTCATTCAAAGGCTAGTCTAAATAAACATCATTATTAAATAGATATTTTATTCAGATTAATGTCATGTGGCTCACTGGTAAGAAGTACGTACAAGTTGTCACAGCAAAAACGTCAAAACAAGACAACCCTGTTTCCTATGCAATAATTGTCCTGAAATAACATTAAGATCCAGACTAAGAAAGAAAGAAATTGACAGGCATTCAAAATCTAACCTGGCACAAGGACAGACTGACAAATACCTGTCTGACATCTGACTTCAACTATTATTTTCAGTTTTAAAACGTCCAAAGATAACTAAGTGAATCAGCAATGATTTGTTTTGGCTAAACAATTCCATGCTTTTATCAAAGTCTTGCAAAGTGTCATTTCCATTACTCTATTCAACCCTTCCACAGAAAATTAAAAAAATAAGCATAACTAACTTGAATAAGGATTCAAGATAATTTTGATAATTTTCAGTAAGCTGAGAATGGACATAAACTGGAAGTCAATAACTGAAACGACTATAAAAAAGTCTACTTTTGTCCTCCTCTGCAGAGGTTTAAACCAAAAGTAACTCCATAGGTCAATGTCGTGGTTTAGGCTGAATCGGCTACTGGGGACGTGAGGCACCCCAGATGGGACCAACAGATGCTCCACCCTACTGCTCTTCAAAGAGAGAGGCAGAGGAGGGAAAGAGAGACTTACGAGTTTAGAAGGAACTAAGCTAGAACAGGCCTAGCTAAGAAGCAAAGTTACTGAACAAAATTGGTCCTGTTTTACCTCAAAGCAGGACATTCAGCAGTTATACAACTTCTCAGTTTCTTTTGACATAATACTTCACCCTAATGAACTATTAGAAGGGAATGAGTGCTAACACATTGTTATTAAACCTCAAGCATATGTGGAGCTTCTTTATGTTCCAGCATCCCTGTCTTTCAAAAATCCTGTTATTTACTGAGTGAAAAGCGGCAGAATACATAGAATAATTCTGAAAAATACATTATCCTCGATACATGTCACAGCTGTCACTGAAGTGAAAATGAGGTTGAAAGGCTCATTTGACTCTAAACAGACTCTTGAAAAAGATTAATGCTTGAAAACTCTGACACTGAAAACAGCTTGCTTTGAAATTTGAAAAATAGCATGGGTAAACATTATATACTTAAGACCACAGTAAATTATATATCATTTTCACCATTATATTCAAGTTAAAAATACTGTTAAAATAGTGTTTGCTTTGGCTTGTTATTCCTACTTTAAAAAGCTGTGTTTACGAAGGTACTATTGGATCATGTGCAAGAGTTTCCCTTTACAACTCAGTCTCAGGTCTCCTCTTTATTTGACAATCATCATACTGGACTGCACAATGTTTTTGCACCAGTAAATTACGTGTTTGAAACTTTACTTCCTTCAAACACATAGAAAGTGATATTTAGTGTCTGGACACCAAAAATAAAAAGTAATTTTTCTGAATCAATGTGTTCAAAGTAAATAATAATTTTCTTTGTCAGAAAAGCTTTCATAGGCTTGTAATTACAAATATGAAAAATGTCTATAATTCTGGAAGTTTTCCTTTCTTTACCAAAAACTCCATGACACATTGTTTACGTCAATTCTGTCCATGTCTATTCTGGGTAAAATCAGAAACTTTCGAATAGAACTTACCCATTTTTACTAAATACCCGTATCCATGCTTGTATGTTTGGTCCCAGTATACACAAGCACTGTAAAGTAGTAAAGGTAGACAAGAGAACTGCAAACAGAAACGTCTCAGTCACTGACCTACAAAGAAGGAATATTACAAAATTAAGTGAAGTAGTTACTAATTTTCCAAGAATTCCAATATTTAGGAAAAAAACACCACCACCTAAGTCAACTTGTGAAAGCATGCATGCTTTCTTAAACCTCACGTAAAAGAATAAAGTATTTTCTTCTTACTCTGTAGACAGTAAAGAATGATGGAAAGAATTCTGGTATCTGTTATCTCAACAAAGACTGAAATGCAGTAATTATTTTAAATGCCTGATACCCACAAAATTTAAAAAACACAGGAGAACCTCGTATAGAACGTTAGTTCTGAATTGAAGTACACTTGGATATTTACTTCCTTATTACACTTATTTTTCTAGTTTGGTGTTGTGGAAGCAATCATGAAACCAAACTACATGCTGCCATTGTTAGTCATTAACTTAGTATCTCTCTCAGAAATAAGGCTGCTTCATGCCAACCCTTTTTTTTTTCTCCCTTTTTTAATCATTCCTAAAAATTAAAACACTAATATCAAATGGAAGAAAGATAAGAAAGATGTGTGGTTTAGAATCTTATGGGAAAAATGACTAAATGGAACATGGAAAAATGTTTGTACCCATGTTTGACATAAATATTAAAGGAGTTGTTTGTTTTTAACAACACATCTCCAAATATACAGAAATTGTTAAGAGCCAGCTTCTAAAATAAAAAAAAACCAAACAAAAAAACCCAAACAAAACCAAAAAGACCCAAAGCCAAAACCCAAAGAAGCCCCCCCCCCAAACAGAAACAGCTACCCTTCTTCCCCCAGCCAGGAGCTTATCCTTTCATTTCCCATGTACCAGGAAATATACAAGTACTTATATTAATATCTGCAAGGACGACTGCCCCTTAAAACGTTTAGGGAAAGATAGCGTCTTCTGACTTACTCTATGAGAGGTGCTCCATAAAGAACAATAATCGCATGAAATAGTATGCAAGACATGAAAAAGTATATACAGCATTTTAGAAATCTGGATATCTAAAAAAGAGCAATAAAATATCAGAATAATATTTCAAAAGGAAAGAGAACATAAGTAACATACATAGTTTACATCTTAACACTAGCATTGTACTCTACCTATTTCTTCTAATTTCAGCTATAGCACCGTATGATAATAGCATGGCATATTTCAAAACCATTTTCCCTATGTTTAATACTTCAAATAATTAAAATTGATCACACTCCATCTAAATGTTTTTCATACACCCTATTGTAACAACGCAAACATACAAAAAATATAACTGGAAATGACAAGATAAACACAGATAATAATTTTATTGGATGTTTTTACAGTTCTGTTTTACATCTGAGCGTTACGTCCATTCATTAAAAGGCATCTTTTACAGAAAGTGAAAAAATATTTAAAAGCAAGAAAATATGTAAAATGGAAAAAAAAGACATTCAGAATCAAATGTAATACTTAAAAATACATGCAATAAAAACCATTACATTTTGAACTTGACATCTTAAATTCTAAATCCATTTGAGCAATATCCATGACTTTCGATAAACATGTAAAACGCATAAATTTCTATGAATTAAACAACAGTTTCTAGGTACTCACTATATCATATAGAAGCATAGCCACTTGATACACAGTTCTGGTTAGGTCTGTTCTGATCAGGTCATGAATGGAAATCCATAAGTTTTTTGACATTTATTCTTTATGCTAGGCTGCGATGAAATCTCACCTAGAACACGAAGCCTGCTTCATTTTTAAATCACAGATGGTTAAAACCCTTGTTTTCCATAATGATTTCGTGTATTCCACATCCCTCTCAGTCAGCAAAACTAGACAGAAGCTTTGCATACAGATACTGCTTTCAGGGTTGTCTGCTTAAATGTTTGAGAATCACCACATCAGAGCACAAAATCTTGTCGGACCCTGCAGTTGGGAGTGCAAGACTACCCAGCTGACTTCAAAATCATAGAATCATGTGTGCCAGCGTATTCCCCAGCTCCTGAACAGGTTGTGAGCTGCTCCAAGTTTGCTCAGTTCAAACCTATTTCGTTGGGATTTAGTGCTCCTGTTCAAACTGCAACTACAAAAATTTCTCCCAGATTTAGATTCTTCTGTGTGCAAACTCCATCATTCAAGGAAATGTAGCCATTTTAATACTTTTCCACATAATTTTTTAAAAATTACCAACTTTGTTGAAATTGTAATGAGCTAGTCTCTCTTTTATGGCTCAACTTCTCAAAACTATTTCTCTTCCTGTAAAGTTATTAGAAATTTATAACTACACGTGCGAAAAGTGTTTCTTCCTAACACTGAAGGTCAGGCCTTCACACCTCAGTGTTATGTCCATTCATTACAAAGCATCAGATGTGAAATATTCAATTTTGCCAATTTTTGCCACCATGCAAATTGTTGGAAGACCAACAGCTGCGACTATAAACAACAACATACTGCAAAGAAAAAGGCAAGGCACAGAATTGCTCACCTGAACAGGTTATTTACAGGTAGATAAAGTTTAAGATCATGAAAATATCGGAGAACTTCTTTCACAAGGTGCTACACTGAGGTCATTCATGGAAAACAAGAATTTACCACCAAAAATTGTCTCCTTTCTTTCTCATTTGATTATTTCAGTGGAAGAATTTGCTTCCCCTCCGTATTGCCTGGTAGCAATTTAAGAATAAAAATCTTACCTTGTGAGCAAACGAACTTCTCTTAGGAGTCAGATTTGGTTTAAGGACTAAGTGCAAGATTATATTAAGGGTACTAACACAAACAGAACAAATACACAGCCACGTGAGGTGTGTTCCCAAAACTGTGAATGTGTCCCAGAAGAAAGCCGGAAGAACTGCTGTCAGAATAATTGAAAAAAAACAGAGGAGGTTGGCAGCCAGGAGCCTCCTTATTTCTGCTTCTTTCATCGTGTTCCCTATTAACCGGCCACCTGCAAGACAGCAAATCGCCCCGTTACTGAAACAGCGTAATATTTTTCCTAGTCGCAACACGCAAGGCAGAACTCTGGGCTTAGTTTGGGACGGAAAGTTATTATTTTGGGGGCTGAAGAACGTCGCTCGTTTAAAAATCAACCCCCAGGCCCGCGGACACAGCAGGGCTGCGCCGCGAGCGCTCGCACCGAGCGGGCAGGCGGCCTCCCCCCGCACCGACACCCCTCACGCCACCGAGCGCCCTTCCTGACAGGCAGAACCGCCTCAGTCCCTCCCTGCGCCCGGGCTCTCCCAACCGCCCGGCCCGGGCGCCTCCTCACCGCCCCCTCTTCAGCCGGGACACGGCGGCGGGGCGGCCTCGGGACAGGCCTCAGGCCTACGGCCTCGCTCGGCGGGCACCTGCCACGGGCCGGGGCGGGGGGGGGGCCGAGGGGCCGGGCCGGCCCGCCTCTTACCGCAGCCTCGCCGCCGCGGCTGCCGCCGTGCGCGCGCGGGGCCGCCCGGCAACGGAAGCCGGCGCCACCCGCGCGTCAGTTCCGGGGCGGGCCCGGAAGCGGCTGTTGGTTGTTGTTGTTGTGGTGGTGGTGGGGGCCGCAATGGTGTGCGAGAAGTGTGAGTGCCGGTATTCTGGGGGAGTGGGGCGGGGGGTCCTGCCCCCGCCGCCGGGCCCTGCCCTCGGGGGTCTCGGGCCTCCCCTAGGCTGACCCCCGGGTCCCGGGCGGTATAGGGCGGGCTGTAGGTGGCGGTTCCGGGAACGTCTCTGTGTGAGCTGTCATTGCCCCGCAGGCAGCGCTTCTCGCGGGTATTAATGCAGTATAGTTTTAATTTTTTTCTTGGTAACGTTTCCTTACGTAGGCGAGAAGAAACTCGGTACGGTGATTACTCCCGATACGTGGAAAGATGGTGCAAGAAACACTACAGGTAATCTTGGGGAGGTTTAACACTTGTTTTTGAGGTATCTTAAAGCCAGTTGGGCATCTGAGCTGTCTTAAAGTCTTCAGGGTGAAATTTGAGGGAGTTAATCAGGTTAATTTTTAACTCCTGTCGTTTCCCTCCCATGCTCATTTAATGCATTAGGAATTTATTTACTCTGAGCTCTTCAGTATTGAACTTGTCTGGGTTTTTTCACCTTGTATGGAATGACGATATACAAATAGAGCACAGTATAAAGTATTCTGTTGTTCTGTGCTTTAATGCTATGCTGTATGTTTTATCTCTCACAGTGACTTTATTTGCACATGTGTAAAAGCTGTAAACTAAGCTTTTTAAAGTATGCTTGGAACTGGGAAGTTTATTGGTTTATGGTTTTATTTTATTTGTAGAAAGCGGTGGCCGCAAGTTAAATGAAAACAAGGCATTGACCTCGAAGAAGGCAAGGTTAGTATTTAATACTGATTTTGGCTAAAAAAAGTCAGTTTGCTGTAACTGGGGCGTGTTTCATGCATATCTGGGCAACTGCTCAAAACTTGTCTGAAACATCTATTTTTTTAAAAAAATAATTTTGTGGGGATTATGATATTTGGTTAGATGGTAAAAGTATGTCCATACATATTTCATGGGTGCTTTCTGCTGAATCGTAGAGTCTGGACATTTATTTTACTGCAGTTCTCACAGAAGTTGCTAGGGTTTGATGCTTTTGTTAGGAGAGGAGCTGGGAAGGCTTATTTTCCATGCTAAGAGGGCCGGTACGATCTCTTGAGCATTTCCTTAATGCCCAGGGGACATTCTGTTATGCAAGGCAGCAAGGTGCTGCTGGGAGGTGGTTAAGTTTAAAATAGTCTAATATCTTAATAAAAAGACACATTTTTAGTTCTGCTTTTGTTAAGTTTGTGTCGGTAATGCAGGAAATCTCTCTTAACGGGGAAAACAGGAGCTTTTCTGTAGACTTTGTGTAGTCTACTAAAAATAATCTTTGTATGTCCTTTCTCTAAATTATAGTTTTTGTTGGAGTTTCTGTCTGCATCCTCTGGCTTAGACTTTTTGGGATGAGGCAGAGGACATACTTTATTTCAAGGTGTATAAAAAACATTTTTTTCCCTTTTCCTAGGTTTGATCCTTATGGAAAGAACAAATTTGCAATATGTCGGATTTGTAAGAGTTCTGTCCATCAGCCAGGGTCTCACTATTGTCAAGGATGTGCATATAAAAAAGGTGAGTTTCACTGAGTACCAAATTACCCCAGTTTGGTTTGAAATTAGAGAGCAAGTGGAACTGTCAAATTTGTTTTGCCTTACAAAGAGAAGGCGAAGATGAGATTTAATGGCTATCTTTAACTAAGAGAAGAGTCTGGGCCCCATCTTCTCTATGCCTTCCTGAGGTGCACAGTAATAGAATAAGAGACAATGTACACAGATTAGAATGTGGAAAATTCTAACTATGTACAAGAAAAGCAATTTTCACCATGAGGGTGGTCAAACGTCGTAATAAAAGGGACCCACAGAGGTTGTGGAACCTCTACAGGAGGTGTTCAGAGCTTGACTTGAAAAGCCCTGAGCCAGCCTCATCCAAGTTGGCTGTGTTTTCAATAGGGCGGAGGCAGGCCTAGAGACCCATTCCAACTGAAGTCATTCTATGGTTCTGCTTCTTTTAGAATGTTTCTGGTACCTGAAGTAGTAGAACTGGAAGAATAACTGTAAGCTTAATCTTGGCAATTGCATAGAAAACTGTCATCTAGCAAGTTTGATTTTTCTTGGTTTTAAAAAAAGATGGCATTTTGTAATACTCAGTTGCTCGTCGTAGTCCCTTTTCTCTCCCTTCTCCCCTCTCCCATTTTCATAATAGCTAAATNTAAATAGTGGTCTCAACCCCCCCCCCCTCCCCCCCAAACAATCAAAAAAATCCCCAAACCTAAAACCAAACACCCCAAACCCATCCACCCCTAAAAAAACCCCACAAAACAACCAAAAATCCTATTTCTGATCTTGGTAAAATGGTAGGCTAGCTTAACAAAAGTAGGATACCTGGGGAATAAAAGACAAAGAGAAAAAAAATAAATTGAGCTGTAAAAGCAATTAAGAAAGTGCCTCTGAAAGCAAATCATGGTTATGGTTGTCTTTGTGCCTGCATGTATTCATATGCATTCGGTGGCTCAACATAGACCATTGGAAAGTTAATTTCTCTAATAGGCATTTCTGGTCCAGTTGTGAACATGCTTGATGGATTGTAAGTCAAGCTTGGCTTAAGGTGAAACTAAAAAATGAAAAAGAAGAATATAATCATCATTCCTAGAAAGCAAGATATTGCACTGTGCAGTACATAATATATAAAATATTTCTGTGCTTATGAATTATGTGTGAATGACTGCACTGAAATTCTGCTTATACCTGGAAGCTTTTTATCTCCCATACTCATAAGTCTCCAGTACTGTTAAAAACTGTTGAAAAACTTCTGAGGGAAAATAAATCAGTTTCAAAGAAATTTGATGGAGACCCTTAGGGATATAAAACTCTTACTAATCTTGTGATTTTGAGTGGGTAAGCAAAAGGGCCCAAACTTAGGAATTCCTGGAGTGGAAGAAAAGCAACATGAACTCAGTTACATGATAAATACTGAGTATTCCACATAGCACACAGACATGGGGTCAACCAATTGTTAGATGTAGAGTTACGGCTAACCAGTAGTAAGGTTTGTTTGTGAAATTACTTTAATCGTTCTATAAATGTGCACTGTGTCACCGAGTTGGTGATTTAGCAGCCTGCTGTAGGAGGGTTGCCTTTTCTAGTTGCTAGATGCTCACCAGATGGCTGCCTGTATCCCATATGGTAGAACCTTGTTCTCTTTCTTAAACTTATGGCTGGTTTGGGTGCGCTTCAGGATTTTGTGTTTGGTTGTGTATCCTTTCAGGTTGAATCTGGTTTCTTCATAAAATTCAGAACTCTAAGTGCTTTAAGTTCTAGTTCGGACCATCAAAGATGTGGTTGTGGCATTTTTCTTGAATCAAATCCAGTCATATAGCTTAGTTCTTCAACTGTTGCATATCTCTGAAACTGAGAGGCAATCTAAAGTTAGTTACTCCTCAGTTTAGACCTGAAATGGGCTGGATTTTGCTCTCTAAAGTAAATCATGTGGCATTTTCCATGCTGTTGTCTTTCCTAATAGACTCAGATACAGGTCCAGTCACATGATGTCAATATATGAAAGCACATGATTTGAAGTTAACAGGAATAGTTGCCACTTGACAATTTTTTTTTGTCTGTTGATGAATGGTCTTGTAGAATGAGAAGAATGGTCTTGCAGAATGAGCTTGTCTGAAGCTCCCCACCTGTTAATCTTCCATTTAGCAGTCAGTTCGTTGGTGACTAGATTTTCTTAGCCTAGCTACTTTCTCTCTGTCTTGGGCCTTGGTTTGGCTACGGGACTTACAAAGTTTAATAATACACCATTTTTACTTGTTTGTCAGATGGGAGCCATTCCTGGCTCTCTTCCAGTATTCCAGCAAATTACAGAGGCTTTTGGTAGTCTTGTGAATCATAATGCTCTCAAAATAGAGCTTTTTTTTAAAAAAAAAAAAAAAAAAGTGGTAGCATTACACATATGCTGCAAATCCTAATTTGTATTAGAAGTCATATTATTACTTCTGAATATGCAATACCTGGTGAGAAAATGCACAGATAGGTTGTCAATGAGAGGTCATTTAAACAAATTTTTGAGAACTATCTTTGCAAAAACATAGCAACTATGTTTTTGAAGAAAAATTGTAATTATTTTGAAATAATTTACACACCTTTTGTGTGCTTATAGGCATCTGCTCAATGTGTGGCAAGAAGGTCTTGGATACGAAGAACTACAAGCAAACTTCTGTCTAATTGCATTGACTAGTCTTTTTATGAACTTTAACTTCTGTGTCTTTGTACAGTTAACTTTTGTGTAAAATCATTTGTGAATATTACTTTCTGGAAGATAATACATTTACTTGGAATGAGATGAGAGGTAAAGATAGCCTGATTGTTTGCCTAGAAATGTACATAATATTTGATTTTTGTTGTTTTAGCACTAATGTTAACTGATATTTAAAGGTAATGGTTTGCAGCAACTGATACAGTTCAAAGTGCATGAGAGGATCCTGGTGGATAGGTTAAAACTGTGTTACCATCATAACACAGATCCTGGAGATTAACACTTGTATTCTTTTGCAGTATCTTGAGTCTTCTGCTTGTCTGATAGTAATTGTTTATAATGTATGAGCTTGTATCACCTCATTAAAATAGGATCTTCGTTTAGTTCTATGCTTATAGGTATTTATATATTTTATATTTTACTCTCACCCCAAACTATTACATCTTCCCCTCTAAGTATTGCTCTTCAGATTTTAATGCAATGGTCCTGTTGAATTTTGTTTCTGGCTACAGTAGGTTAAATCACAAATTGTTGAACTACTGAAATCTAATGTGTTACTCTGCCAGTTCTTACTTTGGCAGTAAGACTGATCAGCTATTCCCCTGTCAGCCTCTAAGGAGGCTTTACATACGGCATCTGGTGGCCCAAGGCAATAAAATAATGAGCATCGATTTCTAATGGCAGGTCTCAGTCTCATCATTTCCTAAGTTAGTCTGGCTTTTAAATACTTGGTTTGAAACTGGTTTCTGAATTCTGTGATGTAATTGCTCATATACATGTCAAATTTGAACGATCAAAACAGGCTGCCTTCTCCTCAGCATTGGTTTGATGTAAGCCTCTCTGAACATGAGAGGCTGAGTGTAGCTCTGCATTTCTTTTGTCCTTTGGTTAGTTTCTGCATAAGAGAGCAATTTCTGTTACGGAGAGTAATAAGTGTTCACTGTGCATGCATTTTAAGGGAGAAGAATGGTACTCAATTCATGGTGGGGTTTTAACTCAACCTATTTAAGTGTTTACTCCTCCAAGCAATCTCCTCTTGGCAATCTCTTACACTTTTGCAACTTTCTTTCAACTGAAACAGAAAAACTATCAATGGGAATTTCTGTATGAATAGATACTCTGTTTTAGGTTTCCTATCTATTACTGAGACAACTGTCTCCATGACCAATGGAGACTGAAAAATCGCTGTTCTTTCTATGCGTTACTGGGAAAAAATAAAGAATACTGGGGATATAGTTATCCTCTTTGGTGTAAGTAGCCCTCTAAAGGCGGTTGGTTGCCTGACATTTCCTGTCACCCTTAACTATCCATTATTGAGCATTTGTCACCAAAGTTTCTTGTTCCAAATGTGTTGACATCCTGCAGTTGCTAAAATGGCAATTCTTTTCAGCATTTTATCTACTAAGAAGCTTTGTCAGGATAGTGGAATGAGCTGGGTCCCCCAAAAGAAGAGAGGAAGGCTGCTGCTTTTCATTTTAAAAGCTTTACCTACCTTAAAAATTGAATGGAAGTACATGGATTAGCTAGCTGGTGATAGCTGGCATCCTGCAAAGTTATTTCCACATGGTGATGGCCACTTGTTTCCAAAGACATCAAGGAATTCTAGTATTAGCGTACATCTCTATGGCACACCCTTTGTATGGATGAAAAGAAAATGTCTATAATTAGCGTCAAGTTTTGCAGCAAGTGCTTGTTGCCAGAATGTGTGGTGATATCAGAGAACTTCCCAACTGAAATACTCTGAACTCTTCATGCTTTATGGGTGTGTTCTATAAGATTGATTGATGTTTTGCTATTCTGTGAATAAAACTTCTTTTCTCACCTTCCTAAAACTTGCCAGTATCTATATTTCAAAAGCATTACTGTTTGTAATTCTTGCATATATGGTATGAATTGAATGTTTATTGCACTCTGTAAATATTGGCACTGAATGAACTCTTACCTCATTTTGTAACCGATTTAAGAACAAAAGGGATTTAAATAGTATGATCCTTTGTTCATAATTATTTTGTGAATAGAGCTTTTATGCACCTGTATCCTTTTACTGGGCAGCTGCTTTTGCATCTGAAAATGTATTTTTATTGGAAAAGGAGGACAGGTTTGGTTTTGTTTTGTTTTTTAATAGTCAATACAAACAGTGCTTTGTTGTTTTAGTGGTTTGTACGTGCTTGGGATCTTCCATCTGTAGCTCTCAAACCGTCTTAGCGTCGTGAGAGATTCAGTTCCTGAGATCTGTAAAATTTGCTGGTGTAATAGTCAACTTTCAGAAAAGCCCATTTTCCAAGCATTGTTTTGGAGGCCCGTTGCTTGAAATTTAGATCACAAGCCCTCTCCTGCACGTCTGAGATGCACCACAGTTCAAGGTAATCTTGGCAAAGAAGCACTTAAACTTAGCTTTTAAAATTTTATCCACCTTCAGTATAATTTAATTGTCATATAAAAGCATTTCTGTTGATACTAAAAATGTCTTGTTAGCATGGGATGCTTTTCCTGAGGCATTATGTAGTGAAAAGCAAAAGAAAATCTGTAATGGAAAGTTGCCATTTTTATTTAATGTACTGAGAAGAACACAGTAATGTTCCCGGATGATCAGACTGTCCTCTAAATCACATCTTACATAAGAGATTTGTGCTGCCAAATTTAGTAGGATTAGAATTTTCCTCAGTGCTGCTGAATTCCTATACTGTCCTTGTTGTTTCTGTGCGTTCATTGGCCAGAGCTATTACTGAGCTAACTACAAGCTACATTCTGATGCAGATTATTGAGAGAAAAGAACAGATTAGCTATGAAAATGTTGCTGTTCTTATAGCAGTCAGATGAAGATTGAACAGAGTGTTCTCATGTTCTTCCTCATCCTTACCATTTGTTACTGTGATGGTTTTTTTGTTTTGTTTTTTTAATCATCAGCCCATGTCTCCGCACTGCCTCAGATTGCACAAATACTCCAGTTTTATACTAGCTGAGCATCGCTCTACCCAGAGACACTTAGGCCAGGACCTTCTGCGAATCTCATGATCATAAATTCTGGGCAAGAATGCCATTGTATTATCAGTGGAGGTGAGAGGTATGTGCAAATATTAAAAACCAATAGATTGAATTAAGCAGCTGCACGAAGTAATGCAATGAACCATGTTGCCATATTTTCCTAACACAAAGCTGTAAGTTTCCCAGCTGCAGAAAGAATCCCCAGCATGAGATTCATTATTCATTGAAAGACAGTCAACCAAGAGCAGGAGCTGTGGCTCTTCGCATTGGCATGGCAAAGCCTAATTTGTGATAGGGCCTCTACACTAAGAATAAGAATCGGGGGCTAATAAAGTATTTAAAAAAACCCCTCAGACAAGTCATTGTTTTCCCTGGATTGAAACTGGGCTTCCTGATCTCCTGTAAGTATATGTGGCCTAAAGATGGGCCCTTTTCTGTCATTTACTTTGGATGTTGCTGCCCAGTCACTGACTTACACGTTGCTTAATAGAACTGTCTGCTCAGTGAGCACTGGTTCAGCATGGGATGATGCAGGTATCTCTTACTGGATCTTACCAGATCACTGGTTTAGAAAAAAAATGTGTCAGGGTGCAAAATGGAATACTGGTGACAAGGAAACTCACACTGAATATCATGAGAGAACGAACATATTGCTGCATCACAGCTGAGGTTTGCTATTAAGCAAAAATATTTTTGCTTTCCCAATCAGCAGAACTGGTTGGACAATCTGATAAGGCATGATGACAGCCCTTACAAATAACAGAGCCAAATGTTTCTTTTAGTGAGGATTATAAATGTGCCTCATATGAGGACCAGCTGGTTTTGAACTGCTTGTCTTCCTCCCAGACTTGTGCTTTTATGGAAGAAGTTATCTAAAATTCATCAGAAACTGATTTTTCATCAGCTTTTATGGGTGGGGGCCATAGTTCACTTTGCAGAACTTGCACGAGGTATACACGTGTTCATCATGTCTGGCTAACACCTGCAGAAAACACGAGTTCTCTGTTGACAAGGAGTGCTTTGTTCACCCGCTTTAGGGCAACAGGAACAGATGTGTTGATGGGACCTGGAAGAATTTGTTTGAAATCTTGCCAAGAAACTGAAGGAAGAGCTGAGTGGAGTATTCTCCATGTGGGTATTGCTGGTAAAGATTACTTTCTTACATGGTTCATGAAGACACTTCTGACACTTATTTTTTTGCCTTGCTGCCATTCATTTGTGATAAATAGCAAGTAGATATTTCAGGCACCACTGAATTGATGGCCACATAACTACCTACTTAAGCAGACATTTCCAGATTGTCTTTCTAGTAGAAAACCTCTAGAAACTACTTTTTCCTTTCTGTGTCTCTCTTTGCACTGAAAGATGCAGACTGAACTGGGCAATGTTAGCTGTTCATTAAGCGTAAGCACTTCCAGCAAATGCACTTACTATATGCTTGTCTGCCAAGTGGTATTGGGAAAATAAATGTTAAGATTTTTTTTTCTGCCTCATCATGGTTATGATGATTAGATATCAGTCTTTCTAACTGTTTCAGGTCACACGCAAACACACAGAACTCACAGTTGCCACTTTCCACTGGCTAATGGGTCTCATCACAGGCATCTTAAATAAATAATTTTCAGTCCAGTCTTCAGGAAGTCATTCCTTGCTGTTAATTTTCTGCTACTCCTTTGGCTGTCATAAAAGGTAAAAATTTTAAGTTTATACAGCTCCCAGATTTACTGTTCTTGTATGTTTACTACTGTTCAGTAACACATCAGTGCAACTGAGACTGTGTGATGAAAGGCACGGCTCTCAGGGAGTTGGCATCTAGCCCAGTCCAATTGTCATCTTTTATTGATTAAAATATTTAAATGCTAATTGGATTAAGCAAAGACTTAACTCTGCCGTCTTAAATCTCTGTCTTTCTATGGAAGGCTTTTTAAAAAGTGATGACATGACATTTCAGTGATGAATAGCTTCCTTATATGACTTCCAAAATCATTGTTTCCTAAAGGATGGGAAGGAAGCAAAAGTGATATAAAGGAAAAGTAATTCTACTGATTTTCAGATTTTTTGTTTGTTTGTTTTGTCTCTTTTTTTTTTTTAGTCCCTACTTACTGAGGTTTCACAGAGTTTTTTAAAAGGTCAGGCATATTTTCTGTATGCAGTGGTGTCAGCCTGAATTTGCAGACAGCCTGAAGCAGGGACTGAGAGCTTAGCTGCTCTAATCTTAATATAAATCCTTGTTTGGATAATGAGATATTAGTAGCATTAATTGTTGCCATTCTCATCAGAACACGTAAAATCTAAATTCAGAAACTTGCGGAACTGGCACATTTCCCAGCCTAAGTCAGGAATAGTGGACAGGTAAGTAGACCAGTATGGATTTACATAGATTTGGTAGGGCTGCAGTGAAGAGGAAGAAGGGGGCATCGTGCAGTCGCTCTGTGTGGCACCCTGCAGTGCTGTTGTGGAGGCTCTGGGCAGAGAGGCTCTGTGTGCCTGTCCTGGCGGTAGCTAAGAAAAAAAGTGTTTGCTAGCAAGGGCAGCAGAATTCAGACTTTAGGAGTCAAACTGTTCAAATTTAGTATCTGTCTAGATTCTAAAACATTACAGTGAACTGTGTGAGTGAATCTTTGAAGCTTCTAGGAAAACTCTGTAGAGAACAGTGAAAGCCATTGATTTCTTAAGATTTTGCTGGTAATACCTCTGTTTCTTTCTGTTTTATCCAGATTTCCTATTATTTCCTATTATGTCTCTGCACCTGGCTAACATAAAAGCATATGTTATTGCTGAACTTCGAGTAAGTGCAGCATTAATAGTTGCACTGAGTTAAAAATAGACAACCAGGTATTATGGTACATGAAGAAAAAACCCTTAGTTTTTAAAGACTGTCACATGCATTCATTATAAAAGAGAAAATTTTTTAAATTATTTATCTTAGCTAAATTAAAGACAAATGATCATGCAAATATTAAAGATACAAACTAGCTTGCAATCCCCATGCCATTTTATTCCAGAAAAGGTTTCTGAAGATTGGGCTTTTTTTCAGAAACAGCTGGGTGCCAGGGACAATTTTTTTTTAAAGGTTGTTAAGTTTATTTAGGCAAATAATTAAAAGTTTCAAATCCTTTCCATATAAGACTATATATGGCAAGGTCATGAAGATTGCCTGGAGGTGAATATATAGGTTAGCCATGTTTGACAAGTGCGCCTGTCACATGCTAACTGTGAAATGCAATTTTAGAAAGACTACTGTACCATAAAGTGCCATATGCTCTGGCTTTATTCCTGCCTTTATATTCGTATTGAAAAATCAATGTTTAGATTGACAGGGGAAATTGTAGTACTAGCAACAGTAAAAGTGTGTGGAGCACAAGTGCACGCTTCTGTCGTTGAGCACTCGCTAAGCCTTAATTTTCCATCACAACGCCATGCCGGGTAGATAAGTAAGAACTGTTCAGCTCATTTGTCCAAGGCTGCCGAGGAAGTTGGTGTCAGGTTGGGGTTAGAACTTGTTTAAAAAAAGCTATGGTATATGTATATTGCTAGGAGATAGCTTGTCTCTCTGTGTCTTTTGTGTGTGTAATACTTTCGATACCTGTGTGACCAGGGCAGACTAAGACAAGAGTTTGACACAAGAACCCCGTTGATGAAGGAATTAGTTAATATGGAAAACAAATAGAGCATAGTTTTCATACAGGATTTTTTTCCTCCTCGAGGTCCGTTCAAACAGTTTTCCATAACATCTTGTGTGTGTGTATGTCCATGTATGTAAGTTTCACCACCAGTACTTAATACTTTGGGCTAAGCAGCTATTTTGTTTCTGTAAACATTTTCTCTGTATAATTATCCAGCTTTCAGCATTGATTAAAGTTAGGCGGGAAATGTGATATTTATTGAACTTTTCATAAATAAAACTATCAGTTTAACTTGTTCTTATTTGGAAACCTATGGGTTATGATATATTATCTCCATTCTGCCAAAGATTAAGGCACATCCAGGTTGTTGTAGGGCAACATTTTATCAAGATGGGTCAACAAGATTACAGTGCCTTGAGGAACACACAACTATATCTCAAAGTACATTTGCATGACACAACTAAGAATGCTGAACAAAGAGCCGGTATTAAAATAAATTGATAATCTGATAGGAAAAAACCCAAACATCTATAGAAGATAAACTTTTGATTCAATTTCAGGTTAACAGTCAGATTTTGCCACTCTTCTTGATTAGAATAGTATCTCTTTCTCCAAGTGTTGCTCCTAGTTTGGCTCAGAGGTGCAGATATTTAAAGGTAGTTAGGGACCTAATTCCCATTGAATTGGTTTCATTGAGAACAGGTGCTCGCATCAAGCTGTGTAATAAGGTACTCAAGCTGTGTAATAAGGCCTCATAACATTTCTATGTATTTGAGAGTACTAATTTCAGGATGTAGAAGCATTTGTACGGAGCAAAGGGGCAGTTCTGGAGGAGAGTGGCTTTCTGTAGCCACTTACCCATATTTCATTGTAGTCCAATTAACCAAATTTCTGCTGATCACTTTTAGAAACAGGCATGTAATTGACTTGCTATTTTTCTGGTGTGCTATGGCTTCCAAGGGGCAGCTCATGAGACAAGAGTTTCTGAAGCACTGTGGCATGCTTGTCTTGCTATGCCAGCTGGGAATTTTAGCTTGTACCCCAATTCTGCCAGCCAGAAAGGATAGCAGGCAGTGTAGAAGCAGATTCTGTCAAACCTGTATGTTCTGGCTGTTCCTAGGGAGGATCCTGGCTGGGGAGACCTATTTTTTTTTGATCAAAGCATCTTTTGGAAAGTAACTCATAGAATCCTTTGAAATGGGACAGAATCCTCAGGAGCAAGGATTAAGGGTTTGGATCCTCAAAGGTGTGTGGTCGTTCAGCTTTTACTGAAATCTGGGTAATGCCTGAGTGTCTGTGGGGATATTAGGTAAGTTTGTCTTCCGTTGGCTTTGTTAGTAGTTGGGATGAATTGGTTTGTTTTTGATTTCTTGTGTGGGGATGAGTAGGTCATTTTAGATTCTGGCTAGTAAAATGTCACAGTGCCATTATGCTGTGAACAGTGAGAAAACACCTTGTCTGGTTTTTGTTGGGTAGCTATGAATTAAATACGTTTATCCTTTAGCAGGAATTTTAGGCGACTGCAAGGTGCTAACAAGAGGTGACAACAAAGCTGTGAAATAGCTGTTTCTCTTGTACAGATTCTCCAAACATACCACATACGGTAATCAGTGTCTGGCAATTGTTTTTACTGTTAGTGCCTTCAAACTGTGATTCAGAATCTGTTTCCATTTAATTCTTGATCAGCGTGAGAAAGTTCTTCCTTGGATTTTGGATCTTCTGCAAGAATGATGCTGTTAACTGTCCTGCTGTTTGTCAACACTGAGCAATACCATGCATATGTGTCCACAAACGGATTTGTTAAATGTTCGATCTTGGTTTAATATTCTAAAATATTACAAATCTGGATTAAAGTTCACAGGAGTATCATTCTTAACTTCTGAGAACAGCTCTGAAACGAACTTCTGTTTTTCAATAGTCAATATTTAAACATGCTTCAGTTAATCAGAAAACCCATATACCACCCACTGTGTATTTCTCTTTCCTATATGAATGATCTGCCTTTTATCTCTAGAAGGGAGTTTATGGTGAAAGTCTAACTGAAGACATGTTCCTCTTCTTCATCTTGGCAACTTGATACTTAGCAACCTTTAAGCGTTAAGACCTTAACACAGCTTAGGTAGTTTCTTACTCAGATTGTTGCTTTTTAAGGATCTCATCCTTCATTCCCCAACAACGCACAGGCTTTTGTGCAGGAAAGCTGCGGTGCCCATCTCAAGGTTGAAGATCCCCTTGCACATGAGTTGGCCTCACAATGAAGCACTGGAACACCGACGTTTCTTTTGTGGAGCTAGCTGCAAATGACTTCACCAAGGTCATGGTATCTGGGTCATTGGCAAAATCAGCTTTGGGAGCTGGCTCAAAATCTCCCCTAAAATCTCCCAAAAGGAGGTAACAGTGATACACTGGGACTGTGTAGCTGTTCCTGACTTTTTAATAGCAGGCACTATGATTAAACTCCAGGAATTATTTTACTTCTATGACTGTGGGCACCCAAGCAGGTTTCAGAACTTCAGTGATTGGAAGAGCAATCTGTTTCGTAAGCTGGTCTTAAACTAGAGAAGAGGAAGAAAAGTAGGATCTCGCAAACCCCGCTGCTACTGCCAGTACTTGTGAAGTAACATTGAGTTGGTCCTACTGCACTCCAGGTACACACCAACAAATTCTAACACCAAGTAACTAAGTGAGCTCTTGTGCTAGAAGCATTTCTTTAATGCTTTGTAAAGGCAGTAAGTGTAGTGCTAATGAGGAGTACTGGGCTGGCAGCTCTAAAGCTTTGAGTATTTAAAAAGGTGTTATCCTGACTGTTAGTGAATATAAATGATTGTACACCACCATATGTAATCTGATTAAAAATTTGTTAGACATACAGGCCTATTTATAATATCTTATGTACTAATTACCATTACTGTATCCTTCTTTGTAGAATTCTCTCTCAAAATATTTTATTTGGGATTTTGGGTTTTGGTTTTTTTTTTTAATACTCAGCTGCTATTGGAGTTTAGATTAGGTAACTGGTATGGCCGTTCTGGGGTGCATTCAAAGAAGGTATTAGGGACTTCCAGTCCTATTAGCATAAGCCAGTGAAGTACATGCCTCACATTCTGTGGTTCAGCTATGGTTGAACGCATTTGCTACTTCCCTCCAGCCTAGTTTTTGTCAGGCTGGAGTTACACCAGCACCCACTTATTTTAGTCCATGTCTTTCTAAAATGTAGTTACAAACTTCTAAAGTCAGCATATGAAAATGTCTGCTTTTTCTGTGAGAAATCTGTCAGCCAAAACAAAGAGATCATATTTTACCAGTGTGATCTATTTCCAGTGCATTATCAGCCTTGCTATCACAATTATAAAGCAGCCTCCAATACCACAGTGTGTTCTTTGCAGTAGGAATATAATATGATCACCAGCAAACATATTTTTTTTTTTTTTGGCTCTGACAGGAGGTTGTGGAGAGATGGGGACTGACCTCCTCTCCCTAGTGGCAAATGATAGGACAAGAGGAAATGGGTTCAAGTTATGCCAGGTGAGG
>RSEF01000003.1:28995170-29027144 GCA_003993805.1 Himantopus leucocephalus | reverse complement strand
GTTAACCTCCATGGGCTGCAGGGGGACAGCCTGCCTTCACCATTGTCTTCACCACAGGCTGCAGGGAAATCTCTGCCCCAGCACCTGGAGCACCTCCTCCCCGACTTTCTTCACTGACCTTGGCAGCTGGAGAGTTTTTTCTCTCACATATTCTCACTCATCTCTCTGGCTGCTGTTGCACAGCAGGTTTTTTCCCCCTTCTTAGAGATGTTACCCCAGAGGTGCTACCACCATCGCTGATGGGCTTGGACTTGGCCAGCGGCAGGTCCATCTTGGAGCCAGCTGTCATTGGCTGTATCAGACTTAGGGAAAGCTTCTAGCAGCTTCTCACAGAAGCCACCCCTATAGCCCCCCACTACTAAAACCTTGCCACGCAAACCCAATGCAGTGATTCATTACACATCACCCAGAAGTTTGATGTCGGGTCTGAGCTAATCACCTTGTGTTCTTCTTACCATCAGTGGAGAGAAATACCTATTTCCAGACTGTGATTCATCCCATCTTAGATGTGCATCTTACACATCTTCCGCTGGCATGGCTCCTGCAGGCTGGAAACACACGGTGTGAGTGCCACTCAGCAACTGGCTCAGGAGATGGCTTTGTGCATGGCCAGCGGCTGAAACTCAGACACCCACTGCAGACTGAAATGAGGATCTTGGGGTTTCAGTGGAATCTTCAAACTGAACTTTTATGCCCTCTGTGAATTTAGCTCATCTTCCCTTCTCATTCCCTGCCTGGCTTGAGAAATAAAACCAGATGCCTTTTAGGCTGTAGATGGGAGAGATGTACAGAAAATGAAAGTAAGTCATGGAGGATATTTAGATAGCACTGCTGTACTTCGTGCATGTATCAACTGTCAGCCAGTGAAATCAGCTGGCAGTGGGCTGTAGGAGTGGATTTCTAACACATTGACTGTTACCTCTTCTGAACTTCAGAGCTGAAAATATTAATGAAAATCCCCTAATCATAAAACAGGGTAGGTGCCATAAAGGAAGTTCCTTTTCCTACTAGGGTTGTATCAAGGTTTTCCAGCAAAGATGAACCTAAAATAATGTATTATGACTTGCAGACTTAGGTGTTCATCAGACAGATAAAGAATGGGACAGTCTGCGTGCCCCTTATGGATCAGAATGCACGGGAAATTCACAGGTGATACCACAAAATTGTTCCTGTGAAAACAGCAAGCAGTCTTCTTATGAATAGTAGAGTAGGATAAGATAACTAGGTATGCAGAGCTAATAAAGTACTTAGACATTTTATGAGCAGTATATTATATAGTTGCTCTTGCAATAGTTTCTCTGTTGAAGAAATTTGGGTACAGCAGATGAGCAACAGATCATATACAGGATTAGATGGGGTTGTCAGTAATCATTTTTGTACCAGTAACAGAGTCTTGGAATTTCAAATAGCTATTCATATATGTATAAGCATTTACATAGATAAATGTTTGCCAAAGCTATATTATATTCTTTATATGACAGAGGTTTCCCTCTAGAAAAAAATAACGTGATGCATTCTTAGAAATTTTTGCAGAAGGTCTTCTAACATCTCTTCCAGTTTGATTTTATTCAAGGATCGAGGCAGACTATGATGTTGTAGTTTAAACAGTATTTTTAAATCCACTTGCATACTAGCTTATGGTAAAATTAATATTGCTGACGTGCTACATGACTTTTCCCCTTTTTAAATTTTGACTTTTTGGATAGCCTCTGGCATGATGGGGGTGCTGACTCTGTTGAGAATCTTTGGGAAATGTCATGGCACAGAAAATAATTATCCAGCACAGTGAGACTGAGGCGTTAACAATACTAAGCATTTCAAAGTGAATCAAACCTCCAAACTATGAAGCTGATTTAAAAATCATAGTATTTTACCACAAATCATTTTGGGAGGAGGGACTTGGCCTTCTTATTTTTGCGGTCTTAGGATTTATGGTTTTCCACCTTTCTCTGTAGTCTGAAAAGCAGTTAATTTACTTTTTTCCTTTTGTTTTTTTTTTTTTTTTTTTTTTTTTTTTTTTTTTTAAGATGAAAGCTGAGAGTTTCACAGAACTCTGGAAACTTAAATCAACGGATTGCATTTCATGAAATTCATGCAATTCTGAACAGCACTGGGATCCTACCTTCTCTCCAACTCAATAAAGACCTAGAAAGGGCAAAACCATCTGTTTTTTACATTAGGTTTTCACTTTCTGGAATAAAACTTGGAATAAATGTAGTTCTGATGTTCAGCTCTAGCTCAGCTTCCACTGCAGTAAATGAAACATCTTCTGCTGATTTCAGTGAGAGCTGGGGCAGACCCTGATAAGCAATGCTTTTTTCTGCACATCTGTGTGTTCAGAAAACAGTTCAGTACTTCATGACAATTTGCTAACCCACTTTAAATATGGGGAACCTAATGGGAAAAAAGAACTTTAAAGTCAGATCAAACCAGGCACACAAACATACCTCAATCTAACTTCATTTTAGACGAACAGGAACATTCCATTGACTTCACTGGGCATTGAATCAAGCCAGATAAATCGAAGCCTAGCCATAAATTTAAAATCTGCATGGAATCTAAATAAAACGATAGCCTCAAGAGAGGTTCTAGGTAATAAGCTTAATACATTGCCAAACCAAAATTCAGAGGGCATGTGCACAGCAGTACAAAAAAATGTAGGCAGAATGCATCAAAGTGTGGGGGGGAATTGCTTTGTTGTTGAAAGTATAAGTGAGTAGATTTAAATATAGCAGCAAATCAAACTTAAATTGTCAAACATATTGTTAGACTATTTAATATGTAAAAAATACTAGATGCATCTTTTGACCAGGTTATTGCTGCAAGAAGTAATTTTCCAAAAGTCCTGTGGAAGTAATACCTGCAGGTCTGGCTGCAGTCTATCAGTGCATTCAATCAAAAATGACTCAAAGCAGGACTTGTGTAATGTCAGTAACAGATGTGTCAAATCAGGGCCTGCGAATACTCTACACAAATGACGTTTATTAAGACTGGATTCTGTTAATGACACTGCATAGGACTGCGTTTGGCAAGCAGTACAGATAAAGCATAGTAACTGTACGGTGGCAGCTTGACTGCTTTGTCCTGCTGCCGCTCAGAAATGCTCCCAGCTTTCCCCATTTCAGTCCTGACATGCTTTTGTGTTTCTAGTGTCCTTACTTTTGAACAGAGTTACTGGTGAGGATTACAGTAATGTCATTTGGTTCCAATTGCAGATGAAGCCTGAGAGACCCTAGTCCACAAAAAAAGAGTGAATGGAAACTGCTGCCACCACAAGCTGAGATACTACTGTGTGCGGGGATAGATGCCAGCATTGCTACCCTCATTTTGCCAAAATGTCTAAGTACCAATAAGATGTCTACGTGTGACCAGAGAAGATGGTAACAGCATCACTAATTCTGGGGGATTCTTTATAGAAGCAATGAATAATGTTTCAATTTTGAGTCTCTGGTTTTTCTCACATTTCACTTTCTTCAAAGCTTTGTTTTGGACCAGGCTGTTTCTGCTAATCCTTCATTGTTCTGTGGGAGAGCTGGGAGTTTTCAGTCAGTATTGTAAATGTTTGTTCGGGTCTACAAATGTTAATGAAGGTTTTGCAATGACTCATGAAAGCTCAGACCATGATTCATCTATCCTCTACTGAAAATTCTTTCCAGAGCCAGGTCTCCCAGACTGAGAATGCTCATCCTACGCTCTCACGCGCTATATGCCAGGCTTTGAGATCTGATTCACTCCCTCATCAGAATCGTTGAGCCTTTTAACTCAAATGGCTTTCAAAGTGATAAGATACAATTTAGCTTTTAGTCTTAAGTAGCTCTTCATGCAGTATTGCTATCACTTCAGTGTATTCCTACTTATTTCTTCCTGCAATTTATCTTCCAGATTACTATTCCTCTTTCCTTCTTGCCTAGCCCTGTCTTACATTCAGAATATAATGTTCTCCGTGACTCATATTCCAGGCAAAATGCCATTCATCGGAATAGAGTGAACCAGAGTATATTTTCCTCCTATTAATTTACCCAAATCTGGTTTTTGTTCAGATCATTTTCTGTACTTTCAAATAAATCTTATTTGTTCCTAACATCTTCTAGCTGAGGATCTCATCACACTTTAGTTTAATAGATTAGACCTTATAACTTCGCTATGAAGCATGTAAATACTAAGATTTGTTGTTTTTTTTCAAATGAAAAATTCTGATATGGTAACTTATAAAATTTGTTAATGGTTATAAACTAGTAAATGAGCTGTGACCTGATTCAATATGTCATTATTCCCTAGCCTGAGCTTAACTCCTACTTACTTGATACATAAGCAGAGTTTCCTAGGTGAACCTATGTAAAACTGATGCTTTTGGTGGTAAAAATTCTGGCATGATCTGTATCACATAACAAGTTTAGTTTTAAGTTGGGACAGAAAGTTAGGAAACACAGTTCTAATACCCATGGCTGTTTTAATGCTCTAGAATAGTCCTGTCTTGTGGGGTGAAAATACTGATGTGGTCTGTCTCGCAAAATGGCTTTATTTTTGTAAGCTGCTTGCCAAGTCTAGAGAATGAGCATCCTCTTTACAGGCTGCTCATAGATGCACCCACCAATTCATCCCTTCTGAGCCTAAACATTGAAATGTGAGCAGTAGCTGTTTATCTCAGCCATTCCTGATAGCTTTTGGAGGAGAATTATGATGGATCTGTTTCCAACCTCATATTAGGAGTGATGTTGTTGACCTGTGCATTATGTACTATTCAGGCATACATAGTGGATATGTTGTTATTTTTCCTTTTCTCTTGTCCACAGTAAAAAGGGGTTAAATTAAAACCATTTATTTGATGTTTTGCTTGCTAGCAGGGTAGTTTTGCTTATTGACCATTGCAGCATTATCATTTAGTTTGCAGATTCCTGGCTTTGGGCTTGAGTTGATGCTGTGTAGGTGGTTTTGTAAGGACACCTAGAAATTGAAGTTAGCCTTTTAGAGCTAATCAGTCTTTGGCAGATGATCTACAATTACAGTGTTAGGAAATGAGATTCTGTCTGCAAAGGAGTGCTTAAAGCAGGACTGCTCAACGTCTGGTCAAAAAGGCTGCATTTGGCCCACAAATGCAGTACTTCTCTCCAGCTCGTGCTCATCCCCAGATCGCGTGAATTGTAGCCGTGTCTCAGTAGCACTTACCTATGTGTTCAGGGCTTCCCTGGATTTCAGGGAGAGGTGTCGCAACAATTAGCTGCTTGGACAGACATGACTTGCACCTTGAGGTGGCTGATTATCAGAACAGGGTTTTTAACCAAAGTCCTTATTTCCATTAGATCCTTAATGAATGGTAATAGATTCATCTCCTGTCACTGGCCTTCTCTTTCTTTAAGAATATTTAACCTAACTTTGCAAAATGTAAATGTCTCAAAATGAGATTGAAAATGACCCCAACCTAGGAACCTGATCTACCCATGGACTGTAAGAGTGACACAGTGCACCCAGTGGGCATGTGAAGTAATGCTAATCTGCAGAGGAACTGCGCAGAACATTACGGACTTATGTTTGTTTCATAAGCAAAGCAAAGCAAATTCCTGAAATATTGCACTACAAATTGTTTTCCAGTTTTTAATGGCAACTGTGAGTCTTCTCTAAACCTTCTCAGTGTCCCAACACTGAGTTTAGTGGAGATCAATCACACAGATGTCAAATAGGCCCCTTCACTTTTGATTTATACGTATATTTATGGATTGCATTAGTGCTCTTGGCTACAGAATCCCATCAGAAGCTGAATACTCAGCAGACGATCTGCCTTACTTGTTGCCAAATCCTTTCCAATGTCACATCTTCACAGGACAGATCTTCCAGCTTTCACCTGTTTTCTGAGTATGATCTGCATGTTTTCATCCTCGCTCTATAACTTTATGTTTGATTGTATCTTCTGCTTGTGTCCAGTTTATCATACCACCCAGATTATTCTGTATTATTGACCTGTCTTCATTCTTCACAGTTCCGGTAATCTTTGTTGTTATCTCTAAACATCATCATCGGTTAGGCATAGGTATACTGCTGTTTTCCCTTCAGGATGTTTGTCTGTCCTGTCCATCCTCCCACCACAGCTTCTGTACACAAGTTTGTTGAGGCAACATAGTTCTGGTAAATGCAAGATGTACAAACAACAGAGACATGGTGCCTTTTGTTTGCTCATGGTGGGCTATATCACATCATTTCTGTTGCCTGTGGACTGGGCCTCACTCTGTAAGCCTGTAAGCCTACTTGGTAAGAGATACCTGTAGTCTTGCAGACCAATCTTCTAAAAGTAACTTGATTTATTTACATACATGCTGCTGCCACAAAAGACACAGAGGCACAGCACTGTGTAAGCATCACAGCCCAGTTCTCAGGGGACAATTTTATATCAAGAGTGGATCCAAGGAACCTTCCTTAAGACTTGTGTCAGAAGGATTTAAGGAATAGTACTTAGTTCTCCACCGAGAAAATAGACTCTCTGTCCAGCTGCGTTGACAGGTATGACATGTTCCTTATGATAATCCTTCTGATAGCAGGACAAAGATCTAGCATCTGTACTGAAAAATAATGACATGAACTGAGCCCTTCCCCCAAGACTCAGAGAAAGATAATTGCACCCTCTTGCATATCCTTGGCAGACAGAAATTCCTCTTCCCACAGAACTCCAACTGTGTACAAACAGGAAAATCTGGACTGGGAAAAGAGAACAGCGTCAATAACTTGAAACAATAGAGTATCGGAATAGAAATGCTAATATGGTGTCAAGTATTCTTCTTTTTCTGCCCTTTCTTGCTAGTAATTTAGTAACAGTCTTCCTGCAAACTATCAAGATCATTATCTCACAGATAATAGTATCATACAAACTGCTTCAGGAAAGTATGATACTGGCTTGCAGAACTGCTACAGTTTTCCCCAAATGTTGCTGTAAGTACACAGTAGATATCATGCGTTTCTCATTTAAGGTTATGGTAATTTGTTTTTCATTCATGAGAGTTTGGTCATACAGTGAGACCAGTAAGACTATCAAATGGACAAATATATTTTCTATTCAAGAAAGCACTACATCTAGAAAAAGTTAGATTTTTAGCATCTTTGTTATTATGTAGGCACAGTTTGCAGCTGTTTGCATTTTTTAACCTTGCAATCAGTGTCTGCAGTTAAGTTATAAAATAGGTCAACTAGTATTTTTATATCTAGCAATAACAACCCATTTTTGAATTAGAAACATGTTTTTGGAAAGCTTGGCTTTGTACGTTAGAGCTTAAGCCAACTTGTAAGTGTTAGGCACCAAGCTAAGGCCAAGGGTATGACTTTGATTGTCTGCTTGCCACAGGGCTCTTACAGGTTTCTTTGAAGCACTTTGTACCAGTCACTGTCAGAGAAAAGGTTTTAGACTAGAGGAATCTGGATCTGCCCATGCTGGCAACATCCTTGTATTGAAACTTCATTTCTGAATTGCTGTCCTCTCTGTAGACTCCAGCACAAAATTACCTGTGAGTTAACCTGTGGGTTACTGTCATCTTGTACGGATTTTTTTTCTGTCACTTCCTAGGTAATGAGGCATTTTAAGAGTAGGTTTTGAACTAATTCACAGAACTGCACAGAGACCAAACTATGCCAGTATTATCATTACATACAACATTTTTGTTTTAAAGTCAGCTTTTCTTTATGTGTGGACCCTTGGCACCATCTAGTGTTTGAAAATGTAGACCAACTCTAGACCACTGAGCACAGAACATCGCTACAAATAGGTCTGAGCCATAATAAAAGCCAGTGGTGCTGGGAGTCATCACCTAATTAACTTCACACAATTAAGTTTTTCCAGTTACATAACACACATTTACCAGAGCAGGATATGCAAAAGCCTTTCCATGCTTGTGATTTCCAACACCTTATCTGTCCTGTGATGTTACACTGGAACTAATAGATCATTTCAGTGTCAGATACAGACATCTGTGTGTCTGCTAGTGGCAAAAGTACGGTACTTTTCATTGAAATAAGCGTGGTGTTAGATAAATCTTCAAGCACACCTTGGATGGAGAAAATGGGTTTCTGTTCCCGTTCTAGATAGTGGCATCTTCTGACCCAAACCACAACAGTAGCCATCTGCATCCCAAATTTAGCTGCTGATTATCCCCCTTTTAAGGGAATGATGTTGACCTTCCAGTTCTTGCATGGAGCTCTGCATAAACAGAACCATAATTACATATCTATGTACTGTATAATTGCATATGCTACTCTGCAAAAATCTACCAGCAAAGCTTTTCTGACAACAGTTTGGACTTCATGAGTTTGCTACCAAAACATTTGTTTTAATAAGATAAATAAAGTGTGTATAGTTTTAGCATAGATTTCTATGGCGTCTAACAAAGCTGAGACAGCTTTGAGACTGATTTTTGGTACCTCAGGACCATTACTTGCAGCAGCTGAGTGAAAAGATCATTTGAAACGTACAGTGTGGTTAGCCAAGTGTGAAAGGGAAAAATTGCTGTGATAGCAAATTACGCTTCCTTCTACGTGCTATGAGGAATGTGGTCAGGCAAAAAAATGACATCCTTTTGTCAGCTTATGCCAGGGCAAATGAAAGCTAGGGAGAGGAGATCTCGTTTGCAGCTGATAGCTTTGTCTTGTTCTTGTGACTCCATGAATGTGACCCAGCTGCTGGTTATTGAGGTATTGCCAGGAATGGCTGGGAAAAGACAATCTGCTATAGATGACTAGAGCTAGAGGCAGAGGATGTGTGGAAGACAGAGAACAGAGAGGATATTCAGCATTTAAATTAAACTTTATGGATTTTCATACACATAGTGAATCTGGCTATGCATGGAACAGATTATGAGAATTCCTGGGAAAGTAATCAGCTGGACTAGAGAGCCTGGCCTGTCATTAAGGAAATAATTGTGATTGCATTTCCATGGCTATCAAAGAATTGGACACCTGGCCTAAGGCTGTCCTGGTCACTCCCTTGCTGGTCAATGGAGAGAGGCAGCATGCTCGGGAGGTGATTCATGCTGCGTCTCCAAGACATTTATTTCAGAATGGGGTGAATCCAAAGCTAGGGAGGTATTTCTTCCTTTCCCAGACTGTAGAGGAGACCAAAAGAGGCTTAGATGTGACTCCAATTTTAGATCAGTTAGGTGGGATGACTCCTCTGCTAAGTCAGAAATAGAAGCAAGGCGAGGAGAAGACATCTAAAGAAAAGTGCACCATTAATGGTGTGAACCCTCTTCTCGGTACTTTATTCAGCATACCGAGGATAAAGGCAATAAGCATGACAGTCTTGAGACCCATGCCCTGCCTGTAAGTATATCAACTGACCTGCATGTGCTTGACATCTTTGTTCCCCTCTGCCCCTGGAGTCCATTTACATTTGTTTCAGTCAGTTTTTTCTTGTATTAAACAATCCGATGAATACAAGGATCTAGTCATAAAAACAGTGGCAGGATCAAGCCTTTCTCTCAGGACTGATTGCACCCAGGTCTCATTGCAAACTAATTGTGGCTGGGGGATACAGCCCCTGAGGCTCTCTTTCCTCACAGCTGTCACAACACAACATGATCTACCTTTGTCTGTCCCTTGGAGTCAGCTCAAGGGTCTTACGCAGGGCTTGTCACAGTCCTTTCTGCAGAGGAGAACCCGGGGTTACATGGGTCACAAGCTGAGTGTGAGTCAGATATGTGGCAGGATTGCAAAACAAATGATGTTCTGGGAAGTTTTAATAATAGGGCGATACATGACCCAAAGAAGGACATTTCTGGGGGTCTGTTTGGCACTGGATTTTTCTTTCACAGCTGGAATTGAGAGTCCTGTTTTGGGCACTGTGTTTTAAAAAGAGTGAAAAACTAGAGACAGCTGAGAGAAAAGCAATGTAGATGACAGGCAGTTCAGAAACCCTGAGCTCTGAGAAAGGACAGAAGGAAGCTAGGCTGAAAAAAAAGAGGAAACTGAGGGAAAGGGAAATATAGCAATCTCCTGAGTGTGTTTTCAGTTGTCATGAAGTTGATTCAACTATTGTCTATGTCCAGTGCAGGTATGAAGTTAAGAAGCAATTACCTTAATTTTTAACAAGAGAGGTTTAGACTAAAAATCCTAGTTAGAAGGGGAATGAAGTAGTGTGATGGGATGCTGCTTGCCATCGTTGTGGAATCACCTTAATTGGAAGCTGTTAAGAAATAAGCATCTGTCAGGAATAGCTTGATATATGTCATTCTGTGCTGGTGCTGGAGAATGGAATAAATGATACCAGGAAATCCCTTCCAGCTATAGATCTCTAAGTCTCGTAAATGCTGTCAAAATTCAGGAAAAACTGTATTTATTTTGCTCAGATGCTATGACAGATACATATGAACTTTCCCATCAATTTAATGATATGCCTACCTTATTTTCCCTTGAGCTTGCATTCCTTGGCTGCCTCTGGAAGTGCAAATTGCAGTGGAGGCTGGAACCCCCTTGTGCCTGACTTACCAACCTGTGAGTATCTGTCTTGGACAAGGACTGTGCTGCCTTCCTCTGTGCATTTCTCACTTCCATCCTGGATCACTGCACTCATTTGCATAAGAACAAAGGTAATCTGAGCTAATTCAGAAGTGTCTACCTGTACTCTGTATTGTATCATACACAGATAATGGCATGGCATGGCATGGGGGTTAATCAGTGTAATGCCTTGTCTCGGTAAAGAGCCAGTAAAAACTAAATGCAGTGTACCTATTTAAATGTTTGCATCACATATATTTAAATTAAAGTACAGACCAATACAGAATGTAAGGTCCTGTGAAAGATACATTCCTCACTGAATTGTGCCATGTAGGGGCCACAGAGGCAGGAGTTTACACTTTATTGTAAAGTGCTTAAGAAGTTCTCCAGCTGCATAGATATCTGAAAGACATTAATAAGCTTTTTCTGTCTGATGCAGAAACAGAAGCGGGGGGGGGAGGGGAAGTTACTAATGGTGACTATCCTTTGGTAAGAGGAAGAGGCAATGGAGCCATAAGAATGAAACTTTTCATATGCTCCCATTTATTTGCTTACACTCCTCCTGCTAGAGAGACCATGTCTCCAACACAGAATGTAGATATCAGAATCCAGTATTAAAAGGGATCTCATCGCTCACTTCCTAAGGTCTTTATAATTGTCAGTCATCCTGCAGATTTTACAGCTGATACTGAAAAGATAATAGTTTATTGTCATATTGTGTCTTGAAGGTTATATGTGCCTACCCTCTTAAAATAATGACCTTGTCAGATAAGAGCTGAACAAAGGAGGATAACATAGTAGTTAAGCGTGTAGTTCTTCCAGTCCTGCTGTATGGTATTTTAAATAGTAAGCTGCAGTATTTAATGAACCAAATAAACAGGCTTCCAAATTAGCCGGAGAGATAAAGAGTGGAAGAGCTAGAAGTACATCTGGTAGGATACTTTCTTCTCTTTCTGTCATCTGCAAGGAATGTTCCCAAGACAATAAACTCAGAATTCAGTTGGGGAAATGGTAATTGTTTTCCACTCCTGTCATCAGGAAACTGAAGTCAGAGCAAAGTACTTAACTCCTGTTATCACAACCACAGATGTCTGTAGCATTCCCCCCACCCCTCATACCCTCAAGTTGTTTTGTAAGTGTTTGCATTCAGTGAATTTAGCACTTTAGGATAGGTATGTGGACTGTACAGGCAGCCTGAATGTTCATGAATGAAAAAAATAATACAGAAGTATTACAAAGGGTTGATTGTAGCTGCGTGTTACCTTCTATGCGCTTTATTTCAAGTTGTCCACTCAACAAGATAATAGCTGGCAAAAATTAGTTAGGACCCAGAGGGATGTATTCAAAGTTCAGGAGTAACTTTCCAGCTTTAATAGGTCAGATTCTGGCCATTTCCATCAATCAGTTAAAGGAAAAAGAGACTGCTTCCTGAGCACCCACTGCTGAGACACTGAGGTACTGGAGTGTTTTCCAGTTCCTTGGGATAAGAGCTACTCAGGCTGGAAATGCAAAGCTACTCCTTAGTTTCTCCAAGGATGAAACTTTGGTTCTGCTAAGTCAAAAGGAGTTTTGCTACTAAAGACAGGAATTCTTCTCAGCAGGGAGTGACATGGGTAGCAGGCAGTGTTTCCTCCAGCAGTCCCAGAGGAGGGACAGAGCCCACCTTGCTGAGGAGCAAGGACTATAAGGACTCCTCTTCCACCCTGGATCTGGATGGAGGCTCTCCTAACTCTCAGCTTGGTCTCAATGGCAAGAAGTGGAGAGGCTGCAGGTCATCCTGCATGTAACCTACTCAGTCCTTTCACCCTGAGTGTTAGGTTTAAGGAAGATCTTTAAGAAGTCCCAGCTGCGTCTCCAGGGGTAAAGGGTTCCTCTATGCTGTTATCCTGTAACATCCTGCCATGGTATCCATACTGGGAAAAAAAGCCTTCTTTGGAGGCATGTGGTAGCTTGCTGGAGAAGCCTGCCAAAGACTGGCTGAGCAGCTACTTCTCTTTCATCTTCATGACCATACTAAGCACCAGGCCCACTGGCACAGGGAAGAGATGAGAACCTCCTCTAAGGAATTACTACTCGTGCATCGCTGCTTGTGTCTCTGAAATAATCCTGTTCAGTTACATACCAGTTCTGTTGTCTGCTCAGAGGTGTGGTATGTGAGTTATCTCAATCTCTGGCTCCTGTCTGTGCCTTCTACCATCTTTGCAAGATTTCATGAAAGATTAATGGGAAAAATGTACAGGACAGAGAAGCAATTGATCAACACTGGCTCCTGACCAAGGCACAGTCCCCAAAATGCGCATGTACAAAATTGACAACTCTTCTAAAAACAATTGCTTGCATATACAGATGCAGGAGCTGGTGGGCATCACAGTGTATGGATTTCATCAACTATGCCACTTAGGTGCAGCTTTGAATGTTAGACACTAGCTGATTCAGTTGCCTAATCAGAAGCATCTACTGTCTTCTTAGATACTGATCAGCCTTCAGCTGCTGCTGCAAAAGGGCTTGGATCTCCTGTAAGTCCTTATCATACCTGCCAGACTAATGCACACGTCTTGGACAACCTAGGTCATCTAAATAGGCATAAATCCCTAGGTCAGATCTGTCCTGATCACTCCCAAGATGTCTGTGTAGCTGGGAAAATGGGATACATTTGAAGTTCGAAGCTTGTATTTTCTGTGTAGAATGAAAGGGTTTCCTTTGTCTTAGTTAAATGGGTCATTAGGAGAACTATAAGCCCTTCATGTTTTTGCGCATGAAAGGAAACCCAGAAGGTCATGAGATGTCACATGCAATGAAAAACTGTAAGTATATAGTATATCCATGATCTGAATGTAAACCACAATGAAAAGTGCCAGTTTTGATGTCACCTGAATGTTTTCATCCAATCAAAGGCTGTAGGGCCCTTTGATTAAGAATTTGTGAGATTTCAGTGACAGCAAAGACTATTTAAATGTGATTAGACTCTTGTGAGACCTCAAGCCATTGTGTGATAAGAAGAATGTACTGGTTATATGACTTGCATGCTTCATTGCAGTTTTCTACATTTATGGGTTTCTTTCCAGAGATGATTTAAATATGCCATGTGACTCAAGCAATTTCATGAAATAAGTGAAATGAAATAAAATGGAAATAACCTGAAATCTTAATCATTGCTCTAGAAGCGTGTAATTTTATTATGTATGTTACAATAGTAGGGTCACATGGAGTTCTTAAATCTAAGTTATGTCATATGTAATGGCAAAGAAAAATGATCAATTCTAAAACACTAGAAACATTAACAAAAAGACCCCAAACCCTTATAATTTTGGGGTGCTGCCTCATGAATTTTGAATACTTGTCATTAGCAATACTGAAATAAGATGTTGGGCTTTAACTTGTCAGGTTCTTGAGGTTGTTTGGCAGCTCAAGCACAGCGCACCCTGTGTTTTGCTCCACTCGTCTACACTGGAAACCTCAGTTTTTCAAGTAGCTCCAGGCTGAAGTTCAGCAGTAGTGAACCTGGTGTGCCAGCAATCCCAACCTTTTGCCGTCAGCAACATCCTGGATGTTTCTTTTCTGCCTGGCTTAGGGCTACAACTCAATCAACTGTTCTGGACATTTTGGCCATCACCACACTGGCTGCTGGAAAGGCAACCTTATTTTCTGAAGTTGTTAGCAGTGGTGCCACTACTGTGACTAGCCTCGAAGTTGATCTGTGACACACAGCCACTTGGGCTTTGCATGTTCTCACTCAGATCAGTTCACTCAGTAACTCCAGCATAGCCTTGACTGGCTAAAGGTACTGCACATGCAGCAGTCAACTGCAAGACAGTTTGGTGTTTGTGTCTTTTTGTGCTTTGTTTTATTATTTTTATTTTTTTTTTAACTGGCCAGCTAGCAAGCCTCTCTTGGTTCTCTTCTGTATGCACTAGAGAAACTGGACACAGAGTGGCACAAATTAGCCAAAGCCCTTGTCAGTTCTTCTGCAACCTTTTCTGTGCTTTCCATCAAGGTTTATGTGTCCTGTGTGACATAGGGCATCTGCTGTGCTTGGTGGGTTTTGTCACACTTGACAAATCCTGTCTTGGGAACACCTAAATTTGGTACCCCCTTGTTGCTAGCACTTCCCCTCTGGGGTCCCAATCTGTTCTGGTTACCTTCTTCTGGCCTGGGTGGTCTGAGAATATTCCACCTGAGCTGGCCTTGGGGAAGTAAAAAGCAAAGGATTAAGTAAGACAGCATGCCTTGTAAGGTAATAAAACATTCTTTAAACTATGGTACACACTATGACAAGCCTTGTCCTGGAAGAAGATGTAACTCTTGAGAAAAAAAAAATATGGCTTGTCATAAATAAGAGCCAAAAAATGTAACCCAGAACTGACCCTCAGGATAGAAACTGAAAGAACAGATGTACTAGTATGCAGTATTTAGAAACACTCCGATGGACATTGCAATGGGCTGTGGACTCCCAGATGAAACTAGAGGAGAGGAACCAGGCTGTTTCTCACTCTCTTCCTTCCCAAATTCCTTATTAGACTTGCCCAGACATACAGTGGTCTAAGTCTGGTTACACCGGGTGGGCATGCCTGGAACAGTAGCACCAGGGATGGGCACACCTCCTGGAAGGCTGAGGGCATAGCTAGATTGATGCATGTGGCATACATACTTCTGGTATGCAATTTCTTGAGATCTGGATAAAACCCCACTTTTCAGTGCAAAGCAAGTCAGATGTGCTGTGCAACACCTGAGTCTGGGTACATTGTGGCTTCTGGACAGCTTGTGGATAAACAGCAACTTTGACCTTGAAAGCTAGTTTGATAGCAAGCTTCAAAGCCATGGATGTATTCAGGAAGAGCTAATTCTGCCACCTACTTCTCTTTGAGGCACTTAACTTTCACATCCTTACTCCCTGATTCACACAGCAACGTACAGAGGAAAGATGACAGAAGTAGCAACTCTGGGATTTGTTTACTTCTGCCTCAAGTCACCCATGTGAAATCAAGCTAGCAGGGTTCTCTTCTGACTTGGATTTTGAATCTACAATGAAATTTTGTACATAAAAAAGTTATTGAATGGCTTCCTTATGACCAGACTTGCCTTTTTTTAACATGTATATGCATTGTTGCTCTCTCAAAAAGCTCCTTCTCTTCTGCAGGGAAACAGGTAAACAGGTGTGGAAAGAGAAGGACCTGTGCAAAATTGCAGGATCTACTGATGGAGCAGGGGGGGAGCAAGAGGAGTGAGGGGACAACAGGTCATGCAGGGCAGGACAATAGGGAAGAGATTTGGAGACAGGCAGAATTGTTTACTTCAGAAGTATGCGTATTTCTGCAAACTCAGAGCTTTGTTTTAGTCCCTTTTGAATCAGTATGAAAGGCTGACTTTGATGGAGTGTATGGAATAAATGCCAAGGACGTGAGAGTGAGGCCTCTAGTCTCCTTTTTTTCTGGGGCCTTCCTAATTTATCCATAGCTTTGCTCTAGATCCTTGGCTTTCCAAGGTGGAATTTCCTCTATATGACCATAAAGGCCAGATGCTCAAAGAGCTCAAACGCACCTGCTCATGCAGGTGCACACAAAAACTGCCTCAGTGGTCACTGAGTGACCAAGACTCTTTAGTTTATTGCATGGACAGCCAAGGAGAGGAGGAGGGATGGAGCACATACTGAATCAGCACATTGCACAAATGGATTGAACAATACATGGGAGGCGAGCTTTGGGCATGTGCAACAACGATGCACTTGAAATGTTGCCACCAAGTCATTCTCAAGGACCTGTACATCTAAAAACAACTACTAAATGTATATGTCAGTTAAGCAGACATCATTAGTTCAAATAATGTTTTGGATTTTTTAAAATGAAAGGGAAATGATTAAAAAAAGACAAGGTAAACAATTGTCTAAACAATTAGCTTTATTGCAAAAATATACAGTGGGATTCGAAAGACGATTTCATATGATGCCATTCCAAATCCTAAAAATCGTGTTAGAACAGTGAAAAGCTCACTGGCATTTAACTGTAATGGAGCTGTAACACTAAGACAAATTTATTTGAAGAAATATTAAAAGTGCCAGGATAATTAATGTAGTTACAATGCTCTCTATTCTTGCAAAGCCCTGTATTCTTCCCTGCTGATTTTTCCTCTAAAGCAAAATAAATGTTAGCAATAATAGTGACTTGTATCACCTTACAAAGCTGTAAAATCATATATCATAAGAAATGGGGATTCTTTGCCAATGAAAATAGAAAAAGATTTTTGCGTTCTCAAATGTCTTAGCTTTTGGCATTTGGAGTAAAACCAACTCTTTTTGAAAAATAAAACATTACTTTATGTAAAACTTATGTTCCTTAAGAGTCTAGAAGCTATAAAAAGAGGCTTTCTTGAAATCATTGCAATTTTTAAAAACAATAATGCAACTCACATGTTTTCCAAAACAAATTTAATTAGTTTTTAGTAAATATCTCAGAAAAAGAGTAAATATTTCTAGCAAGCCAACATATCAGACCAGAATTTGCAATTGTTTTTCAGTGTCTCGCTATTGTAGAGTATTGATGAGTCAATAAAAGTTGAAGAAAATTTCAGAGGTGGAAAAATATGTTGGGATAGAATGAATGACACATGGGAATCCCACAGCCACAGTGTCAGTGCTGTTACAGTGCTGTGTCAGTACTAGTCCGTCAGGAGCAGAAGGCAATTACTACACAAAAATAATAAATCTTTTCAGATTTCCTAAATGTAGCAATAAAGGTGTCAGAAGTGTTCAAATTACAGATGAATTCCATGGAAAACCTTTACCTTAAAAAAGTATAAAGCAAAGTACATGAATCTTCAGAAATAATAATTTGAAGGTCATTTAACACTGCTTCTTGTGCATGTGAACATATTTGCTGTTCCTCATGTCCGAGAGGACTCCCAAAGAACACAGGGTCTTTCTCTATGCCTCTTCATCTCTTCATTAATTCATAAGCCCTGCAGCCAGAAAGAATCACCGCAGATCATCTTGTCTCACTCTGACATAATAGAGGCAGTTGGATTTCACAAATTAAGTCCACTACTTCCAGTAGAAAGATACCCCGTCTGGCTTTTGAAATGGCGAATGCCACGAGGTCCACAAATCAGCCTTCTCCAATTTCCCTGCAACCCCTGAGGTGAGCCCAAGAGCTCTGACCCCCCAAAAGAAGGGAACTTACCTCTGTGGAGTGAGTGATGTGCAAAAGCATAGGAAAGTAGGAAGAATTCCCTAACAGTCCCTCTTACTGAAGGAAAGTATTTGGGCAGAACTTCCTTAAGTTATGTGTAGAAGCCCAGAATGAAATCTGCAGTGCTGGATAAGGGTAGACTACTGAAAATCCGAGGAGAGTGAAAACTCCTTTTCAAACTTCTGAATTTTGACAATATTTACTGCAGATCACAGAATTCACATCAGCAAACTGAGTATTTGTTTTCTGCCAGAGAACCTCAAATCACACAGCAGTGCTAAATGAATAGCAAAGAAAAATAATAATTTCTAAGTCCTTTTCTTGGCTCACTTCATCATAAAACACGTTTCAGTCATATTACAGAAAGCCCTCTGAGGAGAACATGAATCTTCCAAATTTTAGGCCCAAGGAAGGGGAAGAATGTTAGCAGAGATCTACAAATAATTCCTCCAATCAGAGAGCGCTCTGTTGCTGCACCAGTAGGTATCAACCTGCTGCAATA
This sequence comes from Himantopus leucocephalus, assembly GCA_003993805.1. Lineage (NCBI taxonomy): Eukaryota > Metazoa > Chordata > Aves > Charadriiformes > Recurvirostridae > Himantopus > Himantopus leucocephalus. Next base: position 29,008,994 of record RSEF01000003.1, on the reverse strand, counting down.
GCACCATAATTCTATTCTATGTGAAAGGATGGCCAAGAAAGTCAAAGAGATTTCAAATGCATTCAAATTTGAAGGGAAAGTGAAAAAATCAGTTGCCTTTATTCAGTGCAATGAATTTCTGCAGTACTTTGTAATACAAACACCTTTAATTATCAATGTAAGCTCAGAGCACGCTGAAAAAAAGATATGAACATCTTTGAAACCATTCTGAAAGCATAGTTTAAACACTAATGGGAATGAGCAGCTTCCTGATAATGAGAGAACTACACTGCTGGCTACACATTAAAGCAGAAATTTTGGTCTCATTTGAACTGAGATACCTCAACCACAACTCCAGAGCAGTCAGCAGAGATGTCTGGATTTACTCCTGTGAAAAAGATGACAGAGTCTGATCCTGAATGAGTTTATTGCTTTCTGCTCTGCATGTGCAGAAATCATAAAGAGAAGAAGGATTTAGCTGATTTTAATTGAGCACTTTGGTAAAGAGGCAAGTCTGTTCTAACACACTTCTTATGTTTGTAGGGATAAAAGGGAGAAGAATAATAGAATGAAACCAATCTTACAGAAAGACATGTAAAATTATAGAAAAGTCCACATTATTGGTATTAAGTAAAAATAATGTTTAGAATTATTGAAACACAAAACTACATAATTGTGGGAGGGAGGGAAAATGGCATCCTACTACCAAGAAAGAGTTGCACAGATGTGGGAACGCAACTGAACAGCTGTGAAAGTTCATGTCTAAACTTGCTATCTTGACAGCGTCCATCACAAGTATACTGCAAGCATTAGGAGGAGAAAAAGGAAGTTCATTATAAGCATTATTCATGGTTGCTGAAAAAAACTGTGAAATCTCAGCTGTGACACAACCTGTTAACTTTTATCATTTGGTACCTTTAAATCAGAATGAGAAGTTAATGCAATCCACTCAGAAACTCAGCTAACAATCTCCCAGCAACTCACCACCAAAATTAAAAAAAAATAAATAAATTGAAAGCAGAGTTAAACTGAAACACTGACAAAACTAAATGAGTTGCCAGTAGTATGAAAAAAGAGAGCCAAAGTGATATTCCAGATGGAGATTATTTGGACTTACAGCAGTGAACTGTGTAAAGCTAAAGGAATGGTAATAAAGAATGAAAATGAATCTGACTATTAAATGGAGGGGACAGGAAACGGTGCCACTGAGAGATGGGTGTGTGTGAAATGGAATACTCTTTGTAAGAGATTGGCTCCGGAGCTGACAATCCTGCAACATGTCAACTCTTTTCAAAGCCAAACCAGCAACTCTTATTAAATATCAGATCATCCGTAGTGAGTTATGAAAGCCGACTTGCCCATGCACTATTACTTGACAACAGGGAACAGAGAATGGCTAAACTAACTCCCTTCATCCTTCCCTGGCTCCACAGGCTGGCCAGCAGAGCTGCTCTGCAGCAGTGACTCTGGGAGCCTCCTGCTGTAGTAGTGAAAGCTGGTAGAGGACCCCATGCCTCAGGGAGATAGGTGCTGCAGCACCTTTGCACCGGAGCCGAGAGTCCCTGAAGCTTAGTGACAGTATCCAGTGAGCATTCACCAAATTTCCTCTTCGCTCTTAAAGGTGATGGGATAAGGGATAAAGAAGATATCTGGGCTGAGAGAGAGAGTTTGAAGGGGGCTCCCTGGTACCATCAAAACTAATCATAGTCAAGGTCTCAGGTGCTTCGCAGGGTTTCTGAACTTCTGTGTCCCAGTTAGCCAGACAGGGCAGGTGAGAGGGCCTCCCTCCCACTGGGGGAGCAGCAGCTGGGAAGAGGATCCCAGGCGCTGATCTGCTGTGCTTTAGGGCATCAAGGTATCCAAATCTTTCTTAAGGTCCGAAGAATTCATTATAAATGTATTTTATTTTGATGTGATGTTAGGCTACAGATGACATTCACACTTAAGGCTTCTGCTCAGCTGTTTCCAGTTTGATCCTGCCTCTCTTTAGCAAAGACCACCTCCACTCCACTCTGCTCCAGCTGGATCCTCCACTGCACTCACAGACAGCCTGTGGCCATATTAAATATTTAACCTGGGGAGTGGCAAAATCTTTTCCCTGTTAAGGACTGAAAGCCTTCTGAACACCTTTAACAGGTCACAACTTGACACATGTCTTAGTATTATCCAACAGTAACCAGAAAAATAAATAAACTATGTGTTGGCGAGCAGCCTGAATTAAAATCACAAGTCACACTGAGGCTTGACTCCTATCTCCCTCTCCCTTGTTGTTCCTTTCTCTCTCCATCAGCAATTTAAAATCTTATTCTTCCTCAAAGCAGACGTTTAAGGCTGAGATCAGAGAGTAAAAGCTATAACCTTCAAACACCTTCCTTTCTGCTGTCATCTAAAGAGATGCACAGCAGCAGCTGGGAAGGGCCTCATCCTCCTGGACACAACCACGCCCTGAACTCCAAAATCTGTCTGTTGGCTATTTCTGCACCAGCCTCCATTTGTCTGACCCTTTGCTGTTGTTTGCTGCTTCTCCTTCAGTTTATTCACCCACTCTTCACTTTCCCTGCCTATCCTGGTTTTCACTCTCACTCCTCTTTCCAGCCTCTTTCCTACACAGTTTCTCCTTCCTTTCTTCACCTCCTTAAACCTCAGTGCCTCCCCATATCCCCCTCTTAACATCCGCCACCGATATCTTCTGCAACAGTATGTTTTGACCTCTCACTTCATGCACGTGCTCACACACCCATTGTATGACTCTTACATGTAAAAAGACATGCTTAAGACAGAAGTCAATGGTTAGTTATCTTCATCAGGTTGAGCGGAGAGAGGTGATTTATTCCGACAGGTACCTGCTCTTTGGAAAGGACTTGCATCAGAGCGGTGGTTTGTTCCCCACTCTGTTGCTTGATACCATGTTCAGGATCATCTGGGAAGGAAGGGACAGATTAGACCGGTTCTGTCCCAAGGGTAAAAGCAGCAAAGAGGGGGAAAAAAGAAAAAAAAAGAAAAAAAAAACACGCAAAAGAAAGCAGATGAGATCAAATACCTTCTGACAGAAATCGGGCCAGGTCAAAGGTTTAGCAGTAGGAACAGCATCACACAGAACTTTATACGCCAAATATTACATCATATTTGGTAAAAAAGTGAAGCTACATATCACTGAATCTTCAGAAGTCACATGTGTAGACATCCTCTGTACAATTCCTAGGGGAAGGAAATATTTGTATTTAAAGCCTTCTGTTTCTATATTGTTTCTTAAGTTATATTTATTGCTTGACAGTGAAAAATTAATCTACACCTGTTATATCTAAATCTCTTAACCAGTTTGAAATATACGCGAGTGGAACATCTATTTGACATTTAAAAGAATGAGACAGTTGTGTACTGTCTTTAGCTGTGACACTGTCAATCAGCTCATTTTTATGTTTAATATGCTGTGCTCACAAAATGGGAGAAATGTTTTCTAGATACAATGGGAATGTAATCCTGACCTTTAAAAAAAGAGTAAAATCTAGACAGTTCACTTGCACATTTGGTATATTTTACTGCTAAGACATATTTAGCACAGCCTAAAACTGAGACTCTTATCAGAGCTAACATAGAGTGGAAAGTAAAATTCAGTAAGAAGGTGCCTAAATTAAACTGTATCAGTCTTTTCCACAGTTCCTGTGTTATGTTCCAAATGGGTGGCAGTCAGATGGTAATTATAAATCATTGCTTTCAGTTCTCTGACTTGACCCCTATCCAAGATAGACAGTGAACACCTCTGAAATAGCTTATACAGTCACCTTGAAGACTTCAAGAAGATGTTAGGTTTGCTGTCATTCTGTAGGACTTACATGGCAAAATCTGAAAAGTGTCTTCTCACATCACGTTTATTCACTCCTTTGCAATTTGAGAAGGCGTTGGGCAGCAGCAGAGACTCTGGAATTATCTTCTGCAGACTCAGGAAGATGGTACTATACTGTGTCATTCTCAAGTCATGTTTGAATTTTTGTTCAGGAGCAGCACTAGAAACTTTTTTTAAAAATGAAAGTTATTGGCATTCATGGGGGGACACCCTTACGCCTGCTGAGTGGATTTTAGACACTTTTTATTGGATCAAATTCTTCTATCCGTCAGTAACTCACAGAGATCTATTAATATTGTTCAAAGGATCACGCATTGCACTCTTGATCTGTGAAAAGTATAGACTAGGTAGGTTTCCTACTTGCAGTTTCCTTTTTCACAGCTTACAGGATCCTGTGAAACGTTCCAGCAAATTCAGGCTGCAATAATAGTAGAATAGCTACAGAAAGTGTTGGATACACAAAAATTGAACAGTGGGCAGTAGGGGCCCTTTCAAAATGAAGGTTAAGAACACATAAACATATTTCAAACAAAAGTTCTAAACCTGGTGAAATTTGTGCAGACGCTTAACATTTTACTTTGTGAGTAGCTCCATTTAAATCAATGAGGCTCTTCACAGCATGTAAAACTTGACACATACACAAGCCTTTGCAGGATGAGGGCCAAAAATTTTTTTTTTTAAGAGTGTGACTTGCTTGGAGACATTCCAAAGGAAAAAAACATGTGGGGCTTTCTATAAAATTGTTGGCACCATTCTGCTTATTAAACAAGACATGAATTCGCTCAAATAAGATAAGGTCTAGACATTTATATCAAGTATGTGGAAGTTTGTGCCTATTCCTAAGTTTCAAAAAAGTAGCAATAATGCTTCTAGTTTTGTACGCTGCGTTAAATTCTTTATATATATTTATTTAGAGTTTTATAATATTAGCTCTCTTACCTATTTTACTGTCTTACCTACAGTTCTGCTACCAGGCAAAATTTTCTCTGTTAGCTAATAAATTGCTATAACTTTCAAGCAAACTGCACGGAAAACAGTTTCTATTATTTACTTTATGCCCTTAGATGTGGCAAAAAGTAAATCTTCCTATCTTACCTCAAGCTAATTCAACACTAAGTATCTAAGACAAGAATTTATTGTTCAATTTGCAGCTTGTGTATTGAAGAGCAATATATTCATTTCAGGAACAGTCTCATTTTAGATCAGTATTGAAGGTGTGATGAAAACGTGAATGCTGGGGATGTCAGTAGGACTTTTCAAGAGCAAGCCCGGTATAGTTCTTGAACTACAATGATTGTGAGATGAAAGAAATGATAGAATAGACTTTACTGGTCTAAGTGGAACCTGTTATATACCTGAAATTACTCACCCTGTAGTTGTTATCATGGGGATAGCCTCAAACTACTTCAGATGAATGCTTCGACATGATAGCTCTTCAAGAAAACAGAAATAGTCATTTGGCCCACTGGGTGCTGGACTGCTTGGTGGTAGGTGCTGCCAGCACTTTAAATAAGCAGCCTAGGGAGACACGTGGAACATCTGGCGGCAGCAGCTACTTTTAATCACACAGGCCACAGGTCACATTGTACCACAGCACACAAAATCAGTGTCACATTTAGCAAAGCATGTTTACTTGGCCACAAGGCGTCTTGAGGTCAGATTTAAAATCTTCTGCAGATGTAGACAGGAACCCAGCAGGATTTTCACAAGCCTTTAATTCCCTATTTCCCATTGGTTTCTCACTAGGACTGTCTTTGTAGTAATACTTCAAAAATACTTCAAAAATATGGCGTTAGGTGCCTTGAGGCACGCTTCCTTGCTTCAGGCTGCAGAAAGCCAGACGTTGCCAGTTGGGTAGACGATTTTCAGCTACAGTTACTTTTCAGGCAGCTGTCCCATGTCCATACCAAAATCCTCTAGGGCTCCTAGTCTGGGAACACAGGAGACCTGGGTGAGTTAATAGGGACAATTGCTCCATCAACCAGGTACCTTTTAGTTAACGGAATTGCATTGAAAGCCTTGGAAGTCCTTTTCATCTCCTAGGGTGTGGTAATCCCTGTGGATTTTTCAACAGAGATATATACATATAGGCAGGGAAAAGAATAATTTCGTCACCATTTGGGCTGGCCTTGGTGCTTCAAAATCATCTTTGCAAGCAGAGATATCTCCCCGCTCCTCCCTGGTGCTCTCCAGCCCCACACCCAGACTGGCCATGCTGGAAGGTGTCAGGTCCCTTCTCTGGGTGTGCTTTCCTGAGCAACTTCTGCATTCCTATTTTTAAAAGCTGCACATTTTGAAGATATGGGAACATGTGCTCTTTGCAAGATAATCTCTAGTTCCTTCCCCTTTTCACAGTCACGCTGCTCAGTGCCAATTTATTGCATTGCTGAAAGGTCTGTTATAGAAATGTATATGATCTATATTATGACTTGCATGAGAAAAAGTGGGGGGTGGGGGACGTTCCCGAGGAAGTTAATTGCATTTTCAAGATTTCAGAGTGTTTAGAGCTAGAAGTAATGAATCCAGAGCAATGATGTTCTTGGAAAAGCTATACAGCAAATGCAAGGATCAGCAGAGTAGCACTAGATGGCACTACAGTAATTTTCACCAAAAAGCCTAAGGCCAAGCTCGGGGAAAGATGGACTTGGGTCCACCTGTGAATGGGAAGCTCAGATTTACTGTGTAAATTTTACCTGGGTGGCCTGGATTGATTCTGAGGAATATGAGACATAGTGGTCTTTCCAGGGGATTATAATACATAGCCTTGAGTAGGTTGATAAGTGATATAATATACATAATGAAGACAACTGTGGAAAACTACCTGAATGCTTTCATTTCACCAAATGAGACCACAAGGCACCTGAAAACCTGTTATGTTCTGTCGAACCCAAGGTAAGGATATCCAGATTCAATATATCTAAAACCATCTCGCTCAAAAGCATGCCAAAAATGCTATGTGTCATCTAGGCAACTGGATGGTTCAACATCTGTCTGCAGACATAAACTGGCTGTTTAGAACCATAGCGTTTTGTGCCTAAAAATGAAAATTTGACTTAGCGGGCCAAAATCAGTTAGATTTTGGAACTAGCCTTGTAGCTTGCATTTCCTATCATACAGAGTTAAATGCTGACTATTGCCAGTTTCTTCCAATGTTTCCCACAGGTGGCAGCTAACATCAAAGCTTGACACATATCTAGTTCCTAATAACAGACAGTATAGCTTATTGTCTCTAACAGGTACTGCCATAAGCTGATTTGAGAGCCTGCTTTTAGAACTTTGCAGAAGCGTAGTCTTTTATAGGAACAACTGAGTGATTCTGTAGCTTATGTTATCAAATACTGTTGAGCCTGTTGAAAAAATAATAGTCATTCTAAGTTGAACTGTTTTAACCTAAATTCAGGCAGTTGATGCAATTTAAAGGACATGGTCTACCTCAGATTTGAATTCTGAAACATTGTAGAACCAGATTTATATATCTTGTAAATCCTTTTAAAGGAAACATCGAAGTGCAGAATATTCACTACAACAGCACTACAAGTTATTTTTATATCATAATTATTTTTCTATTATGCATTTCTGTGAGTTACATTTTGCCTTCTGTTATGCTCCAGGTTCAAATCCTGAAAGGGTAATTAGTATCTATTTCACTGGAATCAGTGGGAGTTAGTTATTTCAGAGATAGGGAACTCTGACATTTAAGTTTTAAGGAGAGATTGACATGAATGTTTAAGATTCTTCAGGTAAATCTTATCGTAGTTACATAGCTATGTACGCTTTAGGGATATTGCCAGCTAAAAGGCCATCTACTTGTCAGTTACAAATAAAAAAATCTAATAGTACATTCCTTTACTACAATGGAAACTTTACTTAATCAATGGAAATAGCCCGACTGGAGACAATAGGATTGTTTAGAAAAATAAGCACTGGAACCAGTAGTATTATTTGATCATAGGTTGTGCTCCCACCCAGACAAGATGTGCAGGTTAACCCAAATGGGCTTTCAACAGAAGAAGCGTAGAGAAAAGGGGTCATAAGAGTCAGAGCATAAAAATCTAGCATTGCACCATTGCTTCAAACTGCCAACGTTTAAACAGCATCGTTTAATAAGAAATTAAGTGCCCCTTGTGCTGGAATTGGAGTGTTTGTCCATGCAAGGCTAAACCTGTGGTAAAGATGAGAGACATATGTCCAAAAACACTTTAAACTGTCTCTTTTAGTCATAAGCCGCTGGTCTTTGAAACGATTCCTGTGTGGTTCTGAGCACGTCCTGAGAAAATATTCTAGTTGTCCTACTTCTTCTAATGTGTACTCTAATAAGGGCTCCTTTAATCTGTGCTTTAAATCTCCTTTAATCTGGCCACTGTTTTACACTTTGAGATGTACCCCTGAGGCCTCCTCTTGCCTCAGAAGAGGCTTGAAAACAACCATAACTTGCTGCTTGCTTTCTCAGACATGTCTATGTCTACATTCCTGGAGTCGATGTTGGTCCTGATAGACATGTCCTAAAAGCAGACTCCATCCTAGATGCAAAAGTGGTCTGTGTAGCTGGCAATGAAGCACGGCACTCATGGAAATACTCACTGGTGAACTGAAGGTCTGATGAGACATGCCATTTTTTGTTCAGCCCATTTTGCAACCCAAATCATTTAACTAAAGTCCATCCCAACAATCCATTTGAAGTCCAGGTGAGCAACTGCATAAGTTTCCCAAACAGTGTGGTATGCCTGTGGGAAACAATAACAATGCCCCAAAGCGCAGTTTTCACTGTCACTCCAACAGTACAGGGTGACCCAGAAGTGGATGAAGCAGTGCCTAGCCTTACCTTGAGCAAGTACAGCCACAGCGGTGGTGTATCACTGCCCAGCTGTGCAGGCTTGGGAAGAGGTATGTGCTTGACAAATGTGCTTGGTTCAGCGCTAATTACATTGCCAAACCACTCTGTGTGTGTGTATGTGTATGTGGGTGTGTGAGGTAGGAGATCAGGGAGTTAGTTGTCTTGCCTAGCTCTATTACCTGAGCACCAGGTATCTTGCCTAAACTAGTCACCTATGCTGCCTTTGTGTCAATGGCAAGGTAGGTAGGGTAATACATCCTGTTCTAATGTAGGAGATAAAGCTTAGAAAACTAATTTAGAAAATGAGTAGCTACTATTTAGTTAGCTGAACACATGAAAAAAGTCTCTCCTCATTTAAAAAGTCACACTATTGTGACATATTTTCAAAATATAGCACATTTAAGACAATTTAATTCCTCTCTAGGTTTAAAATTCACATCTAAAACTTTCTCAACTTCTTTAATTTCTCTGTTGCAATGAATTTTGACCCCCTCCTTTTCCAACCGAGCCTAGTTCACTCCCTCTTAGGCAGCCTGGTGACCCTGAGCTCCCTGGGGATCACCATACTGATTCTGGCCTTAGTGCAGACATCTGCTTGGCATAGAGCAGTGCAGCCCGTGACTCCTGGGCTCAACTGACCTGGTGGACTGAGCCTCACAGGTAGCTGGGAGTGCAGGCATGCACCACTGCGCCCAGAAAACAGCATGCCAAAAGCATCCTGGACTGCATTAGGAGGAGCATTAGTCAAGGGAGGTGATTCTTCCCCTCTTACTCAGCACTGGTGAGGCCATACCTGCAGTACTGTGTCCAGTTCTGGGCTGCCCAGTACAAGAGACGTGTAGACTTACTGGAGAGAGTGCGGCCAGCACAGGGCCGCAAAGATCATGAAGGAACTGGAGCCTCTTTCGTAGGAGAAGAGGCTGGGAGAGGTGGGACTGTTCAGCCTGGAGAAAAGCGGGTGCAGGGGGATCTTATCCATGTATACAAATACCTGATGGGAGAGAATGAAGAAGAGGGAGGCTAACTTTTCTCAGTAGTGCCCAGAAACAAGACAAGAGGCAATGGGCACAAATTGAAACACATGAAATTCCATCCAAACACAAGAAAACACTTTTTTACTGTGGCACAGGTTGGCCAGAGAGGTTGTGGAGTCTCCATCTTTGGAGATATTCAACTGGACACAGTCCTTGGCAACCTGCAGTAGCTGGCCCTGCTTGAGCAGGGGCTTGGACATGATGACCTCCAGAGGTCCCTTCCAACTTCAATCATTCTGTGACTGTGATTCTGTGAATTTGCTTCAAGAAAAGAAAGCTTCAAGTCTTTATTGAGTTGGTACTGTAAGGACAACATCTTTTAATGTCCAAGTTGTAGTCAATCCAGACAGCCCTGATACAGGAAACAGGCACTAATTTTAACATAAACCTGGTTTACCCTTATGTAAATGACACTGGATTCACATGAATTGTATGTTTATTAGTATTCTATCCCCTTCACACTCATTTGCCTATAATTTTCATTTGTGTAGCTCTCTTCAATGATGGCTGTAGTTGCATTTCCCAGTTTGTATTCTACCTCAACAAAAAAAAAAAATCCCAAATGCAAAGAAATAAACACCCTGTATATTTGCTGTTTTGTGATGAAGAGTTAAGAAAATTTGAGATGTGTTGTCTCTTTTTTTACTACCTTGCTACTGATTACCAATCTACATTTATATTTATGCATATGCACATGCACACTCTCAGACACAAGATCATTTAAGTTAAATCATTCAGGTGTTTTGAGATTGTATGGACTCTGTCAACGCTTTATTCCATTCTTTAACTTTAGCTGTCAGCCTTCAGAAATCACATTAGTAGCCACTAACACTGAACAGGACTGATCATAATCAGATTTTTATGAGAGTAAGAGATCTAAATCCTCAGTCCTGCCTCACTGATCTTCAGTGCTCTGAAAACACAGAGCAAGTTTAAAACATCTTTGCTGGAAGTGTGGAAATCTACAAGTGGAGTGAAGCCACCAACCAGAATGTCGCCCAAACCAGCTTCTGGTGGGCACTGCCACAGAAGAATATAGCCTGCACAGAGATTTTTGGGGACTGTTCAGCTGCTTCAATTTATATTCAAATTATGCTGACAGTCAAGTGACCTGGGGAACAAAGAGATGTTTTAAAGCAACTTTGTAGGTCGCTCATGCCTATATTCAAAAACCTTGGCCCATGTCTGTTGCATTGACTCCTTACCTGTTTGCACTTAAATTTTGTTCTGAAACTCAGAAACATGAAATAACACAATCCTCTTCATGCTGGTGTCAGGCAACTGAGTTACACATCATTTTGCTTAGCCTCTTCCTAACTAACTATGACTTCTGCACATGAAAAGTGCTGTATCAATGCTGAAAACTGGTCTTCCATGTAGGTTTGTGGAAGGCACCATCTGCCAATCTCGCAGCACAGTATGCAGCCACAGGGACCAAGCACTGAAAATACAAACCTGGAATGTATTTGGGTGGCATTAACTAGGTTTCAACCCAATCTTTTTCTACTCTTGCTGTAGCCTGAAAAACTATGCAAATGCATTGCTGCTGAAGAAAGGAGGGAAAATGAAACAAGTCCAGACAACAGAAATGCCAGCTCACATTAGTATTCTGCCACAGTGAAATAAACCAGATCGTTGAGACAAAATAGGCACAAATGAAGGTCTCATTGGGAGTATAGCTGCTTGAGTAGGAACGGCTCTAATCTCAGCAGTGCAACAAATCCCCTTTGAGAAAATGAATTTTGGAACACACTAAATTTTTAACTGTTTTCCAGTTTCCATGGAATAGCACCGTGCCTCAGGCCACGCTAATAACATTCCTGGCTTGCCCTGCTGTAACAATCTGTAAAAACTCATCCAGTCAGATGATTTGGGTTTTAATATCAAGTTGCTTTGGAGAACATTCATGGTTGGAAGTGCATAAGAATATGTTTTATTATTGCTGTAAAAAAAAAAAAAAAGAAAAGCTAGAAGAGAAGTGGTTTGCTTTTGCCCATTGGGGAGCTCTGGTTTGTTATTACATTCTATGCAATGATAATTAATGACTCCACAACCAGCACTAAAAAAGTGTTCCCTGGCTAAAATTTTCAAAAGTAACTAATGATTTGGGGTTTCTTTGCTTTTATGTGTTCAGTTTGAAATACCTGAAAGAGAGACCTGTTTTTCAAAAAATGCTAAGCCCTGACTTTCTGCAAATTGTCTACCTTCCTCTTAAAACCATCAGACCCTGTCATTTTAAGGTCATGGTAGATGCTGTTTACTGGTAACAAAAGAAAGGTATGTCAATTCACAAATTAGTAATAGAGCACCAGAGAAGATCACAAATAAATCCATTTCAAAGGAAAATATTTTAAAATGATACCTTCCTCGCACCAGCAAGAACAGACTTCTAGACTCTTGGGATGATTGGAAGCTACTTAATGAACAAGCATGTAAGCAAATGAGGGTAGGCTAGGGACCGGTTCTAGCAGTTGTTTTGTATTACTCAGTAAAAGAAAGATCAAGACCACATCCTACAGTCTTGGGTGGTGCTTGGACATGTCAGAGTACTTTTGAATGTCACTGTGTGCGTTGCGCCTGCCTGAAGCTGTCCTGGAGCCCAGCTGTCCTTTGCCCAGCAGGAGGAAACACTATTAACACCTGTGCAAAGTGGGGAACCTGCAACTGCATCAGAAAGCCGATGTGTCAGCCTTGGTGTTAATGCTCATTCAAGGTATGCAACGACGGAGGAAGGAGCATCATAGATGTTCTTGTTTCATCCACCCAAATGACTCAGCTTCAGAAAAATCCAGAAAGGCTTCTAGGTCTTTCCTCCAGCTCGGCTGCACTGGAGCAGGCAGAAGAAAGCAAAGGACTGAAGGAGAAAGCAAGTAACTCTTACCAAGCTCTTCCTCCACCACAGTGATTGTACCAGGGTATCCTTATTTCACATCCCCCTACTTTTAGTCATATTTAGTTAGCCCGGATTAAAAACCTTTGGACCTATGCCTCCCCAGCTTGGTTCCAGTTATTTAAGCAGCCTGGCCTTTTCTTCGAAGGGCAGTCCCTGGCCAGGGCAGGTGTGCTGGATGTTCAGGTCAACATTTCAAAAATATAGTTCTGTTCTGATACCTGAGGTTCTCACATTTTAAAGTGAAAATTTGCCTTCTATTAATTTCGGCAAGATGCAACTTTTGATCCTGTAAGATTAACAATGAGTGTGCTTGCAAACAACCAGATCAGCATGCTGCAGCTGATTTTACACGCAAGCGAAACTGTCAGAGGTCAGTGAAGGCAAAGCAGGGTAGCACTTGGTATCTCAAGGTGCCAGATGCACGGAACTGGCTGGCCTGCTGATGGGGGTTCCTGAGTTCTTAATCCTAAATCTGTCCCATGTTGGGATTATTTTTGTTGGATTAGACACCAGGCAAGGCTCTGCACTTGTGTGAGCTTGCTCTACCTTCCCCAGGATTGTCCACTTTGCTTTGAAGAGGCCTCTGTCCCTATTGCAAGTCCCTCTTCCCAAATCTTGTGTTTTATCTAGTACATGCTCATCAACCTTTTGCTTCAAGGTGTCCCTTGCTGACAGGATTTATCCATAGACACCAAGATTTCCTCAGCAGGATAATGAAAGTAGTTACTGGTTTACCCCAGCTGTCTTTCATCACAGTTATCTTAGATTTTCCATCACTAATTCTTCTCCTCTGCCTGGCTGAAGGAGAGGGGAGTGTGCATCTAGTTCCAGTCTGAANCTGAAGGAGAGGGGAGTGTGCATCTAGTTCCAGTCTGAAGGGAAGAAGCCTGGAAGTAAAGAGGCAGCATCAAATGATGACACTTCTGATGACTGCTCTGACTTTCACATGCAATCCTCTGCCTGTGTGTCTCTATGGCCTAGAAGAAGCACCCTACCACAGGAAAGTCATACCACTATAGCTGCACCACAGTTCTCACAGACACACAGACTTCTGGGCCCAGGGCAGGGATACTGGGTCTGCAAAGAAGGCAGCTTGCTACACCAGCCAGAACTGAAAGGGTGCTATTTCGCTTTGCTGTACTACAATTCGATTTTACAACTCCTGACACACTAAGGTTTGGTATGTGACAAATCGTCTGGGCCCCTCACTACAAGAAAGACATTGAGGTTCTGGAGCATG
>RSEF01000003.1:28975776-28989403 GCA_003993805.1 Himantopus leucocephalus | reverse complement strand
GGGGGCTGGGGGTTAAAGCCGCCCCAGCCCTTGTGGGGTGCCGGCACCCGCAGGCAGGCGGGCGGGCGGGGGTGCCCCGTGTGGGGCGGCTGGCGGGACGGCGGCCCCGGGCTGCTGCTGCTCTGGGGCTTGCAGGTTAATTTTGGAGCTGGTGCGGGAGCAGGTCGGCGGGGTGCTGTAGTTGGGTTTGCACGCGTATTTGTCCATATGGAAATCACCCTCGCAAAACTGCCATTAAAGAGTCTTCGGGGCACACAACCTACTGTTAACCCCTTCTGTGGAGGGTGGTACGACGAACGTCAGGCTGCTTCCCTCAGGAGCGCTCACAAAAGTTTGGAAGTCGCCTTTATATGCATCTAACTCAGTTAGGAATGGTTTCTTGGAGCTGTAGAAGCAGTAAATCGTATTATTTCTGCTGTTGTTAACTTTGTAATTCAATACTTACACTGAATCACAATAGCTTGATCCCGTGTAATACATTTATGTCTCTGACATGTTTGTCTCATCAGGTTTGTGTATCATCTAATCATGTATTCTTATGCACACAGCATGTGCAGTAGTTATGTTTCCATTCCCTGAATACTTAAAGAATGCTTCTCCCTTTTTTCTCTTTCTTTTTTTTTTTCCTCTCCTACTTTCTCCTCTAAAGCTTCTTGAAAGTTTCTGCAATGATTGTAAGCTATAAATTTTAGGCTAATCATATGGGGTACCATATCCCATCATGTGAGGTGTGATACCTGACCATGTCACACAAACCCTCTTATGACAAAGACAGCACTTTCCCACTGAAGCTAATTCCAGTATAGTTTGTGAGTTTGGTAAAGGTATGGCTTTTCTTACATAAATTGCAACAACTTCAGGAGTGCTTTTGTTCGTGCAGTATGCTCCTGTAAAAGAAAATATTTTGGGGATAGATGTGGCCCAAGTGAACTACTTGCAGGGAGAAGATATGACTAGAGAGTACTACTAATGCTTGCATTTATATAACCTTATTTTAAAATAAATATCCATAAATTTGCATGGAAGTTGACTGGATATCATTTAATTTGATCTGCCTCCTTCAGAAGACAGGTGAGCTAAGTATGTGCATTGGTTATCAAGAGGAGAGTGAAAATCTTGAGAGGTTTTTTTCCTAGCCTTAAAACATTGTGCAGAAGACTAAACTGAGTTTTCGTGGCTATCTAAATAGTTCAAATACATTTGAGTGTTCTGTTTCCTTGAGTTTTGACTGTATCTTAACATCATTTGTGTAACTGTTTTTTAAACTTAAAATTCTGTTAGAGATGAGCAATGGCATTTCAGGACTCTTTTTTTTTTTTTCCTTCTGGGTGAATGGCAAGAAACACCCTTCTGTAGTTGCAAGTACCATAGTAAATATTTTACTAGGTTTTAAGTGCGTTATCATTTAAAATGTAGCTTTGGAGTAGTTTCACTTTAATAATTTTGTTAATATCTTATGAGTTAGGACCCAATACTGGAAAGAGATTGTTCAGTTGCTGGACCCTTTAGTGTGAACTTCTTTACAGAATCAGTGTCTTATAGTGCCTTTCTAGAAGTGCTTTTGGTTTTTTTTTATGGGATTATACAGTGAGGGTGTAATTCCTAATTTCCTTTCGTGTCAATCTGGTGAACTTCAGTAAAGTGTTATTTATGCAACACAGATTGTAATTTATGGGCGCCAGAAGTTTTGAGTCCAACAAATTATTGAGAATGGAATGTCCTTTCATAAATCTGTTTCGGGAAGGGAAGTTGGGTTTGTGTCACTAGGTAGTGACCATGGAGTATGTCATAGCCCCCCAAATGCCGTTTGTCTTGCTCACTTAGATCTCGTAACTTTTCTTCTGAGTTCAAATCTCTCATGGGCCACTGTGCACACAGATGACATTAGGGCAATTTTGTAGTTAAATTGTGTTACATCCATAGAAATCTTGAGGTGTGGTTCACACACCTCAAGATCTTGTGTCCTATAGGTTTGTGCCAGTAAAGGCTTCCTGCTGAAGATGTCATGCAGTCCTCAGCCTGAACATAACCCCTATTGTCTTCAGTTGATGAGGTTGCTACAGTGAGATATTGAAAGAAGGCAAGTTTCCAAGTTAACAGCCTCCTAATTCATTCAGTTGTCAAGCTGTAAACCAAGATATTCAAGTGAACCTGGTATCAAAGCAATAGCCTTAGCAATAGGGTCTCTGTCAGAACAGATTTAATTCTGTCTCTCTGTGGGTTTTGTACATTAATAACAATGGCAGAGTGAATTAGCTGTACTTGTAGAGTGCATTCTATGTCAGTCCAAAGCAAACTACAAAAAAAGAGAAAACAAAACAATTTTGAGACCTGATGGAGTGAGCTGCTGAAATCTGTTCTGATTTTCCAGTTGGTCTAAATGTTTTGCATCTATTCTGGTTTCAGAATTGCATTAGCAATACAACCAACTAGTGAATTTAGACAGCTGGGTAGCATGCAATAGCTTGACATGACTTCATATGTATGAGAGCATTGGAAAAATGGCTGGGTTAGTCCTTGGAGGAATATCCAGAATTTCTCTTCTATTGGTCTTTTAATGATGGCAGGTACATCTAAGAAGGAGAGAGCAGATGGAAGGCATTAGAAATCAACTGTGTTCTATTCATTTTTTTTTAATCTTCTTTGAAACATGTGAAACCTGTCACTCTGAGGCAAAGTTCTAGTGAGATGACTGTTCATTGAATTTGATGTGGCAATTCATATGTTTCCCTGATGGGATAATAACCCAAGATGGTATAACATGCATTTTTCTGGTCTCATTCATTATTTTTAAAGTTAACTAAGAGATATATTTTAGCCTAATCAAAGGATAGCAATGATTGCTCTTAACAGTTGTAAACCACCTTGTCCTGTGATAGCCTGTTGCTAAATAGCTTGATTTTTGGTAGATACTTTATGGCATTCAGGTGACTCCATGTGACTTTCATACAGTAGGTTTATCTGTTCTTAAGATTTAGTTAAAGTATTGATGCTACAAATAGTGAAAACAAATGTAAAATGTAAACAGGATACCTTTTTCTTCACTAAAATCTACATTCCTGACTTTGTAGAATGAAAGAAGGAAACTTTGATGTAAAGGCTTTACCATAAACTCCTAAAATATTGATTCCCATTTGAAAATATTGGAATAGGCTGGCTAGTTAAGTAATTCTTGAGTAGCTGTCTATTTTAGGCTGATTTCCTTGCCTCTTGTTTCCCCAAGAGCTATCCTTGGTAGTTTCTTCAACCTTAAGGGGAAAATTAGCACTTAGTATTATGTTGTGGTATTTATGCCTAGAGGCTTCATTAAGGCCACAGGGTTTGGTTGTGTTGAGCAATAGGCAGTGCCTCCCCTCCATCTGATCATGGCCTGCACTGTATCGAGATGCCTGATGTCTTCTACCTAGTTAAAAAAAAAAAAAGCGTTTTGTTTTATGCATTTTGGGGTCTGAAAGATTATCAACTTTTGTGATACTGTTAACCTGTGCAGTAGTTTGAAACAAACATGTGATTGCTCTGTTAAGTAAGAAGTGCCCTGAAACGATATGTATTTGTGTGGTTTGGTTGTTGGACAGCTTATTTTAATCTTTGAGCTATATCTAGTTAAAATATTGTATTTAAAGTTTAGTAAATGTATGCTATACCTTCTGGAGCCCTTATACTTTGTCAGCTCTATAAATTAACTCTGACACACTGAATATTTTTCACCAGCTAACGTAGCTGTTAGTTAAGTTAAATAAAGGAGAAAAGCCCACATGCTCTCTCCATGCATACAGCTGGACATCTCTGTTAAATTTTTCAACAAAAATGAAATTTTGATTGCTTTTTAAAGCTTCATGAATACACTAATTGGTGAATCATCTAATGTGCAGTTTAGTTTCAGGAAATATGAAATGGCTCACTAACTTCATGGTTATAAGATTATGCAGACCTTCTGAAAATCTCGGTAAGAAAATGTGTGTAGTGGTGGTGGTTGATATTTTTGGCTGTGAGAGAGGTTGGCTAAAACTCAATGTAGTTATGCATAGTCTGCACTAGTTTATGGTGGAAACTCCTTTGAAGAATTATCTGAAAGGAAGAAAGAATAATTTTACAGGTTTATCTGCTCTTGAGACCTTATCTAGATTTTGTTAAAGAGGCTTGCAATCAAGAACCTCTTCTGGATCTGTAACTGGGTCCTGAATTCCTGGATAACATGGTAGTTGCTTTTCACCCTGTGACATGGTTGTTGAATTCTCCAGTCTCAATGTTGGACAGCTGCAAAACATTTAAAGCCTATCTTTGAAAGATTGGGATAAGAAGGAGGGGGAGATGGAGGCTGCCCAGATAAGTAATGCTTCTTGAGGACTCTGAAGCATTTTCTTTATGTAGCCATATACGGTGTGTTCTTGGCTAGCTGGATACTACTTGATTATGTACTATGTTATCAGCTGAAGCATTTAAACCAGTAGTGCTTTCTTGTGAAAGTTTGGGTCTCTACAGTAGTTGAAGAATCAAAGAGGTCAGGAATTTGCTTTTCTTCTTGCTGTAGCAGAATAAGAAAAATGCAAGAGCAGTGCATAAGGTCTCTTCATAAACACAGGGTTTTTATAAGAAATATTCTCACTGTTGTTGAAGATGCATGGAGCATTCTTAGAATATAGTTGTATTGCAATACTTATGGTGAGCACCAGTTTCTTACAGGCAGAAAGAAGCTTTTACAGTGTTGGGAAGTGCTTCAGTGATTTCTGATTGGAGTATATTTACAGAGGTGAAATTTGAAAGATTGCTTAAAAATTAAGAAACAGTAGAAGCAATGAAAAATAGTTTTTCTGCAATACTAAATCTGATAGCATTTTTGTTCCTCCTCAGCAGAATGAATTCTGATAGTAATTCAACAGTCAGCCTGGCTCCCAGATGAAGTCATTTGGGCCACATTGCTCAAGGCCCAAATGTCAATCATAGGATTAACAATTGTAATTCTGGGATAAAAAGGTCTGGCACTTAGTACCTTTTACATATTTCCATTAGGCTAGTAGAGACTCAAGGACTGCAGTTGAATGAATTAGGCTTGATGGATATTGTGATAAAAACTAATGAAGATAATCTCTTAGAGTATTTGGCCTTTAATAACAAAAACTTAAGTTGTAGTGATTGCTTATGCCAGTTTGACTTAATTTTCTTCATGGAACTTGGATAGCTAAGGATGAACATGTTTAATAGGGCAGACCTGCAAGTGGTCTGGTTCTTGAAAAGAACTTGAACACCAGACTTCCATCCCCAAGATGTCTCTAACTTCTGATACCTTGAATTCTGTCTGCTTAGGTACATCGGCTTTTTTATCTAACTATATACTCTTCCTCTGCGCCTTAGGTTTTTGGTTTTGCAGTAAGGACTGTGCAGCAAAGTCTGATCTATTGACTGACTCGCTTATGGAAAAAGTACCCAATACTAAACTTTGTTTTTGAAGAGCTTTTACATTTTGCCTCTGTGAAGAAGGAAGTATTTTAATCATTCCACTAGTGCAATAGGAGGTCTCGTTTTCTTTTGAAGTAGCATATGGATAAAGTGAATTAATTTTAGACTGCAAATTATCCTTAATCTTCAGCTGACTGGAATCTTTGTGTGATAGGTTTGGTTAAGCACTTATACTGCTTAGTTGATGCTTTGTTTTCTTAGATCTTTAATTTTCACATTTCTGTTGGGGCATGGTGAATTACATAGTTTTTTTAAACATATGTTAAGCCTCACTTGGATAGAAAGTGGAATTCAATTAAATATATAAATAGCATTTTAAAATTGGTTTGTAGTTTATTACTTCAGATGTGCTGGATGAGTAGTTAAACCAAGAATTTTATCAAAACATTTTTTTCATTTAAAATTTGCTCAATAAGTTAAAATTTCTATTCACTTGTGTCTTGCAGTATTTTAGACTTGTTAGGTCTCATTTCTCGTTCATGGGTCTTACTCATGGCTTGAAAGAGGAAAATAACTATTTTTAAGCTCTTTAATAACTTTTTAAGTTCTGGTGGTAAAATTATTGATACTTAAGATTGAGAGCTCTGGCGAAGAGGTTATCTTCACTAAAAGAACATTCCTTTCAACTAAAAGCTAGCAGTCTGTGACTGTTTCCAACTCCCCACTTCTGAGCTAGCATAATACCGGGTGTGCCGCTCCTGTAGGTTCCACCAAGAGACATCTCTCCATATTGTCATGTTATTTACTGCTTGTGTCCTCCTTAGAGTTGTGGTGGTTTAGGAAGGGACTTAAGGAGTCCGTCCCTCCCAGGGATGGGTACCTGGCTTTGTTAACATTGAAATGATTGTTTTTCTCTGCCTTTTAGCTTTTTCTGAAATAGTATACAGGTTGGGTCTTTGCAGTCACTTAGGGGAGGTGCTGTTAATGTTCTCTCACTGTGATCGTAGTTAATAAAGCTGCTGTCTGACCTGTCCTAAATTGTACCTGCATTATTACGCGTTTGCAGTCCCCATATTCTCCGACACAGTTTCTCAATCTTTATTCAACCAGTTCATTTAATCCATGATGTTGTCCTTTCTTTTCTGGGTTAGTTGGTAACGGCTTGTTGAGGGATACCAACTTGCCAGGGAGACCAGCTCTGAGTGCTGGTGTGTTGGCCTAAGAGTGTGTTGGCTGGGCTGTGTGATGGGGCGAGGGGGTGCAGAGAGATGATGGTGGTGTGCTGTCCCTTCAGACTGCAGTGACTTGTTCTCTCTTAAGTGTGCCTCATCTAGCCACATCCGTAATGTAAGAAGGGTCTCCTGAATCCAGTGAGCAAAGTTTCTGCTGTCAAGATCTCACTGGGTATTTCTGCAAGTTCTTGCCAGTGGCTTAACTCATTTGGACATTTGACATTCTTTAAAACTTTGGCAACAAACATGATCTGCTTTGATTTTGCTTTATTTTTTATTTGTTTATTTATTACTAGTAAGTCAAGGCCTTAATGCAGACTGTCACAATGCTAGGTAGATTTGGATATAAATTAGATTTAAAGTTTCAGTATCAGACCAGCTTTATCTTCAAAAGTGTATTTGATTTATCTACTGAAGTTCCTCATAATTATTGTCATTAACATCTGGATGCCTTGTTTATGGAAGCAAGAAAGTGGACAACAGGACCTCTGGTTCTTACAGATATAAGACAAATTATATGTAATAATGTAGATTAAGATCGTGAAATTAAAATTTCTGTTATTATAATCTTGGAGAATGCAAAGGTATAGTACCTCTGGGTTTAAGGCCCTAAACTGCAAAGTACTGACTCTGGGAGAGGGTATCAGGGATGTATTAATAAATAGTTCACCTGTTCTTGTATTCTTTGCCGAGCAGCATGTATTGGCCAGACAGGTTTTTTACTAGGTGTACCCTTTGGTGGTCTGGGCTACTCTTATATTATATCCCATTACTGTATTTCAGGAGGGCACTGTCTGCCTGTTAGTATTTGCTGACATTATTAGCTTATGGCCTGGTTTGGCAATTAACAACATTCTGTCCCATCTTGGATTATGACACTGTGATTGTTGGTTTCTTTTGATGACTTAGTTATGTTTAGAAGAGAGTGTTTAAAATAGACTTTTGGAGAAAATCTACGTTTATTCTGGAAGCTTAATGTATCGTGCCCTGGTAAAATTGTAGAAATACTGAGTTTGTAATTACTATTCACTTGGAGGATGAAAATTCCTTTTTGTTCTTTATTATAAAGATAACTTAGCAATTAGTTCTCCAGTATGACAATTCCAGAATAACTTATTTTAGGGTCTTCTGTGATGCTTTCATGTCTCAATTAAAATGTTTGCAAGTTCAGTAAATCCACATGGTAGTCTATATTCTAGAGGTATTTTTATTGCCCATTGAATTGTATTCTAACAAAATTTATTTGAATAAATACAAGGACTCTTTCAGATTGAACTGCTGATCTGCTGTTTCCCTTTACTGGAACTAAAAGAGAAAATCTGGGAATCTGTCAGAAGTTTTAATTTTTATAATGCTGATACAGTTGTGCTATAGGAAATGAGAAAACTGCTTTGCTTCAAGAGTCGTGGTTGACCAGTGTCAATTCTCATGTGCAGATGATATGGTTTTGTTCTCTTAAATTCCTTGGGGTCTGAAGCATCTGCTAGAGGATTTAGCATTTTTGTCGGTAGAACTGTTAGTCCTTATATGCATGTGACATGGTTTTGTTCTCTCAAACCCCTTTGGGAATGAAGCATCTGTTAAAGGATTTTCAGTGTTTTTGTTAGAAGAAATGTGACTAAAATTCAAAACTATCAAGTAATTACGCTCATCTATAACTCAGTTCCTTATGTGGATGACTGATGATCACTGCATTGAACAAGTTTTCTTGTTTTATATATTTGTCTAACAGTTGTGAACAGAATAAATGAGGTTAGGGGCCTTAAGGTCCAGACCAGTAGAGTAATTTGTGTCTGAAAAAGTCGTGGTCATCTTCTTCTATTTTAGATTAAGTTTTGGATTTATATTTAGTATGGCATGTGGTTTTGGAAAAACATCTTGTTCTGCTGTAGCCCATAGAAATGTATATAATTCAGGCAAAACTGACTTTTTGTTGATTAAACTTATACTTGTTTCCAGGGCTAGGCCTGGAAGCCAGCTTCTATGTGCTAACTCTTAAGTGATCTGAAAGTTTGAAATCTCCCTGCTTTTGTGTGTTGTTTGGTTTGTCTCTTCCCTGCATCTGTTGATCGCTGTTGTGTTTTTTTGGTGAATGGTGTTTGGCTTCTTTTTGCAACTAGTTTTGGCCAGGATTTTAAGAGTGGAAAAAATTAGCATAGTAATGTGTCATCAGTTGTCTTTTTGAGGCTATCTATATTTAACTGATATTTGGAAATCCTCGTTGGTGGTGAGCTCCAGAGGAACTTTACAGCCCTGTTTTCAGCAATACAGTTGGTTTATTTGGGTAGAAAATACTCTCCCTGAGCATCGTAGGTGACAATAAATAAGCTGAGGATTTGCAGTTATACCTATTTTGTAAACGGTTCTTAAAATAGAGTTTATTTTGGTCTTAGTCCTCTAAGTTCTTGCTTGTAGGGTCAAAAACTATAATGTTATGAAATCACAGTTTGTTTTGGTTATATGAATAACGTCCTTATTTTGACTGTGTAGCAGTAGAAACAAAGCTATACATAGCCCATGAATTCTATAATATTTTTTAAATTTTAGTCAAATATGAGAGATGAATCAATTTTGTACCATGATAAGCCAATCATCTCAATGTTAGTAAAGTTAACATGGCATACTACTAGTATATCTATGCATGGTTGATAAAGATGTCATCCCTGTACTTGCTTTAAAGCCTGTAATAGGTGAAAAGAATCTCAATTTGCCAGTTTCATTGACAGAGACGTGTATAATTTCATACAGGTTTCTTAATGGGACACCTGCAATGGCATTTTCTTTTTCCTGAGAAATACAGAGGCACTAAGATTTATTTTTTCCCCCTCATAATCCCAGAGAGCAGTGAGTAAAGCAAACCTGAAAATTGTGGAGAAAAGATAATATTGTTATGTAAGGAGATAAAATGGCATACAGCTGTAGTTTACAATTTGTTCATTGCTATGAAATTTGATAAAAAATTTTTCCTCTTTGTTAATATTAATGCTTTGTTTGACAAAAGTTTCATACAGCACAGATGTGCAAAGAAATAGTTTTTTCTTTTTTGTTATGCAGTACAAATCTAGAAAGCAGATAGTCTTGTTCAGGGTCCATTCTCAATTTTTTCCTGTAAACTCACCACTTGTATCTCATTTTCTGAGTTCTCACAAATGTTGGGCTTGGTTTCTTCTCTTACTCACAGACTTGCTTTTCTTTGTACCATTATGTTATAGCTCTAATGCCAAAAAATCTACTTTGCAATTTAATTTTGGCTGGCTTGAAGAGGGTCAGTAATTATAGTTACTGTTTCCAGCAAGTTGAGTTTTTCCAGCAGTCTTTCTATGAAGAATGTGACTGTGGATTAATTGAACATTAAAATGAGTCAAAAACTTTTTCTGCCAAAGGCAAACATAGGAGTAGGTGCTAGCAAGGTTTTCAAAACTCTGTTACCTAGGTAATTTGTAGGTCTACTGTAAGCTCTTGCTCAAGGAAGTATAAAACTGATTTAATTTAGTGAGAAAGTTATTGGGGTACAGCCTACTTGTAAAACAGATAGCGATTTTGTGGAAGTTTTCTAATTTTTACTCCTAGAAACAAGGCATTTTTAAAGCCTACTGCCTCCAAGATGAGGTTGTCATCTCTAAAGCATGGTACCCTGTCTTTTTTCAAGCTATTCTGAATTCAGAGAGGACAGTAAATTAACATCTGTTGATTTAAGAATATGCTGACACCATGGATGACTTACCTAACAAAATTTCCTCTATTCTGCTTTACTAGTTCATGTGCATTGCCTTAGTGTCCTGGAGGGGCTGAGGAGGCAACAGTGGTGCTCTGCAGCAGTAGGATGACGTACTTTAGTCGTTGAATAGTGCATGACAGTATTCAGCTGATGCTTCTCTTCTGAAGGATATTTTAGTTCTGCGGTTTCATTAATGACTAAGTTTTCCTAATGCTCAGTATGCACTTTTCTTTTATAAAAACGCCATAATAGTGATACAAGGAATAATCTAGAGGGCAACACTTGGCAAACATAATTGAGTTTGTTATTAGCATGGAAAAGTGGTCTTGATCTTAGCTGTCATTACTGTGCTGTCAGAAACCCTCATGGGTTGCATGTAGCAGGAGTTGTGGTGGTGTTACAGATACAGCTACATTGGCAAAAAGTGTGGTCTTTGATTTGGGACAGTGATGGAAGCCAAATCAGGAAGGGAATGTCAATGTGCAAAGCTACCTCTCTGCTACAAAACCTTACTAGGCCTACCGATACAGCACCATTTGCAGATCCCTTAAGCACACATGTATCCAGTGCTTCTGATCCTTGTTTCCTACTCATTTAGCTTTGCATGTGTATTTTATAATCTTTTTACTAATTTTGGAGTTGAACTGTGTATTTTGCTCTAATGGGAAGTGATTGTATTTCAACATCTAAGGCAGCATAGGTAGTTAAATGCCTCTATGTGGGAGCTAAGCCTGGGACTCAAATAAATGCATGTAGAAAACTGCTACTCAAAAGGCTTTGCAAGCATACCTATCCTATACGTGCAGGACTTAAGTCGATAGGAGTAAACTGTCTACTTTGGTTGTCATATGGGAGCACACAGAAGGAAGATAGACTTGAGCCTCCTTGGTGAGGAGCAGCAGCAAAGGAGTGTATCGTGTAGTGAGGGAGAAGGAGGTGAAATCAGGTTCCGTGTGCGGGGAGTCTGCATCACTCAAGCTTGCAGTGTGTCAGCAGTAGCACAACTGCTGGTGGTGGTGATACCAAACCTGTGTGCGATCCCTGGGCTGTACCCTANACAACTGCTGGTGGTGGTGATACCAAACCTGCGTGCGATCCCTGGCCTGTACCCTAGTGCCAACAAGTGGTGCTGCTAGTTATTGCTGCTTTTGCATCTCTCTCCTCTTGTCAGGTACAAAGGACATAAGACTGGGGAAATCTGTTGGGGGAACATCCTCCAAACAGCCCAACAACAAACAACCAGTATTTGGACACAGGTGCAACTTTGGACCAGGTGTAGCTGTATTCAAAGGTATTGCAATTTTAGGCTGGCTGTGTGTAGTGTTCTTCTCATGGTACTTCAAATAGCTTTAAATTGCCCGTAGTAGAAGTTGAGCAGTGGTAACTGAAAGTAAAAAGTTAGTGACCATGGCTGTTCCTGGTTTTATGTATATATTATTTGATGTTAAATAGGATGTCCAGGACTGCTTGGAAGAGACTCAGAAGAGTGAAGAAGAACCTGTCCTGGTCATTGTGCTTTCTTACTGTTGAGGTGGGGGTTTTCCCCTCTTCAGTCTCTGAGGGGTCTTAGCTGGTCCTTGTGGACTTTAGCTCCTGCTTACTGTGGGTCTAAGTCCTCCATTTTCTGTAATAACTTAAGAGACTATTGTCTTCTGTATATGTCCATGCTGCTTCACTTTCTTGTTCGCTGCCTCCACTCAGTACTCTTAGGATGGAGTATACCATTATACAAGATCAAGGCTGTTAAGTCTTCCAATTCAGCATAGTATCTCTGAGGCTTGCAAAGGTCACTCTGATTTGCCTTTCATACAATGAAAGAAAACAAGATGGTGTAGAGTGTTAATGTTACCTGATATCAATGAGTAAACAAATAGTTGGAATTTTTAGAGAGGAAGATAGTTTTATGTTTTATTTGTGTTTGCTGGATAATCCTGCTCTGTCATTTTGCTGAAGCTGACATCGTCCACAAATAACTCGGAGAGTGTCTAGTTGTTCACCTGTCATTTTGCAAACTCTTAATGGACTATTTGAATAGTTGTGATTCTGTATCATTGACAAAGTCTCCTATTTTGTTGAGTAGCTGTAAACTTCTGTAGCGAAGTGCATTGCTGCATAAGTGAGAATGGGAGTTCACACATGAGTCATTGTTCCCATCCCTGTTCTTCCTTCATCTCTTTCTTTCATAGCTAATAGGAAGTGTTAGAAATTTTTTAAGAGATGCTGTATTCAGTTGTTTATAACTGTGCTGAACTCTAATCTTTTGGACTGAAATACTGTATGCCTTTTCTTTGCCTTGAGTTTAATTTTGTTTAAAGCTTTCAGCCAAAATTCTTCATCTGTTTTCAGAAACAAAACCAGAATAATTGTGCCAATTTTTTTTTATGGCAGTCTCTTCTTTGAAATATTGTAGTGCACCTCTGAACTGGAACATCTACTTGAAATTTGTCAGTGGATGACCTCTGGCTGAGCTTTAATGTTTTAATTTTGTATGAAAATCTGCCAAAATTGAGCCAATTCTCTTTTTGAAAATTTGTGATCTGGACATGGCAACGTTTCTTTGTGGAATTCCCTGGAGACTGTCTGCATTCTGTGTGCTCAGCAGGATTTTTCTTTCAAGTGCATCTCTGGACTGCAGTGAGCTGTGCAGAGCCTGAGAACCAGAATTGTTCCATGTTAATTAGGGGGTTGAGGAGCGGTCTTATGGCACAAAGCCAGGTGGGAAATCTCCGTGAGACAACCCTGGCACACATCAGCTCCAGAATCATGCACTTGTTCCTCCTCCTTTCCTGTCCCATCAGCACCCCAATACCTCCAGACTCCTACCAACACCTGTACTCTTGACTGTGTTAAGACTTATTTTAGAGAAGGTGAGGTGTCCATACTGGGCTAAAGCTTGACTACTTCTGTATGCAAACAGATATGTTACTTCTGAGCATAACAAGGATGCCATTCGTCATACTAATATGTAACTGTGGGTTGTAGGGAGTGTTCTCAATCACTTCGTACAAGTAGGTTATAGGCATTTGGTCAGTACTGATTGCTGTGACAGTCATCCAAAAAAGCTCAATCTGATTCTTTAGAGATCTTAACAGATAAAATCTGGAAAGACTACTGAGACAATGAACCTAAAGGTGTTTTTGTTTTTTTTTTCTTCAGGAGTTCCAAACTGGACCAAGTTTGGCTATACTCCTATAAGGACAGCAGAAGATGTTCTACACAAAGTAGATTTTCACTCCCTGAATTTATAAGAGGAGGTGGTGGGTTGTTTTTTAGGTTTTTT
>RSEF01000003.1:28945534-28975749 GCA_003993805.1 Himantopus leucocephalus | reverse complement strand
TTTTGTTTTTTTTAAGACAGCCGAAATGCAACTTTGGACATTTTTTGTACAACTTCAAAGAACTGTTTTAGGTAGTTACCCGGCCTATAAAATTCAGACCAAATCAGAAAGCTGCCACTGAACATGGTCTTATAATGGGAAGCATTGGGTGATGGTAATAAATAAACTATTTTAAAGAAAGAAAAAAACAAAAAGGAAAAAAATGTTTTCAAAGGCATGTCCCACTTGTTGGGAAGAAGACTTTAGGCTCACCAAGTTGGCTGAATCTCTGTGCTGCTTTTGAGATGGCTAGTTCAAGCTTTAAGAAAGATGGCTTTGCCTGTTGACACTGTACAGCTCAAAGTACCCTTTTTTTATTGTTTCCCCTGGAGCAAAATCCATGTCAATCATGTAGGCACTTGGAAGTTGTGTGAGATACCTTCACTGAGTTTTATTGCTGTCCTTCCCCTGAACTAGCAGCAGAGCCCACTGCAGCAGTGTGAACTTCACAGGAAGTTAGTACTGGGTTTAGCAGGAGTTTCTTTTCCATGTTTGTTCAGTATATGAGAGAACAGACAGATTTTGCTGAAAGATGTTCCAGTCTGGCTGGTTATCAGAACTCTTATGAAGGTAAATCTTCATTTTTCTTCAAATTGTGATAGATTTTAAGTTACCTACAGGTTAGTCCTATATGCCTATGTGCCACTGGTGCCAGTGCTATCAGAAATTTGCAGTCTTACTTACATTCAGACACTAGTGTTCTCTGTTTTTCTCCTCCTTCCCCCCACCTGACTAGTAGATTCCACACAAATCTCAAAATCTTCTGCCACAGATTGGCAGAAGTTGCACAACTGGTTTTAGTTATGCAGACCCTTCAGCTTTATTTAAAGGGTTTTGGGGGTGCTCAAGCTGTGGCTAACAATGGGTATCTCAGGAAAATTTCTTAGTTTTCCTCTACGAGTAAGAATTCGGAATTCTCATTCTTGTGATCACTGTGCCTGTTTTCCATCAGGAAATCCCGGCCACTATATGACAGTAGCTAGACGTGGAAACTGCCACATGTCTCTTAATGATAAATTGAGGAAACTTAATATTTCTACATCAAGAATCACATTCTTTTTCACCATGGAGAATACTTAAGGATCATAGCTTCCTGAAATCATTTATCGAACATGTTGTCCCTGTCATCTTGAAAATGTTTATGTAGATTGTCTGGTATTTTAAGTAACAGTTGAACCATCTTTTTGAAAAAATGAAGATGA
Organism: Himantopus leucocephalus; assembly: GCA_003993805.1. Lineage (NCBI taxonomy): Eukaryota > Metazoa > Chordata > Aves > Charadriiformes > Recurvirostridae > Himantopus > Himantopus leucocephalus. The sequence continues at coordinate 28,974,508 of RSEF01000003.1, read as the reverse complement.
ACAGTTCTTATATTTTTATGTTAATAGTTTTTCCTGTTAACAGTGCTATGGCTCCCGGATCTTCTGAAATGTATGGTGTTTTTCTAGATGAGTCAGTCTCAAGGCTTCATTTTATCTTTTTGCTGCACAATTGACTTTCATTTAATAAAACATGTTTCCTGGTATTAGGAGAATCTGGTTTAACATTAAGGTGTGGGGGTTCACAGAAATGGCTAACCCAGTGTTAACAGCTCACTGCTGCTGGTAGAGATGGTTCTTCTCCCTTTCTCATTGCATAAGACTCCGGAGCTTCTCCTACCCTCACGCTGTCACTTGTCTCTTCTGGCTTCTTTTTCCTAGCTGAAGTGCTGTTTGTCTGGTGCTTCCATTAATTAGCTTATAGAGAAACTAGAGGTGAGATGAATGTTGGACCTTATGCAAAGGGTAGGAGGGAAGAAAGAATATCCCTTTTAATAGTAGCAAAGCCATGCTATGCTAGTTTTCATTGAGTATCACCCTTAGGGTGCCCTGGATATGGCTAAATTCTGTTAATGAGAAACAACCTAGAAAGAACCTGTACCCTTCTGTTCCTTTTATGCAGAGGATGGTAAATTACCATCTCAAGCTGATGTGGTGAAATAGCATCAGTCACTCAGTTTGTCTCCTTTGTGTTTTGACATTTGTTTGGTTTTGTGTGGGGTTTTTTGNTTTTTTTTTTTTCCTTAAATACCTGCTCTCTGACAAGTTCACCATCCAGTAATCATTGTGTGATTTAGGCTTGCTCTGTTTTTTGTGGTGCTGCGAACTCTAAATGGAATGAAGTCTCTTAAACCATTTGTAAAACTGAATCTCTGCTTTCATAGACCTGATTAAGGGCAAAAGAGGAATGTTAGTTTTATTGGTCTCGTGCAGCTGATAGTGCTGTTGTAAAGTTTCATTTTTCTGGTCCATTCCTTTGCCTCATCTTCTTGCAGTTCCTGCAGCCTATAACTTATACTTACCCTTATTAGACATGAGCCCTTTAGATACTTAGGGACTTTCCAATACAAATGAGTTTTTGTGCGCGGGTATTAGAGAGGTATCACAGGTTAGTGCGTTGCCTTTTTCAGATAAGACATTTTCCTATTCATTAATAGGAATGCATATTAGCTAACCAGTGGGTTATTGGTCTATGACTAGGTCTTGGTGCAACAATCTTTAGTGAAAACTGAAGTCAGATTTAGGATTAGATAGATGACATCAAAAGGCAAAGCATTTATCTATTTTATTTTCAGAAGAATTTAGGCGCTAACCAAACAGGTATGTTTTTCTTAGAAAATTCTCGTCCTGTGGGGGCTCATTTACTTAACATACAGGTACTTCTTTGCTAGGAGAAGCATTTCATTCAAATAGTTTTGACGTAACTGATTGGATTATGTAAGACCAAGAAGAAAGATGTAGCCACATCTTGACAAAAAGTATCACTTCCTTTGCATCTTACTACCCAATAGGATCCAGCTGCCTAAAGGTAAGATAGTAACACAATAATCTAGTTAACACCTCAGTTGTAAAGGGCTGAGGCAATAGATGCTCCTAAGAGGAAAGACAGACCCGATTTTATCAGTGATTGTTCAGTCTCTCTAATGCATATCCTGTCCATATAGTCGTAGTCTTACATTTTTGACAACACGAAGAGTTAATTTTTTTGCTTGAAGCATTTATGGTGCATCCTGATACCATGTTTTGAATCATGGGCATTCCTGTTTTGCATTGCAATAGAAAAGTGTTACTTTGTAAAGAAAAAAATTAAAAACAGGGAAGTCTCCTTGCTCATGAGTAGAGACCAAGAGAGCCTCTAAAGTTATTCATTATTCGTCATTGTGTAAAGGTGCAGAATACAGAAGGAAAGCAGGTTTTGCAAAGAGCTGGATCCTCTACTGTCCTCTCACTCTAAAACATTTTTTGTTATTGTTAGAACAGTAACTCTAAACTTAGTATTGTATAATCTCATTACCCTGAGCTTTTCCTTTTTAAAGATTGCTAATGGATCTTTGTATTAGTACTGTTTAACATCACTATCGGTTAAAGGAATGGTGCAATTGTTTATATAACGTGCTCAATTAAAAACAGAGTAGCATACTCCATGGCTCTTATGATGAGTTTGTTCTAGCGATACCAGTGGTTTGGCTATCAAGCAGTTCCATTACAGTCGCCTGTTTTCACAAACACCATAATTCTGCATTAACAGTTATTGATTGAAACATCTTTCATACAGAGACTGTGTACAAGTACTGACTTTGCCTTTTAACTTAAATAACTGGAGTAAAATGCCTAAAATGTGAAACTTTGCAGAGGCATAGATAAAGTCTCTGCTGAGCGCTTTGCTTTAAAGAAATTTTGTTCTGACTTCAATATTTATACTTAAACTGTTTTGCACAAAAAAATAAAAATCTGAAGTGTATTGGTGTCATGTATATATTTTAAATATATTTATTTTTGTGTATGTATGTATATATAATTAGACATTAGGTGGTTCAATAATATAAAACTCTAATAAGCTAGCAAACTGTATTTTTTCCCCTTACTCATAAGAGAAGTCTGCCTGCCTCAGAGACTGAACCTGCAAGGCTAATGCTTTATTTTTTTTTTTACTTGAGTTTTAATATTGCGGGAAAAAAACCAAAGGGCAGAATTTCAGAAAGCTTTGAATTCACTGAAATCATGATTCCTAGTAGGGTTCAAAATATGTTCTAAGTGTCTTTCCACACTTCTGGAAGTCCCACTTGAAGTTCCCTGTGCAGCCTACTTCTAGCCAGTTTCCAGAATGTTGGGGTTTTTTTTTTACCTTTTTTCCCCCTTTCTTTAAAGATGCACTGTAATTTGCTATGTATCATAAGCTGTGATTGCACATGCTTTGTATGTCCAATGTACAGAATATCCAGGACAGTCTTAGTTTTTATTTTCTGGCATATTAGTCCATAATTTTAAAATTATAATATGGCCTTTAAGCTAATTCTTGGTGGCATTTGAAAACCAAAATTTCAATTCCACTGCAATTTAATAATAGTGTTGATGTTGCAGTTGGTTATGCCTCAGCGTGACCCTGCACAGCAAGGCTTGTGGGCGCTCAGTGGCAGAGCTCGCAGGTTCAGAACCACAAAGCATGGGTTCCTTTCAGCTGGAAAGCTGCAGAAAAATGTTTCTGATGGCTCTAACTGGGTATAGTCAAGGATAAAGTTGCCTGTGGATCAAAGTGAAAACATGAAACAGGCTAGACCTACTGGCAGCCTTCCAGCTTCTTCTCCTTCTTCTTTGCAGGGTTTATATTCTTTTACCTACCCCGGCCCAGCCTGGGGAACCAGGTGCTTGCTGCCAATTAGTCTTGTCAAGACAGCCCAGAGCTTCTCTTGACAAGCCTGACTGCTGACAGCAGCTGTGGGGTAGTCTTAGGCAGGATTTTAACTCCTTGCTTGCCAAATACTTTGCAGGTTAAATGCCCTGGTCTCATTATGCAGTTATTCAAATATGCTTCTATTTTATTAAAACATGTTTTATACAGAAATGGATCCAAGATTGCCAGTGGTGCTGTAGGGACAGGGTTTACTTGTCAAATGTGGAAAGAGTGGAAGTTGGGAGTTTAGTCATTATGAAGGTCACTTTATAAATTTGTGGATGCTATTAGAACTGTCCATCTCAGGCCATCTTCTTCTTGATGTAGAGCGTAGCTGCAGCTGTGTAAGGCACCAGGCTGGTCCAGCCGTTTTCTCCCCAGTAGCCTTTCTTCAGTATTGCGGTGGCACAAGGAAGTTTGACCAATTTACAGGTCATTCATTGATATAGTTGTACTATAGATTTCAGTTCAATGTTTCCTATTTTTAAACATTTCGAGTCATTTATGTTGCTGCAAACAAAGCTCACTTTTATTGTGGAATTTTCCTGAGTTTTCTTGTCTTTTACATGTACGTATGACCTTGCTCCTATCAAGTGCTTTGCTCCAGTAATGTTAGCAATGAACAAAAAACCCACATGCTATCCATAAAACCTCAGTGGGTTTTTTTATTTTCATCAGAAATGGCGAATTTATGAACTGAGCAACTCATAGTGCAAAAGTTGTTTGTTTGGGGTTTTTTTTTAAGTCCAGGTAGCAATATTTAGTCTTCAGGTTAACACTAACTTCTCTAATTGCAGCTCCTAAGAAATTGCAGCTTAGGCTGTTACTCTTCTCAGTTGTTGTGGTTCTAGAAACCTTTTAACTTTTGGGTCCATTTCACTCAAATTTGAAAGAAGGGCGGCTTTTTTTAATATGTCTTGCAAATTGCGTGAGCAGCAATGCTGCTTTTTCCTATGTAGTCACCATTGTAGTTTTATCACTAGAGAAAGGCAAGTAGAACTTTCTTTTTATCAATTTTAAGAGGTGGCAGTTAGCTAGTTTGTATTAGAGAGTAAGTTCTATTGCTTGATCAGATAGTAAGGAAACATGGGAAGGAGCTGGGTGCATGAGAAGAGCTCTGCGTGTAAAGGAGATGCTTGTGGGGGGCAAGGGTACTATGGTGAGGGAGAGGCATTAGGCAGGCTGTTGATGTTTTGAAAAACGTAGATTATCAAGTGAGAAGAAATAAGACTGTTAAAACCATATAAACTGATCCCAGAACAGAGGAACTAGCTGTTTGCAAAATAGCCATTTTGCAATTGAAAGAAATGCTCTGTTTACAAAATATCTTAAATTGGATGTTTCTACTGGGCTAGTCAACGATGTGGGATATGATTGACCCATCTTTTCAACTTTGCTTCCAGTTGCCTTTGCTTCTAGTGAGGCATAGCTATTAAGGTATGCTTTTCCTTAATTCAGAACTCCCAATAATTACATATGAGTAACCGTTAGATCACTCTTTATATCAATTTGAGACCTATTTATATTTTTGAACTTGATAGAGAAAGACATGCTTTGTTAGTGTTCTTAAAAATAGAAACAAATTCTGCTCTGCTAGGGTAGAGCTCCGTAACTTTTTCTCGGAGTACTTACGGCTTTTGCAGAGGTCATCAAGAGGGCTGCTCTACTTAACTTGAACACTGACTGGAACCATTTATCCTGCCCACATGAATTTAAAAAAAAGTATATTGGCAGCTTCTGTTTGAGGAGAGTTAAACATAGCAGTACAGAAAACATTATTTGAGCAAGTGACCTAGAGTTCTCTTCGTAGCAGGTACCTTACTTTGCTAACTTAATGCTTTTTCTTCTACTATTTCAAATGATAAGGTGAAGTTATGAGTTGCCTACTTAGGGTGTGTGGAGCTAATTTAAAGAAAACTTCTTCTGTTTAATGTTGCTTGTGTGGATTTACATGTTATGAGTGGCCATCAGCATACTGCCTGAACAGTTTGAGGGTGTCTTTACTTGGAATTAATATGCAGCATAGTCTTGAATTTGCAGAGCTTCTACCATAGATACCTACTAGTTTGTGGAGTTCTCAGTACACCCATGTAGCATTAATTCTGTATTAATAGCTGAAATTTATGCTTGCTATATGTAGTTCTGTGATCCTTATATAATTAGAAATGCTAGCTTTGTTCATGGTGATTGTATTATTATCCACTAGATTTGTGTAAGTACAGGGAAAAGAGTACTTCAGAAACAACTGTCTCTTTATTTTTGTTTTAGTGTTGTTCGTGTTCTGTTCTTCCATTGATGGCTTTTCTGTTTCAGGGAGTTTAGATTTTCTGAACAGAAAAGAAATGGATGTCAACTGTATACTATTTTCTAATCTAACATGTGAACACCTGTAGTCCTGACAGTGTCCTTTTTGAAACCCAAAGCCTAGTAAGGGGCTGCAAGGATGTACCCCACTGTTCAAAATATCTTGGAACAATATTTTTGAACTGGAATTACCAATGTGTAGCTGCTTGGAAAGAAACTGGCAGAACATCAGCTATCCAAGCTAAGACTGCTTTTTGCTCATTGTGAATCTGCATCGAGGAGGGGGAGGAGATTACTTCTTACTTTCAGGTTGGAACAATGGCAAAAATCATTATTTTTCTTTGATTTGACAGTCTGCCAGCTTAAGTCCTTGAAACTTGTAGCTTTCCATGTGTTTTAGCAGGACGTGTCAAGCCAAGTTAGCATTTCATTTTTGAAGTAAACATTTTCAGTGGCTGAACTTTCAACATGAATGTTCAAAGCAGCAGCTTAAATAGAGTCCTAATCTCTCTCTTCGCAGCCAGAACCCCACAGCTGATTAATATATAGGCTTCAAATTCAGATTTCTCTTCAAAGTAGCTGTTGTAAGGTCTCAATATCATGAGCAGAACAAACCAGTGCTGCTGGGGAAGGAAGCAGTCTTACCCTGGATGCTGCTTCCTCCCTTCTCATCCGCTCCTCCCTTGTGTTAGTATGAATGTTTATAAACAAGTCATAAATNAGAACAAACCAGTGCTGCTGGGGAAGGAAGCAGTCTTACCCTGGCTGCTGCTTCCTCCCTCCTCATCCGCTCCTCCCTTGTGTTAGTGTGAATGTTTATAAACAAGTCATAAATGAGATGGAATAAATGATTGAGACTTTTTTTGAGAGTTCTTTTTAGTCTGGATCAGTTCCTTGAGCTGGTTGACTGAGCAGCTATACGGCGTGCAGGCCACCTTCTGCACCAGCACAGGTGGCCAGGAAGAGGCTGGTGCCATTTCTTTCAGTTGCAATGCTGACTTATGCCAATTTTGTGTGTTGTTGGAATTACAGCTCGATATTGTTTACCTCTTTTTGGCAGGTTTAAGTTTTGATTTGGGGTTCTTCTCCCTACGCAACTGCACTTCCAAATTATCAGAGCCTGCTAGGAAAAAAACAGTAGTACTTTGCCGTATTAAGGCTTTCGTGAACACTTGAGACACTTGGCCTCTTAACTTTGTCTAGTTAAAAAAAANTTTGATTTGGGGTTCTTCTCCCTACGCAACTGCACTTCCAAATTATCAGAGCCTGCTAGGAAAAAAACAGTAATACTTTGCCGTATTAAGGCTTTCATGAACACTTGAGACACTTGGCCCCTTAATTTTGTCTAGTTAAAAAAAACCAACTAGCAGCCACCTCTTCCTTTAAGCCCTCCAAATCAGTTCTTCAAGCTGTCTGTCGTGAGCACATTTTTGTGTGTGTGTGTGTAGAAAAATGCATGGTTCCACTTAAACCAATGTATTCCTTGGGGTTTTTTTAAGAAAAGTTGTCTCTAGTAGTACAGTAGTAATTTATTATTTCTGGAATGTGTAGTGGAAGGGAGGAAGTTGCTTTGTAATCCTTAGCATTGCCCTTTTTTCCTTCCACAAGTGGGTTACTTTAAACGGTAGGTGTTTGCCAGCCTTATTCATTTTGACTGAATAAGGTTGAGGCGTGCTTATGTGAGCAGCTTTGTTAGTGCATCCCTAGGAGCAGTAGCCTATAGCAGGCGTTTGGCAATGTGCAAATTGGACATTAACCTCTTCAGCAAGCATACCTTAATGGAAGCAAATGTCTTTAATAATGGAGTCTCTTGTCACTGCTAAGTGAATCATTTTAAAGTAAGGAACAATCCACATAGAAGTAAAAGAACTGTAGAGACACTGCACTTCTACCTCCGTGGTCCAAGGGATGTTCTGAACTAAATGTGCTAGCCTGCTTGCCTGTGTATGCTTGTGCTAGCATTGCACTAAACAGTGTGCAAGGAGCAGAGAGGCTGTGATTTGTCTCCCTCCCCTCTTTTCCCTCCCCTTCAGGTTATTGGGGTTTCTGACTTGTAAGAATTGTCTGGGTTTTGTTTTCCTTCAATGTTTTGTCCTTGTTATCTTTCAATGTTTTGAAGCTATCATCATATGAAAATACCAAAACAAAGACCCTAGTAGATTTTTGTTTTTGAAATAAGCGTACTATACCTGTTTTGTAAGGTGTCATACATTATGCAGTGTTTCAGCTTTTGTGAAGGTGGTACATTTTGGCGAGTCAATATTTTGAATGTAATTTACCATATCAACTAATTTTTAAATTGNATTTACCATATCAATTAATTTTTAAATTGGGTAACACTGTGAGAGTGAAGCAAGTGTATTATCTTTAGGAGAGGGCACAACCTTGGCTTTGGTTGTTCCTCCTAGGAAGTCACAGTCGAAAGCTCTGGCTACATCTTGTCACACTTCTGGAAAGAGTGGTCTGAGTTTTCACAGTAATCTATTAATATGTGGTGTTTCAGGATTACAAACAGGTTGTAACTGTTGCCTTTATTTAAATCATATTACATGAATGGTTTTCTTAGCTCTCTTTGTAGCTTTATCATTTGTGCACTCAGAATACTTGAAGACTACACTTATGCAAACTTCATGGCTTTGAATGTCTCTAAACTTATTACAAGTGGGAATACAGTGTTAAAATACTACTGGTCATTGCTTCTGTAATCCCTGTAGGGTGCTTACTATTGTTATTTTTTTTTAAGATAACTTATGCCAATTTATAGTAGATAGAAATTCTTTTTGTTTAAAAAGATTGTTTTAGGAACATTAGTATCACTTTAATTTTTCTGAGAAAATCTACAAATTGATGAATTCACTTTGTGCATTTTGATGGAATTGAATCTATTTTCTGTTTAAGCTAAAGTAACCGCTGGCAGTGCTCCTTCGTAAAACTGGGATGGCTTTAGGGCCAGTTCAGAAGTAATTTGTACTTTGTCAACCTTAGCACTGCCACAAGAAATCTGTGAAACCACACGTCTGTTGCAAGTTGATTTAAACTAATTTAAAATTGCTAGATTGAATATTAAATACTTTACCAATGACTCAAGTTTTATTCTAACACGAGGTTGAGAGGTTTAACTGAGACAGTCACCCAAATTCAAGAAACCGTTTTCCATTAGTGAAGGATGGTTCCCAAAGCAGCCACTCCGTCCTGGAGCCACTGGGCAGCTTGTCCAACAGGCTGTGTTAGCTGGCTGGCAATGGTGATGTGATAGCCGGTACGTTGACTGCTCATGTTTCTGAGCAGAACTGAGGAATAATAGTGATGTATAAAGTTAAGATTAGTACCATTAAGCATGAAATTTCAAGATAAGCTTCTGCTTCCTTTTTGTATTTTTAATGAGTTAAAATGGTTAGCGTGCAGCCCCTTTGCCACCTGTGCCCAGTAAAACAGCATTACTGGTTTTATTTTGGAATGCAAGTGTGTCTTCAGAAGCCTGTATGACCTAATGTTTTATGTAAGGCTTTATTTAAAATTGTATAGCCCTTACTCTAGCAACTTTACCTTTCATTTGCTCTCTTAAGGCCTTGCTCTGAATCAATTATAGTATGTTTTACTGTCTTGTGTTTGTAGACTTGCTAGGAACTTAATGGGGAAAAAAGAAATGGGGATAAACATTAAAGTTGCAAAAGAACTTTACTTTTGCTTTGATCTTCATTTTGTACTGAGATTTTGTACCTGTAGTTCTGCTTGCTGGAAAGATTACTTTTACGGAATCTTTCAATAGTAGTAGTACGGCCTAACTTTAAAAGCATTTCAGCAATTTTAGTGCTTCCAGGGGTGAATGGAAACTAATCATATTTACTTTCTGACACTACTCTGGAATTTCTGCCTAGGAATATTAACTTCTAATATTTAACTAGTGACTACTCAACCCCATAGGTCTTTATTCTAGTAAATATACATCATATTTGAATATTTTTCTTCCTGTTCTGCATATGAACTTATATTAAAAGTTCCCAATGTTTTCTGTTAACTCTTACTGCTGTCCTGGGCTTGGTTCTAGTGTGGAGAAGCAAATTATTCTCCTCTGTCCTGTTACTGTTAGATTTCTGACAGTGGCGCGAGCATACTAAATCCCTCAACTCCTCTTGGATTTCTGAAACACAATGATGATTATTTTAGGGAAGTGCTGACCTACTCTTTTTAATAAAGAACTTGTCTTGTATTCCACTTACTTTCCCATTTTTAGAATCATGGTTCATATTCCTCTTGCTTCACAATCATATAACATCCTTGTGGCAAGTACAGCAGTTGCTTACCTGGAAAAGTAATATTAGAAAAGTGTGTATTTTTAGCTGCCTTTTGATGTGATGTAGCAGCTGGAAACAAGGAGGAGAGGCAGTATGAGGTGATCTAACGGCGCTGCCAACCACAACTTGGGAACCACTGCTTTGGACTTGAGACCAAAATGTGGGGAAACCATTTTTACAGGCCTGAGTATGCCCATTGTGCCTGGCACTTCAGTGATCCAGATGCTGTGGCTTCGCTCTTGGTTCTCAAAAGCTTCATTTGAGGGTCCTCCCCTGGACTCTATTTGACAAAGATTGTTAATGGATGAAAAAGAAAGTTCTGTGAAGCTTTTTGTTTATGTTAATATGCACTAAAAATCTGTAATGAGCAGGCAGTTCCATGCACACATTTTAGATGTAATTAGTAAAATATCCCTTTGATACCAGTGACTAATTGTAAGTATCTAAAATAAAAGCTATTATATCAACTAACAAAATTTTAACAAAAATACTGTTTTTTTCTCTTCATAGTAATCATGTCCACAGCTCAGAGAAGGAATCTAGCAAGTTCATGTTGAAGTGTATTCTCAAGACAAGATACAGTGATTCGTATGCTTTTCTGGGTAAGAAGAGTATCCATATTCTCTTGAGTGTGACAAGAAGTACTTAACCTTTTAAATCTAACTTCTGAAAAGTACAGTCAAGCCAGTATGGTGGAGGTTTTGTGGGTGAGGGGTTTTGTTGTTTGGTTTTTTTCTTTGTTCTTGAGGCTTTCTGGGCAACTGTAGAGAAATCTCCACCCATCTAACAGTCTAAAGATATTCTAGACTTAATAGTGCAAAGAAGAGCAATAATGAGCAATTTTAGAATAAGACACACCACTGAATAGTGTATGACTGGTTAGAAAAGTAGTTACAGTTCATTGTCACAAAGATGTGTACTGTTTCTAGCCTGATTTCTCAAGGGATTGGAGGTTATACACTCTCTTCCTTTTCCCATCCCAAAAATTTTAAACATCTCTGTGACTAGGAAGAGAGAGAAATGTGCAACTTGAGAGAAAAGTGGGTTGAAGTCAACCTTATATATACACTGTGTTGACAGACTGGGAGCCAGCAAACATATGCTACCTTCTGGTCAGTGTGGATATTCTGACACACCACAAACAGCTATGATTATTGCGATGGCATGATACGTGGTTGTATGATTCCTACAAATCTGTATGTGATCTGACTTTATTAGTTCTGCTGCTCTTAAAACTCCCCCAGCTCCTCAGCTTTGTCCAAACAACTCTAGAAAAAACAATTTTAGGATTTTTTTTTTTTATCAGGAAGACTCATTTGCTCCTTTGCTTATACACTTTCAATTTTATGTATGCACAGATCTCTATAGCATCTTCTACATACAATGTTTCTCTGCAAGCGTCTCCCTCCTTAATAACTGCTTGGGTGGTGTTTGGATTGTCATTAGCACTGTGTTCTAGGTAACTTATACCAGTAGTCTCTAGAGTAGTCTCTAGAGACCGCTAAGGCCTGATTTCCCCACTTCCCTGCAACCACACTAAATTCTTAAGGTTTTATTTTATGCAATTAGATGTAGATACCTAGCTTGCTGGGTTTGCTGAAGTATCTGTGGAGGGGATGGGGAAGAAAGCTCTTGCTCCTTTTGTTTTCTGTTCCTATAACAGTTAGGTGTTCCGTTCATTATCCTTCATGATTTTCATGTAAGCTACACCTCTGACTCTTCTCCAGTCTCAGTGGATTCTTACAGCTGTGCTTCTATCTTAAGGGACTTCTAGACTGGTTCACTAGAGTATTGCTTACTTGTTTATCATCCACATTATTTCATGAGACTCAGTGCATTCAGTCATTGCTTCGGGTTCCTTTCTAGCTGTGAAGAGAAAAAGAACTGCAGCAACAGAGGAAACATATTATTTTGAAGCAATGTTCCAAAGAACAGAGCAGTTTCCTTTAAGAGTTAAATTAGATAAGGTGACATGTTTTAGTCCTTTAAGTTTAGCGGTTCTCTCAGAACTTAATTAGATCTAATTTAGCTTGGCATTGCCTGACTTTTTTAGTACAGAATTAGCCTGTTTCTCTCTGTCCTAGGGCAGTCATGTGTTTTTGCCAGTCTTGTTCCAATTATCAAACTCAGTTTCTAAAGAAGTATTTGCAGAATACACACTGCTAATGTTTTTATCTTTTTACTGTATCTTCGTGATTCACCGTCATCGTGTTTCTGCTGCTGAGCTGCTTTCTTTTTAAGTGCTCTTACTAAAGATAGAAAAGATCCTTGGGCTCTTTCATTCTTCTGTATCTTAAGTAATAAAGCCAGACAGGTTTTTTTAGATGTTTCATATGTATGGCTTTTATTAATATATCACAGACTTCATAATTCTGAAATTCTGCTAATGCCTTCCTGCCTTTCCTTGTCTTTTGGTGATTGCCTCATCTAAGAATGCTGAGTACTTTTTTTCCCCCCTAAATTTCTATTTTTGTGCTAATTTTTTTAATCTTGTCAGTTATAGCTTGGGATTTATCTGACCTGTGGCTGGAGCTTTCGCTTTTAGATGGTGTATCTAGACATTTGCACTGCACTTGTTGGATTTCACTAACTGCTCTCTTAGTTTGGGGTGACTTGAATAGTTCTTTTTCAGGGTTTGTTTTTACTGCTACTTATTGGAAGCTTATCAGGGAGTGATACCTTACCTGTAACTTACAAATTCTTCCTACATAACTATATAAATGCTAGGGCACTTTTTCAAATCTAGTGCGTTCAATTAACAGTTGTGTTGTGTCTATAACTTCATTGATAAATGAAGATGTATCCTCATTTTTTTTAAACTGTGTTTTTATTTTAATATTTCTTCTCCTCTTGAATTTAGATAACGTAATCCATGGATAAAGTGGGAAAGATGTGGAACAATTTCAAGTACAGGTGCCAGAATCTCTTCAGTCATGAGGGTGGAAGCCAAAATGAAAATGTAGTTGTGAACTCCAGTAGTTGTTCATCTGCTAAAGAGAAAGCTCTCCAGATAACTGATTTGGCTCAACAACAACCCAGCAATCCTTTGAGAGAAAACATTGCTTTGCAGTTAGGTTTAAGTCCTTCAAAGAACTCGGCAAGGCGGAACCAAAACTGTGTCACAGAAATTCCTCAGATTGTTGAAATAAGCATTGAGAAAGAGAACGACTCGTGTGTCACCACAGGAGCTAGGCTTGCTCGAAGGGACTCTTATTCTCGGCATGCTCCTTGGGGTGGGAAGAAGAAGCATTCCTGCTCTACCAAAACACAGAGCTCCTTGGATACTGAAAAAAGATTTGGTAGAACACGAAGTGGTTTGCAGAGGAGGGAGAGAAGGTATGGGGTGAGCTCTGTCCATGATATGGATGCAGTATCAAACAGGACAGTAGGTAGCCGTTCTCTGCGACAGCGTCTACAAGATACTGTTGGGCTCTGTTTTCCCATGAGAACTTACAGCAAACAGTCCAAGCCTCTGTTTTCTAACAAAAGAAAGATCCATCTCTCAGAACTAATGCTTGAGAAATGCCCTTTTCCTGCAGGCTCAGATCTGGCTCAGAAGTGGCATCTGATTAAACAGCACACAGCGCCTGTGAGTCCTCATTCAACCTTTTTCGACACATTTGATCCTTCCTTGATTTCCACAGAAGATGAAGAAGACAGGCTCAGAGAGAGACGTAGACTTAGTATTGAAGAAGGGGTTGATCCCCCTCCCAACGCCCAAATACATACTTTCGAAGCTACAGCACAGGTTAATCCATTGTATAAACTGGGACCAAAGTTAGCCCCTGGTATGACTGAGCTGACTGGGGACAAAAACATAACACCTCCAGGGAACTGTGACTCTGAAGAGGACACAACAACACTTTGCCTGCAGTCACGCAGGCAGAAACAGCGTCAGATGTCTGGAGAGAGCCACGGCCATATCAGCAGACAGGGGGCTTGGAAAGTGCATACTCAAATTGATTACATCCATTGCCTTGTGCCAGACTTACTTCAGATCACAGGTAACCCATGTTACTGGGGTGTGATGGACCGCTATGAAGCAGAAGCACTTCTGGAGGGTAAACCCGAAGGCACTTTTTTGCTCAGGGATTCTGCGCAGGAGGACTACCTCTTCTCTGTGAGCTTCCGTCGTTATAACCGATCGCTACATGCACGCATTGAGCAGTGGAATCACAACTTTAGTTTTGATGCCCATGATCCCTGTGTGTTTCACTCCTCCACTGTTACAGGGCTTCTGGAACACTACAAAGACCCTAGCTCTTGCATGTTCTTTGAACCGTTACTTACTGTATCTCTGAACAGGACTTTCCCCTTTAGTCTGCAGTATATCTGCCGGGCAGTAATCTGCAGGTGCACTACGTATGATGGAATTGATGACCTTCCTCTACCCTCAATGTTGCAAGACTTTCTAAAGGAGTATCACTATAAACAAAAAGTCAGGGTGCGATGGCTGGAGCGGGAACCTATAAAAACAAAGTAAATGGAAATCGGAATAAGCTTCTAGAATATGCTTTTGTGTGTGTGTGTTACAGTTTAACTGCAGCGAGCGCACCAACAATGTCTAGCTTTTCTGCAATATCCTATTTAAGCTGAGTGTTAGTATCCTGTCAGATGCTGCCTGCTGTTAATCAAACTAAGTTGTAATGCCTCTTGGAAACAATAAGCAGACACAATTCTGCACGTTTTTCATTAAGGCCTAATGAAAATATTTTTGCTAATTTCTAAATATTTTGTTTCCCTTTTATAGCTGTAGTAATTGGATGAAGAAACTATGAGGCATTTTCCATGGGGCATTCATGTAATGCTAATAAAGAAATGCTTTATTAGAGGAGCATTTTTGCTAATATTTGAAGTATTTTTTTAAAATTATCTTCTTGAAAACTTTCCACTACTCAAAGTGCTAATTTAGCTCACAAACGAGTTTCCAAATACTAGTGAATGAGAGTATTTTCTTTTAATGAAGAGCAGTTCATTAGAAGCAGTCCATTAAGAGTTAATGGTATTTTGATGCGAACAGATGAATCATGCTTTTCTCAGTGTATAAGGTTTCCTAATCATTAAGACTTGAATATGCCTGCTCAGTACTGTAATTCTATTTTAAACACTTGGAGATTTAAGTGGCATTGTTAGCAAAAGTAATACTGTCTTGGACAGTTAAATACCTTCCAGTGTGAATTACTGATTCAGTGGCATTTAGATTATTGCTATGACGCAAAAAGTTGTGTTTTTTTCTAAAACAGAATTTGGTGGCCTGACTGTTCATAACTTACAATGGAAGGTAGTAGTCCGGAGAAAAAATGTTTAATTATTTAAAGTCGTCTGATATTTTTATGGAGAAAATGACAAGTGGTTGAATTATTATAATCAGAATACAAAATCTGACATGTCTGAAATAAATGTCAGGTTTCAAAGGTACTGTTACACTTTACTTGTAAATATCTTTCCATTTGCGCTTTTTAAAATGTTTTAAAGTAATATGCACTGATTATAGTTTCAACAGATTACTTGGAAACAGGATTCTAAGTTCTGTTTGCTTATTTAATCGGAGATGGAACCTAAAATAGTTCTGTCCTGGACATTTTTGCACTAAAATTTTGTTGGAATGCCCTGACCCCTGTTTAATGTTTTGTACCAATTATGAGTGCTCCCTAGTTTCTTTACCAGCTGCTACAGTATGTTATTACTTACTTCTCTATGGCAGTGACCTGTGCGAGGTAGGGAACATTTTGGCTGCAAGTACAATAAACGTTATTCTTGTATGCTACACTAACCCTTCTATTGATGTATTTTTCTGCTTGCTGTGCCTTGTTCTGGCTTTTTGTGCTAATAAAGTACAGTATGTTCAGTGTTATACTTGTATATCTGCTCTGTTTTTATATATTCACGTAACTTGTAGCAGTTAACTGATTTTTTAATAGGCTTTTCTTAGTCCTTAGTATAGGTAATGCACAAATACTGTGCAGCTGAATATTGGTTGGTCAGCACACCATATTCCTGGTTTTTGTTACACGCTTATTGGAAACCTAACAGTGTACGCTGTTGAATAATGTTTCTGTAGTCACTGCAAAGTAATGGACTTGTCTGCAGGCATAGAGTATTTTAATTTTTTTTGTAACGTAAAGGATAAATGTTAAGCAAAAAGTATTCTAAAACATTATTGATCCCCTGTAATGGTTGCTGAAGGTGTTTCAGCTTGTTATATAGCTAACTGCTAAGCTTATTGTTTTGATACTCCCCACTGAGTAAGGGATGATTATTCCTGTAAATTGACAGTACAGCAGTGGCATTTGTTCACTTTTAGACTATTTTAATAAATAGATGTACATGCAAACTGGCCAAATGTCCTGTTTTTACCAAAGAATACTGTCAATTTATGTTGGGGTATTTTTTTTAGTGAAAAACATAGAGTGGAGAGGTGCAATTTCTCTTTTATCGAATATTTATCCCAAGCTATGATAAACCAAAGTATTTGACAACTTCATCTGAACTTAGTGATGTATACATGTATGTTGGTAGAGCTTAAAACTTTTACGTCAACAGTGTTGTCGTTTTTCTTGAACTCCCAATGCACCTGGAGGGGAATGATTTAAATAATTTTGTAATGACTGGAACAGCACTACGTAGAAGCTCATATTGCAAGAGGTTAATCTGAAGCACCCAGAAAGCACTTTAAAACATGTGTTTATATGCTTGTGGAAAATTTGTGATCCCATTATGCATTCTTTGTAGTAGCATATATTCTTTCATGTGTTAAAAGACTTCAACTGTTAAAATGGAACTTTGTTTAGAATATGTAAATACTAAGTTTATGTAAGTATGTGTACAAACGTGCTAATGGTCACTTAAGTTTTGAATTGTGTGTGTGTCATTGGATATGCAACTCCTGGTTTAAAATCTGCGCTAAGCATAAAATAGGAAAAACAGTCACCAGCATGAAATTGCACCCAAGTGTACCTTCACTGTGTCGTTGTCACTGTTCCCTCAGTTGGATCTAAATTCCAGATGAGTTTACTTTAACTCTTGCTTTCAATATTAGTATCATACAGTCAACCTGCAACCGAGCTTTGTCCCAGTGTAGGGACCTGGTTTTTGTTTACACCCGTTGCAGTTGCTTGTCGTAAACTAGCTGATGAGATTCTAGCTGTGACATTATCAATGTGGTCAGGAATACACATTCATTTAATTTTTTATCATGTGGTGGAATCTTTGGAGAAAAAAAAAAATAAAAACCCCAAACCCTGATCTCAGAAAGTTTGCTCTTGCATTTGTGTAAATAGTCTTTATGGAGAGGATTTATTGTTCCCGTAAAACACACAAAAAAGGAATGATCTATTTCTCTACAACTTTTTTAAAGCTTTGCTTCACTGAAGTATACAGAATGACTTGCTAGTGTGCTTGTGCTAAAAATAATCACTTTTTAAATTATGGTAAACTTGAGTGTTGACTACTCAAGTCGCAGTGTATTTCTTAATGAATAAATTTATTTTCAATTCTAAAGGCAGTAAAACATTGGTATGTTGAGAATGCAAGTAGCTGATTCCTCATTTCTGTTTGAGGAGTATGCTTTAACATTCTGATTTTGTTTAGAAAATCTTGTGTCATCTTCAAAAGAAGTGCACAAACCACTGATTTGAATTTATTTTTTTTAACAATAGAATGCAATGTAATAAGGTATGCTAGCATGATTCCGATCTAATCTGGTTACATGACAGAGAAGTATGAGCCTCAATCTTGTAAAGTGTTCTTTCAAGGTGATTCTCATTTCTGCAGAAAGGGCTATAGAAAGGGCTTACTTGGTGGGATTATTTTGCAAAAACCATATCTTTGACCATATTTGAAGAGAACAGGGCGGTGGTGCTATGTGGGAATTAAGATCTTTGAACACTTAGCACAACTTAGTGGTTTTGTTACGTATAAATACACACATCATTATACTCTAGAAAGTCAGCAACAGCTCTACTTTACAAAGATACAGACATTAAAATTATTTTAATTTCCGTATAACACGTTATCTAACACTGTTCTATTTACACGATAATTTTCCAATGTCATTAATGCATTGACATACAGCGCACGGAGGTGTTTTATTCTATAAGTGGATCATTGTTTGTGGAGCAGAATTACACTTAAAAAAAATCAGGGTAGTAAATCCAAGTCGTTTTAGAAATCTATCTTTATGTCCCCATGGAATTGGAGAAAAGTAGCTATATTATATTTTGACTATATATGAGGATCTACAGGTTGGTTGTTTTTTTTAAAAATAGGTTTTAAAGGCATAACCCTTCTGAAAATACTCGTAAAGACGTGGACACTTGTGGTCCAAATAATTTGCTTGTCAAAGTGAAACTTCTCTAAAGTTACAAAGCCATGTTTTGCATTTATGTACTTGAAATTTGGTGTGTATTTGAAGACTTCTTTCTTACAAAACAATAGTCTTTAAATGAGAAGCATACAGTCTTTGAAAGACCTGTGTATCCATAGCGTTTGATAAGATGAATTCAAGCCTTTGCTAGATGTCATCCTGACAGTCACATCCTTAAGCTCATCTTTAACTTTAAGGGTCTGCACTGTTTAGAAACAAGCAAAGAGTCTGAATATCTGTGATACAAAACCAGTTTGCTTTAGTCTCTGTGTGCAAGCCAAAATATTTGCAGAATGCTTTAAAGCTTGTCTCTGCTGCAAAGCTGCATGTAAGACTGAAGCTGTCAAGTCAGAATTTGCTGAGTACCAGAGAGATGAATCCGTAGGGAGCATGGTTCTTTCTTTTTTTCAAAGTGATATCGAAATACAGTATTTAAAAAAATATTAACTGAATCTTCCGTCATTCTTTCTAAAATAACAATATCTGTCTCATTTTAAAAATTTTTAAATGTGTTTTAAAAACACATTTAAAATGATGAAATTGCTTTGAGTCTCATTTTCCTAAAGGGTTATTGTAAAATGATCATGTATGTGCCAAACCTTAGTCTGCGAGCATCTGCATAACCCATGTACGTATGTCAATAAGATGCCTCCAAGCATGTGTGCATTCATGGTCTTTCTTGAAGCTGCCTGAAGTATGCCAATATGGTGAGCATTAATATACTGGTATTTTAAAAATTCTCTCTCTGACTTTCTGTCTGTGCATGGCATACATTGCAAATAAAAAGACTATTTTATTTGTATCTTCAGCTGTATTTGTATATTGTAGCCCATTATTGGTGTTTGTTTTCCTGCTATTGCCACGCTTGCCTAAACAGTTGTCTCCTGACTGACCACAGGAGAATTTTTGTTCATAATTGCTTTTTTAAAAATCTTACAATAGACAGAAATCAAATCGGTTGGCTTTTAAAGCGTTAACTCTGGTCATGAAACATGGTATAATGCTCTACCTCTTCACAATATTGATGTATGAAGAATCATTTAGCTTGACCATGGATTGCGTCTACCAAATGTAGTTGACTTAAAATATCTGAATTTAATGCCTTTTTTTTTTTTCATTTTTAATGAAAATGCTGCTTATGAGGGCTTTGCAAAGAAAAAGCTTTGATGTTTTCACAGGATGATACATGAAGCAAACGTTTTTCAATGAGGTAAGGGTCTCTGGAAGATTCTTTTAAGCGGTTTCCCCTTCTTACTATGTCTTATATCAAGACTCTTTAAAAGAAAAAAACAAAACAAAACAAACCACCAAACCCACCTCCTGGTGACTTTAACCTTACAATCATTTAAAGAATGAAAATAAATGTGTTGCTTTTACTTAATTTGCTTGCATGTTGCTGTACTGATTTCAGAGTAGTTGCTTTAAGAAGGAAATTTTAAATCTGTTATTTCAATGAAGCATTGCCATTTCTTATTTTTATAAAATATTCCATTTGCAAAAATTGCATATCAGTAGGATGTTAACCTGATACTGTCTTTAAATTGTTATCAAGGTGACTATTGTGTGTGTGCTTTTCAAGCTGAATAAATGTTCACTTTGTAAATTTGCATTAAAGCTACAGCTGTTAAGAGCTAGGTTGCTTAGAGCCAACACGATGTATTTATGAGCTGAAGCTCCTGGTGCTTGACTTTTTTCTTGTCATCTTTAGACCCAAAAAAAAAAACCCAACGTAATTGTGTATGTGTGATATAGCTAATGTTGCAAATGTCCTTGTTAAGCACACGGCTACACTGACAAGCAGAAACATATCTGAACTTGCTTGTCTGGAGCAAAGCAACCTCTGTGATTTCTCAGCAGGAGTTGTACCTTGGTGGCACGTTGGCAAAGAGGGAAGCAGAACTGGGTTTTGTTCTTCTCGGAGCAGCTGTTAAATTGAACACGGTGTGTGTTTCCTGTGCGATAAGGTATATTAACTTTTCAGAGCCCTGAGAATTCTAACAGCTTTTGGAAGATACAAAAGTACTTGGCTGCTTTGTCACTTCTTGCTTTCGTACTTGTAGTTTTGCAAAAGCATGAAGAGATGTATTTCTTAAAATTGAATCTATGTAGTCACCAACTGTATAAGCACTACTTTGTAATATCTTTATGGAGATAGCACATTCCTACACGATTATATTTAAACTGTTTTGGGAGAATGAATAATGACACTGTGGGCACAAATTAATTCAGATTGCACTATAAACTTTCTTACCAGAAGCCTTCATTCTTACAAAAAACTATGCGATCCCTGCGCAGAAAAAAACTGTAGCTTTGGTGATGTGCTGTGCTCTTTGNGAAAAAAACTGTAGCTTTGGTGATGTGCCGTGCTCTTTGGTAGGTGTCCAAAAAAAGCGGCACCCAGACAGTCCCTGGACCTCTTCCTGACATTCCAGTTGAAGGGGCCCTGGCAGGCCTGCTGGGCACTCGAGGAGTTGGCCGGCAAGCATGCCCTGCGGAGCGGTGCCCAATGCCAGAGCCTTCTGTACGCCGCTGGTTTAGGGCTCCCTTGCTTAGATGGTTTTTAACCCACTGCAGCTTAAATGTTTCTCCGCCCTGCCTAATTTGTCTTTGTTATCTGGTTGCCAGACTGTCTTGCATCTTAATATAATAAGAAAATAATGTGATTTATGGCTACCCAACCCATGTATTAAGTAATAGATGGCTCTGTCTTAATAAATGGGGTATAAAATACTATATTGTTTTCTTCCTATATTTGTTTGGGAGCAAAAAGTTGTGGTTTTAATGAGTTTATTTTAAGTCTATACTGTAAATACATATTTTTACAAATATTTAGTTGTCTTATGTGTCAAAGAGATAAGTAGTTAAATGAAAATAATCAGTAACTGGTGTTTATTCCTGTCCGTTTCTGTTGCATCTCAAATACTTGAGTGAAGAGATCCAGAGACTGATAATTATCATCTTTAGAAGTTTTATCACACTCAAATTCCAGCAAGCTTTTAATTTAGTGAGTTTTCACTTAAGCCTCAAGGGTTTTTCTCCCCAGTTGTGGGCTGAGTACACGTTTTTGTGACATGAACGTATGTATTGTAGAGCATAGCCCCCACTAGCACAAACTAAGGAACAGATGTAGCTGTCGTCCTGTAAACTGAGAGAGTTTTTCCTTTGCGCCTGATGGGAGCTACTCCTGAAGCAAATCAGTGCAAACTCAACAGATGATGAAAACTGGGCAAAATGCTGCTGGTGAGGAGTTATAGCTGGGCACGACAACGGCCATGTGACAAGCTGAAAAAATATTGTGGGCTGCTCTGCAGAACTATTTCAGGCTTCTTGATTTGTTAATTATATATTTTCTAGAGCATTGCTCCTAAAAATACGTTTAGTCTAGGCTTCTTTGAAGTCTTTATCTCTCATCACTAGTGAACTAATAGAAAACCAAAACCCTGAAAACAAAACTGTGGGGTTTTGGCTGCTTTGTATAGACATTGCCTTTGTGGTTTTAGCTTTATTGAAACATGCAGAAGGTCAATTGTCTTAAACTCGGCTAAAATAAAACCAAAATTGATTAGTAAATTATACTTATGGAAATTAATTTATCTATTATAGTGGTGTGTTTGAAATATGAAGCTCTAATTCTGTTAAACTTATGGCAGAGATCTTCATTCATAACATTGAATGATAAAGTATTTTGAGTCTTTAGATAAGGAAGATGCAGGCACAATAATATTTTGAAAGGGTTTCAAAACACCAGGTGGTCTGAAGCTAAGACTTCCAGAATCAGTCTCTTCTGTGTCACTTTCCCTAGAGGAAGGAATTTTAGGAGTCCGTCTCAGAAAGCTGTTTGTGTTGTGACTTTGCAGGATGTCAAAAGTACATCGGTATCTAGACTAGAATATATAGGTATATAGAATAAATACAGGAGAGGCTCTAGAATGAACATGGCTGGCCACACTAGTGCGAGTTGTGCAGAATAGAATATGTACCTGTAGTGGTGTTCCTTGGGCTTCTAATTCTCCACACAAGCATCTATTTGGTCACCCAGATCAAATGCTGAGAAGCAACACCAGAGCTTTCCACGCAGTAGAGATTCCGGGACCAACGTTACTGCTGTCCAACCTGGAGCACCTGCACAAACGCATTTGTAAGAAGGGTTTGTGGTGTCACTTCACCTCTGAAGCAGATGGTGGTATGAGGAGCATTAGAATGGCTCCACATCTGAGCTTCCTGACAGTCCATGGCATAGCTCAGGTGTGGGTGAAGTAGCGTGGGCATGACCTGCTTGTGAGAGTGTTCTCGCTTCGCTCTCCCATCAGGTGTCCTGTGGCATCTGGAAAGTCAAGGTTGTAAACCTTCAGTAGGAGTTCTGTAGTCTCTTCTTAAAACTTACCAAAATGAATTGAAACTACTATTTGTAGGATCTCAAATCTTCAGAATAGTGTTAGTTGTAGCTCTTGTCTGTTATGTTAGGAGCCATATGTAAATTCATCTCAGTTTTAAAAGTGGGGGACAGACTGTAACAAGGTCACAAAGAGCTGCTTGGAATTGGACTTGCTATATGTGGGGTAAGTTGGAACATTGCTGCTCGCGAGCTCGGGTTTCCCTTTAGTGAAAGAAGAATGATGATACTTGATCCGTTTGTGAACTACTTTGCGCTGTAGTGAGAAGCAGCATAATAGAAGAACTGAAGAACGTCTGTATTATTTGGCAATGTCTGACACCCTTCACTGAGTGGTACACCTGAGGTAGGTAAGTGTCCACTTTCAGTAACTTGGTGGTTTTGCTCATGTGGTAACTGACTGCTGTGGACACGATATGTAGGATGTACAGGTATGTAGGGTACTGAGTGCCATGTGCCCTTTATTTCCTAACCCAACCATTTGTCAAGCCATAGTTTGGATTTTCCCCACATAAAGTGGTATTTTCTCCTTGCAAACTCTGTTGTGGAGACACAGTTTTTGCCTCCTTGCTTCTGTCATTTTATTTTTTGTATCCAATCTGATAAGGCTGATAACCTGCAAGCAGTGTGCGAGGAGAATTTCCTGGCATGAGCCGATGAATTGCTGAGATTGCTATCATTCTGTACTCCAGAAGCACCCTGTTTTATTTATACACCATTTGTCTTCAGTTTCATTATGTGCCAAGAAGAAAAAAGCCAGACTTTTCCTTCAAGCGATTGCTTGTATAACCATTCATACTCTGGGCATGCAGATGCCCGATACTTAAGCCAAATACTTTTCTGCCCTAGCCATGTTGGTAAGGGTACTTTCCTTCCCTCCTCCCCAGCCTGGCACACATGTTGTGTGCTCTTGGTTGGAGGATGCTTTCACCCTTGTTCTTCTGACCGTCCAGTTGAGCCAAAGCTATCAAACTTTTCTTTTTAACTGAAAATTTGCTTTCTTGTCTTTGTGGGCATGGCTTTGCATAAAGGCTGTGGCTTTAAGCTGTTCCAGATGCGTTGGAGCCACTGCTGACCATCAGATGAGTACTGCCACTGTTTATGCTGTTCAGGAAAAGCCAGTGGGAAGCATTCTGTGAGCAGGAGTTTCAAGCCAAGAGTTTGCAAGAAGCATCAGCAGCTTCAAATATTTTTTTTTCTGGAAGATTTTAGCTTCATCTTGATTCCATACTTCAATGAGTCTTAATCCTTATGCCGGGTGACCTCAGCTACATTTTTTTTTTTTTACATTGGAGGGGAAAGGAAAAGAAGGGAAAAGGTACTTGTAAATAATTCCAGCACAAACTTCGAAAGAACAATTTCCAAGACTGGTATCTGTATCACTTTAAGACCTCCTGAATTTCTCAGGTGTCTGGTATCTCTCACAGGAATTCAAGACTGGCACCAGCTCCGGAGATACAGTTGCCTAGAAAAGTTTAGTGCCCTGAAACACTACTTGGCTGCGGCTCTTGGTAGATGCCTTGGAAGTCACTTTCCAGCAGGTCATCACTTACTGCACTATGTACTTCATTGACACTGGTGCCCTCCAGAGCTTGCTCTAGATCCTGGTTTCTGGCAGTTTAGGCCTTTTAACAGAGGTCCCATTTCTAATCCTTGTGCTTCTCTCGGGACCAATGCCACCTACTGAAACAGCCTAAGATGGTCTGAGGCTCTGAATGTGGCTCAGCCTTCCTTTGCTTCTTGGGAAGACCTATTGTAGGTGGAAAGAAAGGGCCAGGCACAAGAGTTGATCCCCATCTCAGACCAGACAGAGAATGGATCTCGTGGCCAACGCTGCTTTGCATCCCCTGCAGTTAGAGAGCTTTTACTACCCTTCTGCTGCCAGAAGTCTCAGGTTCGCAGGAGAAAACCTGGCTTGGGTCCTGCCTGAGTAAGCCTGCAGACTAAATCCCTCTGTCCTAACAGGGCCAGTTCTGGCATTCCCCTTGTCATGTGCGGGATAAGGGATTCTGCCCAGCTGCCTTGGGTAAGGGTAACTGAACAGGGCTCTCCTCAGGCTGCCTTTTCTAGAGTACAGAGATAATGCCTCTGCACCCGTATCACGAGAGATTTGCATTCAAAGCAGC
This sequence comes from Himantopus leucocephalus, assembly GCA_003993805.1. Lineage (NCBI taxonomy): Eukaryota > Metazoa > Chordata > Aves > Charadriiformes > Recurvirostridae > Himantopus > Himantopus leucocephalus. The sequence goes on along the minus strand of RSEF01000003.1, from coordinate 28,949,676 downwards.
GAGCTCCTTCGGTTTTGCATAAGCAGAATTTCTGCAGTATTATTGTCCCCTTCAGGTCATTCCAAAGGGCTCCTCTTGGTTTTCTCAAGACAACAGTCTAGTCTCATCATGTCCATTGTAACTCGAGTCAGTAATAGCTTACAATTTCTTTGTTTTGCTACAACAAGTTTTGTCAAAAATAACTAAGCAATTTACTAATCAGTAACATTGATCAAGTAGGCACTGATCAACATTGTGTTTCAGACCGGCTCACAGATCTTTAAATCAGCATCTCCGCTCAAAGCTCCATTCTTTGCCCTCAGTCCAAGAGTCACAGGGTCCTCAGTGTTAAATCATGGCTTTGCTTTTCTGTTGGGAGATACCCTAATTAACAGTAGAATGAATGCCAAAGCCAAGTAATTAGATTCTCTGCTTGAAGTTTAGTCATCTCTTTTCCTCAGGGACATGTTCCTCCCCTATGGTTCTGGCACGCTGTTTGGGGCCTGAGCTGCTTAGTTAAAAGTTTGTCCACAGCCATCTTTGCTGCTCAAATACTATTATTCCTCCCTCATCCTGCAACAGTTAGAAATCTTAAGGATTTAGAAACGCTTCCTTTCATTCTCTCTTAATTTTCCTCTCCCTATGTTATTGTAAAATCCCTTTCCTGAGGGGATATTTAGGCTGGTTTAGATGTCTATGAAGATCAGATTGCGGAGCCCATGGCAACCATTCTGATGGCTGTCATATCGATGAAAAGGATGAGCAACGCGTGCCCTTACTGCTGGCCCTCCCTATGCTGTCTCTGTTTTGACAAAACTACCTTTTTGCACTTGGTTAACTTTTCTATCTGAGGTGAATTTTGTTGGTGCTAATTACTCTGTTTCTTCCAAAACTGCAGATGTTCATGTCTGAAGCATCCCATTTTATCTTGGATATTGAGGAACCTTTTGGTTTTCTATTCAAACACTACGAAACTGCTCAGGAGGACCTTCTACAAGAGAAGTCCAGGGCTCAGCTATTTTATCTAGTGGTTGTGGTACTAGAGAGCTGGTTGTGACACCACCTATAACAAAAGTGAGAGGATGGAAATATTAAATGTGGTTAAAATACCACCCACCTAAGCTTGGACAGCTCCGATGGACTGGGCGAGGAAAGCAGCTACTTGGAACGGTGGTTGCATCTTTACTGAGGAACGTGCTGATATGGGGGCTTCCAGGTACGGTGTGGTTTCAGCAGAATGGTACCCTGCTCACCGCTCGCCGAAGGGCTGCAAAATACTTCACTGCGTTGTTTGCTCAGGTTCAGGGGGTAGCAGGGTTGTCTACCAAGTGAATAGCCTGTGTACATGGATGTTGCTCCTGGAAAAATGCCGCTTCTGTGACCTGTTCTGAAAAGCTATTTCATCAGAGTGACTTTAATGAGGGAGGAAATATATATGCTACATCTGCTCCAGACACAAGGTAAGCAAAGCGCACGCCGCTGGGTGTTGTGTAAATGGTTGCAGGAGTACTCCGATACATTTCAGCTGGGATGTAGCGAATATGTGCCTTAACAGAGAGATTTATACTTATTTATTTATTTATTTACTAATTTTCTGAAAAATTTCAAGCTTACTGAAGTCATACTTGAGAGTATGCTTTTCTGTGCCAAACCAACCTCTTTGCATGGAAAAGGCTGGAAAACTTGAAGCATATGACTTCACTTACAGCTTTTTGAACTAATCAGTAAATATGCAAAAGGAGCTTAAAACTTGCTTACAATATTTTCATGTACAGAATGACCTTCTGAAGCTGCGCATTCATTCTACAGCTTACTTAATCTAATGTATTTGTGCATATATATATATATATATCTCTCCAGCTTCCCTCCTCCCACACCTCACTGTGCGGTTGTTGTCGGTCAGCGTAGACATTAGGCGAAAGGCAGATGATGCACTCGGCGTGTTGCGTGATGGGTCAACAGGTATTGCAACCTGGGGGAAAAGCACGGGACTGGGATTCCTTCTGAGTTCTATGAGATTCTGGAAGTGCCAACCAGACCTGGACCGGCATGTCACCTGTGATTTTCTGTAGGGTAACGTTTAGATCTAAAAATATGGAATTTGAAGCTGCAGGTTTTGATTATTTATGTGTGTTGTCTTAATCGGTTTATTCTGCAGTGATTAAATGCTGTAGTTTGAGATAGGAAATTACTATGAGTTTACAATGGGGACTTAAGGGAAAGCTTTGAGGGAGTGTTTTGATTTATTTTGGGAACTTGAGTAATTAGAAATGGTGGACTGGGTTACGCAGCGCTGCCTATCTGTGTGGGGCTGTGGAGCGTTGGTAGGTTACCTTCTGGGGGGCACCCCGCAGCCCTAGCTGGGGAGGCAGCCAGCCTGTCAAGTTATTGCAGCTTTTGAGCTGCCTGCTTGCATGTTGTTTGCACGGAAGCCATGATGTGGGGAAGGTGCGTGCTCACCTCTTTCCTCAAAATGTCTCACAGCACGGACGTGCTGTTCCAGACCCTGGTCTGTGAGGCCACAGTTCTTCAGGAACACAGTTGTGCTTTGTTCCATGTTAGCATTAGGTCACTCGTCCAAATAAGAGATTTCTTGTTGTGTGTTTGCTGGAGGAAAGCCTGAGCCTCCATTATTCCTTGCTTACCACATCTGGCTTGGGACTCAGTGCTGTTTGGTGGCCTGTTACACTGCCTGTACTCATCCTCTGTGTCATATTATCACGTTATGGGCTGACTCAGCTGGCTCTTTGTCCTCAGCAAATTGGCTAGGATTGCGTTCCGGCGTTCCCTGTTGCTCCCAGGTCTTCTGTGGGTATTTACAGTCAAACCAACATATTTTGGGATGACACACATGATTGTCCTGGAACATGCTTGTCAAAAGCAGTCATACGTGGCAGCAGCAAAGGCCAAACGCTCAACTCACACTGTTATGGAGTGGAGGTGGGCGAAGGTTCAGCCTGGCATCTGCCAACATATGGAATGGGCTTTGGGAGACGTTGTAGGTAATTGTCATTTGTATAAATTTCTCCCTCAGGACACACCCCAAAGAGTTTTGGTCATGATGCCAGCGATCATCTCATGCAACAGAAAGGGTCTTCAGCCTTCCAAAGATGATTAAAACAGGTCACGCAAACATGAAGCATGGTAACTCACCTACACGTGTTATCACTTGAATGAGGTCCTATGTTTCCCTGTGCTTTGAGTGTATAATTATGACTAAAAATGTGGACATACTTAAAAATAAACTCGGAATTTTTTTTTTTTTTTGAAGCTGGCATGGAGACAAACAGTGTAAGTAATTCATTGCTTTTGCTTTCCTATAGTGATTATTGAAATTTAAACAGACTAGACCTGCTGTTCTGGTGATGATGCTTGCTGGGATATTTCTTTTTTAACATCTATTTAGTTAAGATTTATGTAAAATTTACTTATCCAAAAACTGCTAAATATGGGAGAAAACCCTCAGAAATTGTAGTTTTTTAAAATTACAGGTTAGTAGCTGTGACATTAGAGCTTTGGACTGCAAACCAGGACATACCCGCATTTCCATTCATAATGGGACTGCTGATTTTGGGATGATATCTCCTATTTGTAAATCCTATTTATCATGTGGAACGGTAATGTCCTTTAATGGCAACATGTGAGAAGTTTAATCTGTAAAGAGACACGTTAAAACTAGTGAGAGTATTGTAGTGTCTTTTATTGTAAAAGGCAAAGAAAGAATCAATTAACCAAACAATCTTTCTGTTAACAGAGCTAGAGATAATAGTCTAAATATGTGTCATCTTTACACTGAATTTGGTTTGTGATAATGAAGGAAGTCAGACTGATCTAACCTTGATTACTTCTGCATACACAAAGCCCTAATAGTGTGTGTTTCATGTTGAGGGTTAAGAAAATTTTTTTTTAAGCAATCTGCATTATTTGCAGATTTTTTTAAAGTATCTTCTGAAGCCAGGGAGGCCTGAAAATACTGAATTCATCACATAAAAAATTATGTTGGCTTCCAGGTTTGATACCTTAAAGAGCAGAATCTGGTTGGTTAAACTAGAAGATACTCTTAGAGATGTGCTGAATGATTTGAGGTAAAGGAGAAAATATTCTACTAAGTGTAATCCAGTGCATCTGGAGTATTGTGTCCAGCTCTGGGCTCCCTGGTTCAA
>RSEF01000003.1:28926293-28945434 GCA_003993805.1 Himantopus leucocephalus | reverse complement strand
ACCTTCAGAGGTCCCTTCCAATCCTGACCATTCTGTGATTCTGCGTGTCTGTGTAAGCGTGGAGATAACGAGAGATGTAGCGCTGTTGTAGGAATGCTGTTGTCCTTGTTACGATGGCTGAATGCTGATAACAGCTTTTTTTTCTGAATTCAAATCCCTATGCACCCGAGCTTCTCTGGGAAACCTTAACAGAAGCTGGGGACTGCCGAATGGGTGCAGAGTGCATTGCTCCAGCAAAGTCAGCCTGTTACCACGATGTTCTTTAGAGACTCCAAGGAAACTCCACTGTGGGCATCTTGAAACAGCCTGTCTTAAAGCTGCAAGTTTTCTTTGCCTGTCAGGTGTGTGATTCCAGCAAGGTAAAAACATATTCTGGAGAAATTTGATGGGAGGTGAAAGGCCCAGGTCAGTAGCTGTTGCACCTAGCCACGTTTTTAAGCTAGTAGAAGCAGTAGTAAGCCCTCCCTAAAGAGATCATTTTGCTATCAGAAGAAGCTGGAGAGCATAGTACACACACAACTGTTATTTCAGGCTACTTCTCGCTCCCCGCCTCAGTTTGACTGTTTAAAACCGCTAAAACCCAAAGGTTTGGGGCAGTTACGAACTGAACAAGGAGGACTGCAGCTTAGCTGACCCGAGGACATCCTATGCGGTTGTTCCTAGCTCTTAATTCTCTCCCTTGACGTTTCATCTGGACTGATGGTTCCATCGATTCCCTGGGGAAGGTACAGGACAGCTTTCTTCTCTGTGGTGTGCTTGCTGGAAAGCCTCTGAGTGGTTATCCTGCCATGAAGATTCCATGCCAGCCCCATGCAAGGAGCTCCCCAGACATGTGTTTGGAAACGAGTCGGGTACAAGACTGTTTGCTTCACTTTGCTTCTCTCTATGTCTTGGGAGTCTGAAACCACAGTTGCTGTCAAAGGTTCTCTGCTTCAATTGAGAGTTTACTTCAACAGTTATTTTCCTAAAATTCTTTCCTGTCCCTAAGCTTCATAGATTTTTTTTTTTTCTTTAGAAAGTTTTAATTCTATCAGTGAGTTTTGTTCTCTCTGTAAATTAGGAAGGAGGGGACAGATGATGCCAGGGTTTGCTAAGTGGTACTTTACCGTAGGTATGACTGCATTGCTGGTCCAAACCTTGCCCTGACAGCGAGGGACTGAAAGTTGCATCTGTAATGCATATGTTTCATGGCTGATGGATCTTCTTGTACTGACCAGACTTTTAATATCAGAAACAGTTTGTCACAAAACATAATTTCCCCTTTCAGTTGAACATGTACAGCTGTTGCAAACTCTGCTGCGTGCTGGTACCAAAAAATACCACATTTTTCTTCTACAGTTTGAACGGGAAATAATTGTGGTTTCTCAGATGCCACTTTGAAGCGGCGGTTGTTTATAGCTGACTGACTTTAATAACTGTAATTGTATGTGCAGTCCAGCTCCAGCTGTGCACTGGGCACCATGAGTCACTGTCCAAAAACATCCCTGAGGTTCAAACCCCCCTTAAAAGAAACAGTTCTAAAATTCTCCTGAATATCCTCTGCTCTGTTATCAGAAGGTCCCCTTCTGGTCAGGCAGCTATGTTTTGGCCATGTTAGATCGGTGTCCTGGAGTTTGCATAGGCATATCCTATGCTGGAGTGGGGGACAGAGGAGCGGGCTGTCCCCAGGGAGCCATGGCTTGGCCAGCGATGGGCATGTGCGGTGATCTCACCCCAGAGCACAGTGGATATAAATACGGACGTCACACGGGGGCTGTTGCATGAGTCACCAGTGTCACCCAGGACCCTCTCCTGAGGGCGGATGCAGGCCTGGGGAGCCTTCCCACCTCCACTCTCCCTCGTTGTGCAGAGCTGCTTCTGCCTCTCTGCTCTGCTCCTCACTGCTCTCCCTCCAGCATTTTCTCTGGTGGGCAAATTTGCTATAACACCAACCAAGAAATACAGGAATTTGTCCACTTTGTCAGAAGAAGCCACAGGTTAAATACCCTTGTATTACAGTGTTGTAAATCTCACCAGGATTTATAAATTCCTTTCCATCAGTAGAACTCAAATCAGTTGATTAAACAGCTAAGTATTGCTTGGTGTGGCTGTAAAAGTAAAGAAACTGAGGCAGAAAAGTGGATTTCACCTTATGTTGCCAAGTGGCCAGTAAGAAAGCTGGGGAAAAGGAGATTATCCACTTCCCACTCTCTTCCCAGCGGCTAATGCCGTGCTGTAAATAAGGTTTAAATACTTAAATATTTTTTAAGTTCCTTTAGAATAATTATAATAAATGCCACCTTATTTCATACATTTCCTGCCTACATAGTGTATTTACATATTACATGTAGTTGGAAGGTATTATTAGAGATCCCTGTTCAGGCACCTGAGTCATAGCACCTTTAACTTGCCACCATAAATAGGCATGTTTGACTGAGACTGCTGGTGATGTGAAGCCTCAGCCTTGTGCATCGAAGGCTCTGCCTCCTACTGATAGCTAGGGCAGGCCTCAAAATCAGACTTTTCTACAGCAAAATTCCATTTGCCTGATGGCCAACAGATGTTTGCACAGGCTTGGGACCTGAGCCTGACCGTCAATCTGTTGCCGGTCTCATCAGGTGGCATGAAGGTCACCTTCAAGTCTAAACACCCATGAGACATCCTCCAAGTGAAGCGTGGTGGCACCCAGGGGATCAGTCACTGAGGTGCCAACATGACTGTCCATGTTGCCTGCCTGTCATAGAGTTGTCTAGGTTGGAAGGGACCTTTAAGATCATCGAGTCTGACCATTAACCTAACACTGCCAAAACCACTACTACACCATGTCCCTAAACCGTTGTCCATATCATCAATGCTGGAGGCCACCTGCTAGGGCTCTGGGAGTTTTCGAATCACTAGGTCTGTGCAAACCAGCTGGCCAAAGGCAGAAGTTAGGCACTTCAGTCTGAGTTCTGTGCTGAGGCATGTAGGAGGTAGGTGGGGAAAGAGCCCTTTGAAGGTATCTCACCCAGTCAGGTCTGAAAACGGACTCTATAGTGCTACTATCTGTACTAATATCTGTTTGAATTTGCAAATACAGGGCTCTGTCTAAGAAATGTCAAATCTCTCTTGCCCAAGCTGGGAATGTGGCCCAGGTGCTACGTGGGTTATCTGGTGCTTTGGGAGGTCCTTGACAGTATGTGTGTGAATTGTACCTACTCAGTACAACCCATATGTGGGTAAGACTTTTGAAAAGTGTTATGTTCTGATTCCACTGAGGTTATTGTATGCACTGTAGTGCACATGTGCCTTAGATTCTCTTTTTTTTTCTGGTAAGCCTAAGGGGAATTACTGCATGGTGGTTCCAACTACTGTTGGACACACAGAAGTCCTGGGAAAACATGGACAATTGTTATCCATCTGGACACAAGCTCTGAGTGGGAAAGAGGTTTGGTTTGGTTTGGTTTTCTTGTCCCTAGGGGATGCTGAGTGTATTTGGCCCATAAGTGCACCCCTGCATCTGCTAAAAAGTTAGTCCCAAACATTCTCCTGGGTGATGTGAAATTTTATAGCTCATCAGATCTGACCCAGTTGTTGGGACTGCAAGGAAGTGTTTGCTGTGGACTCAGAAAGATCAGCAGCAGTCCTGGAAGGCTGCTGAACTTGGGCTCTGTCTTTTGAGAGAGCTGTCTGACTATGATGCAGAGCAGGATGTGTTTTCTCAAGCAGAATAGCCACATTCTTGTGGGAGGCTATGGGCAGAGGGAATTTTAATTTTAGTTATTGAACGTGGAATCACTTATCTGCTTATGCAGCTCATAAAAGGGAAGAAGAGCATGGTCATTCTGTGCAGTCCCTTGTGTAATAGCTCAAGTTGTCCTTCAAACAGCCAAGTGGCACGGTGTGTGAGACCTGCAAGAATCAAGTAGACCTTACACTTGGAACTGGCCTGACCTCATGCCACTGCCTCCCAAACTGCACATGGAAATCGTAGGACTTCTGTACCATTGGTATGGTCTTCACTGGGTCTCAAATGATTTTTTTTTTCAGGTTAGCAGTCTATATGATGAATGATATCATAAAACTCTGTCTAGCAAAAACCGCTGCCAACATTTTAAAATATCTACCAAATCCTCTTCCCATTAAAACAGTCTTGTTAAAGTTGTCTGCTCCAAACAGAAAGATGTTTTACTGAATTCTTGGTTATGTGGTTTTCCTCCTGAGATTTCTGTGAAAGCATGTGTTTCACAAGGCATATCGAAGTTGTCTCATGGGCAAAAACATGTAAACAAACAGCATGTCATTTTCTTGAAATCCCCTGTAAAATGGCTAGCCATGTTGCCTTAACCGTGCAGACGGTTTTCAGAGGCATAAGAGGAAAAAAAGATTTTGCAGTCACTCCAAGCCTGGGGCTGGGGGAGATCCAAGCTGTGCCTGTGGCTCTTTGGTTGCCGGTCGGGAAGTCACCCAATGTGCTTTCTATGCCTCCACTTCCCCATTTGGGTGGCAATGACTGTGTAAAGCATCTGGGTTCTGCTAACAAAAAAATATAACACAAGGTCCGCATGTTGCTGGGTTGACTCCTTAGGTCTGGCCATACCTACTGTTGTGATACATAAACCCAGTTCACACTCCTGGGAAGAGTTCACAGCAGCACTTTAGGGTGTGAAGTTTCTCTCTTGCACTGGCTCCACATTGAGCTCTTTCTCCAATACATGAAAGGGAGAACAAGCTCTCATATTCCTTGCCTTAATTCCCTGCCTAGTTATTTAGGCTGAATCATTAACCAAGCACTTGAGTCTGGCAAAGCAAAAACGTTTGTTGAGTGCCTTTCACAGACTGCATGGAGCCTTGGCCTTCTGCAGGAGGAATGGCTCCCTTCTCCCATAGGAGCAAAAACACTGCCGAGTCCCTCTGCTCATCACCATGCTTTAACCAGACCTTGTACTTCCAGTACATTTATATACTGAAGTATAGTGTGTGTGTATATATATATATATATAAGTCCTGGTGTTGCTCCTGCTTGGAGGTGAACTTGTCCTGGGGAAAGGAGTTAAGAGGTGTGCTAACTTTTCCTTTAATTTGTCCTTCATACTCATGATTTTTTTTGGTAAAAGGAACAATAATCCTTTTCCTAGCAGCAGTTAATGAACTGAAACAGTTCTCTAAGGTGATGTTGACATGCCAGCTCTCTGTATGTAGAAAATGACGTCTCAGGTCCCACAGGAAAGGGGCATAGTCTGCTGAAGATCACGGACGTGATAACCTTCTGCAAAAGGTGGGGTGGTTCTGTCCAGTGGCTGCTTCATGTGTGTGTTTCCTCTGCGATCCTTCTGCTTGCCTTGAACCATCGCCTTGGCGTGCTGGGCAGTAAATCCCTGGGGACAGTGATGAAGGAACAGCATGGTCTAGATAAACTCCACTTAACATGCTCATTCGGAGGTTGGTTGGCTTTGTCCTTTCTCCATGAGCCAAGACTGAAGAATTACTGAAATGCTGCAATATTATCAAGTGGGTAAGTGCTTTCATTGTAAATCTGTAAATCCTCTTAACCCCTATTTGTAAGAGATGAATAGGAGCCCTGCGAGCCCACCTTCTCATAGACCATCAGTCCCATTCATGCCACAGATACAATGCAAGTACTGATTTCTCCCTTTTAAATGCAAGAGCATTTATCTGCCGGTCCTCAAACCCTATTTCCATGATATAAGGAGAGTTGTCTGGATAATTAAACTAATACAGTTACCATTGCCTCAGTTTGAACAGTTGTTCTGGTCTGTGCTTTTAAAGTGAATGGCCTTGATTTTGCAGCGAAGACAGTGAGATGCCATCTGAATGCAAGGGTTTGGGTGCGTGAAACTCTTTGCAGAATGAGGGCCTATATTTATATTTCTTCTAGAAAGTCTCACTATACTGCACACAAACCCCGTTTAGAGAATTTTACTGAAACGGCATATTCAAGCCTTCATTATTAGGAGGTGTCAGCAACGAGATTGTCTGTTTGACATTAATTCTTCCAGCTGTGCGTCTGTGTACTGTAATCACCCTGATTTATTTGGCCACAGTTCATTTTCTGCAGCGTCCTCTTGCCCGCTCAGCGCTCGTGGGGCTGAGGTTGGACCCGGGCTGTGTGGCAGATGGGGCTGTGGTGTGTCAGACCCATGCTTGGGCTGTCACAGGGACCAGCCGGCCAAGGAGCAGCAGTGCCTGGTTGGTGGGGCAGAGGCGCTGGGTGTCCTCCAGCCACCAGTGGAAACTACTGCTCTTTTTGTCTCTCTGAGGGTGGGTGAACGTGGTTGTTTAATGAGGAGCATATGTCAGTGTTTCTTCAGCTCTTATCAGCTAAAAAATTGTCATGGAAGTTTGGGCTTCTTTCATATTGAAATTCAATCAAATTTGGAAAAATATGGAGATGTCAGACGGAAATGCTGGTTTTTCCAGCCAGCCACCCATCCGTGGCCTCTTACCTCCACCATCCAGCCACAGAGGGGCTGTGCAGGCACAACAAGTCAAGGTTAAGGGACAGCGCAAGCTGCCACCGGCTGGCAGAAAGCAAACCCCTTTCTTGCCTGCCTCACCTCCTCTTCCACCTCTGCAAGTCCAGGTCACCATCCCTTGCCAGTCCTATTCCCCATCCCTTTCCATCTTCCCTCCCCTTTCCTCTGCCCCTGCTAGCTCCCAAGGGCAGGCCTGTTTTGAAACAAATCTCTCTTTTGGTCTCAGCCAGTCGTCATAGAATGGTTTAGGTTGGAAGGAACCTTAAAGATCATCTTTAAGTCCTTCCCCTTTGCCAGGGCTCCAGGGCCTGTCTCCTCCTTGCTCCTGAGCTTCTTGAGTTTCAGTTGCACCTCTTGCTGTGACAGGCCTGTGCCCAACTTCCTCCTTCCCAGCTCAAAGCGAGCTGTGTTCCTGCGACTCTGCACCGGGAGATAAGGCACTTCTTGCCCACAGCAGTAACAGCAGGTAACCGCTAGTCTCAAAAGCCTTTACCAAGCCCTTAACTGCAGTTTTTTCCCTTGTTCTGTAATCTGGCCAAAGTTTGGTAGACTTTAATAGGGATAGACACATTTCTACCACAAAGGATGCCTCTCTGCCAAATTTTAAACTCCTCTTCTGAAGCTGGAGATCCTCTTATGAAAGGTTGTCTGGATTTATTTAATGTGTGCCAAGCAATATATTTTTCCCATAATAATATTCCTGGAAATGGCTGAACTGTTTTGGCTAAAGCAGATGCCAAACTGCTTGGAATCAAATTCTCAGGGCTAAAATTTGGCCAAGTTGAGTAATGTGCCATTTTCTGTCATTGACACCGGGGAAGGAGGAAGAGGAGGTGGCACTGCCAGTTGGAAAACCAACTGCAACCAGCAAGTGTTGCTTTTAAGAAACTGTCAGCTTGAAGCCAGCGAGGAACATCCCTGTGCCTGTGTGCCCAATGTGCCGTGTGGTTGTTGCCTTCTTAAATAGTGAACGTGGCAACCCACAAGCATCAGTGCTGCTTCCAGCTTACTTGAACTACTAAAATCTTCCCTTTAAACCATCTGGGCTCTTCCTCTCCGCCTTTATCACTCCTGGGCTTAAGGCTGGATCTATATGTGTAATCTATAGGTGTGTATTGGAGTTTGGCCTGAAGTCATCTGTATTGCCACCTTGGTGCTCATATCCCACCTGGGAAGTATACCTACAGAACCTCTCTGTGCCAAACAAGCATGTCCCCCGTGATATTTCACCATATAGTTATATCTTGTGGTTTAAAGCCTTTCCAGGGCTGTGATGTGAATGAGGACAAAGCTCATTCACTCTTCTCTCCTCCATGCCCTGGCTTCTTCCTCTGTTTTTAGGACCCGAGGCAGAGTGAAATACAGCTCCTGTTCTCCTTCCTGGGCATATATAATGCTGTGGTACATAAATGGATTTTGAAATGCTCTGGCACCCTTTGCTAAATTGGCTAAAAGTAGAGATTTCTTGATATTTCATATTAAATTATAAAATATCTGTAAAACTTCATTTGAAAATGAATAAATAAATGACTGAACACACAAAACCAGTTACACTCTTAAAAAAATGGTGTGCCTACTGACCTCAGCACCCCGAGCTGGATTACCGTGCCCTTTCCAAGACTGTGCTGTGCAAATCCTTTCTGTAACTTCTCTTGCTATTTAGCAGTTTTCTCAAATGATACTGGTACCACAGCATGGGCCCAGCATTTTTATTAGCTGCAGAGCAGTGAATATCCCTTTTTATGTATACAGTGTTCACGTGCTGTGGCTTTGGGGTACCTCAGTGTTAGTGCGGGGCTAATAACAGCCTCTAAAGACAATTTCAGAAGTTGCTTACCTTTCCCCAGGGAACAGGACATGTCGTCGTGATTTCCTGTCTTTAGATGCACAACCTGCTCGTGGGCTTCGTGTGAAGCGAGCGCAGTGTAAGAGTCATCCTTGCTTATACTTTCCCCCCCTGCCCCCCCTTTATGTTCTGCTTTGCCTACTGGGTCACTTTCTGCCTGTTTTCTCCAAGGCTAGCAATTTCGGTGTAAATAGTCTGTCTACCCATGGCGAGTTATTGCGCATAACCGAAGTAAGGTAGCTGCTGTGCTAAGTAGCCCAAACTGACCCTGGCCCTGCTTTGGTAGGAGGAGGAAGCTGTTTGAGAAGAGCACAGCCATTCTGAGCGTGACTCTGGGCTCCCTGCGCACAAGGGATGCTCAGAGGAGCCCCTTGACCCTGCTGCCACTCTGACTGATAACAGCGAGTGCAGTTTGTGTTGGGGCTTTGTTCTCCGCTCTACGGAGAGAAACATTAAACTGCAGAATGACTAAGTGCCTTCTCAAAGGCCACATAATGAATCAGTGAATGAACAACAACCCCCAGCAGCTCCAGGCCCCCTTCTCTCTGCAGAACAATGACTCTTTCCCTCTATCAAGATGTGCACGTAGTATAAGTTGAGTACAGAATTCTATATTTCAAAAGAAATTTGGATATTAATATTTATATTGTAGCGGTGCCACTGTCCTCCAGGGTCTGTAAATAGCAGCACCACAACAATTTGAATTACTCCTTTTATGCAAAACCCTGGCCAGTGAAATAGCTTGTCAATGCAAAATAAAATTGCTGCACAAAAGTTTGACAGCTACATTCATTATATATGTCAATCAAAGGATCCTAAAGGCTTTATTGTCACTGTACAATGTCTGAACAATCTGCTAGCCCAATATGCCGCAAAGTTATTTTCTCACTACTCCTTTCGTTTAAAAAATAGCCACCAATAACTTTTGTCAGAAAGTCTGAGAAAACTGCATGAACAGCAAAGAAACCTTAGATTTTCTTGGGTGTCTGTGGGCTGGAGGCATTCCAGGCTTAACTCACTGCACTGTGCTAACATATCACAGCACTTACAGTAGATGAGTTCTGATCAGAAACACAAGATGCACAAATTAAATTACTGCACAAAACCCAGAGCAGGCTGAGACCATGAGGATGGCATGCTGAGTCAGAAATGAAAAGTGACTCCGAAGAGGAGTGAATTTGACCACTTAACCTGCTTTTTGTCTGCTTTTGCCAGGTATCAGATATTCAAGCTCCTCAGTCCCAAGTCTCCCCTACGGTTGGGATCGGCCTTTTAAATTGTCCCGAGTTATTTTCTGAAAGATTTTGGTAAGGTCTTGCTCTCAATAGACTAGCCTATAACTTGGGGGAGAGTTTTCTGTTTGATTTTTCTTTTCCCAGCATGCTCTCCTCACAGAACCTGTCAAAACCCAGCCATCAGTTATCACTTAATTTGTTGTAATAGGGGGCAGGGGGGCGGACGAGAGCGCGGCTGTTTCCCCAGGAGGCAAAACCAGCTGGCAGGTGCTCCGGCTGCAGCGATGCTGCACCGGGGGCTGCAGAGGGTCCCTGTGCACCCCAGGGCCAGGCTTCTTGGGTTTGCCCAGTTTGGGGGGCCCAGATGCCAACCCTCTGAGCCCTCTGCGCCTTCCCAGCAGAGTGCGGAACAGCCGCGAGAGGGAGCTTGCACAGCTCCGTGAGAGGCAGCGCATCCCCCGCCCGCGGAGCCGCTCCTGCATCCCCTGCCCGGGAACCGCTCCTGCTCCCTCCTGGGCTCGCTCTCTGCTCGGGAATTGCCCCAGCATTGCCGGTGAAGTGGCTTTGCTTGACAGTGCGGTTGCAGAAGGCAGTGGGAAGGTTACTGGCAGTGTTAGGTTAATGGTCGGACTCGATGATCTTAAAGGTCCCTTCCAACCTAGATGATTCTATGATTCTATTGTAGGAGTTCATGTACCAGCCTCCTCCTTGCAGATGAAATGCAGCGTCGTGGTCTTGTACCACGACAGGCTGTATCAACTATGATTTATGAGGGTGTTNATCAACTGTGATTTATGAGGGTGTCGTAACTTGCCCAGCTTTAATTTGCTCTGGGCTGGAGCCTAAATTAAGTTTCCCAATTTAAAATATTTTGGAGGTTGGTTGTTTTCTCTCAGCAGTCAGCTTGGTTCTTAGTGTGTGCTGGTGCGTGGCTTTGCTTTTAGACCCTGGTCACGGGTACCGCAGCAGCAGCAAACCCTCAGGAGGGTGCTTCCCGCACGCGCCTCTGGTTGCGCCTTTCTGGTGGCTGCTTTTGGGATGAGATGCTGCTTTTGGCCTGGGCTAAAGGGCGCTTTTCAGCTGCTGACCTAAAAGTGTGAAGAATAGTCCTGCTCTTATGTTTGGGAGTGAACAATGGGGATGCTCTGTGAGGATGCACACGGAGGAGATGTTGCAACAGGAACGCTGATCGTGACAGCTAGTGTTTCTACTGAAAAAGCATGGTGAAGAAACAGAAAAATGGAAACGTTTAAAGAATTGTGGTGTTAATTCATGTGCTGAGAGAACTGCGCTGCCCACTCACCATCCCCAAAACTGTGTGACATTTCCCTGCGGTGTGGTGCTTGCTGCTGCATTATGGACATATGTTTGATCGCCTGTTTGATCAACAGGCTCCACAAGGAAATTCGTGGTACATGGGAGTAAAATACACAGACCAAGATTTTCCACAGTGTTGAAGTTTGTAGGTTTTGGTGTGTTGTCTCCCCATACAGCGTTGCCCTCTTTGAGGTCCTGCACAGAGTCCTTTTATTACCATTTTAAGTAATTACCACCGGTGTGGCAATGACATAGAAGTCCTTTAGTGCAATTACTTTGTGGTGAGCACCAAATGTTGTGCAACGGCATGTCTGTTACCTGAGACAGAGCCGATAGCGGAAACAACCACTGTCTTTCATTTAATCTGTGCAAGAGTGAAATCAACTGAGCATAATTAGGTGATGCTGACAGGATGCAGAAGGCTTTCTGCAAGCAGAGTGGTCTGTGCTTTTCTTGCTAGTCCACCTCCAGCCAAGGACAGGCTTTGCAGTGCGTGGGTGCAATGACAAAGACATTGCAAAGGCTTTTCCTACTGTGGTAGGGCTGGGAGCTCCAGTTGCTACACTTGGTGCTGTACACAGGGGAAAAAAAAAAACCCTACCCAAGCCTGAAGCCTCAGCTGCGAGCGTCAGTTTGTTCATTCTGACCCTAAAGAAAACCCTCCTGAAGGACCTGGGGATGCATCAAAATGAGCAGTGAAGGAGATGGGTACCCAGCCTCTGCTCCTGTGAATGCAGAGGTAGCGGTGACTTCCAGGGGGTATAAACCCCCCCTGCGCGCCATGCTTGCCTGTCTTGCTTCACTGCCTCGTGGGAAAATGTTATGACTCCCTCTGCTTGGGCGATTGCTCACACTTCTGCACCCGTGGACTTCATCCATAAACGCTTAACAGAAAATATGTACCGATGCTGGGATGGCTTTTGCCAGATAGGAGCTGTTTTCTGGTGTCGCTCACTTTTAGTTGGCATGTGGAACCGTTGTGGTATTTTCTCAATGTTTAATGTGACCTAATTGTGCACTTCCACTGTCTGGGAGGATCAGCTCTTCTGGTGTGACAGTTACCATAAAATTGGTGATGTTCAGAAGCCTCTCCGGCACTTGCAGGCAAGGCACAAGTTCCTTGATTTTGCTGTATCAGCTCAGCAAAACATTGCGTGGCTGTATGTGCAGCCGACTGCTTTACATTATGCCTGGTAATGGCTTATTAATGTAACCTCCAGCTGTCTAATTTGCTCTGGGGGGAGCGGAAAAGTTTTCTAATAAACTTCATATTTACTTGGCATGTTTGGTTTGAAGCAGGTGGAGGTGATGGATTGATCTACTGGACAAATGACAAAGCACAAGGAGAAAAAATGTATGAGTGGCTGCACAGTTAGAGGGGGAGCAGGTATTTTTGACACTGGAGTCTCACTACTGGCCCTGTCTAGGGGTTTTTTGGTCAGTCCACTTATTGAAACTTGCAGCTCACCACCTTGCTCCTTTGAGCATGGCCAGCTGTGCCCATAGTTATCTCTTGCTGTCACCTACAGGGGAGGGGAAAGCGCAGAGCCCTAACAAAGTAGAGGGATGGAGGTAGCCAAGGTGATCGGCACCTCCAGCTCAGCCACACTGTGCCTTCCTTCCTACCCCAAACTTGGGGTGCCAGAGTCTCCACATTGCACCACACACCTTGTCCCAGTGGCCAGACTGGTGAGTCCTTATGTACTTTTGGCTGAGTTGGGAAATGGTCCTTCCTGAACCACCGCTGCAGGCGCTGGCACTGAGCGGACCTGGGTCCTCCAGGCAGGCTGGAGCTGAGGCTCTGCCCTCCCTGCCGGGACCATGCATGCCACTGCCCTGGCAGGCAGCTGTCAAGTTACAAAATATGGATCAGCATAATTTTATATTTTCTTTTTTTAATATTAACTTGTGCAGCTCTCCTGGAAAGGGTTAGAAATTGGTTCTGGAAAAGGCTGCAGTAGTTGCTGGTGAAGAGTTCTGCTGTGTCCTTAATTATTTATGAGCATAAGGACATCGTGTTCACCCTCCAGTGGCAAGAAAGACTGCAAATAATCTAATAAATTACGCATGCAAATTTACACTTCATGTAGGTTTGGTTGCAAGTTCCGAGGCTTAAAAGTGAGGAAAAATCTGATATAAGTCTGCTGCTTAATATTTTGTATTTCAGGCAGTTTGGTCAGGCAGTTGGACTAGATGATCACTGTAGGTCCCTTCCAATGGAAATATTCTATTCTATTCTTTCTGCTCTATATTCTGTTCTGTTCTATTCTATGTTCCTGATGGTACAGCATGTTCCTTACAGGGTCACAGATTTGCTTCCAACCCCTGCCCTGGTGGCTCCCACCACCTTTTGCTGGAGCAGGTGCTGCTGAGGGGATGAATCAGAGGCAGGCTGCTGCCTGCGGGACCCCTGCCCCCTGCCCCACGGCCTCGGGGCCAGGCAGGGCTGCAGGAGCACTGCGGAGGGGGTACTGGTTTTGGCAGCTGGATGGTGTCAGGAAAAGCAGGTTTCTCTCCCTGCCACAGGTTTCCAGGGGGCTGCCGACTAAGTCAGGGAAGCCAAACCAGGGGTCCTTCTTGGGCTCAGAAATTTATGTCGTACAAGACATGCTAGAAGCAGCGGTCCCTGCCCAGAGGAGAATCTGAAGAGACTTGCAGGAAGTGTCATTTGCCACGTCCTCAGGGGAAGCAGCCTTGTGGCACAGGTGGGGGTGTTGTCAGACCATTAGTATGCACCATCCCCCAGGCAGGTTTGCACAGCCCACGGTGCACTGAGTCACGGACACACGTCCTTGGGACTGTTATGCTCCCCCACAACTTAATCTACTGTGTTGCAGAAAAGCTTAGAGACTTCAACAGATTTTTGAAGTCCTGTTGTGTCCTGTATCGTATGTAAAAGATCTAATCCCTACCACAAACTAACTCAATCTAAACAAGCTGCTATTACACTGTGTCAAAGGACACTTTAAGATGTTCATCCATCTTGAGCTGGAATATGGAGTGCCAGCACACAGAACTCAGTATTGTTCATTTTAACAGGTCTCTGAATGTTGATGATGTCAACGGTTTGATGTGGCAGTCTTGCAGTGCTCAAACCACTTCTTCTACCTCAGCAAACCCAGCTTTAGAGCATTTCTGAGATGTTCTGGTGAGGTGAGAAGAGAACTCCGGAGGTTGCAGCTGGAGAGAGGGAGACCCCAGAGGGACATCGCTCCTGAGGCACAGCGATCTCTGCTCTCCACCAGCTGCCAGCACCACTGATCCATGCAGGCTAGGCTGGGCAATGCCTTGTTCTTCATGTACATCAAAAGAGCAGGGAAAGCTAATTGCCAGGTAAGGTTGTTAAGTGTTTCATTCTCAACCGAACCAAGAAGTATCAGCTGATGAAGTCAGAAGCTTCAAAGCCGAAAACTTGTGTTTCGTAATACCCAGCAGAAGAGAAGGGGGGTTTAAAACAGAGATTAGTCCACGTCGTATCTTTGAAGCTGGATGCGTGCCCGTAGCTGTGGTTCTGAATTGCTTCTCAAGCTGGAAAGCGTGTGGATGGGAAATCTTGTGAAATATCAGATCTCATAGGATTTCTGCTGCTCGAAATTAGTCACGTTGCAAGATTTGGGCGCTGTTAAGACTTAGTCTTGTTTTTAAAGTGAAGATGTACTTTTAAAAAGAGCCTAACCATTAATTTGAATTGGGTCTTTACGTAGCACCTCTTCCAGCTGTTGCAGTAAACACCTATTAGCGCAGCTATAAATAAATAGTACCAAGTATTATTTAAAATATGCAAAGTCAATGAAGTCTCTCCTGGCACTGCTTGTGCTTACGGGACCTGTGAAAACATCTCTGTAGCAGAGCAAGTGCCCGTTACGCAAACGTGAGCAGTGGTTGGTGTTGGCTGTACCAACGTGTAGCTCCTTTGGCTGTTAAGGAAGAGGAAATTAATTTTTCTCTTTGTGGACTATTTCTCACACTTATTTTATATTGCTTTTAGTTAAAATGCAAATATTTAGAGGAGCATTTTGGTGGCACGGTGATTTTTTTTTTTTTGTTTAAACACTTCTGCGTGAAGGCTTTGTGGGTGGCTTGATGTCCTTCATACCGTGTTCTAATATAATTTGAAGAATTTGAAGATCGTGAAGTTAAACACCCAAGCACTAGGGAATATCAGAACGAAAGGAATCAGATTAAATTATGACCTGTGTAAACTCAGTCCCTTGTATTGTGCATTACAACAAAGCCTGTGGCTGTGCTGTATGCAGAGAAGAGCTGTGTGATGTGCCAGTGCAGCTGGTTATCAGAAGATTTAGCCCGGCACCTTGAGACAAGGCCCTCTTGGACATGTGTGAACTTGTGATTGCTTTTCACCAGGCTCATGGCCTGATCAGGTTTGGGATAATGTTTGTGGGGATGCCAAAAAGGGCATTCCTCACTGTGGTACTCTGTGCCAAATCCCAGTCCCAGGCTTTCGTATTTTGGAAGCAAGAGGACTTTTCAACAAGATGGGTAAAATTGTGGACGACTTCAACCTGGGCAAAACAGTACATTTCAGAATCTCATCTTGGTGATGAATGAGAGGTCTTTCTTGATTGCAAAGAAATACCTAATTGCATCAGACATAGTATCAAAAGACTTGACTATATCTTGACAAAGTTACAAGCAGCTGAAAATAGGAGAATGTGATGGGACATACCAGGTAGCTCGTGATAACAGGCGGCCCTACCACTGTCTGCAATAGTTCTTTGATACCATCAACTGGTTGAATGCTTAATATATCATCTCTCAAACTCTATTAGTATTTTAGTTGTTTAGTGCTCAGAGGGCCAAATACGAAGTGTGTATAGGGGTGCAGATTTGGTGGCTATGGCCTGCTCCCATCAGTATTACAAGTTTTGCAGAGCTTCAGCTTTGCATGTGTTTGACTGCAATTAATTGACCCTATTCGAGAAATCTCTTAAACACAGAGTTAAACTCTCCTCAGAGTCTTTGGGACTTAACTGGGTAAGCCTTTAAGTTAAACCTGTGTTTCCGTGCATTCTTCAGTATATTTTAGCATCTACTTACTAACTGTTCACATGCTATAGTATTAGAATGAAATTTGGAGTTTTGCTGAACATGGACGCAAGTTTGGTTGTTTTCTTATTTTAGATATTACAGCTTCTTGGGCCATTTTGAAGTAGGTGTTGTACACAAAATGATGGTGTTCTGTATAATCTATTTCTGTAGGAAAAGGAACATATTTTCCTACCTATTATGGAGCGCTCTGATGCAGAGGACAGTTTATTTCTAGCTGTATTTTTTTTCTAACCCTTTTTTTAGTGCTGTCAGTCTTGTCCTGTGTTATTAGGACAGTAGTTTTCAACACTACCCACTCTTAGTTGTAGAGCAATGAGATCATTTAATTTTTCATTTTGTGGGAAGGTTTGCAATTTTGAATTTTTTCATGATACAGGATGGAAAAAAAACTCAGAAAACTTCATAAATCTTGCTAATCAAATGATGCATAGTGAATTTTACTGTATTTCATAGAATTAAAAAAATGTTTTCAAAGTAGAAAACAAATCATTCCATTGCAGAAAGGTTGAAATAATGCATTTAAATCTTACTAAAGCTCTCTCTTATTGATTTATAAACTGATTTTTTTTCCCCAAATTTGCCACATTTCAATTCCAGCTGCTCAGTATTTTCCAGCAATTTGCAACAACCCTAGTTGGGTACCATACAAAGTTTCCTTGCAAATAAGCGAGGAAACCTGCAGGACTTCAGACAACAAACTGTAACTATTTTAGCTTCATCAGTCATTTTAGTCTTGGTGTGAGTGTTTTAGCTGATCTGCCTGTGTCCAAAACGTGCTTTCTCAACACATCCTGAAGCAGGTGATCTCTTCCTATCCTTCTTTCCACTTAATGGGCCTCGCATCTTGCTCACGCTTATGCTGTGCCAGATGTCTAGAACACATCTGCCTTTCAACAAGTAGTTATGCTTATGGAAATAATGCCTTCTGGAACTGGAAATTTAGGGTAACAGATTCAGGAGCCTTCACTAAGTAACAGGTATTACAACAGAGTACAGCTCTTGTAAGCACAGCACCCAAACAGATGCAACTTTGGAACCGCTCAGGAATAATTTAGAGCATGCTCTCAAAGTTTGGATAATCTAACTGCTAATTCCCAGAAGGGATACAATTGTATTTCTTCTGTGCTCTGACCTTATCTTTGAACCATTTTATATAAATTCTTTACCTTACCCTAATATGTGTGCACATATTTTAAGGGTGAGAGAGAAAGCCCAGAAATTAGCTGACTAAAGAAGTGCAATTAAAACCAGTCAAGATTGAGCAGAGTAGCAGAGTTTTATTTTTTTCCCCATGCCTCTTTTTCAAGAACATTTATCTTTTCCAGCCTTCGCACATTGAAGTCAAAGAGGACTTGGTATCGTCAGAAGTGTGTTTGCATGTAGTCCGAGGATGTTCCTGTAAAATTTGAGATCTAGGTCTTCTAGGAAGATCTGGGTTTGACTGGGGCTTACTGCAACACCCCAACACAATGCTCTCACTACGGAGCAAACCGGTAATTGTATCATGGATGCACACTCAACATTTCAGCTTTACGAAGTGTGTCATACCAACCAAGCGTGTTTTTCAGACACCTTGAGTCTAACTCTTCCCTGCATTTGTAGGATCCACCTGGGACACGTAGTGTTCCCAAATCCTCTCAAGAGAGCCACTCAGATAGGGGAAAACAGTCTTTCTAGCTCTGTAACCTTAACAAAGATTGCAGTATTCCTTCAGAGCAAAATATGCATGACATCTGGAAGCAATTATTCCTTTAAAAATCACTCTCTGAGTCAACATTGAAAATGCACTCAGCACTGAAAATGAAAACTAAGAAACATTGAAGTTTCCAGTTATCCCACAGCCTGAGTGACCTGCACTGGAACAAAGTTATTTCTAGAAAGCCTGAGCAGGGTGGGCACAAAGCTGGTCTTGGATCCCAAAGCTGACCAAGCTGTGCTGAGACAAAGAAGTAACGTTTGTATGAAATCAGATGTTCAGGGAGATTTTTCTTCTGTTATATTACAGGAATAGGGGGGGAGTCCAAGGAACCAGGTCACAGTAACAGGCCTTGCCCATCAAGGAACTGAACACAGCATTCATGTATTTAGAGCCAAATCGTACTGTTTGGTGATATGATGTGTAGTTATCTCACCATTTGAAAACAACCTCATGTAGTATTGCCACAGAGCTGGAAAACCTACAGTGAAATACTAGTGTGACTGGGGTCTGCTGGGCTAGTGAGGGAGCATGGATGCTCTGCTGCGCTTTGCTGGCAAAGTGGGTCTCAGGACGTTTCTGGCAAGGGCAGATGCTGAAGCAGATCCTGATTGGTTTAGATCACATCAGATGTTGCCTTCAACCTTTCCACAGTAATGTGGAAGATGGCTGGGAGCCGATTTCTCCTCCCTCAGCAACATTAAGATGTGCTTTAGTAAAATGATTTCTAGATTAATTATTTTATTCAATAGCCAGGGAAGACTATGGGTCCTTACGAGGTTGTTACTAGCCTAGTTTCCAAAAGAAACAAAAGTTTATCCGATTATGCTGTGTCAGGCTGTCTTTTGGCCACACTTAAAACACAAGGGAAATATTCCATTCCTTGAATTTTGTGAAAACAGGTGGCAGCATAGAGGGGAGAGACCCAAGTGCAGCGCGAGCTCAGCAGCACTCATGGACAGCAGAGGACTCGCCCCAGAAAGGGGGCTCTGGGGAGCCCCAGGCAGAGCTGCAGGACATGCGGAGCCAGCAGCTCCCGGTGGCACTGCCTTGTTTGTAACCCAGCACTGCCCTCTGAACACCTCTCAGAGGTGCCCCCCCCACCTGGTCCTCTTTGTCCTCGTCGTCCCCCTTGTCCTCATCGCCCTTGTCCCCCTCGTTTTAGTCCTTCTCGTCGTCCCCGTCCTCGTCGTCCCCCTCGTCCTTGTCCTCGTTTTAGTCCTCCCCCTTGTTCTCCCCCTCGTTTTANACCTCCTCCTCATCTTCGTCGCCCTCGTACCCTTCCTCATCTTAGTCCTCGTCCTCCTCGTCTTCGTCCTCGTCCTCCTTGTCGTCCTCATTCTCGTGCTCTTCCCCCTCGAACCCCGCATAGTCGTCATCCTCGTCCTCCTCCTCCTTGTCGTCCTCGTTGTCTTCCTCCTCGTCCTCCTTCTCCCCGTCCTCGTCCCTGTCCTCGTCCCCCTCGTCATCATCACCAAGTCCTCCTCCTCCCCCTCCAAGTCCTCCTCCTCCTCCCCCTCCA
>RSEF01000003.1:28880903-28926193 GCA_003993805.1 Himantopus leucocephalus | reverse complement strand
TCCTCCTCCTCCTCCTTCTCCTCCTCCAAGTCCCCCTCCTTGTCCTCCTCCTCCTCCTAATCCTCCCTCTCATAATCCTCCTCCTCATAATCTGCCTCTTCCTCATAATCCTCGTCATCCTCCTCCTCCTCATAATGCTTCTCCTCATAATCCTCCTCCTCCTCCACCTCCTCATAATCCTCCTGCTCATAATCCTCCTCTTCCTCCTCATAATCCTCCTCCTCTTCCTCATAGTCCTTCTTCTCCTCATAATCCTCCTCCTGATAATCTTCCTCTTCATAATCTTTGTCCTCCTCTGTGGAGGGATGTCGGAGTGTGTACCGGGTCTTTAGAACAATGTCCAGTTTCTCTGTTTTCCAATAGTGTCACTTTTGCTGCACGTTTTTCTGCCCAGTGCCAGGGGCTGGATGAAGTCCTGAGGTGTTGCACTGTCTAACAAAAGACCAGCAGAAGTCAAAGGCTTTAAGTGCCTCACTTTCCATCTCAGAGTATGTTAGGTCAAAAGCCCTGCTGTCACTGTGTCGGGCGGTATGATAGATGGTTAAACAACCTCTCCTGTTTTCTGTAAGGCAGGAGTAATATTTGTTATCAGGCCTTCAGGAAACTCAAATGCTTAATGGTCATGAAGATCCCGGAGTACCTACTGTTCTCCAGAAGGACTAGGTGGTAGTGCTGATGAACATACTTGTGCTGATAAACGTTGTGCCCAATTTGCATGCCAGCTGGATCAGCTACTTACTTGCTATTATTTTTGCAACCATAGTTTTTATCATAAATATTTTCCAGACATACATCAGTAGCTCATATCGCTTGGCTGGCAAGTCTAAGACAAGTCTGTCTTAGTTAAGCAGACGCTTTGTACAAAACGAGCTGACTCTGTACCCCAGAACGCGGTCATTTCCTGATTCTTTTGAGTCTCTGAGCTCTTTCTCAATACCTACGGTACATCTGCAGGCAGATTATGGCAAGAATGTTATAACTCCACGGGCATTCATGGAGGAAATGGTATTTTGCTAGCTTGCCTTATACCTCTTTCCAGTGAAATACCTTTTTAAAAATAACTTCAGGTTTGGTGGATGTTGGCAGAAGCGGTTAGGACTCCAGTTCTTAATCTTGAGACTCCAGTTTGCAGCTGCAGTAAAACAGGTCATTGAAATGTAGCTGTCGTTCTGTGTTGCGCTTTCATATGGAAAGGATCCGGCAGCGAAGGGTGGCTCCTGGGACTACAGAACGGTGAAGGTAAAGAGGGCAAAAAGCAAGATGGGTTATGGGAAGGGAGATAAAGGAAAGACAGAGCTGCAAAGTACGAAATGTACAGTGGGAGGAATGGAGCTGATGTGCAGGAAATGGAGAGGGAGCAGAGGAGTAGAAGGATGCTAGACCAGCAGAGAATATACAGGTTTGCATTGCATTGCCTCCCTCCAGGAGGCCAGAGCCGGGGCCCTGCTGTGCCGGGCACTGATGAACATATTCCAGGGACACTCCAAGGCCAAAACTTGTGCTACAGTGGGTGAGGCAAAGGGATGGCAAGGGGCAATGCTGCTCCCCATTTCAGGGAAAGGCTGGGGACTTTGCAGGGAAGGGCAGGGGAGGCTTTTTTACAGCTTGTCAGATTGTCCTGTTCCCAGTGACATTAGTAGTCGGATCAAGGATCAGGATGGGATTTCCTCCTCACCCCAGGGTGGCAGGCAGGTTTTTTGTTGTTCTCAGCACCCTGGAGCAAGACTAGCTTCTAAGCACCATTAGAGCATTTTCCCCAGAGGTTTGTTAAAGAGCTTGTGATGAGAGCAGGAGGCACAGGGTGGGGTTTGGGGGGTTGGTTTGTTTGGGTTTTTTTTCCTCCTGCATTTTCTGTCTGGTGGTTACCTGCAATGGTCCCTCCACAGTGGCCCCTGTGCAGCGGGTAGTGTGGGGCAGCCTGCAGGGCTGTGGTGGGTGTGTCTGGAGCACTCCCTGGGCTGCTGTGTTTGTGTGGTGAATGAACAGGAAATTTCATTTCAGCCTTACTAAGCATTTGGTTCACTGGCATATCTGAACCCCAAACTCCAAACTTCATTTTTTTCTTCCTTTAAAACTTAAAAAAGTAGAAGAGTGGAGAAGTAGGGAGTATACTGAAGTCCTTGCAGACTCCTGTTTGGTGGAGACTTGTCCAGGTTTCATCATGCTCCAGTGTTTTCTTACTACTCANCTGTTTGGTGGAGACTTGTCCAGGTTTCATCATGCTCCAGTGTTTTCTTACTACTCATATACTTGTAAAGGCATGCTGAGAAGTCCTATAAGGGACAGAGGATCTGCTGAGAATTTTGTACGAAGTACCTGTATTTTACCTTGACATTTGGAGCCAGCTCTGTGACCTGAGCTGTAGCAGATAATCTGTAGTCCTTGTGGGCAGCACAGAAGNATATACTTGTAAAGGCATGCTGAGAAGTCCTATAAGGGACAGAGAATCTGCTGAGAATTTTGTGCGAAGTACCTGCATTTTACCTTGACATTTGGAGCCAGCTCTGTGACCTGAGCTGCAGCAGATAATCTGTAGTCCCTGCGGGCAGCACAGAAACTGCAGAAATCTTTGGTGATCATAGCACAGGCATCTTTTCTTCCTGCTGTAGCCCACAGCATCCAACTGGNTTGGTGGGGTGACATTGCTGGTATCTTTGACTCAGCTGGTTGGAACATGCTGGACAGTAATGCCTTCATCTTTGAATCCCTTTGCTATACAAATGGCTGATTAAAAAGAAAGAAAACTGCTTGCAATGAAATGTTGTAGCAGCAGTTTGTTTCTGGTGGCTAAATTCACTTTTTTAGTGTTGCACAGCCAAGCAGTGAGGCATGGGATGACTTTTCTTACTGCCCTAGCTAGAGCTGGACAAATCCCAGTCCCCACTGCAGACACTGCAGACCATTCACGCTGCCAACACTCACTAAGGATCCTGTTTTCACGTCTGCTCCATTCCTATTTTAACAGCTAAACAAAAATATGATTTTAAGCAGAGACCAGTCCCCCACTCAGTTGTTCTCACCTTTGCATTGTGGTAAGGACAGCTAGTTTGGAGGCAAGCTCTTTCCAAAATCCTTATGCTTGTTTTGATGCCCAAAGAGGGGGGCGTTGCTCTTCCGAAAATGCTGATGCCTGCTGCACCACTGCATGGTGACGTGGCTGGGAAGTGGTACCTTAAAGAAGCTCTTCCTTCTTTCTGGCTCACGCTCTGCCTTCGTGCAGCAGGAGAGCTGGAGAGCTTTCCTCCTCTGTTTACTGTCAGTCGCTCGGAGATCATCACTTACATCACTTTCACATACACTTTACTCTGGGCAGATAAGCAGTGATAAAAAAGCTTGTTTTATTTTGGTGCCTTGACCTGAGTGATTCACTCAAATAATCTGATGGCGCCTAGGAGGCGTGATTAAATAGCTATGATTGATTAAACAGCATTGATGGCTCCAGCTCTACATTGCATGGACATTTCTTTACACTTTTTAAATCCTGGCCCTGTTGATAGCTGGTGTGTTATCTAAATTCTCTTTCACAGGGGTTTGCCAAAGTGCATAAGAGTCCATCTGAGAAATGCTGTGCTTGGGTCATTTTTTTAGATCAGAGGTGCAGTGGAGAAACAGCTTGTCCAGTTCTAAATATAATGTCCTTGACAGACATGAAATAAGCCCACTGATTAAAATAGCTGCCTAGTTCCCAGTTCAAGATCTTACTGTATAACATCAGCGTTTGGCTGCCCTTCTGATAAACTTGGAGAAGGACCGATTTCCATTTTACTCCTTTCGAAAGGGAAGAGGTTGGAGGGTTGTCATGCATCAGGAATGCACCAATTCTAAGAATTTCTAAACAAGACCCACTGCATTGCGAATGGCAGCGGGAGCCGGGATTTATGGGGAGATTACTTGGTTAAACGTAGCCTGAAGGAATGAAAAATGAGCAGCCCAAAAAAGAAATTTGTTGAATATCTTGGCAGTGAAATTGTGTGGCTTGATTTATGAGCAATACCAAGTTATCTTTCTGCAAACAGATTTCTGAGAGTGGTTTTTCAACCCATGCCCTTTGGCGGGGCAGCTTTTGGTGAGATGTATGGTTGTACCTATTGCCCATAAAATGTGATGGTATGGGCTCTCTTTTTCTCTATATGACTAGGTGGAATGCTTGGTGGATGGTCAGCTGCCGTAACAGGGGTGCTGGTGCTTTCTTACCCTCAGGCCTTCCTTGCCTGGTGGCTGTGGAGGACAGGAAGGAGGACTGACTGCAGGGGCGCAGGGCCCTGGGGTCCCTGCTGCAGAGAGGAACAGCAAATCACGGGGCGACGAAGATGCCAGAGGTCCCTGCTGAGCCTGAAGGGGCATCTTGTGAGTTCAAGACCAGACTGCAGAGATCAAAAGGTGTTTTGATCCCTTTGCTATAGCATGCCAGAGGGACAGTCCACCCCCCTGTGACTGGTGGTCTAGGTCTCTAGGTGCCACCCCCAGTCACACACACATGTGGCTGGCGCAGCCCAGGACAAGTGACGATGAGAATGAAGGGGTTAGAGGTGACAAGTCCCAGCCAACGTAACAGTTGTGGATGAAACCATGGCTTTATGGCAGTCTCTAAGACTTCTGTTATTGCCTTCAGTGGAATCCCTAATTTTCCTGTGATGATTTTTTGCATGCACGTATGCACTGGCATACATGGATGTGTGAATCCAAGAGCCACACAAAACTGCTTTCCATTGGCAAAGCATCCCGTAGGTCCCAGTTCCTATGAAATTTTCCATTCAGCTATCTCCACAAATCTAATACTGCGTATGTCTCCAGGAGTCTTATTTTTGCCCATGTGAAGCTAACTGTCTATAATGAAGTCATGAGTTATTTGACTAAAATAAGAACTCAGACTTCAAAATAAGAAACCCAAAACCGAACCCACAGCTATTTTTTTTCAAGTTCTAAAAAAAAATAGTATTTCCTTTTTAAATGAATCTCTCACCACTTAGTATGAACTTGCAGTTCTGCAGGACACAGAGAGCTTTTTTCAGCAGATGCTGAGCCTGAAGTCAATGGAAGATCTAAGCAAGTGGTTAAAGGTGAGCATGTGCTCAGGCGCTTGCTGAACTGGGACAGAGCATTCAGTGTTTTCCCGAGTTGTATCTTGTGTTTCAAAGGAAGGACCTTTGCTTTGCCACACGGTTCATTTCTATTTTGCTATGCGCTGAGAGCTCAGGATAATCCCATTTGGAGAGAAGCAGAGAGGAGGGAAGGCTACACTTGGGAAAAGCTATTTTCAGTAGCTCTGTTTTCTCTAACCCCATTTTCCTAATTATGATCAGCTCATGCTGACAGACTGGTTCACAGAAATTAAACCCCATTATATGGTACAAACTAGTCAATGAGGCCTGGAGTCGGACCCTACTTTAACATAAGTAAAATAAAGATCCCCTGTGGCTTTTAATTCCTTTTTATTTAGTTACTTAATTGAACCTGCACTGTTCTTCCTTTGTAATTGATTACCACACAGAAAAGGTAATGAAACAGAAAGCTTTATTTTCTCTCCAGTGATTTTTGTGGTTATCATGGAAATGTTTTTACTGCTTCCTTTTGGGGCATAAATATTCTCAATATAGGGAAAGGGGAATCAATGTTAGTTAATCAAAGGCATTTACATGGTTGGAAGATTAAATGTTGTGGGGGTTTTGTTTTGTTTTGTTTTTTCCCTGTTTTCTTTTTCTCTGGTAAATCAGCTCAGATTTTTCAGAATGAGAATTAATCTGGCATTTTATTGTCCCTTTCTTTTTTCAAAGCTGAATCTACAAAGTTTGAGAACCTGGTCCAAAACCCACTGAAGCCAAATGGGAATCGTTCCATCTAATTCAGTGGCTTTGGATTACGTTTTAGAAGCACATATTCAAGACATGTTTATATATGTATACACACATACACAGATGCCTATCTGCTCCACATGCCATTTGTCATAACTGGGATTAATCTCTGAGCAAGATAGGAAAGGAAAAATTGTTTTGTTTAGTTTTTTTTTTTCCTGGATTTAAAGAAAAGCTGATTTTAATTCCCCAGTTCTATTATTTCCTTTAAATCCCATTACTGTCATACTTCTCTCTGTTTCTTTAATTTGTGAAGCTTGGTTTTCTTAATGTTGTACATGTTCCCTCTGCTCCTCTTCTCCCTTTTCATTTGGGTGTCCTGGCTAGCTTTGGCAGGGCAAGGGTCTTGTGGACACAGTTCACCCAGTGCTGCGCCCACCTTCCCTACCCTTTGTGAAGCTGTGGGTATTTCTCGATGATGCACAGAGCTGGCTGAGAGTTAAAGGACTCAAGTCTGAAAGTCTAAAGGAGTTGCCGACTTTCCCCACCCCTTGCCTTTGTGCATACAGCTTTTTGCCTTGAAGCAATTTTAATAAAGACTATGTAACAACATGGTGTTGGCATAGCACGAGCAACATTATTCCATCTGTTTCTAGGGAAAATGTAAAAACATTTGTCAGTATAATGCTAAGGTTCCAATTTTCAACAGTTAAAAATCAGGCAACACTGAAGTTACAGGCTGCTTTTCAAAGCTATTCAGTGATTTTCCTTGCCATTGTTTTTTTGGAATTCGAGTTCAGACACCTTTAAAAAATGTCGCGTGTTCAAAGAGCTTTGAGCACCCATCCTTGGAAATGAAGGCTCTGTTAGTTATTTCAGTTTGGGCAGTTTTGGGCAGCAAAGTTATTGCTTTCTGTTGATAGTGTTGTGGAGCTGATATTTTAAAGAGTATTTAGTTCCTCACTGTAGAGATGAATGAGGGCTGTATAATTGTATTTGTAAACATTCATCTTAACTTCTATGAAATTAACCTTACATTAGGTGAAGGGCTTGAGCATGCTGACTTTAATATTTTGCCAAACTCAGATCAGTATAGAAAAGAGCTTTAAAGGGATTATTCAGTGCTTTTCTGAATCAGGGCCTTAACACCTATTTTTTATTTGATTTTTTCATGTGAATAATTATAAAGATACATCAGGCAGAGTTTTTACTAAACATCACATTTTAAACAGTGATGATAGAATATCCTGTCAGTGCAACTGTGGTTATTTGTGCCAAAAGTCTCATTTTAAGACTTATGATGGTACAGTCAGGAAACAAACTGATGCAGCCTGTGGCTTCCTGGCATTCATACCTAGTGAGAATAGCTTTCACCACCAGTGCTGCAAACTCATAACAATATTCACAGGGAGATATCCATCGATACAGAGCAGTCCTGAGCAAAGGTGTGATCCTGTACAAACAAGTGATCAAGGAATGAACGAGAAAAGGTGCTTTGCTGGACCTTATGCCGTCAACAAGGAAGACCTGGTTGGAGACAACGTGTCAAGTTGGAGGCAGACTTGGTTGCAGTGGCCATGAGGTTGTGGAGTTGAAGACCCTAAGAGGAGGGAGCAGTGCAAAAAGCAGGACCACAGTCCTGGATTTCAGGACAACAAAAAGCAGCCTCTTCAGAGATCCTATGGAATACAGCCCCAGAGAGATGAGTGGCGCAGGAGAGATGGGTGTTCAGGAAAAAACCATCCCAAAGAGTAGAAAATCAAGCAAAAGTTGCAGGAGGTCTGTATGGGTGAGCAAGGAGTGGCAAACTGAATTCAGACATACAAAGGAAGTGTATGACATTGAAGCAGGAGCAGGTGACCCAGGAGGAGTGTGGGGATGCTGTCCAACCTTGCAGGGATGGGGTTTGGGAAAGCCAAGGTTGACCTGAAGTTCATTCTGGTGAGGCATGTGAAAGGTAGCAAGAAAAGATTCTGCAAGTACACAAACAGCAAAAGGAGGACTAGGGAACAAGTGGGCCTGCTGCTGAATGGCACAGGGGAACTGGTGACAAATGACACAGAAAAGACTAAAGTACTTAATGCCTTCCTTCCTTAGTCTTTATTAGGAAAATCATCCTCCAGGAATCAGAGACCCCTGAGACTAGTGGGACAATCTGGACCAAGGAAGACTTGCCCTCAGTGGAGGACCACCAGGTTAGGGAGCACTTGAACAAACTGCACAAACGTAAGTCTATGGGGCCTGCTGTGATGTACCTATGAGGGGTGAGGGAGCTGGCTGACATCATTGAGAGGCCACTCTCAATGATCTTTGAATGGTCATGGTGACTGGAGAGATTCCTGATGACTAGAGCAGAGCAAATATCCCTCTGTCTTCAAGGATGGCAAGAAGGAAAATCTGAGGAACTACAGGCTGGTCGTCCTCACCTTAGTCCCTAGGAAAGTGATGGAGAAAATCACCCTGGAAAGCATTTCCAAAGGCAGGAAGGATAAGAATGTGATTGGGAACAGTCAGCATGGATTTGCGAAGGGGAAATCTTGCTTGACCAACATAATAGCCTTCTACAATGACATGACTAGTGTGGTGGATGAGAGGAGAGCAGTGGTTGTGGCTTACCTCAACTTTAGTAAAGCCTTTGTGACGTTGTACCCTGTAAAAATCCTCATAGACAAGCTGACAAAGATGGGGTTAGATAAGTGGGTGAAATAAAAACAGCCAAATGACTGGGCCCAGGGGGTTGTGATCAGTGGCACAAAGTCCAGCTCGAGGCAAGTAACTAGTGGTGTATCCCGAGGTTCAACACAAGGAACAGTACTGTTTAACATCTTTATTTATGACCTGGATGATGAGACAGAGTATACCCTCAGCAAGTTCATAGATGATACTAAACTGGGAGGAGTGCTGATACACCAGAGGGTTGTGCCACCATTCAGAGGGACCTCAACAGGCTGGAGAAATGGGCAGAGAGGAGCTTTGTGAAGTTCAACAAAGGGAAATGCAAAGTTCTGTACCTGGGGAGCAACAACCCCAGGCACTAGTACATGCTGGGGGCCAACTGGCTGGAAAGCAGCTTTGCAAAGAACTACCTAGGGATCTTGATGAACAACAAGCTGACTATGAGCACCCTCACGACAAAAAAAAAGGCTGACAGCATCCTGGGTTGCAGTAGAAGGAGTGTAGCCATCAGGTTGGGGGAGGTGATCCTTCCCATCTACTCAGCACTGGTAAGGCCACACCTAGAGTACTGTGTCCAGTTCTGGGTTCTCCAGTTCAAGAGAGACCTAGGGATACTGGAGAGAGTCCAGTGAAGAGCCACAAAGGTGATTATGGGACTGGAGGAAAGGCTGAGAGAGCTGGGTACGTTCAGCTTGAAGAGAAGGCTCAGAGAGAATCCTATGGATGCGTGTAAATACCTGATGGGAGGGAATGAAGAGGGAACCAGATTCTTCTCAGTAGTGCCCCCTGGCAGGACAAGAGGCAATGGACACAAATTAAAAAGAGGAAGTACCATCTGAACAAGAGGAAACAATTTTTTACTGTGAAAGAGGTCAAACACCAGCACTGGTTGCCGGGAAAAATTGTGGAGTCTCCATCCATAGAGATATTCAAAATCCAACTGGACACAGTCCTGGGCAACCTGCATTAGCTGACTGTGCTTGAGCAGAGAGGCTGGACAAGGTGACCTCCAGAGGTTCCTTCCAACCTCAATGGTTTTGTGATTCTGTGATTTGCTAGTCTCCTATTTAAATAATTATCAGTTCATAGAGCAGAAAAGATACCATACAACAGGTGAGTCATCACACATCATGGTTATTAAATTTTTAGTGGTAAATAGGGACTTCAGAACAAGAGTAGTTTGAAGGGTTTTTTCTTTTGTGAAAGCTCTTTTATCAATATTTCTGAAGAACAAACTCATATTGTGAATGATCCATTAACAAAACTTAGATTAAATGTGTAATAACTATGATTCCAGCAACTCTGCTACTGCTGATTTTGCATGCTTTTGTCCTAGCATCTATGCCCTTTGGTTTGATCTCTAGTCACCAGCAGAAATTAGTTGAATTCAAGTGGCTGACTCCTATAAAAGTATTTAAAGTTTTCCGTAATAGTTAGTTCAAGGCCTCTTTCACGTTCATCCTTGGAATATTATTGTATTAAGTCCCTCCTAAAAAAACCAACCAAATCTTTCTAATAGATATTACACAAAAGTAGTGGACAAAAATTTCCTTTCGAAAAGAAATTATGTTTATGCCTGGTATGGATAACACAGTCAGAGTAAACACAAGTAAATGTTATCACGTTATTTGATGCGTGCAATACATTCAATATAGATTGTGCTGCTTATCCAAAACCTTTGGGTAGCATGAGGTTCTGACGTGGTTTGGTTGGTGGTGGTGATGGCAGCAGCACTGGGGTTGTTGGTTGTTTACCTTTTTTATTTTCTTCTGGGTGTTAGGATAATTTGCTGTGAATGCCATATTAAACAATAGTAAGAGAGAGAAAAACATCATTTTATGATGGCTACTGTGCTGTCTGATATGGTTGCTTGCAAATAAATCCAAGTACATGCTGGGAAGCAGCCTCTCTGTTCCTCCTCACCCTTTTTGTGAACACGGCTCTACATATGCTCCCTGGCACCGAGCGCATGTGAGCCGGCGGCATGTGAGCTCTGGGCTGGCCTTCTGAGACCAGGGTGGACCTGCTCCCCAGCCCTTGGCAGCACTCCTCCATGAGGGAGGCCCCGGGGGACCCTTCACATCCCCCCAACTGCTGGAACTGGCCGCTATCAAATATGCATTTTTTTTTTTCATGAGGTGTGACTCATCAGAGTCACCAAGCTGCGACCTCATAAAAATGGTTTTTCTAGAGCTATAGAAACCGCAAGATCCCATTACAAGCTGTTTCATTTTTGGTGACTAATGGAAGGTTAGCAGTAATCAGACGAGGAAATTCTTAACTCTTTCTCAGATTCCCTTTTTCCTCTTTAGTAAAAACAAAGCTCACCAATAAATGAAATTCAGCTCAGATGGGTATTCTTCGTACATGCTGTGCCAGTGCTTGGTTAGTTGACGGAAGACTGCCAAATGTCTATTCAAGTTTCTTGGTTTTTCTTCCTGCAAAAAATGTTTGCTCATTGTAAGATACTTCATCTACTTCAAAGGTCTCAAAACAACTTGGTTTTCTTCTTTTTTTTTTTTTCCATTCCCTTTTGTGATTTTATAGATCATATAAGTGAAAGTGGTAAGGAGCAAAATATCAAGGTTGCAGGCTGGATCCCTGAGCAGATAAGCAGAACTTCACAGCCAGACAATAGAGCAAGCCGGTGAAGTCAGTGTAGCCCAGTTCTGCAGTGAAAATTGCAGAGCTGGGACTCAGGAGGTCTCGCTCATTAATTTAATTGTAGCAAATAAAGAAATGATGAGGGCAAGAGGGCAAACAGACACAGAAACACACTTTGGAGCTTACAAAAAAATTGAGCTGCCTGGGGTGTTGGCCCTATTAATGTAAGCCATTCAACATAGACCAACTTTCAGGCCTATGCAGAGCTCTTGAAAAATTAACATGAGCAGTATGCTGAGCAATGCAGGGGCATGGGCCAAGTAAGCAAAGACTGGGGCTGAACTTCCGGTTGGCAGGATGGGCAATGCATGACTGGGAGGTGGTGGGCTGTGGAGCAGCATATGCACTTTAATTATCAAATGCTTTTTAATGTCTGTTGTGGGCCTATTCAACTTAGGACAATTATATACATATGCAAGAGTCTGCATTGGGCTTAATGCTGAAGGAGAACTATTGCTGGGGTCCGAGAACTACCCAGGCAAAGCTTCACTAAGGGACCCTGAAGTCAGCATGAGCATGTGTAATACAATGCAAAGGATTGTATGTCATATTTTTCTGCCTCTTTTCCCATATTGCTTTCTCCATCTTGTTATATCTGTTTTCAGCTTAGTGCAGGCCTGAGGGATAATGGCACAGGTGACTCATGGACCGGACAGCAGTGGCAACACATTTACCCCGTGTCTGTTGGCTGAGTGCTACTGACTAAAGTCAATGGTTCTACCTCAAGTGTCTGGTCTTGCTATGATCTACTTGAGAAATGACACTTACTCTTCTTCTCCACATTTTTACCTTAAGAAATCTCCAAGGGTGTGCCAAACTCACTCGTGGATTACCTCTCCCCCGCAGGGGTGAACAGATTTAGGGAAGTTCTAAACAGCACAGCTAAGTGGGGTGATTTTATTTTTTAAGTTCCTTCATTTGCCTTTGTATAGAAAACTTCTAAAAACGGTGTATAACTGCAGGTGAGGAGATAACTGTGTTAGGGACAAATGGATGCCTGTGCTGTTCCTCCCAGCCACTGTCTGGGGGAATTTAGGAAGCTGTGTGTAACCACAGTGATGTTTCTTTTCTACCTCAAGTAGCTGGTGCCATTATAGGATTCATTTTCTGGAATTTGGCCCCAAAACTGTTCTTAAAACTTTCCCTATAGCAAGGACAAAAAGCAGCGAGGCTCTTAAGACTAACCCCTGAACTTGAAGTGGGAGGACTCCATAATTCAGAATGAGACACAGGCTCTCCATTAGCCACCTGGCATTGTGCCTGGCCTCTGGGTCACCTGGAGAGGTCCTCACCAGGTCCCAGGTCTGAGAACCAGCTTCTCCTTCCAAGCTGGGTGCCACAGCCAGTTGGGGTCACCAAACTGGTGAGGTCCTGTGGATACTGTGGGAAAGCTGCGAACATCGTTTCCTGTAGCATCACTTCGTGTGGATTCCCACTTCGGACTGCATAAAAGCAAAGGCTGTGCCATCTCCAAGGACACAGATGATGAAATTCAGGAGCTTCTTCTCAGGTGGCTGCGTGTTCAAACAAGCCAACTAAATGAAAAGAGCATTATCAGAAGGTCTGAGGTCCTTTGGAAGTCCAGCTCAGTCGTGCTGTTTAGTATCTAGGTGCCTGTCACTTTGCTTTAGTTTCATCAAGCAAAGAAAGGTGATGAAAGCTAAGGAAATGAGCTAAAGTGACCCCATGCTGGATAAATTGATCTTGGTGGCAGACTAGAGGCAAGGGCAGGCTCCCCTGACTAGAGCAATATACAGCTAATAGATGCGATGAAATACACAAGTGCTTCTGTCCTATGGCTTTTACTGGAGTTAAGATGTTTCCTGCCTGTGACAAGTGATGAGAAGAGATTTTTCAGGTTTCTTATTATAAAATCTTTCATAATGCAGACATCTTCTGCATGGTCTTCAGTACTAGTAAAATAGTTGTGTCTTAGAAGCCTTAGAAGCACAAGAACATTCTAAGAAAGTGATGACTAACACCATTCTCTTCCCTTTATGTTGTTATTGATCCTCTTAACGGCCCTCATTTATTGACTTCCTTCTTGCAGTACCAGGGGATCATTAACTGGGCCATTCCTTAATATTTTGGGTCTAGAGGTTATTTGGCTAAAGATGAATGTGGTTATACTTTCATTAGCTTGCTTCTGTTGTTTTACGTTCCACTGGCTGGAAATTCCCTAAAAGAAAATCATCAAAGTAAATAATTCTGTCCTACTCTACGGTGATGAGTCCTGAGGAGAACAGTAGGCTGCATCGTTTTTGGTACAGAACTGAAAGACTTAATCTGGGGGCACACAAGGACATGAAAGGCTGCGCCAGAGGTATATTTCATCCATTCAAACCCAAGAGTAAAAAGGGGCTTCAAGTTTCTTGTGAAGCGGAGCCTGGATACTGCAGGCAGCTTTTTGCCTGGCTTTAGAAGTAACTGCTGACAAAGTCAATGCAACGTAACGTGCAGCAAACCGTGTATCACAGTATCCATTCAGAATCCTAGTGCAAATACTGAGTATTTGAAGACTTAAAGTAATTGACATCCTGTCAGGAGCAGTAAATGGTGACAGCATGAACAGAGAGAATGTGAGTTGGATCTTTTCCTGGGACATTGATTTACAGGCTTCAGATTAGAACATCAATACGAATGACTTAAATATGGCCTCACAATGATGGGACAATTTTTGTTGGAACAAAGTGTTGTAAGTGTATACATAACACATATAGCAGCTGATTGGAAGATAATCAGATGAAAACATTTATATGAAAATCAGGTAAAAATCTAGCTTCTTGCCAAGCCATCTTACACAAATGAAACACAATAAACCAGAGACCATTTTAAACAATTATTTCCTAAATTCCTAACTTGCCTTGACCTTTTAAAACTTCCTATTAATATAAAAATGTGGGAAGTTAACTCATTAGGATTCTGAATATCAAATTTTACCATGGCCTTTCAGGTAGGTCTTGCAGGAAAATTGTACGTGACTGTAATGACTACTGCAATAAAATATAACACAAGTCCGGAGTGAGTATGTACGTTTTTGAGATATAATATGTCGTGAGCTGCTATACATTGGCACTCATCAGCTGCTACATGAAAAGATGTTTTGATAGGCATTTGCTTAAGATCCTGAGGTTATCCTATACATAAGCACCAGACATGGGTGAACCAAAGCTGTCCTAAGATATTCAAGAAGCAAACCCACTGAAGACTGTAGGTGTGCTCTGTCCATCTGTGACTTGGCAGAATATATAACTCAACACCACCTGAAGCTGACACAGCGAAAGTGCTCATTGGAAGGACTGGCATATACGAGGTGATTTTGGATTTCCCTGCAAACACCTGTCATACAACATGCATAAGGAACTGGACAGAACTTTTTTAATCTTATGAAATGCAAAAGCAAAACAGACCTGGAGATGTGCAAGACAGAGATATTTTTCTCTCTAGATGAGCAAGTGTTAGACAGGAAAGAACTTTAAAGTCGTTATTTATTGAGAAGTTTGGGTGCTGTGTATTTAAGTGGATGTTGGAAATGATAAAACCATGGTCTCCTCCCCTTTCTAAAAATGAGGATAACATAGTTCAGCTGCAGAAATTTTAGCACTGTTTGCATACCGGGTACTAGCAGCGTACTTCTGCACCGGATCCCACTGCCTCTGATACATTGGACAAACTGGGAGCGTACTTTCTCTTTTTGCAGAGAACAGGTGAATTCAGAGCGAACAGATCAGCTCAGGAATAAGAAGGACCTAAAGAGATCAAAATAAAGGTAAGTGTCAACATTCACAAAAGTTTTTTTTTGTAAAAAGCAGCCTATGAACACTCCCAGTGCTCCTGGTTACTGAAAGGCCAGTTTCGTAATCTGGCTGAAGTGAGCTTCAGGCTGTGCCCCTCCAGCCACAAACAGGTATTTCCTTTGGAGAGGATGTAAACATACAGTCGCTCATGGGAACAACGCAGAATTTTTTTCCCACTCTTGACTTTATCTAGTGTGGAAAATTTGGCCCTAAGCATTGCATTTAGAGTGCAATTGGTTTAGCAATATGTGGGGATTTGAATCCTGATGTAAGTCATTTAAACAGGTGCCACGTCATATTAATTGCAAACAAAAGGCTTGCTGCACCACCTATCTGGTTGCATTAGTCAAGGTTAATGAATTATTTATTTATTAGGACATGTCCTCCAGCATCTGCACATTCTGCTGGAAACAGTTCAGATGGCAGCTCGGGCCCTTCAACTCAGCAAGAAGCAAAAATCTGGCCATCACCAGTGGGGGCGGGAAACACAGGAGAAAGGGTACTGCAACCAGTTTTCTATGTTGTTATTTTTCCAGGCCTTTTAACACTTTTCCCCCGTGTTGGACTGCAGCACTATCGGATCAGTTTTCGTGCCCTTAGCCTGTTATCTCCCCGGCAGCACCTGGGGCTTTGCTTCCTGCTGGTCAACAGCTGGGGGCTTACTACCTTTGAGTCTTACCCACTGTCACCCATAGAAAATATACAATTTTCCTCTGGTTTACGGTGTGTTTCTTTTGCGCTTCTGCAAAGTTAAACAGTTTGTAATCTTAATTTTAAGTAAGTTCTTAAATATTGTGCTTTAAGCCATGCTTAGAGAAAGGGAAGAGGGATTGGTTACCAAATATTCTCTAACACCTTTCTGAATTTGGCCTGCAACTAGTCTTCAAACCTACAGTTGTCTTTTCCAGGGTTTATCTACCACTAACGTTAACAAAGCAGGCAAGTCTGTCTAGTTACA
The DNA here is from genome assembly GCA_003993805.1 of Himantopus leucocephalus. NCBI lineage: Eukaryota > Metazoa > Chordata > Aves > Charadriiformes > Recurvirostridae > Himantopus > Himantopus leucocephalus. The sequence continues at coordinate 28,910,306 of RSEF01000003.1, read as the reverse complement.
TTGCCCTTGTTGTTTGTTTCCTTTGGCGTTTAGCAGATTCCTGGATACCTTTTGTTATTTTCTGTCTTGTTTCCTCTCACATCCCCAGGACCCCAGGGCAGAGCCCTCCTGCCCTAAAGGAGGCCTCTGCCATCGCTGTGGCCACGGAGAGCGGGGCTGGGGAAGCATGCAGCGGGGATGAAAGCAGGACAGTAACACGCAGATGAAGAAATGGCATCAAACGGGGAGGCCACAGGGTACTCGGTGCCCTTATTGCACCCGCCTGTACTGCTCCACTCTCTCTCCTCTGCTTTTCCTCATGAGGAACCTGCTGCATAAAGACCAAGGTAGGAGGAGATGAAGAAACCTCTGATTACACTGGAACAAAGAAGAGGTAGCACTGGGCTTTATTGAGAAGAAGGGGAAAGCCCGTGGCAGAGAGGAGAAGGAGCTAAAGGCAGTAGAGGATGTCTAAGTGCTGCCTGGCAGAATGGCAGGCTCCTAAAGGTGCCAGTCCTACAATAAGAAAAAGTTCAGTAGTAGCAGAACAGGGCCAAAGACTTTTTAAAAAAATACATATGTTCAGATTAAGATGGCCCAACAGCGTTCCTCCAGTCCTCTGTGAAGATAGTGACAGCCAAGGGCACACAGTGCTAGGCAGGACCAAGACAGTGTCGTGTGCATCCTGGGCATCCTGGGCAGGGGGTAGTCCGGCCTGGGGGTCTGCGTCTGTCACAAATAACACTGATGGTGTCTGATCAGGGATGCTGTGTGTGGCATAACTTTGAGGAACGTGCTGTCTGCTCAGAGGAGGAAGCAAGGGCAGACATTTATCAGGCGATCTCAGAGAGACTTTCAAGCAGGGTGTCCTGGGACCTCCCTGATTTGTCTCTTGATGTGTTTTATGCCCTGTGTGCGAACGGAAAAGCTGTTGCACTTTTAAATGGCTGTCTGTAATTTGGTCTGGGCTTTGGGAGAGAGGTTTAGGTTCTGAGAGCTGAGCCCGGGCTCACAGGTCCTCTGCAGTGTTGCCCCACAGGCTTGACAGAAAGAGGGGCACCAAAACCAGGTTTTGTTACCAAAGTGAAAATGCCTCTTGGTGCATGTGTACAACCATGACTATTTGTACGTAGTCCCTTCTCAGACTGAAGCTGTCACTTTGCAGACTGCCGGGCAGGGCAGTGCCCCCGGACTACTCTCCGTGTGCAGGTGCAAAGCTGTCACCCCGTCAGTGTGACACTGGTTTGCACGCTGTCGTCAGGTTGCTCCTGTCTCACCATGATTCATTTCCATGTGTGTGCTAAAAGACATACATAGGTACAAACAGGTGTACGTGCATGCATGCCGCACTGCTCATGCAGTGCAGAGCATGCTTTAAAAGGCAGGTCAAGCTTCAGAATAAATACTGAAAGTCTTTATTAGTAGGAAGTGGTTAGAAGCATTGTTTGGTATAAATGCAGCTTTATTTAGTAATTCACATTCCTAAAGTGCTTAATTTCTGAAGAGTCCACTTACTTCATTTTGGATTTTACAGTACCAAATACAAAAGCAGAATTTCATTTTGTTGTGTGGTCATTCGCAGTCCTACAGTCTAATTTTCCTAGACCAGCCTGGAGGACTGTTTGCAGTACAAGGCAGGTGGACACGAGTGGATGAAGAAATAGGGATGGGAAGAAATATGCAGGATATGAGCAATCCCTTGTCCAGGGTTCAGCCTTGGGAGAAGCAAGCAAAACTCCGGTAAGAGCAGGTCATTCAATGTAATGGTAGATGCTTTCATTTTCCAGCTCCAAACTGCACACTGTGTTGTCATCTCTTCTGTGGTCTTAGAAATGAATTGTGCCAAAATAATCCAAAATCCCACAATTTGTTGTCTTTTGTTTGGAGCCCTTGGACGTAGCCCATGGGCCACAGAAGTTGAAACAAGTTAATTTTAGAGCTTGTCTGTTGTGTTTGAGTTTCCTGAATTCAAAGGTGAGGAGTGGGATTTCGTGATGTCTTTCACATAGGAGTGACCTGGGACTTCATTTACTAATGGTTTTAATAAGGTTTTGATCTTTAAGTGAAAAGTCCAGTGAAAGGACAAGTGACTGCAATTAGTAAAGCAAAATCATCTCTTGTTTTAACGTTCAGCTCTTTCATATACATGATCATAGCAAACAAGTCATTCTCATTTGCCTCTACTGCTATTTGGTTTCAGAGGAGAAGGTTGCAGCCTGACGAGCAAAGCAATGACTGCTTACCATTTGGTTTCTTCACAGAGATTGGATGTGGCAGCATCTTGTTGTCATGATTTTATCCTGAACCTGCTAGGAAGTTAAATATTTCATTATGACGATTTTGATACTTGCACTGACCTCCTGTGGATTCATAATTGAAGACATCACAGAACAAAACAAATGTCCCCCAAACAATTGTGTGTGTCTAAATCACCTACATATGTTTCTTGTTCCCAGTTATGCAGGGGTTTCTTTTTAATGTAACTCTTGGCACGACAGAAACCATGCTGGTGACATTATTGGTATTGTTGGCCTAGAATGTTTTCAATAACACTGAGTTTGTTGGGACAGAGCGTGAATTAGTTGTCAGTTCTTGAGAAGTAAAAAATTTAATTGCTGATCAAATGTTTAAAATATGACTTGTATTAGCGATGGGTTTCCATATAAATTATTTCTTGTGTCCGTTAGGCAAGAAGCCAAAAACTGGCAGCGCGACAGCTCTGCTCAGCAGCCGCAGTTTGGAAGTCAACTCCAGGCTTCTATTCTGGATTGAAATTCTCATGTTTTTCAGATTTTATTTTTTTTTTCAATTTTGGCAGGAAAAACTGAAAATAAGTTTAGGCCACCCTGAAATAAATCTTTCCCCTATTTTGTTTTTTCACGGCAGTTGTCAGGCTGACAAATCAGTTATTATGCAGCTCTATCTGTTATGCTCTCTATAAATCTATAGTTCCTACCAGACTGTTCTCCATCACTTTGCCTTCTTTCATAGCCATCATAAAACAGACATGGAATCAGAGTATTTTTTTCAGATGTGTCTGCAAAAAAGTGGACTTTTACCTGTGAAATCATAGAAGAAATGAGAGTAAACCAAAGTAGAAATATTTACTGAGTTCAGCTCCAAACTTACTATATTTTTACAGATGAATCTATCCTTCCTTTCTGTTGAGATTATCAGCCCGTCAGTACTGTTCTTCCCTTCTTCTGACTTGCACATGCCTCTCTTGACAATATAGTATGCAAACCAATTAGTCACACTTCACTGACGTACTGTTAATCTAATAGAAAGGTCACTGTTAGGTCAGGGAAATGAGAGGAGAAAGAGAGATTTACTGTGGGAAGAAACACCAGCATTATACAGGAGCCCACTGGTGATGGGGAGTCAGGGGTGGTGATGATTTCCACTCCGTCAGCACACCAAGGTCAGAACTTTCCTTCTGCAGCTGTGGGGGAAAAAAGTTAATCCAGGATTAATGATGTCACATTCCCTTCCCTTAACACACAGTTATGAGTTCAGGACAGATGTTCCCAGGACAGCAGGCCAAATAGGTCATTTGTCTGTACCAGTATGGCAGTTCAAAGGTTCTTCAGCCTCCTTGTCCAGGACCTTTTGCTTACTCTAAAAGCAAAATGTGAAACCTGCTTGTTCCAGTGGCTGGCAAAAGAGCCTGACCTACGGCCACTGTAACCTCCCACTTCTGTGCTCAGCTTCTTAGCAGATTCCCAGAAGTATCTGTCTGAAGGCGTGCACCAGAGCGGGTTGACCCTTCATGGCCAACAGAGTCCTACAGAGGAAATTCCTTTCTTCTTTTGCTGGCTGAATGTTTCTCTGTGCTCATTTCCTTACCTACACTGTCATCATCTGGAATTTGCCTTCAAGTTAATCTCATCAATTAATGTTCGTACCGAGTTTGAAAAGCCTGAAGTACTATAATTCGTTATTATCTCTTTTGTTTTCTTCCTGATATTCTCTCCAAGTCCAGATCACAGGCACACACAACTCCCTCTGTAAGTCTATTGTCTTAAGTCCGAACAACCCATCCCTGTTTTCAGCTCAGCCTGTTTAACTCCTGCGTTGCTGGGAATACGTTGTGGAACTGGCCAAATGTGGGTGAAGTTTTTGGGATGTCAATCTGTGCTTGGAGCTTCTATGGAGCATGTGTGAACTATTAAAGGAGGGTTTTGGGTTTGCAGTTTCTTTTTCTTCCCCCCCTCCCAAGACTCATAGTTAGGGGATTTTTTTACATGAGTTTTCACTCTTTAGATGCAAAGGCCGTGTCAGTGACAAATATCTGGTCCTTGCTCCAGAGCATGTGGTTTAGAGTTGTTTGTGCAAGAATCTTATACGCACAATATCACAAACAACAGCTTCTGCTTTGGAAACAGACCAACTATTTTGCTGAAAAAAAATAAAAAAAATAATTCGGGCTGGACAGAGCCATTGGGGTCGATTCAAACCAAGTGGTTACAGCCTGGCAAAAGGAATAACATTAGAGCATGAAGAGCCGAGTAGAACGCTCCATGACATGGAAGAAATGGGTTACAAGAGTGCTTTTCCTGGAGTGCCTGACAACATCTAACAGTAAGAATCCAGCTAGGGCAGAGAAGTAAAAACCCCGCACTCTTCTGTGGAATTTTTTTTTCCTGAGGGACGGATCTATTTCCAACTGTGATGAGTTCAAGTAAATTGCTCTTGTGCTATCAGGGGTAATATTTTTAGTAGGCACAAATGAGCCTGGTTGCAGTGGAAATAGTAGCTGCCCAAATTTTCTTTCCTGTGTTCATTGCTGCTGGCATTGGTGACACTCCGTGTTAAGGGGAAAGACCCAGGGGACCATAGCATGGCATTGCTTGTTTTCCTTGTCTCTTAATTTTCCAGGCTGATAAACATGGTAGAGGAGATGCATGCAGCAGTTACAATTAAGGTTTGCGACTGGAGCAGTTTAGCAACAGAATTTCCCTGCAACCATGAGGACTCAGTTCAGCCAGGAAAGCCCAATGCAGCCTCTGCATTTGTCTTTGAGTCAGCACAGGTCCGTTCGGTGGAATGCTCCTCTCTGGCACTGGTGTGTCCTGCATTGATCCACCTCCAAACCCGTGTTCACCAGCATGGCTCTCAGCTGTCAGGCCCTCAACCAGCACCTGGGAATCTTGCAAGGGCATGTCTCATGGTACTCTTGGTGTGTCCAACAGCCTGCCCTTCTTCTGCCTTCTTTTTTCTTCCACATCAAAGCTTTCTTTTCTCTGACCATCACATTTCCTGCTTCTCTCCAAGCTATGAAAAATCTGCATCTCACTTTCCCCTCTTTGTCCTTCTCTGTACCCAGATCCTGTTTATACTTGCTTTGTTCCCACACAGAGAAAGGCAACACAGGACAAAGGGCGCATGAAGCTGTGAGAATCGCTGTCAAAGTTGTTATCCATGCTGTGAACTCACCAGGTTTCAGAAGATAATGAAACACTTCAAATATGATGCTTGGATAAATCGGGGCTGAGGAGTCGCATAACAGAGGCCTTTGACTTTATTTCAGGTAGTTTGCTTGGCTCTCAGCTGTCATTTTCCATTCCTCAGCAACTCCTACCTCTGACTTCATTCTCAAACTTTCCTGTTTCGCCCATGCTGTTTGCTTGCTGGGTTGCTTTGGCTGGGGAGAGGACCTGTTTATACTCACACTCATTGGCCATGTTTGGTTTTTCAGGGAGACTTGCCAGTTGTGGCTGAAATGTCTCAACCCCTGAGCTGAAAACCCATCAAAAGCCCTTCGAAGTTGGTAAACACAATGGTCTTATCCCACCCCCAGAATCTTCTGCACACACTGCACTTCGGCACAGCCATCTCTTGTCAGAGCAGTGATCCAGCCTGCCCATGTTTCTGTGCTGCAAACACAGCCTGGGGCCTTTTTCCATGCTCAGGGTCACAGCCCGCATGTGTTCCAGACCCTCTCCAGCAGCACCGTCCTGCCCTGCTGGATCTGGTCGCACGCATGGGATGGCAGCTGCTCAGAAATTCAAACTCCTGCTTTAATGAAAATTTTGACTTGATCCCTGGTGGGGAACAAAAGCTCACCAAAGCTGTTCATTTTGCTTAAGTGACCTTTTTTTTTTCCCCCTGAGTGTGATCTTGAACCTGAAGCACCTCCAGCGTTTAGGAGAGCGCTGGAAGCAGCAAGAAAATGCAGTGTGCGCCCTGAAAGCAACAGAAATATGGATCAGACTGTTCTTAAAATTAAAAGACTGACCAAAACACCCCAATGAGGCATGAAGGCACTAATGAGTCACACCCCAGGACGGACTAAATAGTAATAGAAAAAAGCTTCTTGTTTCAGTTCTCTTCTGGGGCCAGAAAGTTGATTCTTCACTACTGACTGGTTTCTTTTCCCTCTTCAGTCGAGTTACTAGCTGCAATTCATGATGAAATAATTCCTTTGGGAAAATATTCCTTTTGGGGAAAGAATTATGAAACGAGATCCCCCCCCTCCCCCTTCAGCAAATGAATGAGAATAGCATTCAGAAAATTCTGATATCATGAGACAGGCTAGCCTTTGCTTCAAATTTTGTTTGGCTGATTATCTTGGAAATGGATCGAACGGTGCCCTTCAGTCTTTTTCTTCCTTTCCCACTGCACATTAGCAAAAAAGAAATTGTTTTACTGTGAAAAACAGCTTAGATTTCACAGGTGACCTTTTGTCTTTGGCAAAAAGATTTTTGCTACATCTTTTTGAGAAGGCAGCCTTGCATTATTTATGATAAGCAGTTTACCAGGACAAATGAAACGTTTAAATCAAATTCTAGCAAAAATGTCCACCTTCTGTGACCTGAATTCAGTGCTGTCATGGATTCATATGACTTAGCCAAGGCAAAGGATTGAGATTTTGGAACAAAACGTGCAAAAAATTGAAGTCGGGGCAGAGTTCTGGCATCCAGAGTCATGGTCCTCTATGTTGCAAGAAGTGCTGGGAGGAACTTGTTTGTTCTTAACACTATTGTGGCTGTGTTTGCAGTGTTGTACATATGTCAAGGGCAGAGTTAAAGCTGTATGGGTGAGCACTCTTACCAAGCAGCTTTTAGGAAAAACATGCAACAACAACCATAACCCTGCTGGAGTTAATGCTTCTTGGTAGGTAGGAATGCATTTGTGACATGTATTAATTTGTTCAGCAACGAGTTCGGTGTACCTGCAAGATAAATTAGATGTCTTCCTCCATCACCCAGTGTTACGGGAAGCTGTTTTGCTGATCCAATGCAGAGGATGGAAACTTGGCTAACTTGGGGTCTGAGGGCCCAGACTAGAGAGTCCCATTAGAGGTCCTGTAACTGGCATGTTGTTGTATGGTATTAGGGAAGACGAATGACGGCTGTGTTTGGGCAGATTGTTTCCATAATTTAAGGGAGAGAAAATAAGCTTATTGTTGATCCAGATTTTGTCATAAGTAATTTGAAAGTCCTCTGTGGGTTCAGCTGAAAGGCATTTGGAGTTAAGGAGAAAATGCACGTTGATGTATGTTGGATTCTGGTGAGAAAGCAGTGTTTTACAATCATCCTGGTCTCGTGGGCTCACCTAATAAAGCGGTTCACAATTAATTGCAAGTGTGGGGGGAGTTCAATCACTCTTTTCTAGCTCATTCTTTTAAAAAAATTACTATATAATTACACGCACAGCAATAGTTCAGTCCAAAAGACTCCTTGAATGCCGTTAGGAGACATATCGTATCCAAATGCTGCCAAAGTTAGCTAAAACTTCAGAAGCCTGAGCCAAACTGAAAGGCACAATTTTTCCTTCCTTCCTGCTTCTATTTTTCACTCTTTTCCTCATCACTACAACTAAAAATAATGTGCCCTGCTTGCCTCATTTGCTAACTAAAGCATGTATACCTGCTTGTTAAGCTGTAATTTTAGCTTCACTTTGATTGATAGCTCAAGTAGGAAAGGTTTGAGTTTTCATCTTGTACAGACACATTCAAATTGCTTGGCAAGGCTGCTAGGTGCATTGCCTTTGTAGTCATCATGCAGACTAGAGCTTCCCCAGTGACTGAAAAAAGTTTAAATGAATTTAATTAATTTTGGGTTCTTTCTCTTTTTCCCCCCTTTTTTTAGGTAGCGCTTTAATAAAGCACTGGATGTTTTGGAATGGTGAATGCATACCTTCTGAGTGAAGTGCAGCCAGAGCTACAGCTGCAGCTCTATTCCTATACGTGTTGTTCAATAGGCTTGTGGGAACCGATGGAGCAGACTGCTGGGACTGCCAGGCAGGACGGCTCCGCTGTTGTTACTGGCTTGGGCCCAGTTTAATACCTCGTGTGTAGCCGAATGTAGGAGAGATGTCAAAGTGGTGTTACTAGAAAAATGCTGCTTTGGAATGGGACCCCTAAAAAAACATAATTGTATTAACGTTTGTTCTAATTGTACACTCTGGAGCATCACGTTAATACCGGAAGAGGCTAAGACTTTTTATTTTTAATGGCTTCATGCCTACTTGCAGCCAGAGGGTCAAGTGCTTTGCCTGTCTGCTAGTCCATAAAGGGTCTGGACACATTGCCAACCATGTGTACTACGGCCCATTGTGGGCTAGTGTACCAGGCATGGAAAGTGCTTATGTGACTTCTAATGAAGTACTAATAGTGCTGTGACTGATGGCATTTCTTCTTTGGTAGAAGTGGCAGGGACTGTTTTTTTGGAGCAGAGTTGCCTTGAGTCGAATTCAGCCTGGATAGGTGTGTGGGGGACTGTTTGTGTATGAAGTCTTCCTTTGTAAGAAAACTAGAAAAAAGCAGAGAGAAAGACAAAAGCCAAGTGGTCCAGACTGAGTCCGAAGCCAGTGTTCACTTACTGGTGCTTCTGAATAACTAATGTCAGGACAAAAATGTCCCTGATGGGTCAGGGTATTGTTCTATAGGTGACTGTGGCTAGTAGTGGATGCTTAGAGAAGGCACATCAATGTACATCCTTTCAGCAGTCAGTGGCTCTAACCTCAGCATCTGGAGCATCACGGTCCGGCAACCAATGGATCCACCCTACATCAATGTATTTAATCTCTGGAACTCAACATAACTTCTCGCCACCACAACTTTTTGTGGCAATGAGCACTAAGAGTAATACCATTCCTTTAGTCAGATATAGGAATGAGTTGAACATTTAATAGTTGATTGTATGAAAAAGTATTTTCTTTGGGTTTTTTTTAGACTTGGAATCAGAAAGTGTTACCAGACACTCAGTGTTTGTTTTACTAGTAGGATGATCTTTTTAAAATCAGCTTCTCCATTGGAGGCAGACTTCCACCCAGCTCTGCTGATGAGAAATCTCAATTCATTTGAGATAAAATTAGCTAGGAGATTGTAACCTCTTGTTAGCAATGTGGGTAGTAATATTCTCAGATGGTAAAACCAGATTTGGAAAAGAACATCTGCCCAAGCCTCATACTGTGAAAATCAGCTTTTAAAATGAAATAAGCTTTGAATGACTTTTAGTGGACTAGTCCAGTTGAACTTAGGGAGCATCTCTCTGTTAGCAAGATGACTTTGTTGCATCTTGTTTTGGATTTGGTTAGGTTTTGTCCTCTTTGAATATGCTGCCTTTTTCTTTGGGTACACTTTGGTCCTCTCTGGGTACAAAGCTGATGCCTCCTTGCATGAGTTTTTAAATGCAACAGTCATGCAAGTAAATAAATCCTGGTAATAAGTGGGTGAAACCACAAGTCAGTTCATTTCCCTGCCCCCATTTCTTTGTAAGCAGAAGATGAAGTCACTTCAGAAAATGCAGAGGAGGCTCTGCAATCCGTGGCATGCCGTGCCTGCAGTTAGCACACATTTTAAATCACAGTTCTAGAGCTTATTTATACAGTTAAATGTCATATGTTTAAAAATAATGAGTTTATTCAGAAGGAAAATTCTCCCCAAAGTGATTAATTGATGGAAGGAGACTCATTCCCAGTGTAACAGCCAGCTAGAATTATTCCAGGCCTTCTCTTGAAGTCAATTACCTGTTGGAAAATCTGTTCGCTCCACCAGGTTGGTCCAAGTTCAACAGCTAGAAATAATGAAGCAATGGTATATAGCAAGAAACAGTAAATTTTTCATAATTGCTTGTGCATCTCATTGTAACATGTCAATCACATTCTAAGACAACAAACTGCTTTGGGAGTTTAAAGTTAAAAATAATAGGGGTTAGGCAAACGTTGGCTTAGATGTTTTCCATAGTGAAAGTTTGCTTTTTGCTAAGGTGTACGAGCCTTCCTGAAAAAGCAAGTGACAGTGACATTCTTAAAACCACATGTAGGACTTAACACTTGGTATCGTAGTTGCTGGCTCTTCAGTGTCTTACCTCAGATTGAATTTAAGGTGAAAGAAAATGGCTGTGCCGTAGAGTGCTATCACAAAATTGTAATTGCTGCTCTTCGAAGTCCTCACCTCAGCTTGCAGGCAGCTGTGAAGCACAGGCAGTCACACACGGATGCTCCGCTCTCCCAGGAAAGCTTCCTTATTGCTTCTGGCCTGGTCTTTCAGCTAATACATTTGTCTCGGCCTCAAACGAGCAGGATCAGATGAACTATAACCACAGTGAACGGCTTTGCTGGACTGTGACTGCAGCTCAATATCCCTCTCAATTTAGTTTTGCTCTTTAATCCCAACTTCCAGAGTTTCATAATGGAGTTATAAAAACACATTTTACAGTGAAACTTGGCAAAGAGACAGCCAAGAAATGATTTTCCCTAGTAATTTTAAATGCATCAGTACAGTCACTGTTAAGATCTTCTAAGAAACTGAGGATGGGGGAATAACATTTGAAAATTGTTATTATTGTATTTGAAAAGCCTGATGTCTCATGATCATGCTGATGGGGAGATGTCACTTGTCTTTTGTTCATAAAAAGATCTGAGATCCAATAATCTCAAAATATTAATGACATGCTACATAAGCATCAAGTGAATATATTAACTGGGGCTGGAACTGCTCTTTTCCAGTAGATTCATAACATGTCTTGTCTAGTAAAAAGAAAAAAATCTAATTGCAGATATTTATGCAACTGACAGACCAGAAGGGCTCCGGTGGAGCTGCTCTTCTCTCTGAAGTAAATGAAATGCACTTGTAAAACTTTTTAATTACAAACTCACCCGAAGAACTGTTTTGATCTTCAGGGTTAGTACTGCAAGATTTATAGGAAATGTGCTGAAAGTCTGGGGTTTTTTTTATTTTTTTCCTTTTTGTTTACATAAGTACTGAATTTCTGACACAAGCTACCAACAGTTCAGCCAGGAAATTCAAAGCTATGCTTGACCGTGTGTTATCAGCTCATTGTCATGGTTTGTCTTTCCACTTAAAAAAGTAAAAGCCACGTCAGGCATACAGTAACTTTCTTTAGGTTGTACCATGAGGTTATTTGAGAGATGTTGTCAATATTAATTTGGGGGGCAGGGGCAAATACACCAATTATGTTTTCTAGCTTTCCTTTGGAGGAGAAAGGTCCTGTAGGGACACCTTTACTTAACATTGTATCACTAATTGAGATTGTGTGTGTGGCAATGAAAAGGAGGTGAAAAGATGCCAGAGAAGAGGTGGTAGCTGAGATGCAGCTGTTGGTTTGGAAAAGCATCAGCTGGGAGCCAGTGGGGCCTGAGCTGGCGGTGCAGGGAAGAGTTGGAAGCGGAGGGAGGTTCATACATATTTAATGTCTTCAGAGGACCAAAATCCTCACTTTTGCTCGGGGACATACAGAATAATTTCATTCTCTTCTGTGGAACTACTCCTCCTTCATGCTTCTACTAAGATCAGAATCCAGCCCTGTGTGACAAAGATGTTTGTTTTGAGATATTTTTAACTTGTGTTAAAAAAAAATGGTGCCATTTTTGTGTTTTCTGGTTGTGCCTGTAAGATTGGAAGAGCCCTACTGATTCACACTGAGGTGATGCACAGCAGCGTTTGTTTGTATTCTGAGGAGGGGGAAGAGAAACAATCACACATTGAATGGAAAACATGCTTAACGAATCCACATACATTAATTTGCCACCAATAGAGATGCTTAGTAACAAAATGGATCATTACTCACGCAAAGATGATGACTAAAACCCATAAAATGCATGTTCTCTGCAGTAAGCATCAAATGAGACAATGCCATGCAGATTTCTGTGATTTATGGTGCTCCATTTTATTGTCTTCTAGACTTGTACCTGATGAGAATGGAAAGACCCAAGAGATGGCAAAGGCCTCCTTCTGTTTCATCTGCCCAATTTTTTGCTATTGTTTGAAAGAAGATTTCTTGGGCAGATGTTATTTGTTTCGTAGCTATGTCGGTCTTAAAGTATGCAAGAAATATACAACCAAGACCAGCAGTGGAAAAAAAAAGACTACAGAATACACTTGAATATACAACTTATTATTTTTAACTGCTTTTCCAAAAGGACTGGGCTTTTAATAATAGTCTACTTTCGTAAAGCATCTCTCAGATGCGGACTTCAAAATGTGGTAGACAAATTGTCTCAACATGTCTGTGGGATAGGTAAGTACTATTAATCCCTTTTTACAGAGAGGCAAAGCTGAACATCAGAGAGCTGAGAACACTGTTTCCCAGCTTTGGCATTACATAAGGACTGTCAAAGCAAAGACTATTGTGTTAAATTCCACCCCCTAAATCCAGTTTCATCTTTTGCCTTTACAGCAAAAGGTTTGGTGAAATTTCATCTTTTCTGCTCCTGAGATGTGCAACATGTATCTGAAGTTATTTGTAAGCTCGTAAGTTAAACATTTCTTAAGTATGTCGGAATGGTTGTAGCCTTTCGTAGGGTTCCTTGGCCTGAAACTGTTTAAGCTACAGCCGTGTTGCTCGTCTAAGTTTACAGAGCGTGGGCAAGCTCCTCAAGAACGTACAGCCCTATTAATGTTAGTGGGGTGTTTAAATATCACAGGCATGCTAGGTATTGATTGCTGGGCACAGGACACAGGGCACAGCAGCCTTACTTCAGCCGGGTTCTCCAACAGGTACTTCAGAAACGCAGGGGACTAGTAAGAAAGTTCAGTTCATGATGAAAAGAGAAACCATGGCAGCATATGAAGGCTAGAAGTCTAAAAGCAGTTTTCAGTCTTACTAAATCTTAGTTCTTGTATAAAATTGCCTATATTAATTATTATTTTCTTTGCCCATGCTTCACTCTTCTGTAGGGATGAACAGAGCAGCTGCGCAACAGGACACAGTAGTTTTGAGTGTTCATTCTCCAATTCTGGATGCCTAAAAAAAGAAACTCAACATGTTGCAAGTTAGTGGGAGGAGTTGCCTTGTCTTCAGGAGCTGTCAAGAAGCACTTGAGGAGGCAAAGAAAGAATAAGTTGATTTTGAGTGTGTAGTCTCTTTCATGACTAGTCTAGGTCTCTCTAGCACTTTTTAGGAGCTGTGTAGTTCCTTCCAAAGTATGCTAAAGCAAAGGCACCAGAAATACGAAGGTGAGCCATTAGCTCATTAATACCACCAGGAGAAAATAAAAGAATTAGCAAACTCTGTGATGGGCAGCCACAGCCAAACCAAATACCACCTCTGTGGAATTACATGTGCTGCAAACACCAACAGCCTGTGATCATATGACCTTTAAAAAACTATTTCATAAATGGAAAAATGAACTGAAGAGGCTGCTGGTGAAGTTTTCAAGAAGCCAAACTGCTCAACTATACATTAACGTCGCACAAACTTTGCCAGCTGAGCCAGGAGGCAACGCTGGCAGGGGCTACACATTTTCCTTTTTATATAAACCTGCAGAAAAAATGGTAGCCGTGGGGGATGCCCACTGTAGGACACTGAACAGATTTTTCTGGTGCTTGTCAAAATTGTTTTTTACAGTATTACATTGCCTTTGGTGCCAGCCCCAGCTGTTGGCAGCCGGTCCGGTCGCAGTGCTGGTGTTTGCCACCACAGGATGCAGGAACGGGTGGAAAAGCCCAACGAGGGAAATGGAGCTGTGCTCATGGAAAACAGGCAGCAGGAGGGGAGAGCAGCCCCCCAGCCTTTGCTGCGGAGAGGGTTATCTTATCCAGGCACCTCTCACCAAAGCGGGTGGGTGAGTGAATAGAGGCAGGGCGCAGGTAATGGGATTTGGGGGAAGGGGGAAATAAGCAATGTGGCAATGTTCAACGTGTGGTTTCACCATGCCCACCTGCGAGGCCGGGGGCTTTGCACGCAGGAGCAGGGACCGCGAGCACAGCGGCTGCAACGTCTCTCCAACAAGCCGTGATAAATGCCAGCTTTGTTAGCGTGCGTGGCAAGTTACCAGGAGCTCAGCGAATTCCTGCGCTTGGAGAGCCTCGCGTTGGGAAGGAAAAATGAACTGTGAAGTAATAATGATAATAACAGGATTCAATGAGGCAGACGTAATCCACATTTCTTCAGCTGACCCTGGCTTGCAGCACCAACACTGCTTGACAGAATTGTATTCACAGGGATCTTTTGAAAAGTTCATTTTGCCACTCGAGCTGTGGTGTGGCTCAGAGTGATCTACAGCTAAAATACAGCCTTTGTTTTGCAGAAGTCATATTTACAGAGTACTTAAGTGAGACAAGTACCTCGAAACAATTGTCCATTAGAATTAGCAGTTTGGGGAGGGGGTTCCCACTCATTTATAAAACCTCTGAGTACATTTTTGCTCCTCTGGCTTACTGTCAAGAAACCTTGGTAGCGCTGAGCTTCATGCAAATATGTATTTGTGGCAAGCCCACTGGAGCCAGAGAATAGCAAATATTGACCCTCTTGTGTCAACAGAAAAGCAAGTGCAAAACTGGCTGTGGGCAGATCAAATTTCATTTTCAAAATAAACATTTGGTATATTCTTTCTGCTTTCAGCTCAACTCGAGGTGTTGATGCTAAGAGGCTGAAATCCCTCCTGCTGCCTCTGGCCTCTGCGCAAGACATAGTTGAAACGTCATATTCTCTGGGATGCTCAGGGTTCAGACAGGCACTGCACGCATTTCTTCTTCTTCTTCTGACCCGCAATGCCGTCTCTGAAACCATCTCATGCAACTTCTTTGGGGCACATTCCTGTACCCTTTGGATAGTCTGGAAAACACCCTGCAGGGCTTGGGCACCTCTGAAGGGGATAGAGAGCTTGCAGATTCACTGCATTTCACTACAGCCTTTGGACAAGAAATGTCTGCAAGCTTCAGTGAAATCACTGTTACTTCAGTAAAATGCAAGCAGAAGTATTGTAAAAGCAAAACAAGTAAACAGTAAAAAGTAAAACACAGGCAGAAGTATTGTTTTACAGCATGCACAGTAGGAAAAACAGTCACAGGTATTCATGGGAGACTTAAATGGAAAAAACGTACACATGCTTGGACCTTTGAGAATTCATCTCGACGTGCTGCCTGACTGGTGCTCTCCTGACTCACCCCTCGCTGGGGTCTTTGCCCATCTTCCCCAGCTGTGGCCACAGCTCTCCAACAATCTCCACTGGCATTAGCTGTCGCCACAAGGAGCAATCCTACCACCTTCCTGCCCTTACCCACAGAGTCCTGCCCTGCCAGCTCCTCCACGGTGGCCTTGGACATGCTGGTGGGGTTGTGCAACGGTGGGGGTTAGACCAGCTGTCCATGCTGAAACTTACCTTTATTTTTTGTTGTTGTCAGGTTATCTTTCACTGGATCACTTCTTTCACCCTGTGGACTGTGAGGCTGCAGGAATACTTGGGTTGACACCAGCAAAAAGGCAGGTAAGGGGCAGGAATGTGGTGGCCACTGGGCTGGGGAGGGGATCACTGGTGCGTCCTGGCTTAGAGTCTCTCTGAAATCATGGCCTCACTGTGAGTGTTTCTGCCTGAAGCACCTCCTTGTTTGGAGCCAAATATTTGGTGTCCGTCCATCAACAGAGATACTTGATACAATTGTTTAAATGAGTTAGATGCGTGTAATCCCTGACTAGCTCTTGACTGAGAGCAGACGTGACAGTGATTAGCCACTTTGGGACAGTTTCTTGTCTGGGGAATGATGGATATGATATGATAAATAGAAATCTCAGAGGTGTGGGAGCCAGCTGCAGGGTGAGGTTCAAACTAAACAGAGGGCTTGAACTCTCTGCCTAACCCCAGAGACCTTCCCCTCCAAATAATCGTGAAGTTCATTGGCAGCTGTCACATGCTGAGCTTGCACAGTTATACTGCTGTCTGCTGAGCAGTGTATGTACAATCACAAGCATCAAACCCTTGCAAGATATAAATTACACTTCACCACACCACATATAATTTAATTGCCAGTCACTTAACCGGCACATCTTTAAATGCTCACTTTGTTTTCCCACTGGACAAAGGCACTGCATTTATTTTTACTATATAATTATAAAAGGCCAAGGCAGGTTATTTTTCTAGATGATCTTTCCATGAGTAGCTGAAGTCACATGGGCTCCTAAATCCTGTTCTTGTGGAAATCTGGTAAATCTGCTTTAGTGTTTGCCATCTAGACAGTACCCACCAACATCATAGTCAAGATTTGCCAGTGAAGCCTAGGGAACTGCGATGTGGACCACAACTTTCTTTTCTCCTGGGAAAACATGTATGCTTTGAACCTAAAAGGTGAAAAAAAAATATTAAGGGTAGTGTGAAGATGGCAGTTTCATCTGTTTCCACGTAAAGCGATTGACCACAATAAGATTTGATCAGAAACAGAGGTACCCTAGTGTTTTGTTTCAAAAGTGTTGGATTCACAGAGCCTGTCAGGAAGGATCTCTGGTGGAGTTTTGGAGGAATCGCAGCCCTTGGGAGGCTTGTTCAGGTTCACAGCAAATTAGCGGTCTGCTCTGTTTCCCCAAATCAGGCAGGCTGGGCAGCCAGTGGGATAATGGCTCATATAAGGCAATGCAAGCTGGAGGTCTAAACTAGCAATAACCTCTCCAACAACAGAACTTATATGCACAGAAAGGCAAATGCATCTCGGTGACATATGTGTTGTTGGGGCTTTGGAAAATAAATATGAAATGCCCAGAGCATGTGAAATGGAACAAGATGTTCAGGAATTTCCGGGTACATAACTTTTTCTATTTTAAACGAGTCAAAGTGAAAAGGCAAATGCTGAGCCAAAGGATGCTGCTGGATAAATGGAATACTAAAAAAATAGGGAAGTCACAGGGAATTAAATCAAAATCCATAACCTGTATTGCTATAACAGAGAAAAAAACCCTGAATATTTGTTGAAAAAACCTCTCATTTTCTTCTTTCTTTGCACAGATTCAGCTAATGAGTGGTTCAGCCTTATCTAAGAGAAGTCTGGATGGGGCATAATAAACGTGAGTCACTGTAGCAAATTTTCAGATTTTCCTTGGATCTTTGTATTAGGAAAAGGAAAGGGATAGGGAAAGACTTGCATCAAAATTCATATAGCTATAAATATGGATGAGATTATGCAAACCTCAAGGAAATGTCATTTGCTTCCCTTTGCATAAACGGGTGGTAAGAGCATATACAAGGCAATCTTCACAGGAGAAGCAAAGTGTAAGACTATGGTAAAAAAAAGACCTGAAATACTACAGACATGAGATTTGTGAAGATACAACAACTAAACAGTGAGTTTCATTGCTTCAGCCATTTGGAAAACTATTGATTCTGCAGTTGTTCAGTGTCTGATGTGCACAGAGACCAGGCGTGTTTGGGGATGCCATTCCCCAGGTGGCCAGACCTGTGCTGGGCAACCTTTGCACTCTGCTGGAATAGTTAACCGTGTCTGCAAGCTGGGTAGTAAAACTAATGCTCCCAACCAAGGCGTATTTTATGGAGCCAGGACAGACACTGAATTTATACTGCTTTTGAAGTTTGTTTATCTATCTGAAAGCTTTGGATGGTGACCACCCTCTTGTTTCTGTTGTTCTAGTGCTCTCCAATTAATCAGTTTTCCTTTTCTTTCCAGTCCCCATGTCTGCTGGGACTTGGAATATCTCTTTATATTGGAAAATAATCATAAAAGGGCTTGGGCTGCAGCTGAGCCGTTCCCTAAAGTTTGTTGTAAAGCAAAAAAAAAAAACCACAACAAACCAAATCCAAAAAAGTGAGGGACCTTTGGGGTCTCTCCTGACAGTCCAGCTAACACAAATCTGTTCCCCTTGAAATGGCTGACTCCCATTGAGTTTAACGTGAAATGTATTAAATAAATGAATAAATGTTACTTTTATGTCTCAAAGCTGATGCCAAGTTTTACTTGTTTTCTGCTGAAAAACAGTCTCCTAGTGCCAAATGGCTGGTGCTTTTGTCTTTGCTCACCTCACATATTAAAAATGATGGTCTTATTCTTCCAGGAGAGCACCCTCCTTCTCAGGATCAGGCCTGCGGGACTCTGCACAAGTCACATCAAATTAAAATTCATTGTCAGAAAACAGCTCTGGAAAGGCAATATCAAATCCAACCGTTATGAAGATAAACACCTGGCAACAAAATTAGAGAGGAGAGGGTAGCAGTTAAACGGGAAGCGCCAGTTGGAGGATCCTGGAACAGGCTTCACTCTTGGTTTTCATTTGCTTTCTGACTCTGAAGAGCAAATGAAGAAGTAACTGGTAAAAGTAAGTTCCTAGAAAGAAATTCGAGTTCCAGATAGCTGATACCACCCAGGCACCAGCTGTGAGGAGGTAATAAACTCTGCTTTTAAAAAGAAATAGGCACAGCCAAGCTGCTATTGCTGCACTTGGGGGTTTTGTGTCTGCCGAATTCAGCTGGTTTTAAGTGCCACATACATCCAGGTTCTGTACAGTCCCTGGTATGAGTATCCTCCTTCAGACTATGTAGCATGTACCAAAAGAAATGTTATTTTGGTAGGAGTGAAACCTTTGTCAAGCAATACCAAGGAGTAGCCGTAAGTCATTTGGGCACTGGATGTGTTTTCCCTGGAGGCAAGAGCTCACAACGCTTCAAGAGAATCCACAGCAGTCTCCATAAGGTGAGAGATTGTTTTACCCAGATTTCACCTCATTTTAAACAACTGCAGTTGTTGCTTTTTTTTTTTTTAAAATATATATTGACAAACTGTACTGATCATGACATATAGGGACATTCGATCCTTTGGATGTTAGTGTATGGAGGCAAGGAGCAGGGAAGTGGGGGACTGGGGAGCAGGCAGGAGCTGTTTTTGCAGAAGCATCTGGCCATGGCTCAGGGAGGTGCATGTGGAGGGAGGCGGGATGGGTACAGTGAACCATGTCAGCTGTGGCACTGTGGCAGGGGACAGGAGACATCAGAAGCTGAGATCATGGCACACCACTGGTAGGCTGGACTGGGAATGGCTGCAATTTCAACAGCTGAGAGGCCTTATTGCCCAAAAGCAACACCTTAACTCTGGCCATCGGGCATCAGAAAGATGGAGGAGCCAGGCATTCAGGTCCCTCTCAGCTAATAAAAGGTTTTGGATAGCCTTTAGCTCACAGTGGACAGAATAATCTACCCCTGATGCTGCTGAACCATAAGGAGTCTGTGTTTTGGTGCTAGTTGGACCCGTACCTCCAGGTGACTTAGTCTGGAGACTGAGCTACACACTCAGTGCCAGCTGTGCACAGCTGTGCCAAGGGTCCTACATCTTGTGGTTGCATTCAGACCAGTGTGTGCAAGTACCTGGTGACACAAATGGTGATGTAGGAGATGAATGCAACAGCTAAGCACACACACTCTTATGCAATCGCCCGTGAACGGGTCTCTCTGTCTTGTACCTTTATCAACCATGGCTCTGCTGTAGGAAGCCAGGTTTCTCCATGTTCCTAGATTTGCTAATGCTGGGTCTCTACAAGACAGTTTCATGCTACAAAAGGATCAAAGATATGGGACAGACTGAAAGCAGAGCAGCTGAGATGACTGAGATTGTGAGGTTCCCTCGCTGCTGCTGCTGTTGTCACAAAAAGTACAAACTAGCTACTGCTTGAGAGGATGTGTTTCTGCCACCCTGGCCAGGTCATATTGAAAAAAGCGAGTTTTTGAAGAATTACATATGACATAGAGTAGAACTTGCCCTGTTGTTCTTTTTAAAAAAAACTTTTCTTTATTGTTCCCTAAATGAAGTAATTAATTTCAGGGTTTTCAAAACAAAACTTGCCCTTTCCGTTATGACACAGTACTGTTAAGCATAGAGATTCATACTCCCCCCACCCTGTTTGTTAGGGTTTCTTTTTTAAGAAAAGTAGCTAACAGCATTTGTAAGTCTAACCCTTTTCATTTTAATTTGAACTAAATGTTCAGGCTGAGCTGAAATAATATCTTGCTTTGCTTTTTAAATTGTTTGGAAAAGTATTTTTTTCTTCAGTTCCCCTCTGCCTTTGGTTGGAAACTTAAAGTTAACGGTATTTGCCAGCTTTAAGTGAAAATGAGCAAATATTCCTTAGTCATTGGGTGAGATCTTTAACTGGCTTTGAGCATTATAATCATACTGAAGTCAAAGGAATCAGACTGATTTATACCAGATGGTTATCTGGACCTCCAAGGGGAATGAAATAAGTATCATGGATTAAATTTACCATCAATACAAGAAGATCTGTTTGTATTAGCAAGATTACATCTGTGCTTCCTCATAGATAAATTTTGTCCAAGTCTCCACTACTAATGTTGTCATCTTCATGCTGCAGATTGTGGTTCAAACTCGCAATAGAAGCCCAGGATGTTTTTGTTGGAGCAATCCTTTGGGCCCAAGATCTGCACTGGTGTCCATGTGACCCTGGATTTTAAGTCATTTGTTCTCATCTGTTCATTTTGCGTTTGTGCCAGACATGTGTATGAAGACCAGAATGAACAAAATGAATGGGAAGAAAATTGTTTTGGTTGATTTTTTTTTTTGAAGGATGGACACAATAGTAAAGAAAAATAATTATTTTTTGCCAAAGGAAGTTTATATAACAGGAGTACTTTGTATGGCCACCAAAATGGCCACTAGTATGAACAAACTGATGGGGAAAGACTTCCTGAACTATTGCTTTCACATAAGCAAGGAAACTGTTGCAGCTTGGAAAATGAAACCTGCGATTTATGAGCACAAAGGACTTGGAGGCAATATTTTGTTTTCCTTAGTTATTCAATAATGACTTTGACAGTTCCTCTGGATTTGAGGAGATACAGATTTTGAGGCTGGCAGGATGCAATGGACTAGCTGATTTCCAAAGCTGTCACTGATCTTTGATTGATATTTTCTGTATTTTCCTTTTTGGACCAGTTAGTACCATCAAGCTCTTGCCTGTCTTGGCTCAGTATGCAGCAGCCTGTCTCCAGGACAACTCCAGGATGGCTCGTCCTACACCATCTAGAAGGGGCCACAGCCCGGCTTCTGTCTTGCCCTGTTATGAGTGAGTTTTAAAACCTAGAAATTAGAGTTGTGCCCAGACCTTGTCCTGGGGCACATGTTGAGCCCCATGCTCTCTTCCTAAACTTCAGTTGAATCTGTATTTGTAGCAGATGAGGCACGCAATTTGTGTCACTTTGAGTTGGTGGTACTGGTGAGGATGGTTCTTGCCTGTTTGAGTAGCACAAGCCTTTCTTTCACTGCACCATTCAGCCTTTTTCTGAATCTGTATCAGTTATTTACATGCTTGAAATGACTTAAAATGACAAGCACAGTGGAAACTGTCAAGGATGTATAATTTGCTGTGAATTATTTCAAATTAGAGAAGAAAGTGAAGAATGAAGACTCTGGCTGTAGTATCAGCATGGTCTCCGTATGTCTGTGTGAATTTCATGGACAAATCCCTTCATAAAGGCAAAGTCCTGTGCTGCACTGAGGATCCCTTATCATTTCCCCTCCAAGAACCATGGTATAAGCCCTTTTAGCAGGGTCACATGGAAGCATCCTGGTGTTTTCAGGCATCCATGAAACAAGTGTAATCACACTTGCCTGTCTTCCAGGGAGATCCTCCTGCAGAAAGAACCAACTGTAGCATAGTTATAGCGTATAGCTATATAGCTGGTATAGAAAAGTGGGTGAATAGTTTTGAAGCAGATTTTATCTGAACATTTTGGAGCTGTGTTTGTTAAAGATAATGACAACTTTTTGAAGCACACAGCAAAAGTAAGAAGGCTTTGGGGTCTCGTTGTTGTTGCTGTTCCTGGAGTGCTGCTGCTTCCTTATTCCTAGGGAATGACAAAGCCAGCTGGCATAAATATCCTTCTCATCCCAGTTTTTTTCTATTTTTTTTTGTTCCATTTCCTCATTTCTCTATACCATCCATCTACATTGTGCAAACTGAGTAATCAGACTTTACCAAGGCAAATCAGAGAGTGAAAGGCAGCTCTACAGGCTTTGGAATTATTTAGCGTTAAGCAGTTATCAGGGTATGTTTTTAAAAAAGAGTGTTTTCCTAACAGGCCTGGTACATAAAGAATTTCTGGCTGAATCTGTAAATTCCTGCAGGGAGATGTTGATCCTTTATCTCATGTTTGTTTTATCTGTTCCCTACCAGAGCATATTGCTGGTATGTAAGTAGATTGGTGTCACATGGCCCCAGACAGTTGCTTCATAGAGGAGTTCTACAACTCCTTGATAGGGAGATTGTATTTATTTATTTATTATAACATCTATGCTCCTTGTCATTTGTTTGAGGAAGGTTGTTTTACCTGTAAAGCCACTTACACAGGTACTATTTTTTCACCTGCCAAATTCTTCAACTATATTAACAGTATGAAGGAGGACAAATTTTCTCATATTCACTCTCTTCTCTTAGGTAAAGCACTCACTGAGATAAAGGAAATACTGATGCAAATCTGGAACAACTGGTGATTTTTTCATAGTAACACAAATTTTGAGAAATGGATACAAGAAATGCAACATTATTCTGCCTCGTCACCTTGCTTAAAAATCAGCAAGAAGACTATAAGACGAGGGAAAACTGCTTCCAGTGGGATGGGCAGCAGCAGTTTTCCTGTGGGCATGGATAACTCTGATTTTAGAAACTGCAGCTCAACCCCTACTTGTAGTCAAGAGCATTCTCCAGAGCATGTAGGAGAAAAAATGCTTTTCTTAATTTTACTGGTTAACTGGTTGTACTTGTGTTATGGTCTCCCCCCGGGAAGGGCAGAGTATCCCTGGAGGACTGGCATATCTGTACCTCCCAAAGGAGAATTTTGGGCAAGTGATGGCAGCATGGTCTCCAGCCTCATAGCTTCTCCTCCTTGAAAAGATCTTCAAGTGCTACTTTTCAGGTAAAAGACTGCCTTGTGCAGTTTGTGCTGAACAAGGCTTCAAGCAGAAAACATCAGAGTGATACTTTGATGGCGAGAGTGACAAAAAGACAAAAGACACTCTATAAAATGCCTGTGAAATTGTCTGGTGGGGGCAAAGGGATTCTGGCTTGCTACAAATGTAATATTTTGCTTATTTTGCTGTGCCACTTCTCTGCCTGCTGCCTCCCTGGGTCCCATGGGAAGCCACAGCCGTCACAGGAGGTCCCTGAACGCCTGGGCCTGGAGCTGATCCTGATCCGTGAAGCAAGGGGAGCGGAAGGGCTTTGCAAGGTGTGCACCCCCTGGCCTCCATCCTGCTGAGGTCAGGGGAAGTTACGTCCATGGCAGGAAGACTGGATCTTAGTGTGTTTCACAGCAGGTATCTTGTACAATTATTGCCTTACGGAAACTCACCTTATTCGGTGTTCTGCTGTGTGTGCCAATTAACCCAAGGCTTGCTTTTGACAGGGGATACTTGCTTGTACAAGTCCCACTACCTTTCTGTTCTACATGACTAATTTCACAAAGGAGAGCTTTTTAGGCATCAATAGCATTTTTTAAGAAGATACTGACAAAGAAAAAGGAGTCCCTTAAATATCGTAGAATCATAGAATGCCTTCCCAGTATCCTGCAGCAATGCAGACACAATCTTGGGAGTTATTTAAAGTTACGTATTTTTAATTGCATCTTCTAGCTGAGAGGCACTGGGATCTTCAGTACAATTCCTTTCAAGGTGACCTTTGCACAGTTGTGTTGTCTGAACAAGCTCTGGTGTCACTGTTAATAAGGGTACACACTGGAAAAATATTATCACCTATGTTAGGTCTGCTGGCATCCTGTAAAACTGCAGTGTCTGGGAAGGTGTTAGTATAGCTGTGGAATGAAACTTTGCTCCCATGGAAGGCACTGGTAAAGTTCCTACTGTGCTCAAATTAGCCAGGGCTTCCTCGTTTAGTCTTTGGTTGAGGAGCATGAGATGAGCATCACAAGTCATGGCTGAAGTTCTTCCCTTGCGTCATGCAATTTAAATACTGTGCTTGTTACTGTCCTGTTGTCTGTGACCACAAAATAACCTACAAAGTTCCTGGGCATAAAATTAATATGTTGTTTTCTCCAGAGTCTATCACACAATCTTAAAGACTGATATGGAAGCAGGACTAGTCTTCTCTATTAAATGATTTTACACACCAAAACTACCTCAGAGCTGGTGTGTGCCAGGTAGGAAGCCTGGTTTTCCTCAGCTGCTGATTTTGGCCAGCCATTTACAACTAAGGAAGGCCAGTGGCTATGGAGAGGTTACCAAATCAGAACAGTACCTTCCCATGCCTTGTCTTCTCATCAACAGAAAAAAGTTAGTATCGGGAAAAGTCTTTGCCCCGCAGGTTCCTGGCTGCTCTCCGAGATGGTTGCCAGCTGATGGCTGGTTCAGGAGCCACTGTGAAATGAATCGGTGATTATAGTTCAGTTCCTGTTGACAGGCGTCCACCTTACAACCTCCGCAGCTGGCAGCCTTGGTGGCAGACACAGCAGAGAGGTCCAGGGCTGAAGGAGCAGGAAAAATAAACAGTGCTCTCATAACAGGATGTGACCGCCCTGCTTCCATGATTCATATCCTGAGTAGCATCCCCTGGAGCAGTGCAGCCCAGAGACCAGGTCCTTGGCCCACTTGTTTCTCTTTGAGGTCCAGGAGACTTTCTGATATTACTGCTGTTTATGAGGAAACGGCTTTTGGCCTGGTTCTTCAGGAACTCCTGCTCCTGGCTCTCCCGTAAGATGAAAATTTCTGCCCTGGCGAGGGCTCTCAAAGGGGCTTTGTAGTGCTGCCGGCATTACCTGGGATTTTGATGTAAAAGTCATTTAAAGTTGGAGGCTGCTTCATCTTACAGTATTTCCTGTAGAGCTGGTCTGAGCATTCATCGAGGAGAAATATGGTGAGGTTTCTGGTGACATGTTCATCCAGTGTCCACTTGCCCATTGTGCAAATGTCTCCTTCCCCCTATGCTGCCTTCTCCCTCAGCTTTTCAGTCAGCTGTGGCATTTTCTGGCTGCTGAATCATTCAGGAGGTTTATTGGGGTGCATTTGGGATGGCACACCTCTGGGAGCAACAGGCTCCTGTCTAGCCCACTGACACGTCTTGCTTTCCTTTCCAGCACCTGGGTGCCTTCCATGTAGATTTAGGTTCCTTCTGAACAACCAGAAAATTTCCAGCTGCTACTACACAAATGTGTCTGCCGTCTCCATGTTCTTCTCTAATAGTTGTCCTCACTATTTACAACCCAGGGAATGTGCTGAGAAACAGGACGGCGGAAGATACTTGTAATTGATGTCTGCGGAAGATG
The DNA here is from genome assembly GCA_003993805.1 of Himantopus leucocephalus. Lineage (NCBI taxonomy): Eukaryota > Metazoa > Chordata > Aves > Charadriiformes > Recurvirostridae > Himantopus > Himantopus leucocephalus. The sequence continues at coordinate 28,884,857 of RSEF01000003.1, read as the reverse complement.
AGTGTTTATGGTATACTCTCAGTGTCAGAAAGAAGCAACTTTCTCTGATGCATAACTACACAAACTCAAGCTCTGAAAACATACAGCTGTCTTCTCCCCAGGTCTCTGCAACCTGGGAAATGGAGGATTCATCCATTTCCCTGAACATAAATAATAATATGGCTATTTTTCTAATTCACTTCTTCTTTTTGAAAGACTCCTTTTTCACTCTCCTTTTAGAAAGACCAAACCCTTGCAGCTCCCGAGAGGTTCCTTTGCACCTGACAACAGTTTTTATAGCCTGTTTCCTTTTCCACAGCTAAGTTTAGCTCTTGATTTTCCTCTGTCTTATCCCTCAAGCAGGTCTCACAAGTAGTTAAGCTGTTTGTGTTTTCTTCCTGCCTGCATCAAGAAGTTTGTAGAAATAGAGTGCAAGTTTTTATATCCGATTGGTAGGAAAAATATCAAAAGATAAAAGAAAAACTAAAGTCCTTTCTGAAGCTACTGTGCCACTGAAATACTCATGGCAGAAGGTGGCTTTGCTGTTTATTGTTTGTTGAATTTATTCATCATTGCAGAAATCTCTGCAAGAACTTGAATTTCTCACATACCTCATGCGAGCTCTGTTCCCAACCAATCCCACGTTGCTGACTTGGCTCTGACCTGTATTCATGTCGTTGTGGTGTCTGTGCGCACCGAAGATCTGCAAATAGCCAACAAGAAGGCAGGCCTACCTTCAACATTTCACAGTCTGAATATATGACAAGGTGTAGCAGTTGGTGGAACTAGCAGCTGTGGAAAGACTAAACTGACTGTAAGAGAGCGAGTGGCAGCGAGGAAGTAGAAATTAAAGGGGTGACTCTCAGTCATGGGCTGACCTTGACATGTGTCCGTTCCTTCCCTGTAGGCAATGTTTTGCAAGAGAAGCAGCAGAGAGGAAGCTTTGAGGAACACTGCTTTGAGGGGTGCCAGCCGGTGCCCTGGCATGTTGGGAAGGGATGGAGGCGCTGGTGCATGAGAGCAGGAGGTGACTGTTCGCTTCTGGAGCATTTGGCAGGGCTCTAACCCAAACCAGTGAGGCTGCAATGGTGATTCTCACAGTCTCTGAAGGGCTGTGGGGTCTGCCCAGGCCCCTGGGGGAGGCTAGGGCCCTTCAAAGGTGATTGCATCTGCAAAACCAAATAATGGGACAAATTTTAGGGTCACAAAAAGTTCAAGAACTCCTCAGCGTGATTGCACTGCATGGGTTGAAAAAAAACCTGCCTGGAGCAGAGCAGCAGATCAAAAAAATATTTGAGATCTCCCAGCAGTATCGTATCTCAGATAATCTTTTTCTGTGACATTAATTTCCTTGGGCAGAAGATTAAGCACTTTTAAATGAACTATAGTGATTTTAGTTTCTGCTGTCCTTGCATATTGCTGCAATTATCAGTGCAGTCTCTCCATTGCCTTGCTGCCATCACAGAGCCAAAAAGGTTAATAACGGTTCAACCCCCAAAATTGCTAGGTCTGTGTATGTGCGTGATATGTCAGTATCCCATAGAATGAGCACCTCTGATATTTACATGAAATTATTTTCACCCCCCTGCTCAAACAAGGTCTGCTCAACGCTTATCTGATCATGGAACAGATCCTCCTAGAAGCTATGCCAAGGCACACGGCTTCACCAAGGGCGAGTCCTACCTAACCAACCCAGTGGCCTTCTATGATGGAGTGACCATACCAGCAGACAAGGGAAGAGCTATGGATGTTGTCTATCAGGACTTCTGTAAGGCCTTTGACATGGTCCCCCACAACATCCTTCTCTCTAAATTGGAGAGATATGGATTTGATGGGTGGACTGTTTGGTGGATGAGGAATTGGTTNGTTGTGGTCAACGGATTAATGTCCACATGGAGACTGGTGACAAGTGGTGTCCCTCAGGGGTCTGTATTGAGACCAGTTCTGTTCAATATCTTCATCAATGACGTACACAGTGGGATCAAGTGCACCCTCAACAAGTTTGTGGACAACACCAAGCTGTGTGGCACAGGGTGCCATCCAGAGGGACCTGGACAATCTCAAGAATTGGGCCCATGTGAACATCATGAGGTTCAACAAGGCCAAGTGCAGGGTCCTGCACCTGGGTTGGGGAAACCCCCGGTATCAATACAGGCTGGGGATGAAGAGATTGAGAGCAGCCTGCCGAGAAGGACTTGGGTGTACTGATGGATGAAAAGCTGGACAGAAGCCAAAAACGAACACTCGCAGCCCAGAAGGCCAACCAAATCCTGGGCTGCATCAAAAACAGCATGGCCAGCAGGTTCAGGGAGGTGATTCTATACCTCTTCTCTGCCCTTGTGAGACCCCACAAGAAGCAGAAGAGAAGGCTCTGGGGAGACCTCATAGTGGCCTTTGAGGGGGCTTAGGGGAAAGATGGGGACAAAATTTTTAGCAGTGCCTGTTGTGATAGGACAAGGGTTAATGGCTTTCAACTAAAAAAGGAAAGATTTTGGCTAGATAGAAGGAAGAAATTTTTTATAATGAGGGTGCTGAAACACTAGAACAGGTTGCACAGAGAGGTGGTACATGCCCCATCCCTGGAAACATTCAAGGTCATGTTGGACAGGGCTCTGAGCAACCTGATCTAGTTGAAGATGTCCCTGCTCATTGGAGGGGGGTTGGACTAGATGACCTTTAAAGCTCCCTTCTAACCCAAACTATTCTATGATTCCTATCAAGGACATTTCAAGGTGAATTTTAGATGGGACTTGTACTAACTTTTTCCATTGGGTAAATTTCACTTCACTTGAACAGGTTCTTCTAGTGGGTCATTTAATAGACAAGGGAGCATCTTAAAGGTTGTGCTGAATTACTGAAGAAAAATGTATCTGATCTGTGGTCAAGGTGTTAAAAATCCAAGGCAGCATTCAGACAGGCATCCTAGCTACTGCCTAGGCTAAGTGGATAAAGCTAGGAACTTTAATCCCAAAAGCAGAGATTAAGCAAAGGATTATTTTTATTAATTGTTGTGGAATCAGGGCATACACCCTTTTTAGAATGTATCCCTCAAAAGCAGAGGTACCATAGTCTGCACTAATGCTAGAAACAGCCCTAGGAGCTATATTACTGGGCGGTTTCCTTCAGGTTCATCTTCCTCCAAGTCACTACATTCTGTTATGTGGATCTTACTCTACTTGGCTCCAGCACACAAAGGGTGGCCCAGCTGAGCTGCCTGGAAGATGTCAGACACATGAGATGCTCTGACACTTTGTCGCCAAGAGCTTCAAAGCTCTATTAATTGACACTCCAAACTGATTGAATTTAATGAGAATCTTTCCACTGACATCATGGCTTTGATTTATACCCTTAATACATAACGCATTGTTTCAAATGTGAGTCTTAATGTCCTTATCCAGTCTGCAGTTCTTCCAAGTTAAGTATGAATAAACAGAGAGAGAAGGAAAAAAACCCACAAGACAAGTTTCAGAGATTTCTGTGCGTCTGTTAGAGGCAACTCCTGATTAATGCCAAGAAGCAGCGGGAAAGAGTGTCTTTTGCCTAGGAATTCAGAGTCTGCAGGACTCTGCAGCCAGAACTTTGTGCCGCTGAGTTATTTTCTATCAGAAAAGGCAACTGAACCTCTCGTGCGATAGTTAGACCAGTAAGAAGGTTAATGGACTAAAACCCCTGCATGTTTATGTTAATTAAATCTGTCAGCCACTGTATTTTTCTTCTATTTTTAGTCTGGTTTCCTAAGGAAATGAGGCTTATACAGTTGCAGTGGCTGTCTGTCCATCTGTTGGTCCCCCCTAGCTCCTCCCCGTAACTTTCAAACCGTCAGCAAATTTCAGCCAATCTAGAAAGAAAGGAAAGCATCTCAAAGACATTACCATTTTTATGAATTTCATGAAGACTGGTGAAAATTTTCCAAAGGCTTGATTAATGTCTCCTCAATGTAAAACAGAGATCATTCAGCCATTGCCCTTTCTGTTT
>RSEF01000003.1:28853876-28880803 GCA_003993805.1 Himantopus leucocephalus | reverse complement strand
TTTTTTTTTTTTTTTTTTTTTTTTTGAGTTATAATTAGTTTCCCTGAGAGGCAGCAGCTTTAATGCTTGGGTAGTTTTCTGAGAAGCTGGGACTGAAAGAAGCTTTTGGGAAATGACAATTATATGTCCATGGTTTTTATTTGGTATGCTTTATTTTAGTCTTTGTCTAGGCTGAAAGCTCTTGTTGGCTGGCAGAAGATGGATTGAATCAGTGAAATCAGGAAATTTCAGTCTCATTCTCCCCCACTCCCCCCAAACAAAAATACACAAAGAACTTGTATATCAACTGAAAGTAAAGTGCAGTTGTTTTGCTGAATTTATACGAAGTAATGGCAGGAAAAAATGAATACTCCTTTCCCCCCTATCCTCCAGGGCATTGATTGAATTCACATGAAATTTTTTGCTGAACTTTTCTAGAAGTTTATCTCAAACAGAAAATTTTGCAATAGATGTTTGTATCAAGGTAATTCTAACAAAATGAGACTATTTAGTTGGTGTAGCTTGGAAAACAGAAGAAAAAAAAAAAAGGCTAGTGGCTTGTAAATGACCTTGTAACCTTCTTCTGTATTATTCATTCTGAGGTCAGCCCAAGGTGGCCCATGTCTGTCTTGGGGAACTTGCGGTACCCCACTAACCCCCCCAGGGACTACTGCACCTGCACGGATGCATAAGGACTCTGCAGTGGGTTTAAGTGTTTGTAAAAGAAAACATTTATGGAAACTTGTCAGAAATGGTACAAGATGTTACAGTTTGAAACTTGACATGTGCAGTTAGTTACCGATTGCATTATGCCCTGGCTTCACGTCATCATTAGGAAGAAACAACAGAGAAAAATCTTCACGGGGTTTGAAAAGCTCCGGTGGGGATGCACCGAGGTAAGGGGTCCCCCAGCGCCAACAGAAAAACTCTGTGGGTTTGCCTGTAGTTTATAGTGCCATTCTGCAGCAACGAAGCTGAGGAAGATGCTTAGTTTTGCAAGCATCTGAAAGGTCTCGTATGTTCTGCCTGAGTGGGAAGTTTCATTATTATGCCGAAATGATTAAGAAGAGCATTTTCTTTCGGAGACAGGCTGGGGGCACAACTCCCCCCTCCATCCTCTCGCAGTGCAGGGAGCTTCCCTCCCTCCTGTGGGGCAGGCTGCTTGCCTGCCCGCTGTGCTCCTGCAAGAGAAATGAGAAGGATAATGTGCAGCTTTGCTTCTCCCCAGCAGCTGGTGCAGCCACTGCGGGACCCCTGGGGGGAGTCAATCACTGCCCCCTGACTCTGCTCCCCTTGCTGCTGTCCCCGCCAGGCCCTGGCTGTTGGGGAGCAGCAGAGGAGGGGCCCCGTGAGGCAGCTGGGGGAGCATCTTGCTTGAAATAAGGGGGAGAGGAATCAGTACTTCCTCTAAGTTACTTTGCTCATCCAGTTTCTCCCAGCTTCAAGCTACACCAGGGCAAAGCCACGGTTTCCACCGCTTCTGGGAGACGGCAACTGGTTTCTCTCCCAGAAAGCCTATAGCAACTAGAACTGGGAAAGCCCTTGTCAGTCTCTTAGTCTCCTTCTCCTCTCCTTCCCTCCCTCTCTCTTTTTTCTTTTTTAAAATAGTATATTTGAGAGTGATGTGTCCATGCTAGTTTTGCCTCTCTCTTGCAAAGGGTTTCCAATCCCCTAGTTTAAATGGAATATTACTCCCAGATGGAAAAGCTCATCTACTGGCAAAGTCAGTGATACAATTTGTTTATATAGATTCAGTGCAACTAAAGGGGAGGGGGGAAAGGAGAGAGAAGAAAATTCCTTCACCATCTCGTACTTGTTACTTGTCAAGTTGTGTACACTGTGAGCAAAGCTGTGTTCTTGAATGGTCAGGGATGGTGTGGCCGCAAAAGGCTGTTGGTAGGGAAGAGTAGACAGGGTGCCTGTCACTCTGGCTTGGAGGGAGTGTGCTATGTAGTTTTCATTTTCTGCATGCACAATTAAAATTAAAGGAAAAAAAAAACAAACCTTGGCTCTAGCAGTGGGAACCACACAGATGTGAGCTGAATGGAAAGCTGATTTTTTTTGCTTGTATGTCACCACTTCCTGTGACCTGAAGGATAGATTTGTCACAGAGTTTTCTGCAGCACAGGCAAAGACACTAATTACCCTTTTCAGAAATAATGGAAGAAAAGTACCATGTTCAGTGTTTCACGGTGTGCTTTCTGTGCTTTACTTTAGATGGGTCTAGCAGCTTTCCAGATTGTCAGATGCGTTGGAGATTTTCTCCCTTCCTTCCTTTGAAGTTGAGAATCCCAAACACTTTCCCAAACTGACCTATGCAGCCTCTCGTAAGGCCAGGTAAGGCACACACACCCCTTTAGCCCTGACTATCATACGGAGGAACGCACGTATGAGCCACGTGTGCATTTATATATCCAATTTGGTAATGAGATTCACACACATTGTCTTCCTCCCTGGCCAGGGGACTCGATACACATATGACCATAGCAAGACACATTTCTGTTGCGTGATCAAACACACATCAGCTATATATACATATATTTCTGAGGAGGAAAGCAGGCAGCCAGGCAGGGATCCTCCTCGGGACCCAAAGGCCCTGCCAGCTGCGGTGGGTGCCACAGGGCGGGTGTCCTCGCCGCAGGGCACTGCAGGCAGGCAGCTACGCCCGCCGGAGCGTATTTCCACAGCTGACCAAGCCCCATTAGCCCACAGCCCCTCCTGTGTGCGTGGGCTCCTACTCTATTCACGTTACCCGCGTTTCCACCCTCGCACACCATGCAGGTATCAGCAGGCATCAACTTGCTGGTAATCACCTCCTTCAGAGACCTCCCAGCTCCTCCGCACAGGCGCCGTCCGTGTTGCAGCTCTCCATCAACAGGCGTGGAAAGCCTGAAAAGCCAGGCACTTCACACCGTGCCCTAACACGAGGCTGCCGGGGTGAATAGACTAGAGTTACACTTCCAAAGAACTAAGTTCAAATTTTGGTTTCAGTCATAGAGGGAATTTTGTTTAAAGATCTTTTAATCCCTTGGGAAGCTTTCCAGTCCCTGGGGATATCACTGCTTAATCACACCCTCAACCCAGTGCCAGGTCATTCTCTCTCAAGATAGGGCTTGTTTGGGGACTTTGATGGATTTTTGTTTGCTTGCTTACTTGCTTTTTAAGTGAGACTATTTTCCAATTTAATTTGGAGTTGTTTGTGAGACGCGTCTGCTTTCAGAAGACTGTCGAGAGTTTTTTTGGTGGAGAAAAATTGAACGTACTTCCTTCTGGTTAAAAGGTACACGGCACAGGAAAGTGTAACTTGGAGAGAGCATAAGGTATGCAAAGGAGAATGGGGAGCATGAGGGGCCTGAACCAAAGTTGTCATAAGATAGTCAGAGGAATTTCCAAATCGAAATATTTAGAATTTTTGCTTTTTACATGAAGTATCATATTTTTCCTAGTGGAAGGAGGGAGGAAAGTATCCGGTGGTGCAGGCCAGAGCTGATGTAGCTACCTCTTTGCTTGCTTTTGCATATCTCCCATGCTTAGAAGTACAATTATGCTTTGAAAGAGGAGTTCACCCAGAAATGTAAGCGATGACAAATGCATCAGCCCCTGCCTGCACCTTAACATCTCAGTTCTGGACCCCACAGTTCCCCCATTTATGATACAACAGGAACATATTTTGTTCTGCTCCAGTAGCAGCACTCGATTGAGTGTTACTGGCTCATCAGGAAATGAGATGATCTGTCTAAAGCTTTAGGCTAGGGACACATTTTTTAAGCAAGAATAACAGTCTGTAAATTACAGATGAGGTGCACTGAGCAAGCAGTGTGTTATCTTTCCGAATGTTTAAATTTTTGCACATTTTGGCAACTTCTTTAAAGAAGGCAAGAGCTGGACTGTCAGCACTGATTTTAGTTTTGCAGTGCTATGGCTTTCTATTTATAATGGACATGAAAGAGGTCCTGAAGGCAGCGCATCTTGTCAGTGAATTAAAAATTCCCTCACATCTGCAATGTTTGCTTTAATTTAAATATTTGTCATGGTTAATGAAAGTTTGCCTGAGAAAGAGGGAGCAAAGCAAGTTTCCCAGGTCCCATCAGTTTACTTGTGTCTTCTTCCTATTTGTGGTCAAAAATACAGCCCCATATGAATGGCTGTGATGCTCTGTGGATGGCAAAGTGGGTAGCAGTCCATCGCTAAGGGGATTTCACGTTACGCAGTTATCTAGCAGCCTGGGATGTTAATGTGGAGAGTCCGGCCTATCTTGTTTATAGCAACTGATAAAATGTAAAGTGCCTACCTCAACTGCTCTGATTCTGTGCTAAGGCAGTTTCCTGATGTCACCCTTAAGGGGAGCGGGAGACATGCCCAGCATGCAGAGAGATGCAGGGCAGAGCTCTGGCCATGCTTCCAGCTGCAGAGCTGCCCACGGTTCCCTGGTACAGGAGCTGTGTTGTTGCAAATAAAAACCAGGCAAGCTCAAATCGCGTAATAAGCATTATAGGCTTCTCTTATTTAGTTCACGATGTATACCTTTTGGTGACATTCAGACTCTCCAGTGCCTGCTAATTAATTTGTTTTCTTACACTTTACTGAGATTTGGATTGGCAGCAAAGCCCAAAAGGCAAGAATCTAGCTGTCAGAAAGTGGATGTCTATAATGAGGGTAAAGTGTGAATGGAAACCACACAGTTGTCACACAGCAACCATGACATAAAGGATGCTATTGCTTCCATACTGTTTCCCATAAGGGAGAGAGATATTTTGGGATGTGATTATGGCAGACAGCTACATGGAAATTGTCGTTGAACGCTCCACACACTGAAATGGAGTAGTATGCAGAAACAAGGCTGTTAGAAATATTTAAATAAATATTAAGTTCATGGATGAATAACAAAAATATGTAAGCATTAATTAAACATGGCTGGCTAGCCTGTGCAGCATTGTCCAGTTGAGGAATACAGGATTCAGAGTGGGAACCTGAGGTTTTCCTCCTGGCCCTGAAACTAGTCTTCTCTAAAATCTCAGCAAGTTGTATTTTCCACTGATTTCATATACTTTGGACCAGCAACATGTGCCTCAGTTTCCTCATCTCTAAAAAAATGTTGCTTGCTAACATAACCTCCAGACCACCGTCAGATATTAGTTATAAGTTATATTAGGACCGTGGAGTGAATAGCTATCGGAAGTGTGAGATATTAATTAATTATCATTGATTTTAGGCTCCTGGCCCTTTGCTGTGTGATGGCAGACTTTGCAGCCCTGTAAAAGCCCTGTATAGAGATCGGGCTTCCTTTTCTGTGTCTGGGACTTCTCCTGCCAGCGTCAGGCAAACCCCAGTGCCCAGGGCTTGGCTGCCCTCTGTGGTGCCACCCTGGATCTTACCCACCGCCCCCCAGCAAGCAGTCCTGCCGGCAGACTCATGCCTAGTGCCAGGCTCCTGCCGGCAGTATCAGCTGTTGAAATAGCTTGGTCATGAACTCTAGGGCAGGCACCCTGTAATAAATTAATCTTCATGAAGTCTGACAACCATAAATAGTAGTCCTAACATGTAGCATCTCTCTCCATAACAGCAGAGCACCACGGAGGCCTGTGTCTTGGGAACCTTTCGTGCTTCCTCTGGTCAGTATATATGGTGAGCTCTGCCCAGCTGCTCTTGCAGCATCCTGTTTTCTCTGTGACGCTTCAGGGATTCTGTGACATCTTCAGAAGTGCCCTTGAAAAGGTTGACGAGGAGTAAGTAAATCTATGCTTTAAATAGGTTGCATTACTGAAAATTACTTGAACGATGAAGCAAAAGAAGAGAGTGTGCAGGTGACTAGTAGATGGCAAAGGATGAAAAATAGGAGGCTCATTCAGCACCTACGAGTCCTCCGGCAGTGTTGAGCGAAGGACTGTACAGCTCATTAAGCCCTGAGAACCCTAGCGAGGCAGGCGCAGAAACCAACACCTCAAACCTCCTTGCAACCAGTGGAGTTGCAGGGAGGTGGTGACGGTCATTTGCGTGACTGATTTTTCCAGCCCCCATTGTGTAACTGCAGAAATACCAAGCTGTAGTCTCTAGGCCTACACTGGAAATACAGAGACAGCCCTTCCCTGGGATGCAGTGGGAGGTGTGGGGGCTGCCTCCTGCTCCTTTTTAGCAAGAGAACATCTCTACAGCTCCACATACCACCTTCTACAGAATGACAACCAACATATGACTTGGGTTTGAAATCCTTGCAGCTGATGGAAAAACAATTAAGATCTCATTAAAATTCTATGTAGAGAGCCAAGAAAAGGAAGATAATGTCAGAGGAAAGGTGATACGTAGGACAGTACGGAGAAATCTCTTAAGTTAAGCCTGTCATTAGGCAGGAACACAGAAGGTGCTAATTGTACAGTGCATTTCATTCATCTCACAAAGAATAATTAACACTTTCCCTTCTGCCCTCCCCTTCAATGAAATGAATGGGTTCAATAGATATACTCTCTTGTTAAGGCAGGAGTTGTTGTATCCTGGATCCGTATGTGCAGAAGAATTTTACTGCTGGGTTTCTTCACCTGCTAACTGTTGAAGAGGAATCATTATTAGTCATGTGAGCGAGTGCCGATTTCATTAATCTCTTTGTATGTCTTCATCTGTTGCTGTTACAGAAACTATTGACCCAAGATGGGGAAACATTGGAACAAGCATTGGAACTGGCTTTCAGGTAAGCACATGCTTAAATTTTGCCCTAAATAAGGAAGGACTGACCAGAGATTGCTCCTACGCTGAGAGTGTATGCAGATGTGCTGGCACAGAGGGAGCACAGTGCAAACAAGCACTGGTTGGTCCCATGTGGGCTGCTGGCAGCCTGGCAAGGTGCTGAGGATTCTTCTTTAAGATTTATTTCCAGGCTGATGCAGCCGTTGACAGAGAAACCAAAGCTCTTGCAATGTGTGGACTCTGACCTGCCTTGCTGCCCCAATGACTATCAGTCCTGAGCAATAGTATTGTGACAGAGCGACGGCTGCTTTGCAAAGCAAATCTTAGCCTCACCAGGTCCAGTCCGAGTGTTTGCACACAGCTTCCTGAGCTCCCACACTCCTCATGAAATTGGACTAGAGGTGATAGTCTTCCCTTCCTTTTAAACTGGAGAAGATATCATTGCATGTTACTACGCAGCTGATGCTCTTTGCTCCAGCACTGACTACACTTCAAGGCTGGGGTGAAGTGATCCACGTCCATGTGGCCTTTCTGTTTCACAGAAATAATTCAGATTAATTAGTTAAAGATTACAAAGCACTCTGACATTCCTGGCTGAAAATGCTATCTCTAAGTGTAACAATAATGGTACTTTACACCCCCTGATACTTTTACAGGAGTCTCTCTAAGAGAAGCTATGCATGTACAAGCTGGTGTGCTTGGTATTAACTGAAGTTCTTCATCCCAAATCTTGCCAGAGACAGCCCAAAGAGCCACTCTTCCCCTCTCCCTCGGTCTAGGCATCTTCAAAGTTTGGGGAAGCTTGCCTAAGGACACTGTGCTCTTGATGCCTACCAATGGCATCAGTAGACGGCTGGCTCTGAAGCTCATTGCAGCTGTGCCAACAAGGGAGCTGCACAGTTGCATGGCCACTCTGCTGCTCTGCTCCCCCCCTGTTTGCATTATACCAGTGAGGGTGAAGGAGGTCCTTTCATCCCCATAGTAGATTTGCTTCTTGTTGGCACTTTGGGCATACAAAAGTAGGCAGTTGCAAAATGCCAGCTTATTTTCAGTGTCATAGACACCTGCCACCATTTCCATAGCATGTGGGCTCTGAAAGCGCCGAGCCAAATTCCTCCCAAATGCTTGCATGGGCAAAGGTATAAGATGGCCTTGCATCTCTTTGTCCTTTGACACAACCTGAGACAGCAGCATCCCATCCTCAGTCCATCATTTCCACCACGGTGCAAGAAGCCATAGCTGCTGGCAACCAGGGAACATCTGCACACTCACACCTCACCTCACTCCAGTCCTTGGTTCACCTGTTAGGCCCACAACTAACGTTTGTGGGGCTTACGTTGTTTCCATGTGGCTTCTTCTGACCCATTATTGCATCCAGTCCAAGTTCACACACGAGTAATCTCTGACTGAAATTGGGCTTTGAGGGAGAAAGAAAAGAGTCCAGGGGGCTAAAAGGGTTATGTCAGAAACAAGCTCTCTCGCATTTCTTAAAGCACTGAGACTATTCCCAGCCTAAGCACAATGAGCTGTATGTGAAGTCACTTAGGAAGGGTCTCCTTTGAGCTGGGCTACCTGTGGCTACATAGTCATTACTTGGACTTCGCCCAACCTATTTTCATTCATAGACTCCTCACCACCCATCTATGAAGCTTATGTTCCTCTGAATGAACCAGAAAGCTAAAAGGTAAGAAAATCTGATTATTGGTCAGGGGGAAATAGGGAAGGAGATTCCTTTGGTGCTTTGCCGAAGGCTAAAATGAGTACGGTTGCTGATGGTGAGAATAATTGATATACTGGTAGGCCCAGAGGGATGTGTGTGAGGTGTGAGCAGGTGGGGTGTTCAGGGGTAAAAGCATGCAGGCTGCCACTGTAGGAGGTGTTCTCTGTCCAGCAATGAAGAAATCCTATTTTGTCCGAGTCAGGGAGCTGTTGGCTTACGGGATCAGGAAAGCTTGCAGATATAGATCATCATCTTATAAGTCTCCAGACATTCCTGCAGTGCAGCAGAAACTGCTAGAGAAGTTCCCAGGCAGATGAGGAGCCATCCCAATCTCTCCAGCTGGCTGAAGTTCCTGTCTTGGTTTCATTCCTTTGTAAATTGGAACAGCAGATAAAATCAATGGAACCAGACGCTGCAGGTTAATGATACCAAAAATAGCCATTCCCCTCCTGCTAGAAAGGTAGGTCACAGCATTACAAAAAGCTATTGTGATTTTTGACACAATTCCTGCATGGTAACCAGGAGGCATTTCTGTAAAATTTGTGAATGCAACTCAGTTGCCAGAGTAGGGGAGGGAGGATCTTGTTGGTTTAGGGAGAAGAGACCTCCAGATTCCAAAGTTTTGGAAGCATCACTGATGTTCACATGCCTAACAGAACAAATTTCTCATGCCGGACGCCCGATTCCAGAGCCACTTTTCAACCTTGTTTTGTTTTTTCTGGTTGAAGTGGAAGAAACATTTATAACACACAGTCCATTCTTACAGGCGCATTGACTTGAAAGTTAATCATAGTTCTGGCCCCAGATGGTTATAGTGCATCTGCTTCTCCATCTGTGGGAGTCTTAAAGGATACTTGATAGCTGTCCAAGTAAGTGCTTAAAAATTGTATAATATAAAAGCAAAATAACAGGACAGCATAATCCAGAATGATCCCAAAGGAAACAGAAGTGGAATAAGTTTTTCAAGCCCTCGGCTGTGCCCTATAGATTTCACTTGAAATACAGATTATTGTATGGCGTGCATGAAGTGTTAACTCATAGTAGATGTGCACTGAAGAGGTACCTACCTATCTTAATCAGGAAAATGCTATAGAAATATACTTCCTGCCTTGCTATGGACAGGAATCTTACAATTAGGTAACATGTAAACAAATGTAAGCAAAACATTTTTCAGCCATGTTACGTTATGATACGTTATATATTAGACTCTACTGAACCTTGGTGTGGTTGTCTGTAAGTAAGCTTGTTCTGCAAATTGCTTTCAAAACAGCCAGTACTCTTTCCCATACCAGAAGCCCTTGATAAGTCAAGAAGAATGGGACAAACTATTTACAGTCTCCTTCTGTCCTTCCTGTAATCCCAGGCAAGATAAATATAGAAATCGCTAGGGCTGAGATGTGAGATGCAGTATTGACGAGCAAATGTGGAACAGGCCTCACTCAAAACATCGTTAGATCAACTGGTGAATTAAGACAGAGATGGAGCTAATTGAAATCCTGTTTAGGGGGTGTGTGTGCTGGGTCCCTTGCAGGCTTGTAGAGAGGCCAATAATGATGAGGTCTGAGACTGTGGGAAGTTTCAAGTGATATGAAGCTTGACCCAAAGCTCAGTGAAGCTGAAGAAAATCCCCCACTGTGCATGAATATTGCATGTGTTATGGGACTTTCTTTTTTTGAAGAACAATTATCTCAAATGCAGAGACACAAGAATTCCACTAAACCTCACTCTTGTTCTGCATGAGGGTTACGACAGATAAGCTGGAGGAAGGATTGCTTTTCCTCTCAAGGTGAATAAAAAGTTAAAAGTTAATTTCCGGATCGTTCCCCAGGGTCCTATGCAAGGGGACAGAGAAGTCAGTAAGGCTCTCTACATTAAGTTGTGAGAGATGAAGAAGGTAGGGAGCCAGTACGCCATACTTGCCATGAGCAAGCAGAGGAAGAATAGAGGGAAACGGGCATGACCCCTTGCCTCATCCTCACCACATCTGCTCAGGAGAAGCAAGCCATCACAGCCAGTCAGCAAACTGCATGTCTGTCACAGACACAACCCGTTCCCTCTCTTCTGGAACAAGCTGCGAGAACCAAGTAAGTAAAAACTTTAATCAAGGTTGAACTTTACAACTACACATATTAAGGCCCTATAATAATAGCTTACAAATAGGAATAATGTGTTTTGTACAAACAAGAATCATGTGTTTTGCTTTGTCATAATAATAATCAGTGGTACTCGGGAGCTGTTCCGCTACCGCAGAAACTCACTGCTGCAGCCTGGAAAACCGTCTCTTCCTGATAAGACTCAAAGAAGGTCTGATAACTATGTATATGGTCGCTGGGCAAATGATATGGCAGAAGGCCATTGAGCAAACGGCCAAGTAGGTACATGGAAATCTGCAAGTAGTAATATGCGCCCCTGAGAATAAATACCATGGTATGCGACACCACTGGGGACAAAGTGTTAGTGCAAAATGTGTACATAATGCTGTGAGCAACCCTAAGGGATAAGCACTGGTATTTACAACACTCATTACAATTACTAATGCCGCACTCAGCAATTCTGTATTAAAATTGGTATTTCTTGTTTAACACATTGCTGAGGACTGATTTACAACTTGACTCCAACTCCTAAATGAATTGCAATTATTCTGGCAGTTATTAATTGTGTAAATTGATGTGCAGGAATTTATCTCACAGTATCCAATCTGGGTTTTATGGCTGCTATTTTATTGCTCCGTGATTGCTCTAGGATTGGGTTTGCTTGCCAATACTTACAAGTTAAAAACAAGTTTTAATATATTTGTTGGCTTAAATGTAAGATTGGGGGCAGGGGTTGTTTCATTTGTGATTTGGGGATTTTTCCTCTTCATCTTCCTGAGTTTTTTCTATTAATTTGTAATCCAGTTGCTCCAAGTCTGTGGTATATTGATCTGTTTCATATAAAAGGAATAATAGCAATTTTCCCTGAATAAGCAACAACACTTGGTGATGTGTCTTCTATTTAGGCAAGGAGGAAGACTCCAAGCAGGAACAGTGCTCCCCAGGGAGGGGAAGAAATGTCACCAGTGCAACATCATAGCACTGCTATGAGTATCTCAGCCTAATGGGGCTGGGGGACAGGAAGACCTTGGCCTTTGCTAACACTGTGTGTCCTCCTCCCTTGAATCTCTTTTTTCCTGGTGGGATGCCTCCACTGGGGAGGGCAGCAGTCAAAGCGAGAATCAATATCAGGGATCAAGGAAACCACAGGACAAGGGGTATTTCTAGTCCACCTCCAGCAGAGTGGGAAGATTGGGATTAGCTGCCCAAGTCACGGTCAGACATTCTCTAAGAGAACATTAGAGGCATAATCTGTGGGGAGGAGAAAGATCTATTTAAGCAAAGCGCATACAAACAAACGGAATACATTCACATTGGCAATTAGAAAGTTTCTAATTGTCAAAGCAGTGACCAATTTACAGCCAGTAAGAGAAATGGGAGGAAGAAAGCTACCTGCTTTTAAAGAGGAGCTGGAGCAGATAATCTCAAATCTTTCCGGGCTCTGTGCGTCTGATAGATCGTGGACTCAATTGCTTGCTCACCCTGCTACGTGAAAGGTCCCCTGTGGCATGATGAGGTCCTGGCACTTTGTGCAGTTTCCCACCATCCTGCTTGGTCTTGTTGTGACAATGTCTGGCAGAAAGAATTACCCAGATCCTACATTGCAAGGATCTTGGGCCTTTCCAAAGACCTCTGACATGTCCCGGTCAAAAGCAGACTGAATTTCTAGTCAACCCAAGCTGAGGCTGAGAAAATCTGGCTGTCAGGTGCTGGAGATCTTCAACTTCAAAGCACCCTTGGGAGCACTCCAGCAGGTAGAGCATAGACAGAGCCTGTGACCCCCGACCCTTTGTGAGCTTTGCAGTGGTTAGTTATGGTGCGCTGATGTTTTGGGTCCTGCTGGTTTCCATGAACTCTCCAGTCTAAAGACTCTGAACTCAGAGTGTTCAGCAAAGCACATAAATGGCCTTGGGCTTTGCTGAAGTGTGAAAAACTCCAGACTAGATTTCTGCAATGCTGTATAAGCGTTGCTTTACCCCTCTGCCTCCATCCTGCCGCCAGCCAAAAATTCTGTGGGAAATGGGATCTTGATGTCAGTGTAGAGTGGCAGGTGATTCCCTTATGTTTTGGGGTGAGCTGAGGCTTTGATCATGAAACCTCACAGACTGGAACTGTGAGGAGAAAGGAGGAGAACATGCAACATTCTCTCAAAAGGTTGCAGAGTTTCCTTAACATCTAGTCCTTGGAGCCATGTGGAAATCCTGCTAAGCCACTCAAATGCCTTCCAGAGCTTTTGCTGCATGGAAGCATCCTCAAGGATCTAATGCGGGCTTTGGCTTATAGACAAAATTGTTATTTCCAATAATAATGAGCTGATTGATTACTGACATCAATTCCTGGCTGCCAGAAACAGCAAAGAAAAATATTTCAATTATTTTTCTAGTGACAGGGTAGAAAATAAATAAGCCCTACCATTCTGGGACCAAAATATGCGTTAGGCTAGTCCTGAAAACTACAGAGTGGAAAAATTCTACTTTCAGATACTGAAAAATTATTTAAAAAAAAATGAAGTCACTGTATAAAATTTAATAGAGTAAGTGAACATAATCTTAGTGGCTCAGAGACACAGAACAAGCCTGTGATATAGTGACTAGTAGCAGCCCTTTGGGTAGATATTGCTTATCTCACAGTATATTGATTTCTCCACTAGGCCTGAACTTGTTAGACATGACACTTCGATCTCAGAGTAGATTACTGCAGTAGCTTTTTACCTCAGGACATACAAACTCCATCCTGCTAACTTCACTGTAGATAAATTTTCAAGATATGTATGAATTCCCTATTGTGTACATCAAAACCTGATCATGACTGGAGCGTCAATAAGCAGAATGAGAGAATGTTTTGCAATTCTTTCATACTGCTGGGCATGCTTTTCTTTCCCCACATTTATATATGCTTTTTATAAGGGGAGGAAATAGGTAAGAGTGTCATTATGCTGAAAGACAAGAAGACATAAGAATATTTGTACTTTTTGATCTAATGTGGTGCAGCCTTTCTGTCTTGAATAGGGCCATACTCTTTTGCCTTGAGCTGAGGCAGACTCCACAAAGGAAAATTGGCATTGCAGAAATGATTCCCACCGGCATAAGCTGCCTAGGAAACACAGGCTGAAGACAAGTTTACAGAGAAAGCAAGAGAGAAAAGAAGGAATTTTAAATGCCTGGAGGAAAAATATCAAGAAAACAATATGTCCTCTTCCGCTGAAGGTGGAAGTTTGGCCTGAGCCTTCTGGCTTGAGGAACTTTGGATTCTGCTACCCAAATGACTGGTAATGTGCATTTGTTTTGGAAAAGCTTGCCTAGTTATAAAGCATTGCTGATTGCCTGGCTTCTTTAAAAGAAAGACAAAGACTCTGTTTCAGCATTGAACTCATTTTCTGATTAAGGTAGTGAAGTGAAAGAGTGTGGCTCCAATGGGAGGTGAAGGAAGACTGCAAATCATGAATAAGGATGGTAGCAAGGAGGAACCTGGTCACCTTCACTGAGCCTTTTAGAGACAGAGTAGTTTGTCTGAGGATGAAGAACGTGAGGAGACTTGGAGGCAGTAAGAGAAACTAACCCGTGTATAAAGTTGAATCCAGATACTTCTGAGAGGAACACAGTGACAGGACAAGAGACACCAAGCACAGGTTGCAATGTGGGAAATTCTCATTTGTTATTAGGAATTTTTTTTTGCACTGGGAGGGTGGTGCAGCACTGGATTCGATGCCCATAGAGTCTGTGGGATCTCCAACCTTGGAGATACCCAGATCTTGACTGGATGAGGCCCTGAACAAACATGAGCTCAGTAGGCCCTAATCTGCACAAGCGGCTCTCCCAAATAACCTACAGAGCTCCCTTCCAGCCTGAATTATTCTGTGATTCTGAGTCAGATCCTACAGCTGGCAATGGAAGGACCTTGGCTATCATGCTTGAGGCTGGGGCAGTGTGAGTATCTGACTCATGACTAGGCTGGAGTCACTGATTAATTCAGTGTATTTCATGACTGCATGTCAAATTTTATGGGGAGCCTGACAGCTACAAACTTTTTGACTCTGCAAGGCAAGAAATTATTTGCTGACTCACATCACTAATAAATGCTGGTATTTATCCTGTCCAGCACTGGCAGCTGAACCTTTTGAACTCTTCATGATGCTTTGGACTAGGGCAGGAAATTAGGTCCCTTGAAAATGCCTTTTCCATGCATGCTCTGACCCAAACTTTCAAAGCCTGCAGTTCCCCAGCTGAAACTTGGTCTTCAGGAAAAAAAGCTTCAAGCAAATGGAAGGTAGATGGGTCAAAGCGAATGCTCTGGGCTACACCCTGATCTTGAGGGATGCTCTGGGGACAAAGCTGTCTGTTGCTTCTTCATTGCAATGGTAATGCTCTAGGTTGCAGTGGATGAGTTGATGGATTGCTGTTTACATCAGTGTTCTCTGCTGGAAAGCAAAATTCAGCTCTGGTATTTCATCTGCTTTGTGTGGGAATGTGGTCACTGATGCCCATAGTTCATACTATGGTATGACTGGGACTCTGATATGTCACACAGCATTTCAAAATTGAGAGTGACAACTTCAAGTATTAAGCTTAGCTGTAGATGTGCTTTGTTACAGTTTTATAACTGAAGAGTAAGAAGTAGACTTCTCATTATCTAGCTGGACAAGTGCCACTAACAAAGGGTCAGACATACTTTAATTTGGACAAAAATCCCTATTTCATTTATATACAAAATACAGAATTGCATGGAGGTGTGTTTTCCCACATTCTGTGCATTTCCATAGCACAGAAAGGAGGTTTGAGGCACTGACAACAGTACCTCAGATTGCTACAACAGCTGCTTGTATATTTGCACCCCAAAAACATTTTCTTGTCTTGGCATGAACGAGCTCATGTGTGTGCACTGTGTGCAGACTGTTTGATCAGTCCTGTCATGCATAGCCTGGCAGAGACATGGTGTTTCCTCCACGAACCACCATCTCTTCCCAGCTCGCGAGTGAAAGGCTAAACATTAAGCAGAGACTAACAAGATTCCAGTTCTGCAACACATTTTAATTTTCAGCAGTTTGTATTCTGCCGTATACCCAACACTCTTTCCTAAGGGAAAAAAACAACATAATTAACATGGGATAGATTTCATTCAATGTACTCTGTTTCCTTCCATTATTGTATTTGTCAGAGGAACTATTTAGAGAGAAGGATTTTCACAGTATTGTGTATGGTCCAAGGTTTTTTTTAGTTGGTCAGGGGATTTTTTTCGTTTGCTTTTTATCTGTTTTTAAGAAAGCACTATTTTAGAGGTTACATTTTCAGAACTCATTGGATTTCAGCCATTTCAGATACATAGTGACAAGGGAGGAGACAGTAAGAACTAAAAAAGATGATTATTTTTCCCATTACCAGCAGGAACATCCTCGTCTGAGTCCCATTAAAGAGGTAACTGCGTACATTAATAAAATAAACTGCTGTATAATCACTACCAGTCTTAATGCTGGGGCTGAATGACCTTATTTAGTAACTCATTTATGCTGTGTTTTAGTAGTGTGGCCTCTCTCGTGTTATCTGAGTAAATAGAACAGATGCAGGTGCTTGCCAGAGGTTCACAGTCTCATAAACTTGTCTCTACAGACTAGCTTGAATATGCCCTATAAATTCACTGGTCTTCACTTACTGGACGCAAGCTTCAAAGCAAGCATGAAAGCTAGACATGCAATATTTATAATTACAGATACAGTTGCTGTAACTCAGATTAGTCAAAGAGCAAGAACGAGCTAGAGAGAGAAACAAGAGTAGCACATAAAGCACCTCTTTATTAATAATTTTCCACTGGCTTTACTGAACCTGTCTTCCTTCAGTGAAGACATGGTGAAGAGAGCTATCTCACTATCTTTGTAGAGGCATTTTTAGTCTCTTACAAATCTAATTACCTAATTGAGGGACAGCTAGTTTGGAGATGAATAGGACTTTTGCTCTGTGGTTTGTCTGTCTTTCTGTGGTTCCCTCTCAGATTTCTGTATTTTTCCTGTATGGGGGAATCCATCTCCAGTGAAAGGCGCCTCTGTGCTTTGGAGTGCATTTGCTGAGGATGATGAGCAATAGCTGCTGTGTGTCAATAGCTGTAAATAAAAGCAAATCCATCAGAAAATCCAGTAGCTAATCCAATTCTCCAAAAACACCCGATGGAAGTAAATAAGGCAAAGCATGTCACCCTTCAGCCCCTGCACCAGGAGGATTCTCAGGTGAAGGCAGGTAACGTTTGTGCCTTGAGCAAATCCCTGAGCCTGCCGATGGCTGGTCCAGTCTCACAGCAAAGCAACCAGGCACATGCCACCAGCAACTTGGAGGTCAGCACAGCACCTGCGTGAAAGGTAGTCAGGATGCTGGGGGAGACAGAGACACCGAAGCATCCTTCTGTGCCTGGCAGCAGTCACAAAACTTGCCAGGGGAGTGGGACCCACTAAGGGTGGCTGCTGTCATCACTGCTCAGCACCAGCTCTTTGCCAGTGGAAGAAATGATGACATCTGTCTCAAGACTTGTTTTTTTAACACCAGCAATATATTTTCTTCCTCTTCCAAAATGGGTTGATCTGAAGCCCTAACTTTCAGCTGGTTTTCCACAAGCATATTAATTTTTTGAGAATGAACTCAGTTTTTCCAGTTGCCTTCTTGATTAGTCTAATGAATTTTCCTCCTTCTTTTCCCATCATCAAATATGCTTTCCCAGATGATGGGGAGGTTCTTCTCTGTCACAGTAAATGTTTTAAATGAAGATTTTAAAAGTGCCTGGTGATTTAGGCATCCTCAATATTTCAGGTACTAAGTTTGAAACATTGTAAAGTGACAGCAAATGCTGGGTAACTTCCCTCTGACCCCTGATGCTATTTATTTGAGGTATACAAAATCATCGCTCATTTTTGGCCCAAAACATATCTTAGACATTCAAAAATCTCATTCCCAAACTTCTACTTCTGCCCCAGGTCAGAAGGTTGGCTGAAAGTTGCCAAGTATGAAGTTTAAAACAAACAGATAAATAAATACTTGGATCTTTTTAATTGCTTCCTGTTTTCTGAACTTCCATGGTTCATGTTTTCAGTCTAATTCTTTCTGGCTTTTGGAGAGAGAAGATTTCCTTCCTGCCTTGGTTTCTAACTAACTAACTAGCTAACCTAAGGTGTTTAAAAAAACCCCAGCACAACTGAAAGAACTTTCCTAAATAGGATATATCTGCCTACAGCCCAGGCCTGAGCACAGAGCCTACACCATATACACACCTTGACTCTCTACATCCAAGCTAACACCAACAAGTAACATCGCTGTACAGGCACGTCTTTCTGCACAGCATCTCCTGTGATCACGTGTGAGACCCTGTTGTGCCCAGCTGCTGCTTTTTTGCCCAGCTGTTCTGCAGGGCTCCATTGTCTGTCTCAGCATCCCATGGTAAAAGGACTGGGGAGGTAACTGGCATGCTTCACATACGAAGTATGAATCATGTCACTTTTTACCTGTCCTGCTTAATATAATTCTTGTATTTCCATTTTTTAGACTAATTACTCTCGCTAGAAAGTGAGGGTATTACTGCAGACTTCCTCTCTCCCTGGACCTGAACACCCAAAGGCACGGTGAGATTTTACCAAGTGTTCCTTAAAGAACAACTCAATATGAGGAATCCTCCTACAAATCCCACATGAATCCATGTAATCAGCCCTGCCAATCCACTGCAGACTGCAAACAGCCATAGATAGGATTCCAAACAGTTAATTTCAAATAGCTCATTTTCTCTCATCTCCGCACAAATTTATGTCATGTTGCATTACATGTAAACAGCTCAGAAACTTAATGACATGCCTTTCAGTCAAAAACTAGTATGGCTTTTCAGTCTGAGCAGATTAATTGCAGTTTGCAACAATATAAAGTGATGCAGTCTGATTAGAGTTTCTATTGTTCTTTGGGATAAAATATTTTATGTGAACGTAAAGCCAAGTCTTCTGCTNTGACTTCTGTGGAAAAATAAAATACTCATGTAGAACCCATAGTACATCATTGTTCGTGTGCTGTTATAGTAAATAAATTTTATAAGCTTCTGTAAATTAGATATGCCAGATCAGATTCCAGACCCTACGGAAATGGCATTGTCAGTGAAGTGAGGCAATAGGAATATTTTGCTTTGGAGAAGACACTTGTGAATGAATCTTTTAGCACCTTATGGTTTTCAAGGGGTTCCCTACTTCCATTTTCTTCACTGCCCCTGTCGTCTTCCCAATATATTGCTCTTAAAACCTGCTTGTGATTCTCTTTAGTTTCATTCTTATGTACTTTAGAGTTGTTTCTCTATTTTTCCTACAGGCTTTTCTCTGGTGTTTTGGGGCAATCCCGTAGACCCAAGGCCACAAGCCCTGTAACACAAGTCCTGCTAGTTGCCAGCAGGATTAACGTGAGGAAATTCCATGAAACCTCTCTGAATACATCCCTCACTAAATAATATGTCCCTCAACATTTTAAGATGGGATTTTCCTCTTCCTTTTTTTTTTTTAATCTCCAACTCCTCTCTAACTCCTCTCCTTTGATTTTTTTAAAGCAAAATATTTTCAGAAAAGACATTCAAGAGGATAATTAATGCATGGTTTGCTTAGGTTATTTTTGGGGGTGTGTGGAAAATCTCTCTGAGGCAGATATACTAATGCATAGCTGGTTGGCTCAGTCTCTTCCTTTGAAACATTTTTGGTTTGTTCATCTGTTGTTTTGTATAAAACCAGTTTTCTTTGTTTACTTTTCCAGTTTGCAGAATGCCATGATTGAGGGTGATCACTCCGCAGAGAGGTCAGAAGTTGTTTTTGATGTTTTGAATGCCATGTAATTGCACCGGGGAGTGGGGGGGCTGAAATTTTTTGCCAAATGTGTGGGCTTGCCAATGCAATTTCACCCTGTCCGTGCTGCTGGACTGAAAATGA
The DNA here is from genome assembly GCA_003993805.1 of Himantopus leucocephalus. Taxonomy (NCBI): domain Eukaryota; kingdom Metazoa; phylum Chordata; class Aves; order Charadriiformes; family Recurvirostridae; genus Himantopus; species Himantopus leucocephalus. The sequence goes on along the minus strand of RSEF01000003.1, from coordinate 28,861,410 downwards.
AGGTCACAAATATTCTACAGAAACTGCCAGTGTCTAGTTGTTTTGCCTCCTATTGAGTTATCAGGATTCCAAGAGGGTTTCACTTTTACAGGACTAGCATGTTTTATAGAACAGGAGATATTTTAATGTAGTATTTGCAATATTATGTTTCACTGTTACAATACTGCCTGACACTGGGGACCAAAGCAAAAGTACTAGACGGAAAAATACAACGTACTGCGCTTTCAACTAAAGCTGTGCGTATTGGCATGGGGGAGCACGTAGTTCACATCATCAGTGGGATGTGTTACATATAGATCACATTAAACCAGGCTGCAGCACTGGAGATGTTTAAATAAGCATTGTAAAATCTTGAAAAAGTGTAAAAATGAGGGGAAAAAAATCACATTATCAAAATATTGTGCCGTTACTTTGATACATGTGGAAATCCTTTCTATAGAAGTAGATTTTTTATCCCTGTCCATTTCTGCAAGGCATCCTTTTTATTTTGTATATCCACTCTGAGTGGGTGGATGCTTTTAGTTTTTGGTGGTGGGGGGTTTGAAAGTAGCTATTGTCACACTGCACGTAATAGCATGGTTGCAACGACAATTACTGAAAATTCTTCCATTTCTGGGTGTGAAGATCCCCAAAGGCAGCAGGAACTGCTATTGCTACCCATGTGGTTTGTCATTTGAGGGTTAGGGATTTTTATTTTATTTATACAGCCTATCTGCTATAAGCCATCACTCCTTAGGCAAGTACATGGAGTTTTGATCCCAGATTGCATGTTTGCACATAGATTTTGATTACTATGAACAAATTCTGATGAAATATTACTTAATTGTTCAATAATTGTATGCCATTTTAGGACCAATTAATTACTCTTTGGGTGACTTTAATTACTTTGATGAATATTAAGGCATAGTACAGTATGTTCCTTCCATGAGAATGTTTAGCTGTTCTTAAGTCAGAGGCTGTTGGGAATAAAACAAAGCATCTCACAGAATCAGGTTTTCATAATAATAATAAAAAAAATGCGCACCCCTCCTAAAAACTTTTTAAAGGACAACTTCGATGTCAGTTGAACATTACTGATCATTTATGCAGCTGGATAAACACCATTCTTTTACTACTGTTGTAGGCAGAGCATGAGGGTACTGGAAAAAAATGTGGCTTTATATTGAATTTTCCTTAACTGAGCTTTCTCAAAGCAATGTGGGTTAACGGGTCAGGAGGTGACTGCATGGGCAAATTATATATATAGCAGAGAATGAGAGAAATCAAAACTAAGAGGGATGGGTTTTTTTAGAGCCGCTGTGGTCATCTCCAAGCCTTGCCAGTCAAGAACTGTTCGCTGTAGTATGGGCCAGAATTAACCAGAACATTTATTTGTCACAGTCAGTAGCTGTAAGTATCAGTAACTCTGAAAACAAGGGATTATATTTTCGTCTTTCTTCAGATTCTGTTTTGTCTACTGAATGGGGAGTGGATCACTAGTGGAGCACTGGTACCTCCACCTTTGGCTTACCTGTGGCCTCCACCGGCAGTGACCTAAAGCTGTGGTCACCTAACCACCCTCTGAAGTCCTATATGAGGTACCCATGAGTGCATGTCTGCAATGTGAAAACCTGATAGTGGGCAGCACTCAGAGCTATCATCAGCAACTGGTCCTTTAGGACTTCCCCAGGCAAGCACTGCAAGCACAATGAGGACAGGCACCCTTTCCCTGCCTATGCTGTAAATGTAATGCAGATACATGGGTGAGCTCAGTTACACCACATTTCAGGCCAACACCTTTCCCAAGCAGTTCAGGATCAGCTGGAAAGGCATGCAACTCAGACTAATGAGAAGATGTGTACAGGAGGTCAGACTTACAGTCTAGTCTTGGAAAAATCAGAATATAATTTTCTTTTTTCTTTTATTTTTTGCTTTCATCAGACATTTTTCTTTAAAATAGATGATAAACTCTTTTGTGAGAAACATGGGAATTATTGCTTAAAACCAAGCAATAATATTTAATATTTGTAAGTCTCAGTAGAAGTTTTCTGTTGGCTGTATTAATATATTTATGTCATTCTAGCACAGCAAAACATGGAGTTGCAATGCCAATGAGTATGAGAAGGGCCTATTTGGAGCAGTTGGGTTTATACCCTCAAGGGAGAAGTTGAAGAAAGGAAAGGGAAAAAACAGGAGTAAATGATAGTTTCTGCATTGATTCACAGATCTGTTTGCCACCAAATCTACCATTGTGGTGGCGACGTGGACTTGTTACCCCTAAAAGCAAAGAATGCAGAAAGAGGGTTTGACTGTAGAGCTTGAAATACTCAAAGGTTTAGTTTTGAGTAAGGCAATGATCCAAAGCCCGTAAAGGCAGAAGAAAAATGGCCTTTGGCTTCAGTGGGCATTGCATCAGGCCTTCAGATGACTAGCAATCAGCAGACTTCATTCTGTGTAATTCTATATGAAAGAAGCATTAGTTCTCCAAAGTACAGTCAGCTGAGGAGGAATAAGATGCTCTGTGTCTTTGCAACTTACCCTTCTGGTCAGCAGATATCCCTGTCACTGAATGCAATGGAGATGTTATTGCACAACTGGTGGAAAGGCATCTAGCTGTGCCGTGCAACTGCTGCTTCCTGCTAAAACATCACCAGAGGCAGAATTAGCAGAGGCTCCATTGTCACATACCCCAAATCTGAATCCTGGGTTATATTTAAACGAGCACAGGAAAGAGTCTGAGGGCTCTATGACCCCAGTGAATTGGGAGATCCTTTTTTCTAAACTGGAAGGCAAATGTCGGAAGATCAGATCACAAGTGTCTACCCCTGTGTTTTCACTAGGTGGTGGGTCAGCTGGAGACTCTGCAAATACTAAGGAGGTGGTTCCAGAGCAGTAAGCACTTCAGCAGTTCCTAGAACCGGTGGTCTGAACTCGGGAAGGATTTCATAACATTCCTGAAAGCCAAAAGCTTCTTTGACCACTAATTTAATAAAGAAGAGTGAACTACTGGGTAAGTCCCTGGAAGATAGACTAATCAGGCTAATTTGTTATATAATCCCTTTTTAATGTGGAGAATTAAGGTGACGGCAAGATGACTACGTGCTTAATTCTCCAAATAATCACTGGTGGGTATTGACATTAAAGATGGGAGAGAGCAAGTTAATTTCTGCTTGTTGTTTTCAACACATGCCAAACTCTTACTTCACACCAGTGAGGAAGGGCTGGAAACTGTGTGTTTCATACACATGAAGTAACAGTTGGCACGAATCACTGAGGGGAGAAAAATAAAAACCACTAAAGCCCAGCAACCCAAACCGTCACTTGCTGACAAATTTTTGACTCTCTCTGCTGAAAAAAAAAGGAGTAGTAAATAAAGGCCTCAAGTATTCCACCTGAGTAAACCCAGGTGTCTGATCCTTCTCAAGACAAATAAAGTGCTGAGAGGGCAGTGATAAGCTCAGTTTTCCAACCTCCTCCTCTCCCTGTCTTGGGAAGCGCCATCATGGGCAGTCCCAGAGTGGGCCAAGAGCAGAGCGAGGGAGGATGACAGTGCTTGGCTTGAGTTGGTCCTTCCTTAGCCACGAAAAACGTGTTCTTCCCCATTGCTAGGAATGGAGGTGCTGAGGCTCTTCATGGCTAACAGTGTCTGCCCTGCTTGGGGCAACTCCAGAATGTGGATCAGGATAATGGAGTTTACATCTTCCCTTTACTGGCACGGCTAGATTTGCCCCAAAACAGCTGGATGTATCTATATCTGCACAACCTGCTTCTTAGTTTTGTGTTTTCACACAGGCCTGGGATATCTTTGGCATTTGGGCCATGGCTGCCAGGGTCCTGGGGGCTCTAAGGAGCACTAATGTCCCTGTCCAGCCTGTGTCAGGCCCCCGGGCCCAACAGCCCCTGCCTCACCGATGCCGCAGCAGGGCTGGGCTACAGCTCCCAGAGCTCTGCCCAGCCATGGGCCCTACAGAGCCGGGTGTACCCACAGGCCCACATCCCATCCTGTCCCCATGGCCCACATGGCACCCTGGCAATGGCCATAGGTTACATGAGTTTTCTCATGTGTATTCTATTCGAAATAACATCCAGTCATCACAGGACTAGATGACCATCTAAGTCTTCCTTGTCACTTATTTAAGTAAATACGTAAGTAAGCATATCTATTGAGAGCCAAAACATGTATATGATATATGGGATATAACATACAGAAGTATTGAGGAGTGTTCCTCTATGGTTTCCTCCCACCTCACTGTCCTGCCATCTCCCTTTCTCCTCCTCTCCAGAAGAGGAGCTGAGGATGAAGTCATCCTGGAAAGCAAGGAATGACACTCGGCNTGGTTTCCTCCCACCTCACTGTCCTGCCATCTCCCTTTCTCCTCTTTGTTCTCTCTAACTTGTTGTCTACAGGGAAGAAGAGGAGCTGAGGATGAAGTCACCCTGGAAAGCAAGGAATGACACCGGGCANGGAGCTGAGGATGAAGTCATCCTGGAAAGCAAGGAATGACACTCGGCAATTCATACCAAGAGTTAATTTCAGCATGTTTCCTATCAAATCACTCTGGAATCACACAAATAGATACTTTCCTCCTATTTCTTGATGACTAGAATATTACTTGTAAGTCAAAGCTTGCTTGTTCAAATCAATCCCTTATTTTACTTTTACAGAAAGAAACTATTTTGGCAATTTGACATGTTTGTTGTTTTCAGACCATGTTGATTTTCTGTGTGGTTCACTCTAGGCTTCCTGCAACTGACAGCTTATTATCTTGCCTTATGAAAATCATGCATGACTTCTGGGAGCCATCTATTGAAAGGAGAGAACACGCTGAGAAGCTGGTACCTTCCTCTAATTATCCAGGTTGATGGTTGTTCAATGAACCTATTAGNTCTAACTTTACTTCTAGTCTCATGGTTCCCAAATGCAGCTGGCTTCACTCACATTGGACAGTAGACCCCCTCCTGTGCTGTAGGTGAACATAATGAAACAATGGCTGCAGGTGAACATTCCCTCCTGCCCTTATCTCCAGTCCTCTGACAACTGCCTCTCAAGGTTTATGCCTTTCAGTGAAGCACTTAAGCACATACTTAGCTTTAAGCACATCATTCCTGTCATTTCATTGAATAGGGATGGATTTAAGTGCCTACTCATAGTTCATGGCTTGCCAGCACTTCAACAGTTTCTTTTGCAGTGGCCAGATAAGATAAAAGTTAGGAGCCAGCTCTGACAGTCCTGAGCCTGGGGGATTGGTTTGCTTTCAGGTAGTGATGGGCACCACCATTCAAACCTTTCATGATACTCCAAAGTAGAGATGGACTGGGCCATAGGTCCAACTGCTCACTGAGGATGGAGGAAATGTGCTATCCAGAAACCTAGGTCTGACCTGCAGGAAAATAGGGAAAGATTCCCCCACTTTCTTTGGTTGTGGCCCACTCGTAGCACCACGCTCTGCTGGGGCAGGACAGCACAGCAGGGAGTCAAGCCTTCATGCTGTGGCCATAACATCTCAATTCCCCAGCACAGATCTGGTAGAGACAGCTGTGCCCTGTCCCTTCCAAATCCCGTACCACCATCCCCAATCACCCACATAGATCTCTTCTCTGCTGTGCTTCTTCCCAGGATCAGCTCACTCAGCTTAAGACTCAAGAGTATATATGTTTAAGGGCAGCTCGGGAAGCGAAAAGAGAGAGGGAAAACATTCATGTTGTTTAGGGTCTGACTGAGCTAACGAAGTCTGAGCACTTTGTCCACACTGGGATTAAGTGCTAAGAAATAACTGATCACAAGAATAAGAGAAAAATAAATAGGCCGTATCATCTGAACAGTAGAAATCATCTTTGTGGGTGGTGCCAAAATGAAATGGGATGTGTTGGAGGGTGACCAGTGATAGACTCCCATTTTTCACACCAGTTACAACACGGATGAGTCCAGAAGCTGTATCTGTCCTGGGACGAGGGGTTGTAAGATAGCATGTAGTAATCTATCTCAAACTGAGGCTTTTCAGAGAGTTTTTGGCTGGCATTTGGAAATATCCTTGGAAGCTTTACAATCATCTCATTTTGCTCGAATTGGTGTGCACTAGCATTTGTATCTATGGCAATGAAGAAGGAGTTTGGCTTAGGACTAGTTGCCACTGGCTTCCCAAGGATTAGAAAAGCCAAGCTAATAAATGACCTTGACCAGATAGCAAACCTCACTCCTGTCCCCCTGTGGTTCTGTTCCACAGGGGATTATATTCCTGCCCAGGCAGCTGCCGGGGAAGAGTGGACCGCTGTGCCCACCAGAGCTTGGCAGAGATGTAACCAGCTTTATTTAAAGGCTTTGGGTTTTGGGGTTTTTTTTAATATATGATAGAGCATACTCTGCTGTCAGTTATACCAGGTAAAAACATGGCATGAGTTGTTGGTCCTGTTCCAGTCCTTTTGTGCTGCTGCAGCAACAAAAGGAGTCAGAAAATTGTGCTCACCGATAAAGCGTGGGGAAGTCACTCTGCAAAGGAGTCACTCAGATTGGACAGCCTTGTGCCCCTGCTCCACTCCCCATGCTGCCAGCACAGCCGAGCTCCTCTGGGAGTGCCGTCACCCAAAAACTCTGGGCTGCTAGCGTGGCCCTGGCAGGTCTAAGTTGCATGGCTCTGTGGAGGACCCCTGTGGCGGAGCCCTGTGGCTGCCCTACCTTGTGTTGGCAGCCATGGACAAGCTGCATTTGTGCCCCTGTGCCACTCTGATTATAAGTGTCACCCTGATTATAAGTGCAGCCACCAGGGATGGCTAAAACTGAGGGAAAAACCGGGCACCTTTGTTGACATGGGGCTTTTAAGTTGCATAGGTAACGATGGACAAGTTAAGCTGGGGAGGAAGGACACTAGTCAGCCACCTTGGGAATCCCTCTTTCTGAACATGGGTGGTATCTTTTGTGGCACTGCTTTGGATAACCGTGTTGTGCAAACTCCTGGCTCTTTAGAGACCCAGTGGACTATCAGACAAAAAAGCCCACCCCACATCGTATGTCATTCTGGGTACGTACTTGCTGTGAATGAATACAAAGACCTATTCATCACTCCTAGTGCTCACATAACTGACAGATTAAATCACTCTCTGGCTGTGAAGATGACGGTGGCACAACAGCTAATGCTGTCTAACAGTTTCCATTAGAAGGCCTTGTTTCTGATTGTTTATAATTTTGCCAGGCTTCAGCTGCTTGAGCTGGAATTTCTCATGCCCTGTGGCACCACAAACTGAAGTTTTGTGTGTGGAAGGGCCTAGATGAATAATCATGGCATTTCCAAGCTCATGTATCACTGAAAAGTCACTTGAATGCAAATTTTCAGAAAGTAATTTTATATTTCTTCTTTCTTGAGGGAGCAGGAAAAACATCTGGAGTTCGATGCTCCCCAGTGGTCGGTCCTCAAGCTGAAGCTGGAGTCACAGCTTAAAAGCCTGAGTGCAAGAGGTTCCCTGTCCAAGGGTCTCAACTTGGTACACATTCTTGACAGTTTTAACCTTTTCCAAAATGACCAATGTCTTTTGAGGCTGTACTTTAGTTCACTGACATACT
>RSEF01000003.1:28820294-28853776 GCA_003993805.1 Himantopus leucocephalus | reverse complement strand
GACCAATGTCTTTTGAGGCTGTACTTTAGTTCACTGACATACTAAGTCCCGTATTGTAGCCCATGTTGTTGACAGAAGTTGTTTTAAGCAGACTGAGATTATGCTACCAGGGAGTACAATTTGGGAAGATGGCATCTAATGGCATAAGTTTGAGCACATCTCAGGTTTGGGTATGTATGATGGCTTTATAGCTCTCCTCTGCTCACCCTTTACCTTCTCCACTGCTGTCCACTTGTTGTATTTCTGACTGGCATTGCCTGTCATATAGGATCAGGACCANTTTATTCTCTGCACTTCTAAACAATACTGGAGAGGTCAACAGGAAGAGCTTTCAGGCTGAACTGAGTTGGCTCCAGGTGAGGCAGTTGTGTTGGGAGGTCATTTGGAGACCAGAAATAAGTGGCATGGGTGTGGGCCAGGAGTGGGATGGGGTTTAGCGGACTTAAAGTAACTTTGAGGATGATATGCTGTTGCTGGGAGTAGTATCCATAGATGACAGCTCAATTGCATATTAGGTGGAAATGTGCTCTCTGATCTGCAGCATATATAACCCTTTCCCTACTGATATTTTTATTAGAGTGAGTTTTACAAGCCCCTAGAAAGGACCTCTAACTGCCACAGGAATCTGAGAAGGCTTGTGTAGGGTCCCTAGAGGAGCTTTTCCTTAAACATTGTGCAACCCAGAAAATTTCCAGATCTCAGTAAAAACTCTGTGTGTGCTGTGTTTTCCCAAACTGGGCATCAATGTGAATTGTAGGACCTAGGAACTATCTAGAGGCGGACTTTACAACCACCCAGAATATTTTCATTTAACTACCCACACTACTGGACCTTCAGATGATTTAGAGCTCTGAGAAACCTGAATTCCCATTAAACTAGATAGCTTGGGTCCAATTAGTAACATTATCCCAGGAAGACAGTGTTCAGGTTGGCCTGCAAAAAATATCTGACCATTTACTGTACTCTGCTTTTATGGAGGGTTTTGCAGTTGTGCTGCATGCTGTAATGGCATTGCCATGGTGTCAGCAGTACCTTAGCTGGCTAATTTAAAGCTAGTTGGGTATGTCAATGCCATGCTGCAATTTTAATAACATCTGTGGTAGAGACACATCTGCAGTCAGAAATTGCCATCATTCTGCACCGCCAACAGGGTGTAATACTCTGCAAAAATCCTCACGCCAGACCTTAGGAAATTAATCTGGAGCCTATAAACATTTTAGTGGGAGGAAGCAAAAATACTTGTATGACTTGCCAGGTCTTTTTGTCTCATAGGTAGGACTTCATACGGAGGAAGTGGTCTTTTCCCTTGGTGATAATAAAAGCACTTTATATTTTTGCTACAATGGAAAGATCATTCATTATATAGATCACACTGAACAGTATTCAGTAAATGGCAGATGTCCTTAAGTTTCCGTTATAAACTTGATTTTATTCCTATTCCTCACTTTGCCAAAATTAGCCCTATACACCTACAACTTCACAGGCGTAATCTTATTCTGGGATAGATTTTTTGGAAAACTTGAAGGAAACTGGTCAAGGTGTTTAAGAGAGATGATGGCTAAAAAAAATGAGATCATCTGCTTGGAGAGTTTCCTAAAGACTTTTTGGCTTGTCATATCCTGAAAATTCATTTGCCTAGAGATTCAAAAAATATTTCAAATCTGTTGGTCTTGGCTAGAAATGGTGCCTTTGAATAGTTTTAGGCTGTCTGGTGACAGAATTATTTGGTTACTGAAAGTGGTTCCTGCCTCAGTGTGTGTGTACGTATATGTGTTATGTGTTCTTTGGAGATCTTAACTAGTCAGTGCCAATGTGCTCATAAATTTATAGTGGCATATGTAAGGTTTCTAAACAACTCTGCATGTACCCTAAACAGACATGTTCTTTCCCTAAGACTAGTCCTATCTGAATCTACTGCTCTCTAAAATCCTCACCTGTGTGTTTCCTGCTTCCCACTGCAATCCATGCTGAAGCTGACAGCATGGCTTTACAGTCCCTTCTGCACAGTCCCTGGAGACCTCTCCCAAAGGCAACACCATTCAAATCTCATTCTACTCATCCCAGTGTGCTTTCCTGGGTCAAAAAAATCATACCTGCCATGATTTGGGCCAATATGTCACTCTCTGATGGCTGTGAGCTGCACAGGATGAGACTTAAATCAGTATTATTTTTCAGCATATATGTTTTGCGGCTTATTTCTGGTTTTATGACAAAATAAGTTCTGAGGCATAATGTTACTATTCTTAAAGAGGATTTATTTCAAAATATGTGCTTAGGGCTTTTTCATAATCGGGTCATTTTTAAAGACTGTTCTTGAAGTGTGACCAAAACCAGAAGCAAACAGATTCATTAAACAATTTTCAGTGTCTCTCACTTTAAGTAAGAAGAATGTGACATCTGGAAAAGGTATAGTTGTGCTATATCACTGAATTAATGCAGTCTCCTGGGATCATACTTACCCACTGTATCACTCCTTTAGCTAGTACTGAAGGTTATAGAGTAGCAATGGCAACAGTAAAATCTGCCCAGCATGTACCATTGCCCGTGGGACATTGCCCATGTCCCATGAGACCTTGTTTTTAGCTAACAGCATTGGCAGACTTTAACATTTAAGCCTTCATCTTTCTGAGCTCCTGACTTTAGTCGGTTTTGTTATTGTTGAAGTCAAGCCCCTGACCTACAAATTGCTGGAGCCTGTGCATGTATTTGGGAGAAGTATGACACCAAGTTTTCTCTGTTTCTTATTCCATCAGCATCTGTTCTTGGACACTATTTGAAGCAAGCTTTCGGGCTAGATGGACCTTTGTTTTGACTCAGTGTGGATGCTCTTACACTCTGTTCTCAGTGTCAACAAAAATAGTTGACTATTTGCTGAAAACAGGGCTAGGAATTCACTTTGTCATCTTAAAGACTTAAGTCTTTTTTACTGTTTCTCTTTTTTTGAAGAAGCTTTGGTATCTCTGTGCTCCAGAGTTAGGACTTGAATCCTAAGCGAAGCATTATCTTGGAGTCAGGGATATGCTTTTTTCCTTTGTTCTGGCTCTTGACAATCACATTTTGAACATGCTCAGTAGAAACTTGGTGGGGTTTTGCACTTAGGTGTTGTTGACAGTGAGCACACCCTGACAGGACTGAGCAGGACATTGCTGGCTGCGGACTGCTCTGCCACGCAGCACAGGAACTGAGTGCAGCAGGACTGTCCAAACAGCCGTTGCCTTCTGGGGCTGAAGAATGGCCTGACCGGAAGGCAGAAGTGACGAACAAGCTTTCAGGGGCTTTCAAGAGAGAAAATGAGTTATGATGGTAAGAAGATGAGATCTAAAACTGACATCTAGATGGATTAGGGGAAAACTGTAATATGACTGGCTCAGTAAGAGTCTACAGAGATGATAAGGAGAAGAGGAAAGGCTTACAGCAGGGAGAGAGGAGGATGGTCTATGATCTTGGAGGACTTCTCTGAGACATGGAGTTGAGCACAGACTTCCTGAACACTGCCTGTGTTCAGCTCTCAGCTGTGGAACTCATCATAAGGGACAAGTCCACATGGATGTTGACAGTCATAGAATCACTGAGAGACAGGCTTTCACCGGAGCAGGTCTGGAGAAATTATTAACTCCACCTTTTTATCCCAAGACCAAGTCACAATCACGTCACCCCAAGCTACAGCGTCTTATTGTTGATATAAAAGTTTCATCCAATGCCTAATCTGAATCTCCCAAGCTGTTTGGTTTGTGCTTCTTTATGTTTTATTCTTCCTGATCTTTCCACCAAGAACATATTATTTCCTTATTCTCTGCAACAGCTTTTTAGTTTAAGACTATTAACCTTCCTTCTTCTCAGATGTTACTTCTTCAGCAATCCCTCCCCACCCCCACCCCACCCCCCCCCCATTTCTTGCAATCTTCCCTCACGTTTTCTGGACCTCTGTCCATTTTTGCTGATCTCCTCTGGCCTCTTGCCAACTAGTTCATATCTTTCTTGAAGTGCAGTGCACTAAACAGGACATGGTATTCCACATGAATGTTTAACAGTGGAGATCAGCCCACATGGACTCTTTCAGTAGTCTTTAAGACCCTTTAGACATCGCAATGTGAGGGATTTGCCATTCATGTTCAGCTTATTCCACCATAGTCCCTGGATTTTTCTCTTGTGAACCAGTACCTAGACAGTTACGCAAGTACAGATGATTATTTATGTGTATGCATGGTATTTTGCACTGTTACATTCCATCCATTTTAGATGACTTCTCTAAATACATCAAGATCATTTTAAATTCTGATCTTCTAGCAGCTATAACATCTGCAGTCCTTCCTTGCTCCATCTGCAAGTTTAATAATCATACTTCATATTCCATCTTCTATGCCTTCAATGAAAACATCAAATAAAACTTGATATGGGACCAAGGCCCACAGAATTCCTTGCAACACATGTGTATTTTGATAGGTTATGATGGAATTACCCCGTGGATACAATTAGCCAACCAGACTTGACCTCCCGCTCCTTCCCACAGCAGTTTCATTTAGATCACAGTTCACTACCCTGTTCATGAGGATATTATAGGACGTACTGCTAAAGGCCTTGCAAAAAAAGAAATAAAATTAATAAATTCAAGCTATATGACATCTGCGGCCATTACTTCACCCTCCCTTTAAGACTCCTAGTGTGAAGCTGATCATGCTCAGGCAACTGGAAAACATCTAAATTAACTGCTTCCTCTCTAAGCAGGTTTTGCATATTTTAGGCTGAAATTTTACCCACTTTTCCTGGTAATAATTACACTGTTTGCTTGCTGTTGCCCTCTTTAGTAAAGATTGATGAAAAAGGGAGAAAAAAAGGACATTAAACTCTTTGGCTTCCTTAATGTCCTCTTCTGATAGCACCCCATCTTTGAGCAGTGGTCCAAACTTCCCTTTGTTTTTCTCTTACAACCTTACCTGAAGAATTTCTTTTACTTTTGGTAAGTTTTGCTAGTTGCATCTTAAGCATTTTGTCTTTACTAGCTGTATACATCCCACCAGCCCCCCCCATGAATGGAGTATTGTGCTGGGGTCTCAACCAGCTCACCTGGTTTCTACGTTAACGATACATCTTTCTCATATTTACGGCCAATTAAAAGGTCGTGAATTAGCTGACTTCTGCTGCATTTCCTTACTTTCCTCTAAACTGGCATAGGTTGCACTTGGTTTCTTACTAGCATTTCTTGAAACAGCTCTCCATAATTTGTTTTTCCCTTATATTTGCCTCTGATGAGACCTCCCCTACCCATTCTCCAAGTTTATTGACATCTGCCTTCTTGAAATCTAGTGCTGTCAGTCACTCAGTTGGATAAAGTGGCAGAGGTTGACACTGCGTTTGCTGCAGTACTGATTTCTTGTGAAATGTCCTATCTGGCAGTAGACTTCGAGTCATATGTTACACTGCCCTCTACCTATGTGTAAAACTACTGCTTAGCTGAGGAAGGTAGTGACAATTATAGTATGTATTACCCTTAAGATTTAGGCTGTTGTTCAGAATTTACCACAAAGAATGGGAAGAAAAACGTAACTTCAGAGAAACCTTCTGTAAGGCATTAATAACTGCCCTTGTAATGGATCTCACCCAACGTGGACAGAGGATCTGTGCTCATGAAATGTTTAGCACACAAATTCTTTGTGATAATAAATAATCCAGACTAAGGTATGCAATGATCCTTGCTGTAATTTGTTTACTAAAAACTTAGAACGTTATGCAGCTGTTCCATGGTGCAATGTGCAGACAATGAGACTGTAATGGGGGAGAGGAAGAAAAAAGCAATAAGCTTCACCTTAGGCAAAATGGCTGAGTAGACCACACTGGACCTATGCCTTGTAAGAACAGTGATGGAAGCTCTTAGTGACATCTAATGCAAAACCAGTAAGACTCCAGGTCCTACTAAAACCCTCTAATGTTCTTTAATGTTGGTTGAGACCACTGTAGATTCCTCACAGACCCTCTTATAGGTCACCTAGAGATGGTGAAGAAGTCAGGCCAAGCCTGGTGCTTATATTAGAAAGCCTTCCTGTTACACCATTATTTTTACTGACAATATTACAATGCAAGTTTCTTTACTACCACTTCAAGTGGATTTGGATTCCCTAAACAATGAAAATTAATTACCGGTAACCAGTCCCAGCTATGGTCAGTATTTATGACAGGTGTAAAGCAATAAAAATGTGGGCATCATACTGGCAATGTGGTGCTGGAAGACAGAGGAGCAAGCCTTGCCTGTAATCAGAGTAGTGGTGATAGTTGAGAGAAATCCAGGTTGTTGAATCACTCCAAGTTACAGACCGCAGGGAACGAATGTGCAGTGTCAATACGCTATCTAGTGGCTCTATCGGTTATGACAGCATGCCTGAATTACCGTTCTTCTGCTTGTGAATTGTAGTATTAAAAAATACTTCACATGAAATCAGGATTTATAAGCCTGTAGCCATTCCTTAATGAATCTAAGGCATTTTGAGGTTGTAAGTGATTTTTTTTAAAAAAAGGTAGCAAAGCCTGTGTGAATGTGCAGACAAAACTGTTGCTGCGAAGTTCTAGGCAGTCATTCTTGTCATTAATGGCATTCCGACGGGCACCAGACAAGCAGTTAAGATTTTTCTCCTTCATATACAGACTCGGTTCTAGATTGATTAATAAAAAAACCCACTCAGTTTAGGAGTGCTTCAAGAACAAGTTTAAGTATTTTCTTCAGCTGCTAGATTATGCAATATTTTGTCAGGTAAAAGCAGATAATCTAGATACTTTAAACTGGGCACATAGCATACAGTAATGCAAGGCCAGGTGTGTTCTCCTCTAATGGGGAAAACTAATGCCCATCCCTTGAGATCATAGACTAGGAAGAGGCGAAGATCACACACAACAGCATTCTCTCAGTTTTCTGTTTCTGCCAGGGATGGGATTGACCTTCAGTAAATCATACGTCCCTTCTGCTTTGTTACTTATCTTATCTGTGCAATGGAGATAGTACTGCTCTACAGAAGCTAAAACAGCTATAAAGCTGTTAAACTATAAAGTTGATGAGTACTTCTGTTGTAAAGGCTGTATTTTATATATATGAAATACAAAATACTGTATGTATATATGACCTGTACCAGTATATTTAGGGTACCACATGAGCTACAACTAGTTCACAAATTAGTTATGTTTGGGGAAAAAAAAAAAAAAAAACTGACTCACCACCGCTCTCANTCAGCAATTTTGCACTTTTCTACTTAATAACTGAGAAAGCTCCCTAGACAGCTGTTAAACCATTTATCTTTAAGTGTACTTAATTAAGTATGTGTATTTGTTTTAGGAGGCTGAGTAAGACATGATGATGCAGGTTTCAGCTAGGATAGCATTTCTTGAACTGTTCTTTCTAGGAAAGCAGAAATTTTGTTTTGATCTTTCTTCGTGCATCATGAAATCAAAGGTGCTAATTTTGTTCTCCGTTTTCTATTTATACATACTTCTGAACCCTTAAAAACAAGTTTAAAATAGTTGATAAACAATGTTCACATTACCTGCGTTTATCATAATTATTTCTGATATAAAACTTGTATGGTGCATGTCTTTTGCCACATACAGTAGCAGTTAATAAACATGTATACAAACACAACATACGTATATAAATGTGCCTCACAGGTAGTCGCTGAACTAAGTTTACAGACTGCGCTTGATAAGAAAACCGTGATTTTTAAGAGCAGTACATAAGAGTCAGTTCCTTGGTCTTTGCTCTTTCATCCCAAATAAATCCAAAACTCAGAAGGTTATGCAACAAGCACACACAAGTTGGCAGGTCTACAGGCAACCTGCTTTAAGTGCTCAAAGCTGAGGAGCTTAACCTCTTCTCCTCTCCTACCCGCAAGCATTTTCTATCCTTTCTGCTGATTAAACATTCACTCCAGATTGATTTCCCTCAAAAGAGATATTTAAAAAAATGCTTTAACTGAAAGAAGAACTTTCTTTTAAGATGACTGCTAGTAACAGAGACGGGCTTAAAAATACACCAGAAAATTAGGTACATTTCCCACTAGGACTTCCAGCCTCGTGTGTCTAGCTCCAGAGTGCACTAACCCCAACTTCTTTTTATTGCTTGTACAACCAGCACATCCCTGGCCACAAAGGTATCAAAATAAATAATCAGTACGAGAAAAAAGTCCGACACTCAGGATTCATTGCACAAACATTTAAACAGAGGAAATTATTTCTTTTACAAATGTGTTTCTCTTGTATAAGAATAATTTTGTACAGAAAATAGCTCTTTATACATTTTATGGAAATACGCTAACATTTAGATTCTGTATCCATGGATAATGATTGAATGCAATTTCAGATTTCACTTATGTTTCAGAGTCACCAAATAGCAATAACACAGCAATACATCACTTCTCTAATATCCTTAAACTGCTTGACTTATCAAGTGCTGAGTCAAGACAGTGAAAATGTTTCTAGAACCATGTTAATTTGCAAACACTCAAGTAACTTGAAACTGTTAAGTTACGAAATACCTCCTGAAAGTAACACCGTAATTTAAGTGTCAAGGAATATGAACTTAAACCTTAACAAGGCAGCATTACTTGCTCACTTAGATTATCCTGCTGGCTAATACTGTAAAAACCAAATTAAACAAAAGCTTTAATATCAAACTGGTTTACTGTTAATGTGACCTTCAAAATGAGATAGCAGAAGCTACTCTAGTAAATGCTATACAGCATTAATACAACATATAAATGTAATAAAAATACTTTCATTTTCTTAAGAAAACCCCACAGAAGGTAGAGAAAAAACATCAGTAAATTAAGATATAAAAGTAAATCTGTGAAGGATAAGAAGAAATTCAAAACCACATGTATATATGTTTATATGTAAAATGTAAGGGCGTGCTAGGAAGTATGTATATTTAAAAATAGTCAATTCCTACAAAAACTATGTTAAAGTCCATATGGTATCACGTGGACCTCAAACACAAACCAAATTCAAACGCTTTTTCTCTACCATTGCTGTTTCAAGCACCTGTACTTATATGCAAATTTCCTTTGAAATTAGTGGGAAGGTAAGGACATTTATCCTCAAAATACAGCTATATGCAGTAATCTTTTATTGATTTCTAGGTATTTTATCAGTTTAAATAGAAGATATAAGAAAACAAGTACTATATAACCCAATGACAGAAAAACTGAAATTTAGATTGTATATGATCTATTTAGTATTCATACACAGCTATTTAAGAGTTTGCCAGCTGTACCCTATGTGAGTACTGTTGACGTTTCCATGCTTCAAGATTCAAATGTGTAGCTACGTTTAGTCAAACACGGCTCTTGCTCTGAGTTAGCCAATCTCTTAACACATACAACTTTCAAATAAATTCAGCTGGAACTGGTACAGCTCTCCTTCTCACAGCACAGAGGTTGATATGAGACAGTAACGAATCACATTATACTGGTTCACATTTCCATGTAGTTAGAAGGAGAAACAAGCCCCCTGCAAAACCTTATTCCAGTGATTTTGCAAACTCTGCATAGTCAATGTATCCATCATTGTTCTTATCATCATCTCTCAAGACATCGTCTATTAGACTAATCAGCTCTTCTTCTTTCATTGCCTGGGTGTGCTCACCACCTTCCTACAAAAACAAAAATACATTGAAGAGTTTAGCAGTGCTTCCCATCTAGTGGCACATATGACAGATTACTGACAACTAATTTTTTGTTAAGCTATTCATATTTGGTACCTAATTTGCCACTAAGTTTTATGTAATCATTTATACCAATATAAACAACTTTCACCAGGTGCAAGCTATGAAGTCCAAGTTCTCTGGACTTCACAACAAGCAGTCTTGTAGCCAGTTAATATTCTTAGCCAAAAGTTCTAAAAGCTGAATAGTACAGTGTATAATGATGGATAATAATGTAACAGATGTATTCTTAATTTGGATCTTGATGTAGTATTGACACTGTAGTTTCTATACAGTACAGAAACATCTTCCCGTGTGTCAGAACTTGCAAAATGCAGAGCTTGATGGTAACAGAGTAGTGAAAAAATCCAGCCCTGTAGCTTAAAGTCAGTAAATTCTTAGTAACACCCCTTACAAGCAAAGGGGAATACAAAGAGGTACCTCTGCACACGAAACAGCAAGCCGTTATTCAGTTCTCGGCTAGGTATTTTTTTGCTACAGGTGTATGCAGGAACTGATGTTATTCTGAATTGTAACTTCCAAAATGTCAGTATGAGACAATGTGTTAGTATCATCTTCCCATTTTGTCCTTAAACATTCCTAGCTGGAAATAGAATTTGTGTTTATACAAAGGCAGGCCACGACTGGCTCTTTTAATACTAATTTTATGCAAGAGGTCTCTTAAAGTTTGAGTATCCACACCAGTAACAGTTTGGAGTTGAAAACTGCAGCCTTGGAACCTCAAACGACATCGTGTCACGTGCTATTTCTACAAATCTTCATCAGCATTATCCCATTTTGGATAATTTCCCTTTCTCCCCATCCCTGCCTACCAAAGTATCCCCTCTGACAAATCACTTTCACTCTACAGTCCTTTCTCACTCTGAAGTTTAAACTACAATGGACACTACTTGAAAACTGCAGTATGACAGGAAAAGCTGTGATAGAGCTAGCACATTCATAAATCAAACCAAAACTATCAGGGGAAAAATAATCTCATCTTCAGGCAAAACTGTAACTGCACTGAAGATGTGCTGTAACTGTTCTGTTCTATTGTAAGCTGCTTTTAGAGACTCAGAACTGTTTCCTATCACGCATGCCGCTGCAAAATTCCACCTACCTCTTTGTGGACATGTGATATAGCAGTAGCAAGCTCTAACCCATCTAACAAATTATTGCCATCATAATCATGCATTTTGAAGTAATGAAGCTGCAATTCTTGTGGAGACATCTCAGATTCTGGTTTCTCAATAACACCTTCCAAATGTTCCATGATGTGGCTAAGAAAAGAAATAAACAAACAAAACCCAGAACATATCTGTCAGTTAATATTTAATGCTCTGTTTACGTCAAATGTAGTCTTTGATCAGACAGTCAAGCACACAGGAAATACGGTATCTCTAAAAGCACCCTGGACAACCAGGACAACCAAAAGCTACAGTTTTATACCAAGATGAAGGGGGTACAAATGTTGTTTGTTACAGGTGCTGTAGTGGCCTTTAACACCTTAGCTATTTCTATTTCTTCTGGCCTACTTAGCAGGTTATCAAAACAACTGAACCAGTGCCCCAAATCTCCTTTTGGCTGTCTTCCACAGCACAGGAGCTGGAGGAAGATCTTTCCCAGTCAAACGTGAAGTATTCTAGGGAGTTTTATTTCCTGCTACCGCTGTTTTGTCTGTATGAAGAAGTGAGTGAGAAAAACACCTCTCGATCTACCTGTTCAGAATATGATTTTATCTAAAGTATGTTGATCTAGGTAAGGAGGATTCCTGTAAAAAAATCTTTATAGTATGTGTAGGGCTAAAGGCCCCAGAGAGACCTTTCTAGGTCTCATATCTCTACAAACGCATTGAGCAAGCAAGTCTCGTATCTGAGTCCAGCTAGTCATACAACATCCTGAGAAAAAAGTGTGCCCCAGGCTTAAGTCCAACTCACAAAACAAGACTTAAGAGATAAGCAAGTCATTAAGAAGTAAAGTTTANCAGCTAGTCATACAACATCCTGAGAAAAGAGTGTGCCCCAGGCTTAAGTCCAACTCACATAACAAGACTTAAGAGATAAGCAAGTCATTAAGAAGTAAAGTTTACATTTTTAGAACATGAAACACATACTCTTTATCTTGTACCAAGTTCTTATCAAGGCGAATATTTGCATGTTGACTCTCTCCTGCGTGTTCCTCAGCTAGGGCAGAGATGAAGAATGCAGCCAGAAAACAGAACAGCAAACGTATTCTAAAAATCCTTTGGGCCATCATGATCTCCTACAAAAAGGAAAATTCCCCCCCCCAAAAAAAAAACCAGCTGAAAAATGCAATCTACTTTCAGCAGATTTACAGAGTGCTTAGAAATAAGTTCTAGGATAGAACTTGCTTCATGTCAAGCACTTAGCAAGCAGGAAACCAGAGAGCTCCAATTAAGAATTTCTATGAGGGTCCCTATTTTAAGAAAGCGTGCAGTAACTTTCAGAAAATGACTCCTCCCCCCCCCCCGCAGCAAATGTGCGCTCTTTACCCACCCTTGGATCTTCATGTAAGTTCTAGACAACCAGCCAGGCCAGCTTCACGCAGACCTGCCCCGCGGCTACGGGCGCAAAGGCCGCTTAGGGTGTCACGGGGGCTGCGTCTCATTAGCAGATCTATTAAGCCTTGCACGCCCTAAATGACACACAACTTTAAAAACGCGGCGCTCGCGTCACGGGCAAGCGAAACGCTGAAGCACTGGAGCAGGGTGGTTTCCCTCCCACCTCCGGCCGGAGCAACCCCCGGTGTGCAGCCGGTTGGGCGGGGAGCGATGCCGGAGGCCCTGACAGCTGGCACCGCGCGCTCCCCCCACCCGCCCGCCTCAGGGCCCCCGGGGAACCCCCGCCGCAAGCTGCCGGGTCGGGCGGAGAGGCCCCTCGGCCGCCGCCATGGCTACGCACCCTCCGGCGCACGGCCGCCGCCGCCGCCGTCCCTCCCGCGGGCTCCGGGACACGGGCAGGTGTAGCGGCGCGCGGGGCAGGCCGGCCACCATCCCCGGCCTCACCTCTGACCCGACGCACCCGCCGCGCTCTCGCCCCGCCCCCTCTTCCCGCTCATTGGCTGTACCTCTCCGCCTACCGGGGGGGGTGGAGGAGGGCTACGTCACCGCTGCTGGAATTCCACGTGGAGCCCTCGCGGAGGGACAGGTACAGCGCCCCGCCCACCGCGGGGCGGCGCCGCTGAGGTGGGGCCGCCCGTCACCCACCCGGCCCTGCCCCTCCCGCCGCCCGCCAACCCCTCACCGGCCTCCGGTGGGGAGACACCCCGCCACCACCACCTTCCGAAGGGCGCACCGAGGGGATCCAACCAGCGATGCCCCCGGTGGAGCCGAGGGAAGGGAGAGGAGGGGCGGGGCGGTGTGTCCCCGCTGACGGGGGCTGTGCCCCGGCCGGCCCTCGCCGCCTTTTCCACCGGCCCCTTCCACCGGCGGCCGGTTGCGCTTTCCCCGCCCCGCTGCTCCTTGGGGACCGGCGGCGCCTCGTCGCCGTTACCCTCTGTCGTTTGTTAACTGTTTGTGTGTCGTCGTCGTCGTCCCCCCGCCCCCAACCGTCGAAGGCCTCGTTGTTTTTATACGCGACGTCTAAGCAGCAGCTGCCGCCGCCTCCCGGGGCTGTACCCCTCAGAGCAACCCCCGACCTGCGGGAGCGGTGCGGGTTTCGCCTCCCGAGAGGCGGCAGGGAAGGGTGGCCACGACGGAGCCGCCGTCCCCGGCCGCAGGCCTGGGGCAGGGTGTCATCCCGCCCGGGCGCACCCTCCAGGCGCCTCCCGGGCGCTGCCGCCGGGGACTCCCCGCCGGGCGGGACGGGCGGGGCGGGGCGGGGCGGGCCCGGCGCTAAGATGGCGGCCAGAGGCTCGCACTCACACGTGAAGCTGGAGGGGGAGATCGAGCGGTGCCGGGCGGAGGGGCACTGGGGGCAGCTCCGGCACCTGGCCCAGCAGCTGCTGCCGCCCGTACGGCCCCCGCGTAAGGCGGCGGCGGCTGCGGCGGCGGCGCGGGGCGCGCAGGACGCGGGTAAGCAGCGTCGGCAGGGGACGGGCAGGGCTGGGGCAGGGCGACCGCCGTTACCGGACCGCCCGGGCGGCGGCGGCGGCGGTGGCGGCGGCGGGGGGGGGGAGTGGCTGGTCGCTCCGTGCCGCGGCCCGGTGGGCTAACATGGGCGGGAGCTGCGGCTGCCCCATCATCTGCCGGGGTGCCGGCGGGGGGAGCGGGGTGTCGCCCGGTGTCCCGGCCCCGCGGCGGGAGTGAGTGAGGGAGGGCTGGCTAGGAGAGGCGGCGGGAGCCCCGGAGGCGGTGTTCGGGAAGAAAACTGTGCGCTGCTTCTTCGTGTCAGCCGTTCCGAGCCGGCCGGGCAGCGGGGGAAGCGGAGTGCTTGGGGCTGTCAGCGGTAGCGCCCGCCGGGGGGCTTCTGGGCGGCTGGGATGTTGCCCTCGGCTCAGCAAGCACCCGGAGGCGGGTGGCAGCCCAGCTCGGTGCCTGCCTTGAATTCAACAAGCTCGGCTGGGCTGTGGCCGGGCGACCGGCCGAGATCTCCCGTGTTTGGAAATGTCTCTCCTCAACTTCTCCGTACGTGTGGTGCTGGTTCCCTCTTGCCCCGCTCCCCACCCTGTGCTGGATGCCCCTAAATTTACCTCCCTACACTTCTGAAGGGGACTGCTTTACATAAAGGCTTAGGCTCGTCCAAGTGTCCTTTCACACATAAGACAGGCTTCATAAATAGCAAACGTATTCTTATCCCTTTTTCCTGTTACAACACACTGCTTTGCTTCTTTTTGAATGGAATCGCTTATAAGAAGTGAGGCAGCCTAACTTAGGAATACAAAATTCTGCATCTGTAGTAAACAGCAGTAAGTTGTGAAGAGGACCTGATCCTAGCCACCGCGCTGCTGCAAGGAGTTCTGCCGTTGAAGTCAGAGGAGCTATTTCTATGAATAAACCCATTTCTTTAAAGGAGGTTTTCTAGGATGTTGCCCTAGAGTTAATTGAAGCTTTCTGGAGTGCGTAAATTTCACAGTGGGAAAGCATGGTGGGTGGAGATGTTGGTAGCTTAATACATGTTCATTTATGAGGCTTTCCAAGTGTGTAAGTGATGCAGATTGACCCTTGTGTTGGGAACCACACGGCCAACCTTTGAACTTTAGTCAGGTTTCAGCAGCGCTTCCCAGGTGCAGAGATCGTCATGCAGTTTGGGGGCATTAATAGTTGAAGAGTTCATATTAGTTAGTTCCCTTGTAATTAAGAGGCATAACAACAGTATGATTGCTGTAAAAACATTATTTGTTAATTTGCTGCTATGTCATCATAACTTGATGGTTATGAAAGAGTAATGCCTTGTTATTGCTACAGAACTTTTTTTCCAGCAAGGGACTAGCTACAGTTTTGTGCTGCTAGAAACAATAGTGTGTTTGGATGGGATTTTTTAATAGTAGTGTTTGCTTTGAGAGATTGTGTATATTTATTTTGTAATTGTATATGGTCTTATGTCATTTTGTAAGTTTGGTTAAGAGATTAGACACTACCTGAAAGCTCTTCAGTGTTGTGTAGAAGTGACTGCATACGAGGATGGCGGGGGGGAAATATACTTGAACATTTACACTTCCCATTTTATGTATGTATACTTTGTTCATACAAGTTAGTTGTACACCTGCAATTGAACAGGAAGAGCTAGTTTTATAATTTGATATGCAGCTGAACACTTAAGCTGGACCAACAAGAAAATCTAAACCAAAAAAAACCTCACAAGTTGATTATTAATGCCACATGTAATGTATAGGTAGTAAATGAGGATAAGTTGTCCCATGGACTGAAAATATAGAAATAGATACACTATCGTGTTTCCTACATTCTAGAATTTCAGACTTTGAAACGTGAAGTATAGATGAAATGTAGGGCTTGGCTCTCTGATTTACAAAGATTTTCTTAACCTGCTTGAGCCACCAATCAGCTGATTGAGGTACTACTTTTATGAATAAATGAACTGCAGAACAGAACCCATCATGCAAGAACTCCAAGTACATTGGCAGATGAAACTTTTTTTTTTCAGTGCATAATTGCAACATCGCATGAAGTTTCGCATATCCAGTGCTACTACCTATGTTTGAGTTTCTCTTCTGTGGAACCATGAACAGGAATGGATTTTAATGTCAAAAGAATTTTACGTGGCATATTAGTTATGCCACTGGATCAAGCCTTCTGTGTCTTTAGTAATGCAGGTGTAGAATGTGTCTAAATTATCTATATTTTTTTTTTTCTGTGAACTTTCAGGAGAATCTTAAGTGTCTGATGTGGTTACTGTTCTGCAGTGAAATTCATAGTTTATCTGTAGGCTGAAGCATGCTTGTCCATTTATAAATCTAAAGCATGCACTTACATGTTTGCAAAGATTGATCTCATATTTTTGAAAATGAGTTGTGGTGAAAATTCTTAAGTGTTACGTTAGTGACAACACAAAAATGAACTGTGCTGTCAAAATTAAAGGATTCATTAGGGAAAATCTCCAAGTTAAAAGGAAATGTCATTTGATTTTTCCATAGGAAACGTATTGTTTCCAATAGCTGGAAGTTAATGGAACTTTTTTCCTATCTTCTAGTTCTTCCTTACTCCCTCATTTGAGTTACTGTTTGTGTGTCTCAAAGGTGCGTTGGTTTGGGTTTTTAATGCTATTTATCAGCAGTACGGCACTAAGTGATGTTTCTTGTTGGCTGGTATGTGCTTTCAGAGGACTACGGGAGTATGCTGCTTGCAGAGGCTCTACTGGAAGAATGTTTGAAGGAAAACTTTGCCAAACTGAAGGACTCCATTCCACTGACAGAGAAGAATGAGCCAAAACTGAGTGAAGCTAAACAGTATCTTACCAATATCTTAAGCAGAGGAAAACTACGAGTAAGTGGGCACTGTCGTAATTCCTGCCAACTGGATGCTTCTTTTATATGATTATTAGTCTGATACAAGGTGTTGATGTTGCCTGTCTGTGTCCCTGTATGTACCGTGCTGTATTGTCGGTATTACTAATGGACTGGCAATTCAATACCCCTTTGCAGTGTCTTCTGCTGGGAGACTTGCTTTTTCATATGCAAACGAATTAATGTGCTGCAAATATATATATCCAGTTAATTTTTTTATTAGAAAGGAGCGGGATAAAAATTTAGGAATTCTCTGGAGTGGTGGGGTTGTGGCCACATAATGGTGCTGTCAAGCTAGCACAGCTGCTCCTGGTCTGAGGGAATTGTGTACACCTAGTCAACTCCAGATCAGAGGTAAAATGTGCCGCAAGCTGCTCTCAGGCACTTAAGGTTGTGGTGTGAGTCCAGGATTACAGCCTTGCATTGTTTTCAGTCTCTGCCAGAGAAGTTATGCAAAGTTACTCTTTTATTTTATTTTGTGGTCTGGGTGCACAGTTGGTAGCTGCCTGTCAACTCAGCTGCAGCACTTCAGGTGTGTTTTAAGACTCTGCCTGGATGGCTACTGCTGTGTTGGTGCCCTTGGACACACAGTTGCAGAACTGGCTTTAAAAAGATGATCAATTACAACAGTCTGTTCTAGACTTGTATTACTTTTGGTCCTGAAACTTACAGGCTAGTTAGCTTGGAAGTGTATGTTATACTTTTATCATGTTGATTTCCCCGGAGCAAGTGTGCAGCAGCTTTTCTGGGGGAGTTCCTTAATCTTAACTTCTTGAAAGTCAGTGTATTTAAAAAGTAAAAAGGAGGGGGGAGGAAGGGGAGTCCATCCAGCCCTCTTTCTTTATAGTTCAGCCCCAGTAATAGCCAGAACTACTGAATTCTTCCAGGTCGGCATTAAGTTTGGCTGCATGAATTTCCATCGCTATTTCTTTGTTAGTGGTGACCTGGCTACTTATGCAGCTTTGACCCTGTATTGGCTGCCTGTATTAAAAAAATGAGTATGAAGGCTTAGGAACCTTTTCGTGCCTTCCAAAGCATAAAAAGGGTCTGAACAGATGTATTTTACTAAGATGTTTTTGTTTGTATGTATGTTTTCAATCTTTAAGAAACAAACAAAAAATCTTAGAAATCACAGGTGTGCCTTCTGTTTTTCCACTGTTACCTGGAAATTCTTTGATAAATTAAGAAAATATGGGAGCTTTCTCACTCTTTAATTAAATGTACAGAGGAGAGGGGAGCACTTGAATAAGAAGTGGTGCTTTCTGCCTGGTTTAAAAGCACGGTATTTTCTTGGTGTGTATGTAGGTAGTTCTGACAATGCCAGGCTTTTATGTGCTATCTGTGAATCAATAGAGTAGGTCAGCTGAAACCAAAGAGGTGGCTTGTAAGCTATGTATTTCCAAAGTAGTTGCCTGACCTTTGTTGCCTGCTGCTGTCATAAGCATAGCCCTAAGATCTCTAGACACTTAAATCCTCTGGCCTGCGGCGCTAGCAATGCCAAGAGGAAAGCATTACAAATCTGCTTAATTTTTTCTGAAGTACCTTGTTCTTGCTGTCTGGTATTTTACCATGTAAACACTCTTTTCCTCTCCCTGCTCCATTTCAGCCTAAGTACATGACAGAAGCTATGCTGATACTAGGAAAGCTTCATTATGTGGAGGGATCCTACAGAGATGCTATCAGCATGTATGCAAAAGCAGGAATTGATGACCTCTCAACAAAAGAAGAACCTCTGTACATGCTGCGTTTGGTAACTGAAGCCTTTGTTATTAAAGGTAAAGGTCACATAAGCATATTTGAAGTATGCTGTGTTTAGGTTGAAGTTGAAGGTATTTCTTCAAGTGATTTGATTGGAGCAGAGTTAGGGCAATGTTGTATGCTTTAGAAAATCCTACTGGGTATGGTCTGTGTAGTTTATACTTAAAGGCATTATGGAGTCTTAGTCCATGGTTTTTAAACTTGGCTGGCTTGTAAAGAAAAGCTTGACATTGGAAATCTTGCGGTAACTGTTGACTGTAAGCAACACACTTGAGCTTGTGTATCCATTTTGGGAAAATCTAAGTAAAGCACTCAGCTGAATTTGGGCCTATGCTTTCTCTTAGAAACAGTTCATCTACTTGTAAATTTTAATGATTTCTGTGAATTAAGTAGGGACGATATTTCCAAGTTTTAAACTCTGGACTAACAGAATTTGTGCTTTCAAAGCAGGTAGTATATTTTTGCAATGCATGTCACACAGTATCAGACCTTATGTACAAACAGGAATCTCTCCTCCCCCTTTTTAATTCTACAGACATTGCAGTGTTTGAGAGATCCTAATAAAAACTGCCTCTACGGGTAATGAAATTGCATTTCCTTTTTGAGTGGGGGAAAGGAAGACCCTAGTCAGTTTTTGACTTGGGGGGAAAAAAGATCAGTAATCTTCTCCTTCATTTGCTTTCAGTTCCTTTATAAATGTTGCTCAAGTACTGCTACCTATCTACTGCTTTCTACTCTTTTCAGCATGTCCACCAGCTAATTAGGTGAATGAAAACTCTGATGATCAGATACCTTCAACTGGTATGTAAAAGAGTGAAACCAAATCAACCCAAAATACTGTTTGACTGGGCTGCTAGTATTACTGATAATGATTTGGGTGTTCCATGATCTCATACCGTCATTCAGCTTTTTTGAAAACCTATTTGTGCTGCTTTGCTTGCTTTGATTTTGTTTTCTGTGGCACTGGTTGAATCTGCTTCGTTAACAAGCTTTTGTGGAGCAGGACTAATTTACTTGTAACTCGCACTAACACTTGCATGGCACAGAGGAGTGAGTAACTGCCAGTGCGTTCATAGCAGTGTATTTGAGAGCAACTATTGGTGTACTCCAGAGTCTGAAGGAGATGCGCTGTCCTCACTGGGAACTGGATAAGGCTCTTGGTGAGGTATGAGTGTAATGTTAAGGTATGCATGAACCCTGATGGAATAACACTGTTCCCATAAGGCCTATTCTATGATATTGACTACATCACTTGAGTATGAAGATACTGGGGGTGAGGTGTTTGCCTCGGAGGATCAGGCCGTAATTTTTTTTTCCTCCATGTGGTTTAGCATGGAATATAAATATTGTGTTGCCCCTGGGTTTGTGTGTAAACTGTAAGGAGCCCCTGCCATTGCAGAGCAACCTTTGTGCTGTTACTGTTCCACAGTTTTTATCCTCCGTGATGATTACTTTCAGATTACCCAAGATACCAGGGGTATAGTAAGTCACTTGGTATTCTACCAAAGTTTCTGACAGAGAAAAGTCCAGCAGAGTGGAGCTTGTCCAGCTGAGTCTGGAGAGGGCACTCACTGCTGGGATTGCTGTTCCCCCATGCCATGTGCTCAAGCTCTCAGTCATAGAGAAATAAGCCCTTAAATGTTAGAAATTTGTACAGGTAACTATGGCAATAGGAGTGTGGATTTAAATTTTCATTTCAAAACATGTCTGTCCAGGCTACCTCTGCAGGGCAAGTAACAGCACAGAGTTGAATTATTTAAAATTCATTTATACTTTATGCTAAAAATTTTTCTTATTCCCTTTTTTATTTGGTATCTCTGCAGAAATTCTGTTGATCCAAACTGTATTATTGCCTTTGGTTGAACTACTGGTCACTTATGCAAGCTGAAACCTTCTTTAAAGATGTTCCTGAATGTTGCTGGTAGTAAAACTTCTGCAGGGATCATTTAGCCAGCGATCTAGAAAAGTCACAGTCCTGCCTTTATTTCAGGGCAGAACTTAGGCTCCCCACTTAGGTGGGGAACATTTCTTAGGTTTTCAGTAATGGGAGAAAGCACTTGGTTTAATAGAATATCCCTGTTCATCCAGCATTAGTTAAACACCAGAACTTTGTATGGCTTCTTAGCATGAACCTGAAACCACCTTGGTTTTGTGTAGCTAGTACTGCTGGGTTGTGCGTATATGCAGAATGGCAGTGTAGGTTCTCAAGCACTCAGGATTATGCTGGAAAGGTCATGGAAGAAAGAAAAGTCAAATCAAAGGCACTCACACTGTTTTACTGTTGGAAACAAAAATGTAATGAGAAAGATACTGGATACACTGAGGGGAGCTGCATAGATGAAAGTCAGCAGTAGAAATGAAATGTGAACCAGTAAAACTGAATTTGCCTTTTTTAGAGCACCTTTTGAGCTCTACAACACTGAAGGTTGGCCGTTGAGTTAAATCTCTGGGGTCTTCCTCTGAAGGCCCATAGCATGTAGTAGGTTCATATTATGGTAAGAAGCAATATGGATTTGTACCCTTGTGATTGGACTGCAGAAGTTGAACAGGGAAAAAGTTTCTTGCTTGCGTTGCTCAGTAAACCTCCACCCAAGGTAAGCATCGAGCAGTAAACGTCGAAGTTATTTGTAAATGTGGGGACTTGAGCAGTTGACAAGTCACAGGACAAATGGCAGGCTGGGCAAGACTCTTCCAGTTTCTCAACCCACCGCTTCTGTTTGTCCCATTTCGAAGTCCCCATGTTGTGAAGAGAGGAGAAGTTCTGTGGGCACTGTGAGTGGAGCTCTGACAACAGTTTGATTTTTCAGGGTAACCTCTTACGGTTAGTTAATAGGTGGTTGGTCTGTACTTGTCTCCTTCCTCCCCATTCTCCGTGAAGTTAATTCCTCCTTAAAACCTCTGCTCAGTTCACAGTACTGCAGGTAACCTCTGATGCAAGCAGTTCTGTCTGTTGCATAAAACAGTATTGAGAAAGCAAACTTGTTCTCATTTTCCTTCTAATTCACTTAGGACATGTTGTGGCTTCGTTATCTGGCATTGTCTGTTTGAAAGAAGCAAGCAAAAAAGACTTCAGAACAACACATATAACTGCCAGAGCCTGTTGGTTTCCCTCTGGCTGTGCTTGCTGCAGAAACTTTGCAGAGATCTGCTCCCAGTGGATAAATCTTCCTGGTAGTAGGGTAGGTCACAACCTAACCCTTTACAAAGCAAAGTATAGCTCTAGCCAGGGCTTCAGCATACCTAAAGTTCAAGTTTGTAGAAAGGATCCTATGTTGCTGCAATGTTTGTTGCACAGCCTTTCTTGCTGTGCTGCGTGAGAGCGTGTTGAGACCTGTGTTAACTGAAGGAGGCTGTTCCCAGCCTGAGCGATGAAGGCTCAGGCAGGGCTGATGTGGCGTGTGGATCCTGTCTTTGTAATCATTGAGAGTGCCTTTGGCTTGCAGCAGTGCTTGCGGTCACAATGCATGGCATCAGAGGTGCGGCAAGCTGAGTCAGACCCATGCGGAGGAGCTCCGTGTGTCCATCAGACCAGCTGTCGGGCCAGGCACTGGGCTTCTTCCACCTGGAGGGGGGTAGCTTGGAGACAGGTAGCTATCTAAATCTGTGCAGCAACGACATAGCATTGCAAGTGGTATGTAGCTGGTTTTCTAGTGAGTTGAAGCTTCAACAGTCCCACTACCTCTTTTTCTCCTTTTCTCCCAGACCATCCTGCAGTAATTTTTGTGGTGTTGTTTTGTGTTATTGGCCATTTTCAGCTCAGGGTGGGTTTAATTTGTGCATCTTCAGTCTGAACTCGCTGTACAGTCAGAAGTTGGCAGTTCTGGGGTGATTCATCACCTCTTCAAATGGTGTCTGACACGCATGAGGTGCATGGAATTGTACAATACAGCCTTCTCTTTGGTGACTGTGAGAGGAGGCTGTGGACTAACTCTTTTGTGGGTGTCTAAATATGGGTGAGATTAATCCCTTGTATCAAAAGGCTGCAGTATGAGCTCAGCCTTTTTAGACCTTAGAAAAATTGATGTGGAAGAGAACAAGGTGATGCTGTGTCTGTAAGAAGCCTTGGTCATGGTCTGTGTTTTGTTAACAAGTCCAACCACAGATCACACGTACAAGGAAATGAGACTTCTTTAGTTCAGTGGCTCGGAGCAGTCTTTATTTTGTTCTTGAACCCATTTAAGTCACTTAAAGATGTTTAAGAACTGTAGCGTGACACTTCTGAAAAACTGTTAGATCATGAGAAACTCTGCGGGATGGAGCCACTCGTCTTCATGAGCCTTCCTAAGAGCTGTGAATGCTAATGCTGAAAGCAAAACCCTGAATACACCACGTGAGGGTATTTCCTGAGCTTGATTATGCTGAACAGCCTGGAGCCTGCTTCCAGGGTTCTGGGTTCAGTCCAGCTCTTTGTGGGTTTTTAGGGTTTTTTGTTCGTTCATTTTTAGGACAAACTGCTGATCTTACCTGTTTTCCTGTTTCTCTTATGGTTGTATCTTTTAAAACTTCAATGATAATGGGGTCAGTATTTCTTGGAAGTATATTGTTCTGCTTTCGCCCCATGTGAACTCTTTGTCTTGGGTTTGTAATACTAGAAGTGGTTGTTTGGACGTTATGGTGGTGTCCTGAAAAGAAAATGGTGATATCACGCAGATATAATAAACAGAAGAACTGACCTTTTACTCAGCTGGCTTGAAAACTACCTGCTTGGTTTTAATCATGATTTTAAATTGACTAACTGAAGCCTTGAAATTTGAATAATCTATTTTACACTTCCTTTTGTGCTTGTGCTTATTGCTTTGCAGAACTATTAAAAACATGTAGGTTTGCATTCAGTAAACATAAGTCTGGTATTAAAATTGTTCATTCTAACTAATCAGAGGATATGTCGCCCACTTGTTCATACACTTCATTGTAGTCTTTAATTTTGACATTTGCTTGTGTGTCATTCATTTTCTAATACCGTTTTCTACACGATGATTAATTTCCTAGGTGAGATTTGTGTTCAGCTGCATTTGTTTGGAAATTAGAATAAAATGTACAGTTAAAGGTGGCTTTATTGCAAAGCTAAGTTCTGATAAATCTACTTTTTCCTCTCCTCTTTAAAGAATTTGATTAAGAAAATCTTCTTAGTTAAACAAATGAATTTCACTTGCTACAGAAAGCGTTTTAACTCAATGTTTCTGCTGAGCGTTAAAACTGGTAAATTTCTTGATGTATGCATTTTTTCTTAATTCGTGGATTAAAATGGGAAAAGTAAGCTTTCCTGTTTGGTTTTATTTAGTCAAAGCTCTGTTGGTTCATCAGCTCTGAAAAACTAATCATTGAACTAAATTAGTAGAGAGAAGTGAAAGGGAGAAAGAAATGTGGTTGGCGTTTTTTTGTCTCTTGTTTTTTGTCCTCCCTGGAAGGGAGTGCCTCTATTTTAAAGGCTCATTTCAGTACTTCATCAAACTCTTATTTCAGATCCTAAGCCAGTAACTTCTCCAGTTGAATTTTTTCAGTAAATTCTACCAATCCCGTAGCGCAAGGATATATTCCATTCAAACAATGTTAATGGGTTATTTTGTGTTATATGCTTAACTTAAGCAGCCTTACTTTTAAATAGAGTCCTTCTGAAAACAGAATTTTATAATAGTTAGCTTCTCTGGGATGAGATTTTTGTCCACTTAGTTTTTGATGAATGAGATGGCAATACCAAAACTATTGAGTGTACTGGAATACAGACTGTATGGACTGATTTTGAGTGCCAGTAGTTTGAACGATTTCAAGTACAGATAANATTTTTGTCCACTTAGTTTTTGATGAATGAAATGGCAATACCAAAACTATTGAGTGTACTGGAATACAGACTGCATGGAATGATTTTGAGTGCCAGTAGTTTGAACGATTTCAAGTACAGATAAACTGAGTTTAGAAACATTGTGTAGCTTTGTAGGGTCATAATCTATTTCACTATCTTCTCTTGAAAGTCAATTTACTCTTTTAACTTCTTTTTGCAGGAAGCATTTTTAATTCAAGTCATGTTTTACAAACCTGTTAACAGGCTATACGTGCACTTTCTGAACCTGCCCCTCATTTCAGAGGGCATAAAATTTTGCAAGGTCCATTCTCCTTTTTTCAGACGAGCATCTGGTGTACTCTTCTGCTTCTTGGATGCCAAAACCCCCTCCCTGTCGGTATGCATACTCTTGTGCTTGGGATCTTTTGCACAGGCTGTTTTTTACAAGTTCTTGAAGCTCTCTAAGAAAAACTTTGCTGTAATACTTAAAAAGAGATAGTATGTCCTTACTATGTAATGACATACCTTGTCAAATGAGACAAGTATAGGAAATGGATTAATGGAAGGTTGATGGCGTTTTTTCCATGTCCAAATAAATAATTTTCTTTGTCTTCTCTGAGTGCTAATGGGGGAAAGTAAAAACATGTTGTAATTGCACATGTCAAGATAAAGATGATCTATTTCTGTATTATTGTTCAGTAGCCACATGACTACAAGGAAAATATCCAGATCTGCTAGTGGTAAAAAGAGAGGGAACCCAGCTCCTCCTCCCCTCCTTCCAGCACAACTGACTTCCCCCTAAAAAGCTGAGTTTTCATCCTGCCTGCATTGCTACCACTGACTGACATGGGGGTGACATACTATAGTGTACCCATTTAGCAGAAATGGGCAGTAGGTTTTAAGGGGCAAGGAAGAATCCTAAGAGCCCGAGTTTCCTCTCTACCTCTCCCCATTAGTTTCAGTGTCAATTATTATGATGTTTAGGCACTGTTGGCATCATGGCATGCTTATTGTAAGCTTTTACTTGAGTATCTAAATCTTCTCTACCCTAATCATCCTATTTAGACCAGGAGAGTTGTTAGTGTGCTGACTTCGCTGGGGATCCAATTCAGTACTGTCTGGAACCTGCCCACCTTGGAAGCGACAGCGCTGGCTGAGGCGCTTGAATTCCTTGTAGTGTTCAGGAGAGCAGCTAAGANTGAGGCACTTGAATTCCTTGTAGCGTTCAGGAGAGCAGCTAAGACTTTCCTAAAGGCAACACCAGCATTCCTCATAGTCTTTGGGAAAGTTTTGTTGATTGGGATGAGCCAGAATTATACTGGGCACAAAGTTAAGAAGAGAAAAGCACAGGTTTGGGTGAAAGTTGTGGGGAAAAATTATCTAAAAATTTGCTTTTCACTTTTTTTGTACAGATACATTGCTTTAGTGTGGTAGTGGGCTTCATGAGGATGATTGACACTTGGCAGTATGCAGCTGTGTTAACCTAAATGTTGCTTTTGAGATGATATACAGGCTTGCAGTAGTCTCCTCCTGTTCCTTAACTGCTGTTTCTCCTACTGGCAGCTACTCAGTGAGGTTACTCTTGCCAGTATTTTCAGCTGCTGCTGTGACTAAGTAGAACTGCAATGGAAGGAAAAATTTGTTTTCCTTGTTTTTGAATATTTTTTTAAAGGGTCTGTGAGGGGCAGGACACAAATTTCTTTGTGTTGGAATCCTTCCCTGATGACTAAAAATGGATGAGATTCATATCTCTGAGCATTGAGATCTGTGGGAGACGGGTTCTTTTAAACAGAGCCTAAATAATAGAACTAGTTTTCTTGCCTGACCGTTAGGAAAACTGAGTCCCAGCCACATGATGTATGATCCAATATGACTTTAAAAACTTAGTGACTGAGGGTAAAGCACTTTGTTGGCAGAACTTGTTTTCACTCTTGCTTGACAAAAACCGCATCTTTTAAATGGTAATCCACGCTGGAGGGAGACTTTGTTCTGTACCTGGTATACACTTCAAAGTGCTAGTGTTCACAGTTCTGCCAGCTTGACAAGAAACATGCTGTTTATTCGTGTTGGCATCAGAGTAGCTGTCTGATAGGCAAAAGCCCCAGTTTGTAGATACTGATGTCTCGATAAAAGGGCCTAGTATTAGTATGTCTTATGTGGATTTCAGCATAGAAATTTAAGAGTTTGGAGTTGCTTTTATGTTGTGACAGTGATGACTTTGAAACTGTTGCATGTTGGTGAATTGTGTGCCTTGGTGCCACTGCTTTTTAGCTTCGATGCGAAAGAGTTGCCAGGCCCAGCTTTGGTGTTCTTGGTGCACTTAGGGTTCCTGTGGCAGCCAGGGAAGCAGGTTTTGCTGCTGCGCTCCATGAGCTCTTCTCTGCTGTTAGGTAGGGTAGTTTGCTTTTTTTCCTGTTTGCATTTTAGAAGTAGTTTGTTTAGCACGATCTGCTATGCACAAATGCAGCATGGGCGTGATTTTAGACTTCTGAGGAGAGTTAGCTGCAGGCCACAATATGCAAATAACAACTTTGGAAAGTAGAAAAAGAAAATAACTTCTTGTTGCTTTTGTTAATGAGATTTGGTTTCTGTGACGGTAAAGTTTTGTTAGTCTTCCACTCCCTTCTCCACAGTTGCAGATGCTGGTTGCACACACGCACACCACCTTCTCCACCTCCTGCACTATAATTTAGTTTTCTAAAGCTGTGGAGTCAGCAGCATCAGGAGATGCAAGAGTACTTTCACATGCTTTTCTGAGGAAACAGAACAAGGAACGCACAGTGTTTGTCGGGGAACATGAGACAACATACTACACTCTTATATTTAATAAAAGAAAACAAATACAAATGTACTGTCAAATGGCCTAAGCTAGAGGTATCATTTAGGTGGCTATGATGCTGTCCCCATGCTGGGGCTGTGTTGTGTAGCATGGTATGTGTCCAGTGGCTATGGGAAGATTTCCATGTGCTGATTTACCTTGGAGTAAGCTACAGATGTCTCTGACCATCTTTTAAGTTATAGGGGAACAAGCCTGTTAGTCCTCATAGGCTATGTCTGTTCTAAAAAATTCTAAGTAGAACTGGCTTGAGTGTTTGATACAAATCAGCAGAGTAAAATCTGCATTACCCTTCCATTCCTGCTCCCAAACTACACATGAAGGTGGGGTGCTCTGGTTCAGTGACTGACTGCAGTTGAAGAGAACTTTCTCACTGTTGGTGCTGCCTGGCAGTGATGCAGATGAACTCAAGCTGAATAAATCCCAATACATGGTCATCAGCACCATCTCTGCCTTGTGCCCCATCCACTTTTCAGTTTTTTCTCTTTTGCTTCTGCCTGTTATATTTAGACCAGGGAAAAAATGTAATTCTTGCAGCCTGCTGTGGAAGTTTATGGATGTGGATGGTGTTGACAAAGTCTGTTAGATACAGGACTGTGAGAGATTGCCGTTCTCCCCCCATGTTTGCTGTGCCCCATAGCATTGCTCCGGCAGAGGTATCTCCTTAACTGCTATCAGATACGTCATGGAATGGAGGTGGCCTCTTGTACCGGGACAATTAACATGTTCTAGCAGTGGTCCCCAAAGTGGGATGCATGTGCCTCAGGGGGTGTGCAAGATGATCCACTGGGGTGCAGGAGAAAAATATTGGAACTTTTATTCATATTTATTTTTTCTTAAAAAAAAAAATCATTTAAATTAAACTTTACTAATGTATTGGATTGATAGCAGTGCCCTCACTTTGTCTATATGTCTGAGGGTCCCATGTCACGTACAGCCCACAAAGTGTCTTGCAGAAGAGTGGATGTGCAACAGTGCAGAGGAGCTCACAGGGACTCCCTCACTTGTTTGTTCACTTCCAGTGTATTGCAGTTCATGTGTGTCTAGTTAAGTGGATTTATGTATTATATTATCTAGTTTTAACTAAACTAATCCTCATGAGATAGACATGTAGCTTAAAAATTCCATCAAAGAAATTGTGGATTGCTGGTAATACTAATAACATGAGCACAAGTGAACAATAAGAAAATGGCAGAGCTGACGCTACTCCTAGCATGAGCTCTTCATCAGCCACATTATGAGGTAAAAACAATGGTGGTCTAATCAGATCTGATCAGCAATGTTTGAAGTCTAGTAATACTCAATTCGGTATTTAAAAAAAAATAAAAATCATTAAACTTAATGGTAGATTTTTAGAAGCCTCTTTTGAGGTTTCTTACATGAGAGCAAAACACGAAAAACCACATACCATTGGGGAAACACTTGTTCTTCCTGCCGCGGCAAAATGGTCAAAAGAATACACAACGATAATATGGCAACAAACTAAAATGCGTTCCTTTGGAAGACACATAGACAACATTGCCAAAGACTTGAAGAAACAAGTATTATAACAAATTATGTGGTGTGGGAGGTTTGCTGTACAGTTGCATGAAAGTACAAATGTTTCTAATATGTCTCAGCTTATGGAGTTTCCTAGATTCTGGTTCAATAGTGAAATACACTAAGAACTACTTAGAAGCAAAGTGGGACCCAGAAGTGCACAAAGTGCTGTAGGATGTCATCAATGTGGTTAACTTTATAAACATGGGACTTCGAAATAGAATCTTTACAATACTTTGTAATGAGATGGGGAGTGACAATGAAAATCTTTTGTACCACACCAAAGCTCACTGGTTGTCTCATGGCAAAGTGCTTTAAAAAGTTGTCACACTTAAAGATGAGTTATGCCTCTTTGCTTTTACAAAAACTCTAGTGTTCTGAATTTGCTGACCTTTTCTGTGATGATAGGTGGCTGTCAGTAGCATGGTACCTAGCAGGTGCTCTTGAAAAAGTAAACATATAAATGTATAATAAATACATTGTAAAGCAGTGGGTGTATGTAACTATATACATATGTTGGGTGTGCATGCTCTATTTTTTTTTTTAACTGTGTGTGATCAAAAATTCTGGAGGCCACTGTGTTACAGGTTAAAGCTAAGGTTCAGTGGTCTGCCGTGAAGCTTAAGAGCAGCCAGCTGATAGGCAACAGGTCTTGATATGCTCAGGACAATGAGCATCTTTGGATTAAGGTTGCTGATTTCTGCAATAAGATATGCAGTGTGATGCAGAGCCTACATGGCATTGATCAGGGGTAGGTGACTGAGGTTGCATCTCAGGGGAGTGCTTGCCACCTTCTGGCTTCACAGCCACTCAGTCAAAAACCTGTCCTAGTTTTAACAGTCAGCTTTAGCTGTAATTACAAGACTAACCAGACAGAGTTCTTCATCTCAAAATAACTGGAGTCACATTGTTAGCATTGGTTTACTGCTTTTGGTGGGAAGGCTGGGAGTAGGGGTCTTGAGGTTGCTTTGATGCAACTAAGCAGCCTTGCACAGATTACTTATTTTCAGGTTTCATTCCCAGCTTATGGACAAGCAGGTCTTCAGATAATTTTATTTAGGGTTACTGGAATTTTCTGCCTTTCTACCTTTGAGACTTTTACATGAAAAATATCTCAAACAGATTGCTGTGAATGTACAATAATCCTGTATAATGGGAAGCAATGGTGAAATAAGTTTGTGCAGCTTTCTTACAAAAAACTTCTCTCCTACTCCCCACCTTTCATAAGGTACAGTATGAATGAATGTGTTCAAAACCAAGGGCTTCTAGGCTTTTCTTCCCCTCTTCTTCTATTTGCATTGCAAATAAGTCCTGCTGAAAAATCATAGCTTAATTGCTGGGGAGATGAGTGTCAAAAACCATGATGTGAATTATTTAAAATGCTGTGAATCGTGGCAGAAATAATGCCTAGTGCTGGGTCTTGGCTATGTCAACCTAATCCTGACTGCTGCTTTGGATTGTTGAGGTTCAGGCTATTTTGCTTTCCAAGCACTGTAATGTAATAGGTTGATCGAGGGCTGTGCTCTTAAGTTCAGACCTTAGCTGTTGGGGCAGGCTGGTCGTAATACCATCTCTAAAATGGGTTGGTTGTTGAAAAGTGTTTAGTATTCTGCTGAACTTTGACTAGTCAGCATGCATGTGTTTGAAGAGCTAGTCTTAAAAATAGTCTTATTTCAATGCTAACTGATTTTCTAGAGCCACACTTCTGAACTAGGCTGAAGGCTGCATGCTAGAAATGAAGTACACCCTCCCCTTGGGGACAGCTACCCGGAATGACCTGGCGTTCGCCACAGAGTGAGAACGTGCACACAACCAATTTCCTTGCAGTAGTTGCCATGCAATACATTCACACCTAGCTTACCTCAAGACAAATTACTTAACTTCCTGTGGCTAGAGTAAAACTATTGCATGCACTTAGGTTAGCAGCACGCTGGCTTCTGGCCAGGATGGCCTATCAGTGTGGCACAGGAGCATCGGTGCTGTATCTTTGCTCTGCCGACTGAGGCTGGTGCTGTGGGCAGGACTCTAAGTTCCACCCTAAGCTGTCTTTTGCTTCAAGATGCCATAGCTGTGTTCAACACCAGCGTAGAACCAGGACACAATACAAGAGGTAGGCTTCACTCTCGGTGCGCTGTTGTGTCTCTTTGATTCCTTCCTTAGATTGCCAGGTAGCTCTGATGCTCCTGGACTATGGGGTTTTAGCAGCTGCACGCTAACACTGTTGTGACCCTGCTGACCGTGACTTCTTGCACCTATGAACCCACCATTCCCCAGTTATGTAAATTCATCCAAATACAGGAGGCCAGAAGTCTGTGTAAACAGGAAAATGAAAAGAACCCATGAGTGGATTGGTATATTCCTCCTACTCAGAAGGCGGAATGCTGCTATTTGGTGAACGAATTTATGAACTGGAGGAAAAGAATAATGCCACTTTATCCTCCTCAGTAGCGGTTGTGCAGGCTACGTCTATGTGCTGAGGCTTTCGAGACCAGGCTGGGTAACGCCCTGAGCTGGCCTTGCTTTAAGCAGAAAGTTGGACCATGGACCTTCTGGGATCCCTTCCAGCATAAATTTTTGTCTTGCATGTTGCCAAGAATCTGATACCACATGATGATGTGCACATGTATGTTCCAGTTCTGGTAATAACATCACCTCATAGCATTGGAGCTACATGATATGATGTCTTCCCTTGGCAAGCACTGAGTGAGATGAAAGTGGAAATAAGCCTTCATAAAATCTCCCCTTTCAGGTTTCCATAAATAAGAGCAGTGCATTTCAGCTCTAGGTAGAAATTAGTTCAGTGACACCTCTTATAAACATTATAGGTTTGATTTTTTTCTGACATAAATGCAGATTAGCTTTAGAAAGGGAAAAGAAGGGGCAAAGATTATAGAGAGATCAAGAGCCAAAGATGAATCTTTGTGAGAACTAGAGGAGGTGAATGGAAGCCTTGTCTTTATGCAGGAAAGAAAAGCAGTGTTTCTATACATAGAAAGTTGCTGCCTCTGAAGCAGGTAGAAAGATTTTGTTCTTTTAAAAAAGGGTAATGTGGAAGCATGTGTCTCTCTAAATCTTGAGCTTGGGCCATACTGTATTAGAAATCTGTATCTTCACTATATGAAACATTCTTATGTTATATATGTATGTATATATTTAAATTTGGGCACCTGATTCATATGAGATAAGTTATAAGTTGGTATTATCTTACCATAACTGGTTGTGAAAAATACCCAAGTCCCTTTACCTTAACCAGCTACCAAGAAAGCATATGGCTTTATGCTTTACTCAGAAGCTAATTCTGTCTTAGCAAGAGCTACACTTTTCTTGCTAAATCCAGCGTGGAAGTAGCATGCACTTTCGTGGCTTTCTGACACTTTTTGGGAACTGGGTCTAATTTAAGATGTATCTTGTGCTGCAAAGTTTTTTCTGATAACTGGGGGTTGGAGAAGAGTTAGTGGAGTTTGCACTCTCAGGACAGGAGGGCTTGTAAAGTCTTGTCCAACTGCGCCTTAAGCAAAGCTGTAATTGTTGGGGCTTTGCACTGTGAGAAATTAATTAGTAGCTGCAAGACTAGGGAACTTCTGCTGTTATTCTGCTGTTCTTCACTTTGTCTACTGTATTTGCAGTCTGCTTGCTCTAATTTTTATTTTCATTGCATTTCTGTGGTAGGGAAGAATAGCCCTGTTTGGATTCTGTAGAAGATTTTATACACTGATGACATCAGGTCAGTGCATATGGTATTAAGCAGAAAGAACCATGACTAATGTCACATGTGGATCATTTTTCCTTCTTGCCCTTCGCAAGCAGGAAAATGTGTGCAGTGTAACATAGTATGTGTTTTAATACACTGTATATTGCTCTCTACTTACTGTGGCAAGAAACCTTTTTGGAGATGTTCATTCCCCTGTCTCTCCATCAGCCCCAGCTCTGTTTTTCTGACCACATGGATGGGCACGTTTGTTGTCAGTACTTGGTGCTGGCAAAGGCTGCTTGCTTTCCTCCCCCACATCAGAGCTTAGAGATAGTAGCTCCTTGCAGTGGGCTGTAGTGTGTATGTAAATGGCTTTTTATCAGCCTGTTCTCTCTGTGTGACATCTCCCACGATAACCACCCCCATACAGACTGTGCTAGGATGGCTCTTGCAGTTTGATTAAATGCTATGTGTGTGTCAATGTCAGTGGATTGTACTGGATTTCTTTCAGGGCCCTCAGCCCCACTTTGCACTTAAGGGGATGGTGACTCTGAAATGGAACGGTTCTTAAAATTTATTTTCAATTAAGGGGAATGGCTAGAAATTCAGAGGTAGATAAAACTGAGACAGGTCTAAGAAGAATATTTGTAGATGATTGTTCTAGCTTCAGCACTGGATGGTTTCTTTTTCTGTGTAGAGAGTTAACATCCTCTTTTCCCCTTCATTACATAGCAACACGGTTAGGAAATAGAAGATTTGAAATAATAGGAAAACAACACGTGATATAAAGCCAGAGACATCATAGATGGGCTAGAAGACAAAATCTGTTATATGTTGGATGCTGTACAAAGTTTATGTTGGTAAAAAGGAAAGAACACAGAATGGGCATTAGGTAAAAGCAGCAGAATGATCATCATGCCTGGCCCACACACACTGTCAGTTTGAAGTAAATCCATTCCCTCTGCTCTACTCTGGTCAGAATTTTCAAAGGTGAAAGGTATTAATGTGTGTTCTTCCAAGATATAGGTATGTCCTTAAGGGAATGTGCACTTCTGACTTGGGAGAGGGCAGAAGGGCTGGGGAGCCACTTCCTGAGCTTGCACCAGTGGGGCATCTTCTCATCTCAATCCACTGAACTAACTGCTCATGTCTGGCTCAAATGTAAGATGTGAGATAGGGAAGCTCCTAGCAGAGTAAACGAGGGGACAAAACAGAAACGTTGAGCATGAGAAGTAAACAAAGCTAAGACTGCCTAGGAACCTCAGGCTCCTCCAACGTG
>RSEF01000003.1:28764978-28820194 GCA_003993805.1 Himantopus leucocephalus | reverse complement strand
TGAGGGCTCCAGAGCTGGACGCAATAT
Organism: Himantopus leucocephalus; assembly: GCA_003993805.1. NCBI lineage: Eukaryota > Metazoa > Chordata > Aves > Charadriiformes > Recurvirostridae > Himantopus > Himantopus leucocephalus. The sequence continues at coordinate 28,820,167 of RSEF01000003.1, read as the reverse complement.
TCCAGGTGGGGTCACATGAGAGCAGTTGTTATGTTGTATGGCTTTTTTTTTAATGAAATCTAAGGTTTCATCTGCACAGAAAATTCTCCTGGAATAAGCTGAAGTGGCAGTTAATGTACTAGTATAACTGCTTATCTTGTTGTCTTTATTTCAGTACAGCATTGCTGCTTTTCTGATAGCTTGTATTTCTTTGGGTAGCTTCCATCCTGCAGTGAAAGTGAGCTGAACCATTTTGTAGTCACTGTGGTGCTAGGGCCATATCCTTAGCCTTGAAGAGCTTATAGGCTGCAAATGTGTTAACTAGTATGTCCAGTGTTTAGTCTTTCCTCTCTGCATCTCTCTTAGTGCTCAGACACATGAATAAGATACCATTTGGGAACTAGTCTGCTTTAGTTGCTTGTGGTGTATGCAGAGTAATGTGAATTTTTATTTTTTTTTTGCCTAACCCTCTTTTGTTGCAGGTTAAGCTGTGCTTGCAGACAGTTACTGCAACTTAGCTGCCTGATAACAAAGTGTTTAAACCACTGTAATTTCATCATGTGTCTGGACCATCAGACACACAAAGCATTTAAGCATCACCTAAAAGGAATCGTCATTTAAAAGCATCACGTAAGCTCAATATAATTCAAACAAGTACAATCTGTGTGTATGGAGAGATGTGGATGCATTTAAGAAGAAGCATCTGCTTTATAAATACAAGCTATGAAAGGCTTCCAAATGTCCCCTCTGTTCGTCAAATGTGAATGTGATCTTCTCCTAGGAAGCCATCTGGAGTAGGCATGCTACAGTCGCTGCCTCGCTCGGTGCCATTGTCCTATCTGTGCCTCAGAGTGACTTGTCTTGCTACTGCACACTCAGTATTAGTGATTGTTTCATTGTTTTGTTTGAATGTCAAGTTTGTTGCCAAGCTTTGGTGCATCATAAAAATATTTTGTCTCCAGTGTGCTGTTTTTTTATGATGGTTTTTTTCCTGCCTTCCCATAGAAATATTGTGAAAGGAATGAGGAGTCTGCGAGAAATACTACGGACTGTTGAAACAAAAGCTACTCAGACCTTAAAAATGGTAAGAGGAATGAATGGGATATGGGAAGGTGGGGTAATCTGCTGTGCAGGAATTATGTCTGTTTATTAACCAATGCAGTAGGACAGAAATATATTTGTCCTCACTTGATTGATTGCTGCTTTTTTCTTTTTTTCTTTCTCTTTTTTTTTTTTGTACACTTTTGGAAGTGATGTGTCAAGGGATGCACTTCATTCAAAGACCTGCCCAACTGAAACCTCTGAGCCTTCAGACCTGGGCATGTGGGTTACTTTTGTTGTTTCTTTTTTTCTTTTAGTGCGTTTTCTAGTCCTGGTAGAAATAGGGATGTATTTAGTTTGACGGTGCTGTCCTTAGGTGTTAATGTCTTGTTTTCTTTCTCACTTTTCAGTGTGTGCATGCACACCTTTTTGCATTTGCATGTAGAAGCATTAAGTACTTCTGGCTCTTGCAACAAGCAGTGCTTTTTTAGACTCAAGTGCTTCAGTGTTCTTCCTGTGAAACTCTCCTCAACACAGTATAGTACAGAGTACAGTGATTTTAATTTTTTAAATTTTTTTTGTTGGTGGTGTTGGCATTCTGCATCCTGTTATCCTGAGTGCCTCTGGTAAAGAAATCGTGGAGAAAGTTATGTGCCTGTTTAACTACTTAGACCTTTAACTAGGTCTTCCCTGTCTCCCCTTCAAGAGATCTTGTCCTGAAGTCACTCAGGAAGTGGCAGGGTTAACAGCATGAAGAATAACAGTCTTGAGAGTGTGAATTAAAACTTTGCAGTCCTAAAAGCATCGATGTCAATACAACTAAACTTGTTTTGTGTTTGGTTCAGATTTGTGTTTTGTTTAATTCCAGGGAAGTTCAGCAAAGGAGGTGGGCCTGGGTTTGCATGGCATTTTGGAGATGGAGAGTGACAGGTTCCAATGGATGGACTGTGTGTCTAGCTTCCATGGAAATGCAGAGCAATGAAAGTGCAAGCAGAAAAGGGTATCCTGGGTGCTTTTTTGCCTAGGTTCCTCACATCTGTGTAATTTGGAACTTCTGTTCTGGAAATGAATCTTCTTGTTGCCTTGGGATCACCTTATATGCCTAATTGAGAATAGAGACGTATGTGGAAGTTTGTGCAGGGAATTAGAAGAGGTGATTTAAATAATTGTCACACTCAAATGGTTGCATCCTTTTCCAGATTGAGATCAGGGTTCAGGGGATTTTTCTTGCTAGCCTGTTTTATCATTTTGCTGAAATGAGTCTAACCATCTGCCGTTGCTATACCCTGACAGAACGTGGCACTCAAATGCTCCTGTCCCTGTGCGACTGGGGTGAGCTGTACAACACCCATGGGGGATTTATCCCTAAGGGGAAATCTGAAGGTGTTCATCCAATAGTTTTTCCTGGGATTTCTACTTTACTGGAAGTTTCATTTTCATTTTCTTACTTATTTTTAAAGAGCTGTCAAGAGGGCAAAGAGAGGAAAGTGCTTAATTAAACAAGTTTTTCAAGCATGAAAGTGAAACACGTGATTTTTTTCCTAATTTGTGGGATCACAGTGTTCTTCAAGCATAATGATGCTTTTTTTAGCCAAAGGCAGTAATAACATAAATCAGTGTCTCCGCCTGTTCTGGTTTGTTTGGTCTTATTCAAAACAAGAATGAGGCTAATTTACACAGCTACTGTACTGTATGTTAAAATCAAAGACACTAAAAGTATTTGGTGCTTGCCTTTTGAAAGGCTTATCACAAACTGTACTCCTACTGTGTGAACCAGTAGAGATCTTTCTGTTGCTGGCATATTATTTTTCCCTCCCCTCTAAGACTGTAGGAAAAAACATAGGAGAGTTGGCTCCTCAGGGTAAAACTGACTAAATAATTACACACTGAGATGATAAAATGGTACTGGCTAATGTCGCAGGGCCCTAGGCCATTTTGCTCATGGTTACTTGCTATAAAAAGCATAGAAAAACCTAGTTAGAAACAGAAGGCTTTCTGTAACTTGTCAGTAGGAGTGCATGGAAGGTCTTGGGGTTTCCAGGGAGTTGTGTGTGACAATATTTCTTTGAGGCACCATCACACATTCAGATCACTTTGCCATTTGCTAGGTACATCTATGAAACCTTTCTGGTGTTTAAGAAACAGAGCACAGTACTGTGGTTGCATTTTAGACTAATTCAGTGAATTCATGTGTGCTGACGTGGATTAAAATAAAGAACCTTGTATTGAAAGAAGTTATTTTTCCAAATCTAATAACAGGAACTTTAACCTCAGTATGATTTATTTGGTCCTATAGATGTCATGTGGAGTAATGCTTCAGTTTATCAATCATACCTACCCTGGTATTTAAAAGAAAATGACTCTTGGTGGCTTCATAACAGATCTCAAACTGTAAATTGTGTATAAAATTCATATGCGGTAGTCAGAAGTTCCAAAATAATATTTACAAGTATTAGGACAGAAAGGCTGAAGTTTCAGCCTGCCTCTGTTCTGTGCAGTATTTACTTTACAGCTTAGAGTGCTCTGCTGCTTAGAGTTCACAGAAGATACCACCCGTTTTGATGTGTCTGTGCTTGTTTGCATGTTCACCTATATACAGTGCAAAAATCTAGAGATTTGTTGGGTGGGGGAAAAGGACAAATGCCAAAGATAATTTTGCAAAGTCAAGTTAACTTGCGCCCTTTTGTGCCCAGCTTGCCAGCTACGTGTATGAACTGAAAAGCAAGCGTTTAAGGATCCTTGGCCACTCGATGGTGAAAAAAATGCATGTGATGTTGCTGTCTCAATATAAAGTTCCTAACCCTCTTCTCTCCTGACTCCATTATTGCAACAAAAAGAGAGAAGCAGTACCGAGATGAAGCTATAAAAGGCCGAAGGAAGAGCGATATTAACAGATAAAGGGCTGATCCTTTAAACCTAATACAAAGGTAGCCTCTGGGCTGAGACTTGCATACAAAATTCTGAGGCTGAGAACGCAGTGGAGTGCCATCATATTCTGATATAGTAACATTTGTGAGATTGTCTCAGCAGCCCATGTGGCAATCATTCACCAAAGTGTCCCTTGCTGTCAGGCCTCTGATACTTTTTTTCTACAGCATTGCAACAAGGCCATGTAAATGCAGAAGGCTGGACTTTTCAGAGGTGGGAAGAAACTGCCACTGCTGTAGACTTTTAGCAGCTGTTTTAGCTACCCTAGCTTTTGGAAAAGTGGTACTATCGTGTTGTTGGTACATCTCCTTCCCAAGGCGGAACCTGGGGAGGGGTGAATCTTCTGTGTTGGAGAAGGCTTCACTGATGTGTCTTTTCCCGTGCTGTTCACTGATCTCTAGACCGCGGCCAAGCAGCTAGCCCAAGTACTTCTCCATTCCCTCAGTGAAGACTGTTACTGGAGCCCTTTATCTGATCCGCTTCCTGAGTTCATGAACAAGGAAGATCAGTCTTATGTTAGCAATCTTCTTTGTCGGAGGCCTGAGCTGTACACAGATGAGAAGTAAGCATTCTTTTTTATTTCACTTTATTGGCAGGAGGAAGGGGAGTATTTGAACACTCTTAGGTAGTGCTAATTATGTCACTGATTCATGTAGCAGTCTTGTGTGTTCTTGTTTTTAACTTCCCATCAAAAGGCCTGCTGGAAAAATAAAGCATTAAACCTTGAGTGTTTGATTATTATTTTTTTTCCCAGGAAGGAAGGAAATCCAACCAAATAGCTGTCTTTGCTAGGAAATGGAAATAATCTATTTATGGTTCAGTATAGCTCATCTAGGATATATTGCAGAGCTTTTAATTGTGAGAACCTGCAAAAGAAGGTATTGCCTAGCAAATGAATTATGCATGAGATGTTTCAAGTTACTGCTTCTCTTGTGAAATGAGAAAGAGGCTGACAGGATAATTCTTGACCTTCCTCAGAAAAATGTGTTCTGTCTTTCAGTGCTTACTGCCCTCAAGACAACGTAGAAGAGGCTCTTCTTCTCCTCTTAATCAGTGAATCCATGGTAAGCCAAAAATGAGTTTGTAATACTAATAGCACAAAGGAATATCTAGTGTTTCCATGTCAAGTCGTCTGGTTGGTTTTGTTTACAGAATCTTCCCTAAATAAACAGAAGCAAGGATTCAGCTGTTGAACAGGAAATGCTATTTATTCCTTTGTTAGTGACACTGCTTTTATTAAATGGAATGTCAGTGAAGGGTTTTGGGAATTGTCAAGATGAGGAAGTGACTGCATTCACCATAGCTGCGTGCAGGTTCTGACACTCATACGTTGTCAGAAGACTGATGTTTCCATTCAGAACATCTGTGTGGATTTATGGGTCACGTATGAGAAGAAGGGAGCCTTGCCTAAAGCCAGACATGGTGGTGGTACCTGCTGTTTGGCATTTGCAGGATACAATATCCTGCTTACATTCCTTAGTCTGCAGGGATAATATATTAGCTGTTTCAGTCCTGAGAGATCTTTGGCAGTTTCTGATGCTGATGATACAGGGAGTTTTGTCACGTGCAGAAACTTCCATAATGAACTACAGTAAAAGAATTAGATTTCTTCTACTTATAACATCAGTAGCTTTAATAAATCCCTTTAAGGGGAAGGGGAAAAGATGGAGAAAAACAACTGCATAGAGAACTGCATGGTAACCTTTGATCATTTTTATGTTCTCAGAAGATGCAAACATACAGTGAACATGTAAGGAATGTCTTCTGAAAACATGTAAGGAAAGTTAATTTGCTTTAAATACTGGGTGATCACTTGTAGCTCAAAGTGAGATTTGAAAACCTTAGAGCGTCAATGACCCTCTTAGGAACTTCTAAACAGCTTTCAGACGCGTTGAAAAGAGATACTGTGGAAACTTTGTTTTATATTGGTTTTTGCTTCCTTCAGTGTTTCTTTGTCTGGTTCTTCTGGCTCAAGTCCTTCCCCTTTCCTGCAAACTTCTTCAGAAGTGGCAATTTATTACTGTTTGCTTTTAAAATTTGGGGGAAAATTGAAGAGGCAGAACCATGCCAAAATATTAAATTGACTTAAAAATCACATACATGTGAGTGTTACTGTACTTCGTGCTTTTTAGTGCTTTCTAGATTAAGCTTCTATAATACACCTACTTTGTATTTTCAAGGGCTTTTCTGCAGTTAGAAGGGCTTTTTGTAATTGAAAGTGGAGACTTAAGGACTGAGGGCTTGTAGAAGACCACATGCGCTTCTGTTAAAATCTGAACTCATGTCAGCGTGGCTTGTCAGGGCTGATCCAAGTGGGAGGAGGATCAGGGCTCTGGAGCAGTGACAGTACTGGCTGCTGCAGCCTTTTCTGGGACTGGGCTTGCAGTCACAAAGGCCTTGTGGGATCTTGAACTCTATAATCTTGTTCTGCTGAAGTGAATGAAAGTTATCCCTGTTTTCTCCAATAGCGTGTAAAATGGCGAATTGGTCCTGTACAGATGAAGCAGTGTGAAAATGCTACTGATAGGAACTGTGCTGCTGTGCTGACTTAAAGGCTAAATAAATAAGCTTGTGTTTGCTTAAGTGCTGCCTTCTATATACAGGAATGTTCTGGAGGTAGATGCAAGGCATTTTGATCTGCTGCGTATAAAGCACTTATTCAAATACCCTGTAGTAGAGCGCTGCAGGAACCATAACTATGTTTCCATTTTTTGGGAAATGGAACGTCTGAGCTTTCCTCTTGCACTAGCAATAGACTTGCCATGAGTTTATTGTTTTAACAAAAATACAGGACAAGTCTATAGAAATACAGCTGTGTAGAGCAATACGCTCAGGAACTACAGGAATGTGATTCCTTAGTGGAGGAACAGAGGGAGCAATCTGATTCTTACATATGTTTGCAATTCATAAATATTTTCCTGTAGTCTTACTGTTACGGTACTAAGAAGGGGAAAGTTTAATTTATGACAAGACATCTTTTCTGTGACAGCCTTGTTGTAGGCTCGTGAGTTTTCTCCTGTACAGGTTTGCTTGAAGTTTTTTGTTTTGTTTTTTAAAACTTGCTGAAGCTCATGGAAAATGAGTGAACAAGAAGCAGATCTCCAGTTGAGGTTTCCCTAATGATATAAAGTTAACAACTGAATAAAACATATTTTCCTTCCTGGAGAAAGTGTCAGTGGCAAGTGATAATGATATGTTTCCATAGACCAGTAAGCAACATAGTTGGTGTTCCTGGATTTTGGCTGGATTAGGCGTTCTTTCAGTATTTTCAATTTTGAACCCCTTAAAATGAAACAGAAGTATACAATTAGGTTGGCTTGCTGGGAGCTCTCCAGCTTCTCTGATGCTTTGTTTGCTCTGTCAGAGCAAAATTCACCAAAAAGGTACTTCTCCTGTCTGATTTTTAAAAGACAAAAGAGCAACCATGCCATTATAACTTTCTGGCAGGACTGTAGAGCCAAACAGCTGCTTCACATGCCTGTTCCTGACTTTTGCCACTCCAAAATGAAGTTAAGGGGGACAAAACTGGGGAGAGGAGGGACGGAAGGGGACAGAACAAAGATGTCCTGGGGGGGAGCATAAATCATCACAGAACCTCAAAGTAAATATGTGATAAATTTGATGATAAGGAGACATGGTAGCTTTTTCAAGAAGTATACATCTGGAACACCTTTTTTTTTTCTTTTTCTTTTTCTTTTTTTTTCTCTCACCTGAGCCACGCAGGGAGGGAGTAGATCAGTGCTTGGTACTTTGCTGCTGAAATTCACTCTGCTTTTCTGTTTGTCTTGCCCTCCTAACGTGAAGCTAACATCTATTTCACCAGGATCTGAGCAACTCCCCAGAACTGGTGTTACAAGAACTGTTCCTATAAGGGGGAAAGGAAGAAAAGAAATTGCCTTTAAGGTGTTTTGAGCCAGACCCTTCATTCCAGCATGCCTCTGGCTCTTAGTGGTACTGGGTTCTGGCTTGTGATGCTGCCCCAGCTTTTGTTCCTATCCCTTTACCTTGCATTGGAAGGGAGCCACTTTGCATGTTCTGGTGGGATGAAATGAGAATATCTTCTAACGGGATAATTAAAGGTTCCTTCAGTATTTCACTCACTCTGTCTCTAAGCCTAGGTTTTTCAGAAGGCCAAATAACATGCTGGCCTCTTTCATAGCTTTGAAGATGCTTCTGAAGTATCTGAAGATCCTAACAGTGAAAGCGTGGGGCCTCTTTCTTCATGGCACTCTCTTGAGTTGCCTCCTGTACTCTTTCCGTCCAGTTGAAAACGGGAACCTATTTTCATAAGCTAAGGCATCTCAGTAAACAATGAAAAGCATCCCGGTTGTTGAGTTTGGCAAGTGCTTCTCCATGCCAGCTGTTATTTAGTCACTGTGGTTGTCTGTAGAGTTCTCATGAAGGAATCCAGTGAAACAAATCAGGCAGCCTGAAGTTTACCACAGTCAGGGCTGTCTTTAGGGGGGTTTGTGGCCTTCTTGCTAAATTCTCATTCCTTATGCACAGCCCGAGTTATGTTATGGTTGGGCTGCATTTGTGAGAGGAGGAGTATGCTCTCCTTCAGACCAAGGAGAAGGCCAGCTGGTGACAGCCTTTACAAGCTCGGGCTGTGGTAGAATCATGTGTTCCTATCACATGTTGGAAAAAATGGACTGGCCTATTTTTAAACCACTAGTCCTCTTTCTTATTGCATTTAACCCATCAAAACCAGTGGCGCTGTGTTTGTGGGGAGAACCAAGGGCATATTGTGACTTGTGGTGTGGTTTCTCTGCATCGTGCTACCACTGGGAATGGCACTTGTTCTGCCATCAGGGACTCTGGTGCTTTGTGCTGTGAGGTGTAGGCAAGGGAGGTTTGGCAGGACTAACCCTTAGCCGCAGTTTTGTTTATTTTAATAACCATTCTCAGGAGTATTCTGAGTTGACTGCACTGCCCGTTGAAGTCGGCCAGAAATTTCTCAGAGACGGGAATGGAACACTTGCTATTACTTCTTGTGTTTACTTTGAGGTTTAAAAAAAGAGAAAAAGTTCTTTGTTTGCACTTAGAAACCTTGCCTTCTTGAACCTGAGATCCAACGTACAGTTTAAAATCCCTTTATTCAGCTCTTGGCAATGCTGCCTCTTACAATTGGGGATTCTGGCTGGTGCGGTCCACCAAACATAACAGGTAACATGGATTATTTTTTTTGGCTCTGTGTTCACTTTGCTAATACTGAATATGAAGCTCCTTGTATCCAAAACTAATAAATTCTGTGCCTGTGTAACAAAGATTAGAAATGTCATCCCCATCTTATCTCTGATTTGAATCCCTAAAGGCGATTTGACCTTGGAGAGCCTGAGAGCACAGAACAGATGGTGAGGGGGGAAGTAAGATACTGGGACTTGTCCTGTTCTTTTTACTGGTGAGAGCAAACTCATGGCTGTGAGCATGCCTTTAACAGAATAAGATTAAACCCATGTATTTTTAAGCACAGAAATAATTAAAACCTGTTAACTCTACAGTTCCTAGCTTTATAAAATAATTCTATCCAACAAATGGGTTGACAAAGGAGAAGAATCTCTTGTTGCTTTTGTAGGATTTTTTTTTTTTTGAATGACACCAAGCCCAGTGATGATTCATGAGTATTTTCTTGAGGGCTATCAGACCATGGCAGCTGAAAGAGACAACTGGGGACAGGATTGCCTGCTCTGTTGGCTCCTGCCAAATCATGGTCGTGCACTTACAATAGCAGGCCCAACTGTCTCGTTAATCGGTCTGCAAGGCAAAGCTATTTGGGACCTGCAAAGGTGATTGCAGGATGTTTCTAGTGGGAAATACGCCACCCCTGTTAATTGCCTCTTGAATAAGTAGTTCTAATGTGAGGTACTGGAGACAGGATAGACAGCTTTTTTCTTCTGGTTTGCAGTAAGAGGTCTTGTTTCTGAACTTGCAAGGAGGATGCAAATTCTTAGAAGACAGCTTTCTAAATGCAGATTACTGGTAGCAAATACATGACTTATTACCCAGGACAGTATCCATAAACTTCATTACTTTCTCCCCTCTCTTCCTTTTGTGTAGGGTCGTTGGGCTGTTTTGGCTGGGGGGGGGAATATGTCTGTCTTGCTTTCAGTGATTTTTACAGAATTAGTTCTGCTACAGTACAAGATGTTAAAATATACTTGGTGAGAAATAAGATATATCTATATGGTCATATTTGCTAACCAATAATAATGGGCTGTTTTGCTGAGACATGTGAATGGGGTACCAGTAACTTGTGATCTGTTGCCTACCAGAAATGAGACAGGTGCCACAGTTCACAAGGCAGTAAGTTTTCATTCACTGTACTTCTGGGCTGAAATGGAGCAAGTTGTAGTATCTCTGTAAAAGCAGTTTTGGGAGTGGCTGGGGTACGGTGTTTCCTCCCTGTTCCAGGTGCTTCCTATTTTCACTGCAGCTTTGCAGTCAACCCTGAATATTTTCTTTGTATATGTTAGTGAGGGGAACCTTCAAGTGCTGTGTAGAGATTGTCAATAACTTAGGTGAAAAGTCAGTAGCGTCTTCCATGGCTATGGGTCCTTGCCACTGTGAGGAATTCATTCATTTTGTTGGCAGTACAGGCAAAACAGCTGGAATGGAGATCCAAAGGACATGGGCTAAATATTTCCCAGCTCTTAGCAGTAGAGGCATCAATTGCATAATTTCAAAGGCTTGTTGTCAATCTTGCACACATAGCATTTGTTTTTCTCTCTTAATGCTAGTATTGAATCACACCAATTACATTATTACAGTACACTGTGTAAAACATGCTGCCGTTCTGTATAGATGGGTTGCAGTGGATCTGGCAATTATGTCTATTATGAAAAGACACAAGTTGAACATTAGAATGCCCATGAATTAGGGGGCAGGCAGCAGGCACTCATTAAAGATTTTAATTGCTTTCTTTTTCTTTGGGAAAAAAAAAAAGGCAGGGGGAGCCATGTTTCAAAGTGAGCAATTAAAGGATACTTCATAGCTAATTGCTATGAGAAGGGGCTGCTACGTGGAATATGCTCTATTGTAATTCCTAGGATTGCTTGACGTTTTATGAAGAAGCACATCTTTGTACTGTGGTAAAATTTAATTTTCTGCAGCATAACTGTGTGCATAATAACTGCTAAAGTAATGGCTGTTTGAATTTGCTGTGTCTCTTTCCTTTCTACATGTAATAAACATGCCATAAATAAGCTGCAATTATCAGGGTCATTGATGTACAGCAAATCCTCTCTGTATAGGTGGCTTATCTAGTTTGCAGGTTAAGTATATTGTATATGTGGATAGGAAGGCACAAGCTGTCTGTAGCTCAGCAGGGTTGTTAGTTAAATTGCAGATCCCCAGAAAGGCAGATCTCTTCCCTGCTAGCAGAGCCAGTATGGGTCTGAAAGTCCCATGCTGTTGTATTGCTGCAGCTTGGAGCCAGACCTAAAAAGCTCTGCTGAACCCCAGCTGGTTCCATGCCCGGTCAGGTTGAACACCTGAGTTGTACTTCAGGCATGATACAGAGAGACATCAGCATGGCTGAGCACTGGGTTGGCTTGGGGGTACCAGCCTGTGCTGGAGTCTGCAGGTGGGCTGTGTCCCTGGGCTGTGGAAAGGGAAGCTGAAGGTGCTCGCTATCCTACGTGCTGCTCAGTGTGGGCTGACTATGGGATGTGTCTTACCTCCCAAGATAGGGTTGGTGTCATGTCTGAGCCACCTGCATGCACAGCTAATTGTGTCTAATGCATCCCAAAATATGCAAATATGATGCATCTCTGGGTTGCTGCATTACCTAGGAGTACCTCAAATAAAGGGGCATTTACTGTATATTTTTGCTCTGTATAATGCAAGTTATGCTAACTCCCAATGGTGAAATGCCTGTTCGTAGCATTAGTGACCTTTTCCATCCCACACAACAGCCTTGAACAGAGGTTCTCTTCTTTTAATGGTGTGACTCACCATCTCTCTCCATCCCGCTTGTGTGCTGTGAGGCATGTCTGTGTGACAATGAGAACAGCTTAAAGGGAATAGTCATGCTGGGGGTGTTGAAAATGTATTTGTAGCTATGTTTTACTGCTGCTTTTAGTGGAGGAGGAGGAAGTAATGCAGTAGGGCAAATTGGGAATTGCTGCTTGTTATTGATACACTGTTTGCAGATCAGTGTTCTACAAGTAACTCTTTTTCCATTTGTGTTCAGGAAAATTAGTGGTCTAAAACAACAGAAACGCGGGTATTGAAGAAATGTTGGTGTAAATGGCTTAGAACTTATGCATTCTCAAATGCAAAATGAAATCTCTCTTTCTCTGTATGTTTCAGTAAGTAAAACTTCCCATCCAACAGAATCAGTGTATGCCGTATTGCAGTAACTCTGCAACTATTGTGCACCTGTACTTAACCAGTGACTGTCAGGAATTCTCACTGCCAAACAGAAGTTTGCAATAACATAAACAAAGGTAAAGACAAAAAAATTGACTAATGGTGATGTGGGTCACAGCACCCTTCCCTCTGTGAGAAGCAGGCCACAGAAACATGCCAATTTCCCTGAGTGAGTTTCAAGAAATAGTGATTCATATTCCCTTCTCCGCCCTCCTGGATGTAACACTGCAGTAGTAAATGATACCTTGAGCCTTGGGATGATGATTTACGTTACTGTGTTAGACACACTCCATGTTCTTGCTGCTGTTCAGTCAGTTTGTTATGAGGTTTGCAGCCTTTGTTTTTTTTGGTTTTGGGGTTGGGTTTTTTTAATATATATCGCTGTGATGATGCAGGAACTTCTTGATTTTTTTGAGCAGCTGGAATTAGCAATTGGAAATAGATTCACTATTAAAATATGTTGGGATAGAAGTGGTGATTAATTTGCTCAGTGGTAACCTGCTATGCATGCAAGTGAAGAAAGTGCTAGATTGCAGAGACCTTCTATGGCTTTGGGATTTGAAAGCTTGAACAAAATAAGCAGGTTTATGACCTTCTTGGAAAGAATATTAGTCATGCCTATGCATATGTTGTTTTTAACTGCTGCCTGCTTAGGTAAAGTACATTATGTACAATATGTTCAGTATGACTGCAATTTTAGAATGTTGCATCCTTGTAATATGTCTCATATTCCTGCTTATTGCAGGGTTTGGGCATGTCTTTGCCTCTAGTACCAATATCTGTTAGCAGACGTTAAGGAGCACTCACCAGTTCCGATTAATTTTCTGTCTGTGCTAATGCATCAACTTAAAAATCATAGGTTGGTACTGGATGGATACCCAAAAAGGCATCAGGCTATAGCTGACTCTAATGGGAGGCTGATGATGAGATTACAGAGCATGGGGGTGCTAGCTCAGTAGCTATTTTCTACAAACAATTGTCATAACAATGTAACCAGTGCAGAAAAAATTGTTAATGCTATTGTATACACGTGGGAGGATTCACTCAGCAATAAGGATCATTCTGTATGTGCTTCATCTTTAACTCTCTGAAGTACAAATCTCAGAATTGTTCTGTATATGCCTTTACTTTAGCTTCTTTTTTCCTTTTAATGTAGCAGTTTCGAGTTAAATCCAAACAGAGCTTAACCCTCTATTTTTTTATTCTTACTTGTTTAGTTCTTCTAATAAAGATAGACAAGCTATGCTTCTCTACTCTGGTTGCAGGATTTTCTCTTTAAAGTTGGTTTTGTCCTCTCATGCCACCTGTTATGGTTGGAGAAACCCACAACAGTTTATTGTCATTTAGACAATTATTCTATCACCTGATGACTGTTCCCCACCTGGGAAGGGGAATCGGGGGAAAACCAAGGAAACACAAGGGCTGAAATATAAATAGATTTGATAGGGTAAGACTAAATAATTAAAATTAATAATACTAAAGAACCAGTATTGATCCCGATAGCAATATAAAATATACAAGGATTATACTCAGCCAATTCTATCAGTAGGAAGCTGTGCGCTCCCAGCAGCGGACAGCAAATGTCGGATGCTGTCAGTGCTATGGCTTCGGGAGGAAGGGAAAACCTCAGGGGTCCAGCACTGGGGCAAGAAGTTCTCTGGACCGCTGCCATCAAGGGAGAGAGAGCACTTCTCAGCAAACTTTCTAATTTATATTGAATGTGACGTTCATGGTATGAAATAATCCTGTTGGCCAACTTGGGTCAAGCGCCTGGGTCTCGCTCCTCATCCCTGCACCTGGCGAGCTCAAAAACTCTGACACCTTGAAAACTGCATACCATAGCTGGCTATAAAGTAAATATTTTCACTAATTCAGACACTAGAGTCTTCTAAAAGTGGAGTTTTCCCAAGCATTAGAAGATAAATTAGTTGTGTGTCACTCAAACCAGGACACCACCTATTGTTCTGAACTATTTTTTTAAATCACAAATTACATCTTTTGCAGTAACGTGAAAAAGAAAAATACTTTTGTGGCTACAAGAGTCAATGTAAGTTTATTTGTGCAAACACTAGACTGAGTCTGACCTGTCAGTTTGCCTTTAACTGCCGTCGCCATTTAGCTCTTGGTTGTGATTGTGTTAGTTGTCAGTAATTGTGTTTGCTGTCTCGGCTGGAGGCTGTGATGAAGAGTGCTTGGAACTGGGGCATTACACAGATAATATCATGATGAAACAGCTGCAGCTTAATCATAATGAAATATGCGTGGGCTTTAAGGGCTGCATATTCTGGAAATTTTTATTACACTTAATTCCCATGTTTAACCTTTTTAGGAAAAACAAAAATCTCCCTGCAATTAGAAAGAAATAGATGTAAGATTATAGTAGTAAGTATTATAAAATAAAACTCATAACCTTCCTGCTTCAGGGAGGGAACATTTTGTTTCTCTTTGCCCTAGGTGAAACTGCTGGCAATCTTCTAATTTTTCTGATCTTTTAGATGTCTAGACCTGAATGTCTGATGTTGCACCCCTTTCAGCTGAGGAGCCCAGGGCAGCCTATCTGTGCTATCAGTCAGTGCCAGCGCTCAGTGGCATCCAGCACTGCCTCTCTCAGAGGTTAGGCAGTCTGGGTGAAGTCCCCTGTGTCTGGAAATCAGAGGGACTTTTCCATTTACTCGGGGATTGAAATTTCGCTCTTTGTGCTCAGAAAGCAGAGAGGCTGGGATCTTGAGGTAAATCTGAGTCTATGGCACATGGTATTTTGGGACATTGCTAGACTGATAATCTTCTGTCAAAAGTAATACCTCTTTCTGATCTAGGCTAAGCAATACACTGATAGATTATGCAAAATTAACACTTATAACATTTATTTAAAAAATTATTTGGTATTGTATTGCCCAGACCTCTGATTGCATTAAGTTGATGACAGGCAAATCTGATTACTAAGGCTACTTGCTCAAATTAAAAAAATAAAAAGTGAGTGGCAGAAAAGAGGAACAAAACCACATGCTGTTGGGAAGAAATCAAGTGCAGACACAGAAGATAAAATATCAACCATGGAAGCGGTTATCACAGTTGCAGGCAATTGAAGTAATAACGAATGTGGTTTAAGGATGGCCTTGAATTTCTGATTATCAAGGAAATGGGATCTGGTAGGTCTGTTTCCTAATGCTCTAATTCTGTGGAACAAATCCAGATGAGGTATTCCTAGCAGTTCCTTTCTGTATGAACAGCTGTCTTCTTGAGTGTGCCTCATATGGATAAAAAGTAACTCTGTATGGAAACACCTTCTTTATGTTGGGATGAGTTAAAAAAATATCTCAAGATGATTTCAAACAAAATGCCACGGATGATGAGTGGAACTTCGTATGGAGGAGTCGATTGTCTCTTGCTCTTTGGGGTCTGATGCTTCATTTGTGTCTGTGCCCAGGCAAACCGGGACGCAGTGATCAGCCGAGCCCCAGACCAGCAGGATGACCGAGCTGTCAGCCTCCGGGATGCTTCTGCAGTCTACGACCTCCTCAGTATCACGCTGGGCAGAAGAGGGCAGTATGTCATGCTTTCTGAGGTACCTCTTCCCGGCTTCTGCCGAAACTTCCACTTGAAATGTGCAAGCAAAGCCCCTCTTTGCTGTAACTTGACAGGGAAGGTGAAAATGAAGCACACTAGTTGGCAGTCAGTAGAAACAGCTACAGACCTATGGCAGCACAGGCCAGAAATGTACACAGAACTGTTTGAGACATTAAAATAATTTATATGTTGGCACTTGAAGAAAGTGGCCCTTGTTTGAAGTGATGGTGTGTGCTAGCAAGCCCCATTAACTGAGAAGAGGAAAATGATGTCATTTAAAAAAAAAATCACCTGGGCCACAAGAGATTGTTTTCCTTGATTTGATTATTGAGCCAAGCATCAGTCTTGACAAAAGATTAACAAAAAAAAAAAGTCTGACATTTGTCCCAATATTTATTTCTCAGTGCTTGGAGAGAGCCATGAAGTTTGCGTTCGATGAATTTCACCTCTGGTACCAGCTTGCCCTGTCCATGGTGGCCTGTGGAAAGGTAAGGTTCAAACCAAAGGGCTTAGAAAGGGCATGTTTTTCTCTGGCAGAGTGTATCTAGCTCACTTGTGTGACTCCACACAGTCATGTATTTTGGGGGGGTAGGTGCCATCACACAGCTACATGGAAGGACAGTGCTCTCCTTTTAGACTCAGATTGCACTTTGTGATCAGGTATGCGCATTTGGTATTGAGTACTGTTCTTTCCATGTAGTGTTTGCTTCTCATTATCAAGGAGAAAACAGATTTTGTGCATAGCTGTGGATTGAAAAGCGTTATACAGCTGTCCATTCTCTGCAGGTTCAACATAAGTATGCTTGAGCATGAGAAAGATACTGATGTCTAAAACTGTCGTCAACTCACTCTATGTCTTTGGGCACTTGACTTAACCTCTCTTTAGGCTGTGGTTTCTGCATCTAATCAAGGAAATGTTAATGCTTTTTCATAGAGAGCTTGCAAGGATTAATATTTTCAAAGTGGTTGATGCAAAAGATACTGTAGAAAAAGAAGTGATGTGTGAATGTTTGCATGGGCATGTGTTTTAGCATAAGATATTTATTTTTTTTTAAATTAGTATAGTATTTGTCAGATTTACCAGTTAACCACTGGGATGACTGAAGTCTGGTTGCAAAAGCTAGGCAGAAGCAGCATGAGCTTTTCTTTATTAGTCTTAAACAAGTAGACTTCCTGCAGGAAACGCAGATGGTACAATATTTAGCCTGTTCGTTCTTGGGGTCCCCGCCTACACTTCCAGGAGATGTGAGCAAATTAATGCTGTGCGGTAGTAGACTATTTAATATGGTCCTCTATTCAGTGCCTATATTCAGAGTGTAGGGGAATCTGTGTGGAACTGGGCAGAGACCACCAATTTGCAGTCATCTGCCAAATGATAACTTACTATTGATCTTTTATGGCTATAAGCTGACGTGGAAACAGTGGCTTTGGAGTGGAAATTGGAGAGGAATATACAGTGGCATGCTTTTGCAAAGAAGTTGTCATCTTGTGATGTGTAAGTGGCAGCAAAGCTTGGAAGATGTCTGAAGGGATTCCTTCACTTCTGTGAGCATAGGCGAAGCCTTATCTTGGAAGACTATCTGTTGTTATGCATTATACTTTGAGAAAATGGGAGACCAACAAGAGAAGGCCAAATAAAGAGCATGAAGGGTGGCTAAGGGTATAGTAAGCAGGACTGTGGAAAGATTGAAGGAATTGGTTTATTAATTTTTTTTACCTTTAAGGGGGAGAAAAAAATCCAAGAGAAAAACAGGTCTTCAAGAGCTCTTAGAAAAGGAGGTTGATCTTGTCTGTGGTGGGTAGGACAAGACATGATGGCTTCCAGTTGTAGCAACAGAAGTTTATGTTTCCTAATGAGAGGCAAAAAAAATTATAGTGGTACACTGGAAAAAGGTTGTCTGTGGAGGCTGTGTGTAAGCTACGTCACTGGGGGATCTGTGGAATACCCTAGGCAAATATCGGTCAGCAGTGACCCCACTGTGAGGCACCAGGGATGTACTTGGTAGGACCTTGCAAACTCTGACTGTTCTGGGACTCCACAGTTATCTCATAAATCAGCTAGATCTGTTATAATCAAAAGGAGACGTCAAAACTTTGACAAAGCATTTTAGATCAGCGTGGAGCTGAAGGGAGATGTTTAGTGAGAAAGAGGCTCATAGATTACTATATAAGTTCCATATGAGCATTTCAAAATCCAATTCCAAGTATGAAAGTGATGGCTAGACTCAGTCATGTGTAGGGAAACCCGAAGCTACTGCTGGAATACTTGAACAATGAGCTTGGTGCCATGGTGCTAATACCTTTCACTGGCCTATGTCAGGTGGGGGGTTTACAAGTCAGATCCAGCCCCCCTTGGCATTCAGCTGGAGTTAGCACGTTGCTGCCCTCTGTGCCATTGCAAATCCTCTGGATACCTGATCTCCTGATACTGAGGACAATGACTAGATAAGCTATGATGGAAGGGCTCAGTATCTTCCCATAAATGCTTACAGGACTTTAAGCTTATTGGTTTACAGGTTGTGTAACCTGTTTCTCAACAGCAGACAATGCTGTAGCTCTAGTAATCTGCCGGAGAGCAAATCTAGATTTTTAACTGTTGATGATTGAGAGAGTGAGTATATCCAGAGAGTAGTTGTGGTTCAATCTTAAGTGAGAAATAGGACCTGATCTTAGCTTCTAAAAATTTGCATGAGAACTCTGTCCTTCTCCTTATATGTTTGCATACCTCCTCAGCTTCCCTGGAAGGTACTGAAGAGAAAAAAAAAAAAGCAACAGAAGTGTCTGTATGTGTTACTGTCCTATCTTTTCAGATTTTCAACTATCTCATGTCTTTTTGCCTGTACTTTAAATATTTACAAGTTTAAATGGCCTGATCTTGCCAATTGATGTAAAAGCTCGAAATGTTCTGAGCCCTGTATGGGGCAGAGGGAATTCCCTTACCCAACAATCCCATCTGTGCAGTATTTCACTTCTAATCCCAAAGTATTCCCTCAGGATTCCTGTCGTATACTCTGCAATGCGTCATCTTGCTAATGGGAGATGTGGCATACATTTTTATACTGCTTCACAGCTTGATAGCAGGACAGAGTTCATTTAAAAGTAAGTGCTCCAGTGTAGCAGAAAGAACTGATGAGAAAACAGTGTGGTCTGTCTAGACTGCAGAATGTAGAATACACTTGAGTTTTTATAGGTAAAAGATCTGTTTTCACCTGTTTCAATCACAGCCAATTCCTGATCTCATTTCTTGGTAATGAAATCTCACATCCTGCAGTGTTACTTGTTCTGCGGTACTGCAAATCATGCTCATAAATCCTGGGTATGACAGGAATAGTTTTATCAACCTGCAAATGCTGGAAACTTTGGTCTCTTTTTTTTTAAACACATTTTTAGGATTTGCAGACTCTGACCTTCTTAAAAGTGCTGTAAATTCTGATCTTCCCCTCTATTCTACACTGCATTTGAATAGTGTTACTTTTATTTTGTATATTCATCTTCTTCAGGTTAAGTCAATCAAATTGAACTTCAAACTATTTTCTTCCTCTGCCAGCCAAAAAATTGCCAAATGGTGACTGTCATTTTTCACAAGTGATCAGTCTGAATGTCAAGCCAGCCACCTAGGCTCATTACTGTATGTATGCTTGAGTTTACACATTATTTTAAAAAGCATGTGTCTTAACAAAAATAGGCACATCACTTCAGTAAGTTCTTGCAGAGCAAGCGAGGCCTTAGGGCTTCATAAAACAGTGAATGAAAAAGCTCAGAGAAACATAACCTTCCTGTCTGTCTTCTATCCACTTAAGCAGTGGAAATAATGGAGTGACAGTGATTTCACTTTCCTGTGCTTCTCAACAACTTGCATAATGAGTAAGATGGTGTGGTCTGGTTGTTTTTTAACCCATTCTTGGGAATGCGTGTATATTTTCTGAGCTAAAGGATTATGTTTATTTAAATGATTAAAATTCACCGTAAAATTTGAAAGGCTTTTGTGGGTGATTTTAGGTGAAACGCTGGAAAAGCCTAGACAATGGCAAAGACATGCCAGCTGTGGAAAGATTATTGAGAGATGTCCTGTGTCACCAAGTGCAGTTCTGTATGGGCAAGAGAAAGGTTTACATCAGTCTAATGCAGCACCCCTGTTCTTCTGAAATGGTGCTGGAAAACTGAATGCTAAACTCTTCACAGCTGCTTTAAGTTGCTTCTGCTGGTAATAACCTTCACAATCTGGTAATATGACCGCCAGAGGCTGAGTGTGCATAGCAGCTCCCTGGCTCTGCTGCCACACATAGACAGGCTGGAGTCTGAGTGGCGAGTGGTACGATAGCCGGATGCCATCTGGCAGAGTCCTTAGGCAATGAGATGAGCCACTGTCCTACTGCCAGAGTAAAATGAGTGCAGTAAGTTGCATCTGCTTGTCTCAAGATTTTGAAAAAGTAGCGACTTGTATTCAGCAGAATGGGGGAAGAAGGGACCAAACTCTTATTTACAGAGTAGAGAAGACTTTGTAGTCTTCATGGTAGTGAAGAGACAGCCAGCTCTTTGGGGTAGACTTGTTCTTTGCTGCTGCTTTTCAGCTAAATGGTTTCCACTGGAGGTCGTGGAGATTACCAGCACGCAGCACCCCTGCAGACTGAGGTAGCTCTACTTACGTATCTGAAGCTGGAGGCAAAATTGTCATAGTGTCTAGATGATGTATTACAAGCACAAGGGATGTGAAATAGGGTGCCTGTGCACTTGCAAGAATTTCCCTGGCCTTGGACCTTCTGGATCAATTACATGTTCACTTGTGCAGATTTCTGTCCCCTTCCACACACAACAGCCTCACATGGGATCCAGCCTGGGTGTCCCAAGGTGTCACTGGAGCTCTCTGGGAGTAGAGGCTTAGGAGTGCATCGTGGGATTGGGCTCTAGCTTAAACTGACAGTACTTCAGAAAGTCTTCCGGATCTGCGTCATTAATGTCTTTTTTTTTTAACTGTCATATTGCTTAAGGGAAAGATAAACTCATAAAATATATGCCTTAAACAACATTGATGCCTCTCTTCTACCTACCAACCAAGGAGACAAGATTTGTATTTATTGACAATGATATGCCGTTTTCCTGAGGGTAATGGGGGAGGCTTCTTCATGCATAGCTGTGAAATTATTTGGTGAACACTGAGTCTACTTAGTCTAAAAGTGCTGGGTACCCTAATTGAGCCATTCAACTCGCAGCAGTCTTACACTGATCTCTCATGTCCAGTGGATGTTTATTAGTAGTAGTAGTAGTGCATGCAGTGCATAAAACCATTATCATGCTCATATTTAGTACTTCTGCTCTAAAAAAAAAAAAAACCCACAACACAATATTAGTGAATGAAAAGTTTTAGGTTATGTTTCTTGAGAGGAGGGGTGGAGAGGAATACAGTCTCAGGCCAGCTGGAAGAAGTCTGGAGCATCTGCTAGGAGAGAATAATCTGCTCGTACCCCTCACCCCTTGTACTCATTTAGGGGATGAAGTGCAGCAAAATATGTAAAAAGGAAGAGCTCAGGAGCAATTGAAGGGGCTGTAAGGGAGAGCCTCTGTGAGAGCCTGGGAGCTGGAAGCAGGTGCCTGGAGGCAAGGGCTACGCTCCTCAGGCCTTGCGCTGGGATTGCTGATGGTGGTTACGTGTTCCTGGGGTGCCTGGCACACAGCTGTCCAGCACCTCTTGTCCAGCATTGACAGACCACTATCAGCCCAGTGCTTGCCCTTTCGGACAGCAACTACGTGAGTTTAGAAATAACTGCATCACTGCTGATCCTCCCATGCCCCTTCTAGCCTGTACTGACACCCTGGGGACAACGGTTAATGTTACTATATGGATAAGATAGGCTGGCCGTAGGGGGATTTAAGTACCAAGCATGACATCTTGCAAAACCAGGCAGACAAAGCTACTTTTAACTACACAAAATGCTCCTCTCTGCTCGTATCCTTCATGTGTTTGTTCATCTTTAAGGCAAAGAGGAAGAAAGAGCCATGCTTGTCTACCTGAATGATTTTGTTAATAACAGGAGGTGTCTGGTGTTATACAAAGGGAAATAGTCACATCCTTCTTGGCGCCTGTCATTCAGCTGTTTTTCTGGGGGAGTAGGCTCCAGCTCTTCCTGGAGCCAATCTTGCAGTGTCACTGTTCTCTCCTTGGCTGCTCAGCAGTTGGAGATACTGCAGCCCTGCCCAGGACTTGTGCTGGCAGCATTCGTAGGGTTTTGAAACCAGTCTTAGGCATGAACTCTGATTTTGGAGCACTTTGCAAGTTGCTGATACATACTGGTCATAGCCAAATAACAACAAGCTAATGTCTGAGCTGCTCATATCTCTGTTTCACGCAAAAAAAGGAATACTTGCCCTTATTTAAATAGTGCAGCAAAAGCAGATGTCTGTAACAGCTTCAAGGAGCTTCAAGTTTGACTCAGCCATGCCTATACAGCTAACATACAGCTTTCCAGAAGGTTAGAAGGAAAGTTATAAATATATTTGATACATAATTCTGCAGCAACAGCAGACGAATTTTATGATTTAGGCTGTTCCTTCTGTTGATTTCCTTGCAAAAGCTTAGGCTGGTTGCTAGGCAACTGACATAAAAAAGAAGTACATTTCTCTTTGCATTGCAGGCAGGAACCTTGGGAGCAGCAGAGGCCTCGGATGGCTCCTTAAATAGCATTGCTGGGGAATGAAAGTTAAAATATTGAACATTCATTGGTTAGAGATCCTGTTACAAAGGTCAGCCATCTGGGGAATATTCAATAGTTTGGTTTCCTTTGGTGCAAAAGAAAGATTAGAAAGGGGTGTGCCTGTGTGCTGTAGATAGTACAAAAAATGGAAATTTCCAAAGGTTCTTGACTGTCGAGCAGAATAGCTAGGTGGGCTATATAATTGTCTTCAGGCTTAACTTTCTTTTCTTGACAGAAAGTGTGAAGTGGGGTGTTTGTCACATTAGCAAGGACAAATTTATGCTTTTAAATCTTAGAATTTAAGAGCTACTTTTAAAAATGAATATTTGAAGCTGCTTAATTGCAGTGCTGTAATTTGCTAAACACAGGGTAAAAGAAAAGGGGGAGAATTGGTCCTTATGTTGAGAGAAGTAAATGTCTTCATGGAATAACGTTCATGCTGAGGGATTCACAGAAATCTAGTAATTCAGTAGAGTTCTCAATTGCTGGCTTACTCTGTCATCTCCCCATGTTGGTTCAAAGTAATTTATATCTAGATGGCTGCGAGTCCCAGGATACAGGGAATACTATAATTCTTGCATAATGATGAAAGATTTTTCCCCCTCTTCCCCAAAATCCCTTTGAGATTTTAAAATACCTTTGCAGCTTTTAAGATCAGACAGGATGATGCTAGAAATAAAGCAGTACTAGTTGTGGAGATTCATCTGTGTACTAAACTGCCAGATGAATTGGAAATGAAGCTGTCTACCCAACCACCACCTTGAGGAACATTGTTCCCTCTGCCTGAAAAGTATTACCAAAAAAGCAAAAAAGGAGAAAGGTTTTTGGAACCTTTGCAAGAGAAGAGCAACTGTTTATGGTGTGTCAAGTCTGCCTGGCATGATTTAATGTCTAGAAATTCTTTTTCCTTTTACTTAATTTTATGGTTTCTTTATCTTCTAAATATGAAACGAATCTCTGATGTCTTCCTTTTATTGCTTTGGTATGGTGGGAGAGAAGAGAAGGGGAAAGAATGAAATTGTGTTGGAGTGAGCTAGGAAAACCAGCATTTGGGCATCATTTATGCATTTAGCATAATTGATGGCAAGATCTCTCGAGCCTTTTGGAAAAGTAAGGAAGAGCTGTAGACTGTTCTTCATTCTGTACTGCTCATGTGTAAGCATCTTTGAGGATGGGGAATGGGAGTTCTGTTTTGTATTTGGCTGGAAGTTTTTCTTTACATTTTACTCCCTTATAGGATTCAAAACCGTGGCTGCTGTAATTACTTAGGGGGAGGTGTCCTCTCCATCCTTCTCCTTCCCCATAGCTTCCTTGTGATTTCTCACTGCAGATCGAGAAGTGCCCCCCCATATTGGATGTGGTACATAGAACTCTTTCAGAAGTCTATATCAAAAGCAGCCATTTGTTAGTATTGCTTGCTACTTCCCAGAAACTGCCTTTCCTAATTTTCTTTTCATAAATTATTGTGGCGCATGTTTGTGATCTCTGCAGAAGAAAAACACTGTATGCAAGTAGATTAGGTGAGAGAACCAGCTTACTAGAGATACTGGATTTAAATATGGAATGGTAGTGCTCTGTCCTTCCCCATCTTCATTGCAAAAAAACCACAAAGGTGTTGGTACATGAAGGATGGAGATGCCCAACTCAGGTAATTGAAGTTCTTAAGACCCTTACACAGTTCACCTTTTTTTTTTTTTTTTTTGGTTGGCTGAACATTCCTATTAAAGCAGTGTTTTCACTCCATAAGCTGATTTGAGCTCTGTGCTTTGTTGGTCGTAACAAAGGGAGGATGGTCATGAATCTCCTTAAACCTGATGAGGATCCCAAGGCTGAGAACTCCTACATTAGACCTCCTATAAACAAAGTTGAAACTCCCATGAGGCAGCTGTTGGCAAGCTTGCCACTTCTTTAGACCATTTCTGTTTAACGGGTTTGTGTGTGTTTGAGGGGACTTAAAAGCCTTTTTCCCAGAGAGAGGCCAAATGAGACCCAGAGGCAAATCCTTAGTTTTCTGAAATCCTTGGGAACTGGTTCCAGTGCAGTTGTTATAATCCAGCAATTAGCAAGCTAAACAGAAAGAACTTAAACCCTGGCTTGAATTTTTATGTGAGTCCCTCTGAAGCTCAGAATTATGAGTAGGAAGCATGCACTCACTTGGAGTTCAAGCTCTTCTCTTCTCAAAACACGCCTCACCAATAAATCTAATTATTATTGCCTTGCAGTGAATCTCACAAACAATGCGCTTGGCTGCCTGGTCCACCCACACTAAATGAAAGAATATGTACATTTTAATTATCAGATTATTTCAATGTTACACAAACACTGTTTCATATTAAATATTTTTACAAACCAATGACATCTGTATTCAATATCAAGTAGATTATATTTGTTCCCTGCCTATTAATGCCTGTAATTAATATCTTTAAAACACCTTGATATTATATGTCACGCCAGTCTCCCCTAAGTAAGGTCACTGTGGGAGTGGGATATTCTTTCTACTATCATTCCTTGGCTAACGTTTTCATCATCTATATATAATTTCTGCTGAGTAAAGTTTTCAAGGTGAAATTATATAGATCTCTTGAATTTTTAAATGCAGCTGGGGAGAAAGGCTTTGTGCCACCCTATTTCTAAAACCACTTCTGCTCCATATGTTTAACTGCAAATTTTATAAACTACTTTAAAGTGATATAACTTTGCAAATGTTTTAGAAGTGTGGAAACTGTTGCACTTGCTCTTTAAGTGAATGTTCAGAAGCTCCTGAGCGCATGTGGTTAAAGTGACTCCACACATGAGATGTTTGGGTGTAGGCACAGGGTGGGATTTTCTGCTTTGCGGTATTCAGTAGTCACTGTTTTCCAGTTGCTTCCTGAACAGACTCAGGACAGACATGAGAAGCGCCCTGCAGTGTGAGTCTAGCGGAGGCTGCAGGGTTGGCTTGCGTCCTGAGGACCAGCCTTACTCAATGGACAGGCTGTGGATGGGGAAGGAGCAGAGTTCAAGAGGAACTGGCATGGAGCCAGGTTGTATCACTTCTCTTCTGGTGTGTGTAGACCCTGGAAGGTCCTACAGTTGTGGCCCAAATTAGGACAGGCCTCTCACTGCCTTGGTTTGTGCTAGTGCTGGCTGTGCTGGCCCGTGGGGTGGCTGTCACCAGCTCCCAGGTGCCTCCTGCTTTCCCTGCAGTTGTGCTGGAAACTGGGGAGCTGAGAAACCAGCATCGGGTTCGGTTTGTATCTGTTTGTGAAAGTGTTCGCGCTGGATGGTGTATTGTCTTACATACCTGGACTTTTCAGTTCACTTTTGCATGGTGAGATGATGAGGGTTTGCGGAGGTTCAGCTGCAGATACACTGACCAGCAAGGTGCATGTTGTCCTGCTCTACTCTTCGGGTTTCTCTTGTCTGGAAACACCTGTGGGGCTGGAATATAGGCAGGAGACCAGGAAGATGATGTGGCAGGCTAGGACCCTTAGGAGTTATGCTTGCATTTCCAACACGTCCAGCAGTGTTACTGGGAATACCAGCTGCCTGCAGCGCAGGTAGCATTCTGTGAGAGAGAGGAATAAGATGCCATTGAAACCTGAAACACTACTTATTCTGAACAAATAAGTGTCAGGGAGGTTCATTCAGAGGGATGCTAGTCACCTCATGACAGCAGAGCGCAGCGATGTGTTTCTTCCTGTGCCTTGGGGTTGAGTTACCCAAGTCTTTGTTTCTGAGAAGGGTAGGTAATGGTTTAAGGTCTAGGACAAAGTTTATTGATTCCCATATTTGCTCTGAGACAAGCTTCCTCCTGGCTTTAGGCAAATTGTGCATCTGGAATTGTAAAATAGCAAATATTTCCTTACTCTTATTGATGATACCCGATGCGCTAGGTAGGTGGGAGCAGCCTGGAGAATGTAGGGGCACACTGTCGCTCATCTTCAGACCACACAGCAGGTACCCAAGCGTTTCAAGCAGGAGGGTTTGCTCTCTGCTGCTGGAGAGCTCATGTCTTTGGTTACGAAACCTGTCTTTGCCTTAGCATAGGTAGGGCTGCTGTACATCTGTTTTTCCCTTTTCCCAGGCTCCCTTCGAAGCAAATTCCTATCCAGACTTTTGAATCCCGTAGCAAGAAGTGGATCTTCAGTTCTGTGGAGAAAGGAGATGGCAGGTTTGGTGTGAGGGAAGGGAAGCGCTGATGGCCAGTGGGAGCGTGAAGCTGCAGTGCGGGGCTGCAGGGTCTTGGAGCAGACACCAGACCCTGACGCCTGTGCTGGTGTCAGAGCTCTGGGGGGTCAGGGTCAGGAGAAGGTGGTCAGGACCTGATAGGAGTAGTGGTTAGTTTGACTGTGCAAGATTCTGTTGCTGCTCTCCTGTAATATGGAAAGGCCATGACTATTTAAAGTGCTTCTGAGAGGGAACACTAGTTGAGAGAGGCCTGTGTGTGTCTTGGGACCGCGTGGAAGAGTTTGGGGGGAATAGGACATGTGAGGAGAAATTCTGAGAGAAGAAAACTTCCCCTTGAGCTCCAGGATGAGAGAATTTGTAGGGATCAGAGGTCAGTAATGAGGAGGGTTGGGAATGTGAAAGAAAATGTGGTCCGGGGGATGGGCTAGGGGACTGTGGCAGTGCAACTTCTGCCACCTCCTCATTGGCTGACCAGACCTTCTCACCAGCATCTCAGATCAGAGCTTTCCTCATTCACCTTTAAACCTTCTGAAATGTGGCAGACATGAATATGTGCTGTAAAAAGCAATGTTTGTAGAGCACATCGAACCAAAAGGGCTGTGTAACTGCTCATCTTAATAAACATAATTTATTAATGGTAACCTAACATCAGAAAGACAGCAAGAGTTTTATGGACTTTCTTTCTAACACATGCTACTTGGACCACCCGCTGAACAGCGTATTGCTCTGCAGTTGCCTGCTCCACCCTTGGCATGGTGGGATCCCAGTTGTATTCTTCTATGTTCTGGAACTGGAGAAGACACAAAACAATCTACAGAGCAGATTACTTTAGCCGCACAAATCTCTCTCTGAGTAGAGTTGGCCTAAAATGTTAATGTACTAGAGGATAAGCTCTTTATGATCTTTCCTGGCTTACTGGAAGATGGCTGTGTGCAGAGAAAACTATAGCAGAATTCTTGTGAATTGGGAGGGCAGAGTTAAAATAACCAGTGCATTAGCAGCTGAGGAAAACTATTTCTTGTAAAGGGCACAGCCCAGGCTGGTTCTTTGGCATGTTTCCTCTGAGCATGGGAAGAGCATGTGTTTGCGTGTGTGTGTACACACACGTGTCTGTGTGTGTGGAGGTGAAAATAAAGTTGCTAACTTGTTGCTGACATGTGATTCTTTACTTTATAGCACTTCTTTACACATTTCACTGCAATATCTTGCTTGGACTCTGTAACAGCATTGTCTAATCACCCTTTTTTATTTCCTCCTCCTCTCTCCCCCTCCTCCTCCTCCAGTCAGCATATGCTGTGTCAGTGCTCAAAGAGTGTGCTAAACTGCGACCTATGGATCCCACCGTTCCTCTTCTGGCTGCCAAGGTCTGCATTGGGTCGCTGCACTGGGTAAGCAAGCTGATGCAACGTTTATTATGCAATGGATCGGGTGCTGCAGTGGCAGTGCCACAGTGTAGTTACAGTGGGGAGAAAGGGAATCCCCGTTAAAAATCATACACACACGCATGCCTTTTAAAAAAGAAAAAAAAAAAGAAAATTTTGCAATGAGTCACTGAAATGCATTTTGTTGGCACATTAAAGGAATGAGAAGGGGGGAAAGCCATAACAGCCATTCTGGGGACTGCTTCTTCAACTGAGCGTCAAGTTGAATCAGCTACTCTTGTAGCCCGTGGAAGACAAAAGTTAATAATTATTAAGTGGACTGTTAGACTGTTCAAGTCTGCTGGACGACTCAGTCCTTTGTTCTTGAAGTTGCTGTGTCAGTGTTTTCTGTTCTGGATGTGTTAATGTATGCCCTAGAAGCAGAGTGGGAGTGGAAGTCTGTGCCTGTGAAATTCTGATTATCTCAAGGAGCAGAAACATCTGTCAGTCTTTTGCTGCTTGGTTTAATTAATTGAATGGCAGCCTGCTGTTTTCACCTGTCCTCACCACGAGGTGTCCCTGCAGTCAGTGAAGGATTATAATTGCTAATGTAAGTAAAACAAAGATGCAAGAAAGCATGAAAGAAAATACTAGAAGAATCTGCCCAGATTTTGATTAAAAGTTGTAGGGCTAGATTTGCTGTCCCCTGCCTCCCCATTCTCTACATCCCTATCTGGTGAAAGCTGGTATTCCACTGAACTTAATTGAGCTGTATCAGTTTACACCACTGTCAGCGAGGAGATTGGTTATGTACGTTTTTGAATGAACTATACTGTTCAAACTGTAATGGTTAAACTCATATGTGAGTCAGCAAAAACTGGAAGAGTCCTGTTCTAGGGAAAGTCTTTCAGGTCTGAGGGCCTTGAGGGAATCCTTGCTGAATGACGCAATTTAACTGTCTGGTACCCTTGAATGTGTCTTTTTGTTTGGTTTTTTTTTAATAAAGCAAATAAGTTGGGGTTGTTTTCCTGATTCGCAGAGATGTTAAAACTGTATGAAAGCCAGGCATTACAACTGTGGTGAACACTCTTATTAGTATCTCTGATGAAGTTTTCAAAGCAAGGTTAACTTGTCATTAGTCTAAAACATCAACAGGGATATTGATCATTTTTACTCTGTAGGGTCTGAAGCTAGAGGAACTTCACGGGCTAAATTCCTGCATTCACTTGGAGCAATAGTGGGGGACTGCAAGAGCCTGACAGCTTCCCTGGCAATTCTGCTGTCTCTGTGATTGTCAGGAGGCAAAAAAATTTAAAACCCAGCAGAATAGTTGTGTTAAATGTGAGGAAAATCTTTCTCTGAGACCAGGCTAGTTTTTGTCTAGGAGCCTGAATTTTAGTATAAGAGACAAATTTGGGATCTCCATATTGCAAATAAATCTTTTACTCTTCTGCCTTCCTGCTCTGTGAATGTGAATCCAACAAGGGGAAGGCACTGGAGCCATGAAGCCAATGAGGGAAGATGCTCTGCAGGTCCTGATACTTACAAACAAGGAAGAACGGCTTGGAAATGTGAAGTTTGGGGGCAGCCTTGACTGAAATGACTACGAGGTGGTGAAGTTCAGGATCCTGAGAGAAGGCAGCAAGGCACATAGCAGAATGGTCTATTCAGACATGCTTTGACTGACTTTGACTACTTCTAAACACAAGTAGTGATTTCAAGAAGGCTGTGGTCTCTTGATACTTCGTAAACATGTGACTTCTGCCATACCTAGCCGTTGGACAAAACTGAAAGAGAGCAAATATATCTTGTGAGACTCCATGCTAAAATCAAGATCCGTGGGATGTTCTTATGTTTAACGGGAGCAATGAAGTTTTAATGGAGGCACTCTACCAAACACTGGGTCATTGGTATGTGTTGAGGTGAAAGGACAACATTTCTGTACTGTGAGAAAAGAAATGGCTTAGAATCTCTCCTCTTTCATGTGCTACCCTGGTGTTCATGCAGCTCTCATTACTGAGGACTAGATTTCGCATGGTACCATTAAAGTCTGCCGACTGTGATGGATGAGGAGTTGAATATGAAATTATGAGCCCAAATTGAAGATGCTGCTATGCCAGGAAATGGGCAGAGTCAGGATTTGTCCTTCTCATTGGTGCTTTCCCCACCATCTCTGGATCTGCTAGCAAAGCTAGCATATAAAGAATACTTTGTTATAGACATGTTTAGAAAAGAAGGTGAGACTAATTCAGTCACAACTCTGTCCTTGGGCAATGCAGTATCTCCAGACTTCTCATACGTGGCAGAGCTGGTAAAGCAACAGTCTAACTGTAAAAAAAAAAAAAANAAAAAAAAAAAAAAAAAAAGACGGGGAAAATGAGCTGGTTTTGATTATTGCAAAGTAAGAGGTTTTTTCCTCTTATCTATTGCTTTTTCATTGTGTGAAACAGTTTTTCACTGTTTTTCAATCAGACTCTGGCTCAGAACTGAGGTGCAGTATGAAATACAAATACGATTTCACAAGAGGGTAATTTTACTGCAGTTATCTAGAGCACAACCTTATGAACTAAAAGCAAATTAAAAATATTCCTCTCCCCTCTTCCTTTCACTCAGTGGCCTATGCTCTGCCCTGATACCAAACTTGATGATGGTGTAGAAGAGTTTTAATTAAGGGGAGTCAGAGGGAAATCTGAGCATCTTTTAAAAGAACTGAAATGATATGTTCCCACATCTCGTAGTCAGAGATGCTTCTGATATTACTGGCAAACTCCTGTGCCTAATAAAGACCTTCCTGCTTAGCAGAGCTGTTTTTCTAAATGTCATCCTTACAGTAATTATTTGCATTTAAATTACATGGCAATCAAATCAGAATTGAATCATTTAAACTGGAAGTGAACAAGCTGATCAATGCCAGTATAAATAGAAAGGAGGATAGACGTGGCATGGGAACAGTCTAATGGACAAATATGAACAGTTACAAATGCTCAAATATATCTTGCTTTTCAGAACATATAAAATATGATTCATTTCTCAATTAGGAAATACATCTATGTGCTTCATTGCTGGCTAGGCAGGAAAAGGGTGAAATCAGCTCACCATTTATCCAAATGAAACAGCTAATTTATATGTCCTGCATCTGTCTACTATGTGCTTTTGGTGTGATATTGTACTCAGTTTGTTTATGGTCCATGGATAAGCAGTACTTTAGTCTTATTTCAGTTACTAGCAATAAAAAAAAAAAACAACTCAAAAGCATTTATGCAGCTGGATAATTATACAATGTCATGAGGAGCACAGGACAGTTTCTTTCCTGATTAATCTAGTGGTCATTTAACTTGTTTTTCTGGCTTTGTACATGGTATCTCAGCACACTTTAAGAACCATGGAAAACAAAAATTTAATTGAAATGTACCATAGTGATTTACAACATTGAGGATGCTCAGATCTCATCTATGAAATAATCTCTCAATGCAGAACAAATCAAACTAAAAACATGCATACAGTCATGCTGTGCCATGCAAATCAATATGTAACAGAGCCTGATGTGGAAAAGAACTAAATGCCCCCAGCTTCTGTTGTGACAGTATGACCAGATTATTAGCTGATGTAAGTTGGCGCTACTCCACTGGTATATTACTGGCACCATGCTGGCTTGCATCAGCAGATGATCTGCTCCATCAACCACTAGGTTTCAGGATTGGGCCTGCAGTAAACAACTGAGTGATATAAGCAATGTTTTGGTTACCTTTTTCAGAATTATAGGTTTTCACCTATATGTGTCCATACTGAGGTGGCCCTGCCTTGGTCTGCTATAAATTCAGAGTTCCACTTGCTCAAAGGCTTGCTGCAATTTCCTCTTTCACTCAGCCTTCACTGCCACGGCCTCAGCTGAATGCTCACTTGCCTGTTTTGGCAGTGACTTTGAGTTGCAGCATGAGTTGTTGGTTTTAATATTTTAATGGTGCAGTACTGTTAATTCCACTACTGATCTAGGTTCTCCAGGCCCCTGTTACGGCAGGTGTTGCGAAAATACTAACCCCAGAACTTCTGCCTACAGGCAAGTGTTAAATACTGAATTTCTTCATTTTAGGAGCGTTATTTAAAGGCATTTAAGGTTACTATGATGCTTTCTTCTGCCTTTTACTCAATTGATTTCAATGGAGGCTTGTTGAAAACTTTGTAAATACAGACAGAGACAAATGGACTATACCCTAGGATACGCTTGAATCTTCTAGGACTACGGTCTGACAGAGAGTAGATAGACATGAGGCATGTTCTTGCTATTTTAATTGCCCCACAGTTGATACCACAGAAATAGTGTTGCAGTGCTAAACCTGTGTAGCACCAAATGATGCCAATATTATCAGTTGGTATGAGCTTTATGGGGGACTTCACTCCATGGCAAAAGCTGCAGCACAAGATGGTGCTCTGCCTCTCAAACATTTCCCTCGTTTCTTCTAACTCCCCAATCCTCGTGTGCACAGTGAAGTGCTCTGCTCCAGCACATTGCTGGGAAAACAGAGATCATGCCATCAGTCAAGGAAAGGGAGAAGGAAGTGGGGTCAGGCCAGACCATGCATGGAGTCATAAAAAGTGACATAAGACATACCATGAGATCAATACATTATGGTGTGTGTAGGGGGGAGTGTTTGGCAGGATGTAGACTTAGAGCTGCATACTTCTGAGGTAACAGCTTATCATTCATTACTTTTACAGACCACTTAATCCGAGAGTGCTTCTCTCTCCTTTGGTCCATTGTTGACCCTGTCACTATAGATAATAAATGCTGTGCATGTGCTTGTACCCAGTCACCTAGGAGCCCTGGAGTCGCACGGAATTGCTTAGGTCTTGCTGCAGTATGAATAATATTGAAAGATTAAATCTAGTCCCATTGTAAGAGTTATTCTGCCTGCTGAGTGGGCACTCTAGAGGACTGACATCACTAGGGCGAGAGGCTGCTGAGAAAGCAGTGAATGGTAAGGAGCTACTAGAGACTTCTATCTTTTAAAAGACATTTTTGCTTACATCGCAGCTACTGTTATTGGGGCAATCCCAAGTGTTTTAGAATTTTGAAGAATTTTGCCTTCTGTACATCTCCCTTGCGAACAAACCACTCTCGCTACAGTGGAGAAAAGGGCCAAGTACTCTTAAGTGCAGGGGGCTGAGCTTACATGCAGAGTAAGTTGGTGGGCTTAGCACTGGTGACGTGGAGAAAATGCTGACGAGACCAACAACAGAAAGCACAGGAAATTTTTTCCCCATGTATGTAACATGATTTGCTTTGTATGCTGTAAACAGCTGTGGGACAAAATCTTTTTGTTATATTATGCCTTATTGGCCACTGTCTTCCTGTGCGTTATTCCTCTTCTCATCTTCTTTTCTCAATATTTAATTTTTTCTCCTCTTTTGAATTAGTCTCTATACCTACAACCCAGTATAACAAAAATGATAAGAAGTCAATCCATCTAGTTAATATAATGTGTAATTTTGTGTAGGTGCCCTTTCCATAGGATTTGGGTGTCTCACGTGCTTGGGTATCTCTCAGTCTCACTGGTGTCCAAACTCCCCTGTTTCACTAACCTTGTCTGATGTCCTAAGTCCAGTGTCACTTGGCGTGTCTCCTGCCTCCTCCCTTGTGCACTCCTCTTTTTTCGGTGTAGTAGGTGCCATTTCCATGCCGCTGTACCTCATCAATTTGCTTGTCCTCAATTGTTCTAAATCCATGCTGGTGAGATCTGTAGCTCCCACTTACAGTCCTGGAGGGTGTTGATTCAGTGGGGTAGGGCTTGAGCTTTTCTAAAAACAAGCTGGGTGGCAGTTGGAAGCCAGCTGGGTGGCCATAGGCCAGGGGACAGCACCTGCTGTTCCCTGCTCCCTTGTCAGTATGCCCCCGGGCTTGGCTCGAGCACACACCAAAACATGCAGTCAAATAACAAGGGCGGCTGGAACAGCCACTCTGTTTCAGGGAAAACATCACTCAGGATTATGCAGCTAGCAACTGTTCCTTTTCCATCAAAGGTTATGGAGGGAGTGGAAGAGGAAAGAAAAACCCCAACCCCTCAGTATTACAATCTTATCAGTGTCTGCTCACAGTTCGGCAGCCCGTCTCTCTCCAGGTGCCAGGTGTGTGCTTGTTTGTGGTGTGGTGGAGAGGATGCTTAGCTAGTGCTTCCAGGTGCCTCCTGACAGTTTATACAGCTTGACTTCAAAATACAAAAAGTTCCTTTTAGGTTGTTTTTCCCCAACATCTGCTTTCTGAGCTTTCTCCCATGCATGTCTCGAAGGCAGGGAACCTCTCCCTGCAACCCATGGTGCTGCCCTTCCCCCCACCAGCTATTCAGTGCAAAGTATGCAGAAGAATGTAAGAACAGTAAGGGCCAAATCGGAAGTACATCTGTGTGGCTTTGAGACTTTGTATTTTGCTTGCTTCTGAGGCAATAACAAGTAGTGATTCTAAGGAAATGGAATTCAAGCTGTTACCAGCACTCTTGATGCCAAAAGAAATATCTTTTCCATGGTGTTGGAAGCTGCCGGTGGTGCTGCTCGCAACCAGGTAACAGCAGTATGCCGTGCATTTTGTGATCACAAAGTGATGCTGTGCCGTGCCCAGTGTGGGGGAGGACATGTGGCATCCTGTGGCTTAGAGCTTACCAGCAAGGGCCTTTAAGTTGCAAGAAGAAGATTTGATCCATGTTCCTTGCTCTTCCAATACAGTGTTGTGTCACTTTAAGGTTGGAGTCCTCCTCTGAAGTGAATGAACCATTTAGGTACCTTTCATATTGAGGCTGGCCCCTGGCTTTGCAGTAGGAGTAGGAATGGATGTCTTGATTCTCCTGATAAGCTTTCTGCTGCTTAGCTCACTTCTATGTACCTCGAGCTCGCAACTTTTGAAGTCCCACAGGGTGAGACTTCAGATACCTGGCACCACACAGGGAGAGAAGAAAGGGGGAGCAGCTCCTGCTGCTTCAGGTCATGTGGCAGCATGTAGGAGCTGCAGCTGGGAATGGTTGTATCTGGTGGGACTCCAGAGGGGATGATGCCTCGTGGAGGTCTTCCCCCCCTCCTTTTTCCATCACTGCAGCACAAGAGTTGGAGACATCTCATATGCTTAAGGGCCCCCATGGACACAGCTTTACTGGCAGATCACAGCTCAGGCTCACTACTGGTACACTCAGGTGTACGGAGAGGCAGTTTTCATTCAGACTGCAATTTGATAAGGGCAGTTTGCACTGGAGAGTTGAGACCTCACAGTGGGTGATGTGAGTGAAAGGTTTGGCTTGCCCAGAATGATTGAAGAGTAGGAGAATGGGAGAAGAGGGGGCAGATGGCAGCCGCAGCGGAGCTGGCAGGGGAAGTGGCTGAGTGGCTGTAAGAAGGGAAAGTAAATGCTCTCATAAACAGAACCAGCTGTGCTGGAGTTTGCAAGGCCACTTATTTTCAAAGCAGCCTTCAGCTGACCCAAGTTTGCATTCATGAGAATCTTTGTGGCTGGTCAAAGTGCCATTAGTCTTTAGCATGAATAAATGTTTACAAGAATGTTTGTGCTAGAAGTGTTCTTTCAGCCATTCTGAAAAGTTGTGGTTTTAATTATTCATACAGTAGATTAATCTGACACTCACAGGTGGCCCTGGATAACTGGCAGGCAAGAAAGCTGAATGGTGTGCTGCTGATTTATGCAGCATAGGCCATCAGTCAGAGACTGGAAACACCATCAGGTGACCATTCAGAGAAACAATGGAGCAAAATATCTCCAATTTTAAATGTCTCAATTTCAGCTCCAAACCTTTCATTTAATCTCTTTTTTCATACACTCTACCCACCCCTACCCTTGTTTGCTAGTCATTAGAATTCCTTGTATAGCTCTTTTCTTCATCTAATGGAGACTTCTTGGACAAAAGTGCGTGTGGGGAAAAGAAGAGAAACAATGAAGAAAGAGAGAAGAAATATAGCTGTTTATGGTTGCAAAAGAGGTGTATAATTAATTTTCTGGCTGCAGAGAATTCATGTCTTACATAAAAGTTCCTGAGAGCTGAAGTTGTTGTTTCACAGGGAGGGTTTTTTGTTGTTGGTTGATTTTTTGGGGTGGTTTTTTTTTTTCCTTTGTGGCAAGTCATGAGACATTTTCTTCTTCCATTACCCTGGGTTCTGGTCCTGAACACACTTCAGTATGTGGCAGGGAAGTCAGTAAGGCTACTGACAGACTTACGAAATCTCCTGGAACAAATCTCAGTCTTCCTGATGTGATCAGAGTTTAAAGGGTTTCATCTAAGCATCATTGAAGTCAGTAGGATTATTTCCAGTGTTTTCAGTAGACTTTGGGTTATGGTGTTAAAGACAGTCCTTGCAATTTAGTTGGTAGCCCCAAGTACGCCCCAAGGGGGTATTCCTGTTTCAATTAGTAGTTTCCGGATTCAGAGTTGACTAGGCAATCGGCAAGACTGTAATGTTTTCATAGTGCTTTCAGAGAAGAGTTTTATTATAAAATATACATTGGTCATTGGGCTGACTGATCTGAGGTTTCAGAAATTTGGGAACTGTTGGTCTAAATGTAGTTTGAGTTGTATGGCCTTGGGGAGCTGTACAAGTGAGAAACAGACCCAAGCAGTGGAGATTGCTTCTTCACTCACACTTTTGAGCCTGTCTTCATGCTTACATTAACAGTAAATTTTCTTGTGTTTGATATCATCTAATAAATACCAGCTCCTTTGTTTATGAAGCTGTTAGTTAATGTTGTCACGTGAATGTCTTCAAGTGATGTAACTAGGGGGCCCATTGACAGGATAGTATCTCAAGTCAACACAATTCTCTGACATTTCAGAGAATGTGCATGAGCTGCTAAGGTAGCGTAGCATTTCAGATCAAAATTTGTGTCCTGAATTTGCTGCCTCCATCTTGTGGCAGCAGAACTGCAAGCAGGAGCTGAACTCAGTTTGCAGTAAAGTGCTTTCTTACTTTATTCCTGTAACGTCTTAAAAGTAAGTAAAATTTGCTCAGGTTTATATGCATCGTACAGCAAAACTAGATGGTCTTCCTTTGAAGGTAGAAACTTGTTAGACCTTTCAGTGTACTGCTAGGATAGTATATAAGCAGTCAGTTGGTCCAGCATTTGTATTTAAGGTTGCATGATTGAAGCGTGCCTGAAGGGAAATACAAAAATAAGATAGTGTCCTTCATTAACCTAAACATCTGGAAATAGTTTGGGGTGGATGCTTAAATCAAAACCAAGACTTTTCTCAGAACTGTGCCATGTGCACCAGGGTCTGCTAATCTGACCTTCTATATCCTTCTTTCTGTAAGCATTCACTGTGATCACTGAAAGCCCTTGTATGAATGGCTCTCAGATCACTTACAGGTAGGTTTAATGGGATAATCTTACTGAAGCAAGTATAGAGGAAATGCCTGTAAGTCTCAACCTACCTCTTTTGCAGCTGGAAGAAGGAGAATACTTTGCTAAAATGGTGATAGACCTCGGTGAGGATGCTGGAGAGGCCCTAGCAAAAGGTTACCTGGCGCTGGGCCTTACATACAGTCTTCAAGCTACTGATGGTGAGTTATCCTGTTTGTCAAGTATGTTGTACAGAAAGCATCTGTTCAAAGTCTTCAGTGCAAGCAATGGAAGTTTATTAGAAACTCTGCTTTTAGTGCTGACTGGACATGGAAAACAATCAGATTGCAAGACAAATGGGGACTGTTCATTTGCTCAGAGAACTGTCTTCTATGGTAATAACAGTGAAGTTTTTAGGTAAAGGAAGAAATGCAAATCATTACGTAGGAGGTGATAATTTGACTGTAGCCAACAACTCTTGGTGTGCTTTACTTGGATATTTGTAATACATTTCTTTTGCTTATTTACACAACAAAAAGTCTAACTTTCCATCATCTATTTTCATATTTTTGTCACCCGCTCATAAATCTCATAAAGAAATACAATCCAAGAACTGGAGTCAGAAATGTCTGACTTCAGTTCCTGGCGTGATACTGATTCCCCACAGAGATTCAACCTCTCTGTGATGTCGTTTCTTTCTCTCCTTAGAAGTAAACAAGATAAAAATATCTACCTCACTGGTACATGTGGATGTTGACTAGATACAGACCACTGAATGTAAGAAGTATTTTTTTAATGCTGCTTGCTTGGGTTTTGAATAACTGGACAATGGGCTTCTGCAGATCTGGTGCTTGGTAGCCAGAAGGGCTTGAAGTCCCAGTGTTTGGGAGAGTTCTAGCTCTGACCTTCATCAAGCTCACAGGTGGGAACAGTCTTTGTTTCTTTTCCAACTTCTAACATAGGTAGAAGGCCTTCTAACATAGTTTGAATAATGGCTGAGCTAGTGTGTTTCCTAATCAATTTGGCAGTCCTGCCCACATGCAAGCAATGGCTTTTCTATCAGATGGGTCCCATAGAAAGGAACCAACTTCTTCCAGCAAATGAGCCTGAAACAAAGATAAAATGACTGTATGATATTATGGAAGTATGCTGGCGTTGCAAGTTACACCAGAATTCAGCAAGGCATGTGTATGAGGAAGTGGTTTGTGTCTTCAGTAGTGCAAGTCGGTGTATTTTTTTCAGCCAGCCATATCTGATCAGCTGTTCCAAGAACTGCTTTCCAACATGGAGGCTAACAGGCACTGTAGCTCTTATCAGTTCGCTATTTCTCTGCTCTAGAATAGTTCCCCCTAGAAAGTTTGTGTCAAGAAATGGATGTCATTCCTAGCCTGAACTTTCTTATATATATTTTTTTAAAGTTCATTAAACATTGAGTTCTGCTTAACAGCCTAGCTTTTTAGGGCATTTTGCCTAGATTTTGTTTAAACTGTCCCTAAAGCTATACAAGATCCTAGAGACTATTTTCAGAGACTGAAGATTTTCTGTGTTAGCCCATTATGATCTATTTGTTATCCTCACTATGGAAAGAAAGTGGTTTCTAAAGAATGGAGTTGGAGAGGCATGTGCTGTACTCTGGCCTTAAAAATACTTTGGAGCAGCAAACTGCAAGTTGGAAACTTTTCTTCTGGAAGTCTTCTGTGAGTTTTCAAGAGATTAGTTCAGATGTTGTAATAAGTGTCCTTTTTAATGTAAAAGAAACAAGTCCTCACAGCAATTGCCTTGGATTTTCTTCCAGATTAGCATCTGATTTATGTTGTGAAACAGCAGGATATCTGCCTTCTCGTATCTCTAGCCTTTAAGTCAATAGGGCCAGTCACTCAGTTATTTGAGGGAAATCTGAAGAGTGTATTTCCATCTTTTAGGTTATATTTTAATAAAATGGATTGTCCTTCAAAAGCATACTTATGATGATCATGAATATGGAACAGCATTTTACTAGAAAATGTCAAATTTGCGCTAACGAGACATTTTTCATTAGCATCATTAAAAAATAGCTTATAACAGGGAGGAAGCAAGAGTAGAACATCCTGAAACGAGGATAGCAACTCCCCTATGTAATCCTGCCTCATACTGTCAATCTTGTTTATGATTGTGTTTATACCAGTTCATAGTGACATACACAGACACAGTGTCAAACATCTGTGTATATATATGATTTCCATAACTTTCCACTTGAGCTCACTTTCAGTGAGTCAGCATTTTCAATGGTAGCTAAGTGTTTCAGAGACATTTGACCAATTGCTTGATAAAGCTTACAGCATCAAGATGTCTTCCATCCAAGGTTAGGCTTTCTTATTTAATATATCCTTCTAGTAATTTTTTTTCCTCCTGTTTGACAAAGGCACTCAGGAGTTGTATTAAAGCCTTTCATTTGTGACCTGCAAAAAGCACTTGCTAAAAAGCAGAGTCAGAGAATCCTACTGAATGACAATTCAACTTGTGGGAGCGTTTGATTAAAAAGTCACTTTACAACTATTAGATTTACTCCTGGATGACTTCCTGAAACTTATGCTGGGTAGCAGTATGTGTAGTTTCCTTGTTCTCGATGTCTAATTACATGTTTCTTGGAATAAGTCTCATTGAAGTAGCTGAAAGATGTGTCCTCAGAGAAAGTCAATGCCACTTTTGCCTCACTCTTAGAAGCACAAATCTCTTGCTCGTACACAATGTCCATCTATGGCTGTGCTAAATTTTCTGCAGATCTGTTCCCAGTGGATGAATGTCAACAGCAAACCTTTCTCTTCCTCTTTTTTGATATAAAGCTGTATTGTCAGCTTTGCCTCCCTTAGGTCTGGTGCAGAATCCGTTGAAGGCATGGGAAGGTGAGATGAATTTAACAAAGG
Organism: Himantopus leucocephalus; assembly: GCA_003993805.1. Classification (NCBI taxonomy): domain Eukaryota; kingdom Metazoa; phylum Chordata; class Aves; order Charadriiformes; family Recurvirostridae; genus Himantopus; species Himantopus leucocephalus. Next base: position 28,779,834 of record RSEF01000003.1, on the reverse strand, counting down.
CTAAAGAGGAAAGACCAGGTTGAGAATGTGTTATGAAATACAAGTGCTGCTCTTATCTAATATCACCACCTCACATCTTGTGAAATCTTTGTAGATTTAACAGACCCTCACTCTGTCAGAGATGACAGTATCTCTGTTTTCATTTAGAATTTTGGTATAAGGCCATGGATCAGGGACTGAATTGGAAGCTTTTTCTATCAGTCCTTGTGGATTTTATAAAAAAATCAGTATACCGACAGCACTGGTTAATGTTTATAAAAAGAAATAAAAAATTAGACGTTGCTTGTTAGTGAACAAACCCATAATTTTTGCTTCCAGAGACAACAGTCAATACATGCAATCTTTAATTATAATTCTGGATGCTGAAACTGTACACCTTGCCATATTAGGTGCTTAACGTAAGGAAATGTTTTTTTGAAATGCATTGATACATACAAAGGGGTGCATGTGAATTGGTGTGTTAGTTTGGATCAGAAATGTATTTTTGATTTTTTGATCTTTTGATCATTTTGATCATCTCAGTCATCCCCACTTCTTATGTTGTGATTCACATAATGGAACAGTTTTGCCCAACACAAACTGAATTCTTTCCCATAAAACTAATGTGCTACATAAATAGACCTGATTATGCTGCAGCTGCTAATGGGTGTTCAGTCTGTGGGACAAGTCTAGAACTAGACCACTGTTCCCGCGTTTGTAGTGTTGATGCTGATCCTCAGCATTAAGTGTTTCACTCCATGCATTCGCACCTACTGTGCTGCACCTGCTTACTAACACAGAACTTGCCCTCCTCTGTTTTCAAATGTGACTTTAGAGCTTCGGTACCAAAATGTTGCTGAAGATCCTGTTCACTTTTGGTAAGGCTTAAGCTCCTTTAAAAACCCAGAGTGGCTTAGAAAATAAATCTTGGGCTCCTAAGGTGTCATTTGCAAAAATACTGTGTCTTACAGGAATGGCTGGTGAAGTTTCAGAAACTTAAAATCCCCTGTGCTCTCTGCCTTACTCTGGCAGACTCTGCTTTGCCGATTATTTTAATCTAAGTAGTAAGTCATACTGTGTTGGTAGAACTGTAGCAGCCATGCTTGCAGTGGGTAACGTTGGGTACAGGCTGAAGAATTCATTAGCACTGTCAACCTGAGAGAATGGAGCACAACTTTTAGAAATTTAGTCAGACTGACTAATTCTGTCTCCTTGGTGCAAGCTTTTCTTTGTCTGAAGAGAGACCTTTTCAGTGATACAAGTGAGTTGCAGTGACAATGACTTCTTTGAACAATTCTGTGGGTAGGGCATCCACAACTTCCCTGGGCAACCTGTTGCAGTGTCTCACCACCCTGATAGTAAAGAATTTCTTCCTTATACATAATCTGAATCTTCCCTCTTTTAGTTTGAAACCATTACCCCTTGTCCTATCGCTACAGGCCCTGGTAAAAAAAAAAAAAAAAAAACAAACACTCTTTCCATTTTTCTTATAAGCCTCCTTTAAGTATTGAAAGGCCACAGTAAGATGTCCCCAGAGCCTTCTCCAGGCTGAACAACCCCAGCTCTCTCAGCCTTTCTTCACAGGAGAGGTGTTCCATCCCTCTAACCATTTTCACAGCTCTCCTCTGGACCTGTTCTCATGGGTTCGTGTCTGTCTTGTACTGGGGTGCCCCAGAGCTAAACACCGTCCTCTAGGTGGGGTCTCAGCAGAAGAGAGCAGAGTGGGAAGATCACCTCCCTTGACCTGCTGGCCAAGCTTCTTTTTATGCATCCCTCCCAAAACTGCTTTTCTTTGCTTTTTTTCTAATTTATCTCTAGCTGTAAAGGCCCTGTAAATGGCATGGTTAACTTGCAGCATCATTCCTCAGTATTGTCAAACACAAATTTAAACGTGTATATCCAAGTCAGACACAAATCTAGAGATGAACAACCAGATTTCCAACTTCATTGTAGCTGAAGATGCAGTTTGTATTGTGGGAGGTGGGACTCACGTGCTGTTTCCCAGTAGCACAGAGGCAAAGTTGACCAGTTGTAGAATAATCATTTCATTTCCGTAACATATTTTGTACTCTTCCTGACTACAAGCTGAAAATCAGTCAAATGTCTTACCAGGTGGAACCTAAAAGTTCTCCTAGCTTTTCCATTTGATGTTTACGGGGGGGGGGGCAAATAGTAAAATTTCTTTCAGTCTTCCTCATTGTGTGGCATTTCCAGAACTGCTCTTTAACTTACATAAGGAATATTGCAGTTTCCATGAGAAACAGAATCTGACATATTTTTCTGGATAGATGTTTATAGCTGTGACCAAATCTTTTCCAGTGTCTCAGGCACTTTTATGTTTACATCAATCTTGATTCTTTTAATTTTTTCTCTCAGTTTTCCTCCTCTGTTACCTTTTTCCAGTATTTGGCAGTGGACCTGAATACTCAATTTAAGGCTATTAAGAGGGAAGTATTTCCAGCTACTTCTAATAAATGCAACATTTTGCATGGAAGCCCATGTCTTCAAATTTATTCTTTAAACTGCAGATTTTTTTTGCTCTGTTTTTTGCTACTTAGAGTAGATTTTTGTGGCATAAGCAATTTTTGATCTTTATGACTTGGGAAATCCTGAAGATTGCTGTTCCTCCCAAATGAACCTGGTGTTTTGAAGAACTGGTGGAAGATGCAGGAATAAAAAAAGGTCTGATCACTATAACTACTTTGGCAAAATAAATTACTTTCAAAGGTTTACTAGCATCCAAAGAAACTAGAAACTAGAATCCAAAGAAACTGATGACCTTTGTACGTCTTGTAGAACACTTTCCTCTTAATAACTTTTAAGAATACTTGACTTTTATCTGGTTTTGTTTCTATCGGGAGCTTAAACTGACTTGCTGTATGAAGTCAAATATATTCGTAGGTGGATGTTTGCTGGTGGGTTAACTGTTTATCACTTCTTTGTGCTGTTCATCAGCAGCTCTCAAATTCAGGATAGGCAGAACAAGAAACAAAATCTGAAAACTGAGAACCAGAACAAGACAGCCAATGTACTTCTGAAAATTATCTCTAGCTTTCCAGATATTTTGGATCTGAGAAAGCCATGCTTCTCTAAGCTCTTCCTCTGTTCCACTTGCTCTTGAAGATGATGATATCTTATGATACCCTGGCATAACAAGAACTTGATTCTTCTCCTGCTTTTTTGGTTTTGGCTAAGAATTAATTCACACACTGAGAAGTGAGTGTAGTGGGCAGGATCCTTTCGTTAAGCAATTAGAGGCACCAAGGAGGTCATTGGTGGCTAATGACACACCTGAAGTAGCTTAGAAGTCTTTTGTGATCTCAAGGGAGGTGGTGTGTTGTCAAGGGTTTTGTTGTACAGAGCTGTAAATTTGGCTCCTGGTGTTCCCTGTTCAACCTCCAACGCCCTCCTACATGAAGATGGTGGTGGAGACGGTCTGTATCTGAGTCAGAATATGCTGCTAGTTACTGCTTTTAGCATGTACACCAACCCGGCAGAGGGCCTGTTATGCTTTTAGTATCTAGTTAGCGTATGTCCCCTTCTCCTCTGAGACCCCTTCAGTGGCATATTTAAATAAAAAATGCTTGGGCATTTCAGACACGGGAGTCAGAAGAGTCTTTAATAAAAACTAAATTGAGAATTCAGGTTAAAATACTGGGTTTGTACTGTTCTTTAAAAGCAAAACGGTATGTTTTCCAGCCATGAACGCATGCACTAACAGATTTCCACAGTTTTTATGCTCCCGGTTTGAAATACTCTGTGCATCTGTTAACTATTTATTTAATCTGAAACACTGAATTCAACTCTTAAATGGCATTGTATCTTGTCCTACAGCTACTCTCAAGGGCACTCAGGATGAATTAAACAAGAAAGCACTTCAGACTTTGGAGCGGTGAGTAGGAATCTTGCAGATACTTGCATTATGTATTTCTTTGGATGAATTCAGAATAATTGTTGGGTTTAATTGTTTCTTCTTCTGCATAAGGCTTCCTTGCCTGAAAGTTTAAAAACAGTTCAGTGGATTTCAGCAATAGTCTGTCAAAACCATTCCTGTGATGGCTAAATGCAATGATTTATTGGTTGAATATCCAAGGTAAGAGTACCTGTTCTGCCACTAAACAGAAATAACCTTAGCCCCAAATTAGCTGCAGTGATATCTACAGTGCTGGGAGATGCAGCTTCTTCACCAGATGTGGAAAGCTGCTTTTGTGTCTATTCCTGTGTGAAGCAGGCTTAAACTCCTATTTCCCTCACAGTGGGAAAGTACCCTCACCACCAGGGTGTAGGCTGCTATGGGGTCACCTGGCATCAGTGCACTTACAAGGGAGGTCATAATTGCTAATCTAATGAGTGTTTGCATGAGCTGTTCTATGAAGAGTGGGCTACGGAGCTAGTGGTACAAAGTTGTCACCTCTCACCTGTTCTTCACCACTGTATTTTGTGGGGATAGTCTGATCCAATGGCTCTGCCCTAAAAGTGTCTGTGAATTAAACTCCTCTGCAACTACAGTTACCTCAAGTAAAACTGCTTGGGTTAAAAAAATGTTTTTGTCCGTCCTGTTGTGGTAGAGAGGTGAGGTGTGAGCTTCCTGACCCTATTACAACTAAGTTACACCACCCAAAATACACTAGGGGGTGTTTGGGCAGTTAACATTGTAAGCGTAGATGTCTACAGACTTCAGGTGGCAATGAAATGGAAGTTTACATGCTCTAAGTCTTGGGCTGAAGTATCTGATTCTGGGTTTAGTGTGGTCATAAATACATTACAATAGTGAAGAACATTTGAGATCTCTGGTATCTCAAAGTACAGATGTAGCAGGCTGAACATGTTACTGGATCTTAGCTGTTTTTCTGATGCTGAGCAAGGAGGAGTCCAGCATGTTTGTCTGCACTGGTTTTGCAGTGGTTGCAAGAGCATATAGTAGGCTGAAACCATGGATGTAGTTCTGGATATTTACCCTATGTGGAGATCTGAAAGATAAAATTTTAAAAAGCCATTTATTGGGTCACTTTTTAGATCAGGAGTATACTTCAAGTCATGCTGGTTCCTGGACTTCAATGTAATACTTTCAGTGCTGCACAATTTTGATGTAATTGCAGTGCTGCACTGCTTTTAAACTGCATTTATTTTTATCCTTTGACCTTTCCCACTGGCTGTGGCTTGTTTTCATGGTATCTTAACTCTAGCTAGGAAGCAGACAAGCTTCTAGCCAAACATTAGGTACGCAAACTTCAGCCAACAGGGATGTTGTGACAGTGAGCTGGTTACTAGTGTCTCCCTAAATGCCTGAGTTTGGTTTCTTTTTTTTCTTTTCCTTGTTTTTCACATGTTTTTAAAGTACATGTGTGATCTCTCAGGCCATGATTTGGCCTGTAGCCGTCTTTATAAGTGACCTTTTCAGCTGGAAGCTTTGAAGTACTGTTCTAATACCTTCTGAGGAAACTGAACAGTAAAATAACAACACTTTGTTTCTTTCCAAAAACACCGTTAATCTCTTCTCCCATACACCCGTGTGAACTTTTCCCTGTTATTTATTGTTGGAGAGGCTACTGAAGGTTTCACAGAAGCCGCTTGTGAAATAGATGTCTCACCCTGCTCTGACAGTTTAGGGCAAAGCTGGGTTCTATCTTGTGGAGTCTTGCTGTTTTGGTTTTCAAGGGTGAGGTTTTTTGGGGGTGGGGTGGTAGTGGTTTGTTTTTTGTTTAAAGTGGGGGAGAAATTAGTGACTTGCTTGTACTAATTGCACCTTGATTCTTTTGGCATTGCTTCAGAATCCTGGAGCGCTACCTAGACTTGCAGAGTTACAGGACACATTCAGTCCATGCTTTTGCCAAGAAAGGTTGGACTAGATGATCCTTGAGGTCCCTTCCAGCTGGTATTCTACGATTCTATGATTTATATTAAATTAATTTCTACAGCCATTAGTTACAAAAGTCAACTCCAACAGCTTCTTGCTCACAGGCCAAGATGGCATTTGAGAGGTGGCTGCCATTAAAATGGTGTGTCGTTTCTTTCCTGAAGTAATTCTTTGATTTTTTGTTTCTTTGTTTGTTTGTTATTAGCAAATTAATAGTTTTGGCAGGGTTTTTAACTACCAGCCTTGTCAGCCTGCCGTTTATCCCTCATAAGGACGTGAATTGTGCTCGCTTTGGGCAGGGCGATGCAGGTGCAGGCTTCCCTGGTATCCTGGAACGCAGCCCAGAAAGAGGTCAGGAATGTCGGTTGGCTACGAGGGACCTTCCTCTTCCTCATCTCTCCCATGTGAAATGACTTCCCTGTGCCGTAGAGCTAGGAGTGAGCTCTGTGGGTCAGCGAGGGGATAATCCACTAGTCCCTGGGCTGGGCTGCCAATGTGGCATGAGCCAATTCCCCACATTGCTCCGAGGTTAGGTCCCCAAAACACTCTCTTCACATTGCCTTGGTTAATGGCTTCTCCACAGGCCAGCAAGCTCAGACTGTAGTTTCATGCTTAGCGTAGTCGGAGAGGGACAGTTCTGCCCTGGTTGTCCATCCCTGTTCCCTACCTCGCACAAGCTTGTGTGAAGGCCTTCCACATCTGGTTCTGGAGACGCTGCAGCCTTCACTAGCCAAGTGATCACTGCAGTGCACGCTGCCTGCTGTGAACTAGAAAGTAATATCTAAGAGGTCCAAGCTGGAGAAGTGAGGGCCTTGATTTTGGTCCAGGCTCAGCTCCTGCCATCAAATCCTCAGTCCTCCCTCAGTGTATTCCCTTTCCAAATTAGGAGTCTAGTGTCAACGATGAGACTAGAAGCTGCAGGATGGAGGATGTTTTGTGTGTTTGAGCACCAGCTCACGTCACGGGCTCCTGATCTTTAGTCCTCTACATGCTTATAGTCACGATAACAACGGAAACAATTACTACTTTTTCAGTGCTAACCTAACCCTCTCCTATTGTTTGAAAAGTGGCAATATAGGAACAAGTTGAACAACTATCTCCCTCACCTAAATTGCCTAAAAATAATGCTTTAATGGGTTTGTCATGAGTAAAGAGCTACTTTCTCCGTATCGGTTATCGAAGTTCTGAAACATTAAGTGGCATTTAATGAAGGAGCATGTAAGTTGTGTAATATGCTGGCAGTTGTTTCTCATCCTTGTTCCTTTGAGCCTGGCTTAGTCAGACCAGCATTGATGTGCTTTTTGTCTAGTTTTGGTATGCTCCCATCATTACTGGACTAACTTTCTGTAGGAGAAAACTGGGTTTTATTCTGTGCTTGTGTGTGACTCGTGGTGAAGGAGTTCTGCAAATTACAATCTAACAGTCACTTTTCTTTTTGTATTGTGTGGTTGTCCTTAAAGAGCACGTGACTTGGCCCCAGAAGATCACCAGATCATCCTCTACCTGTCACTGCAGCTGGCTCTTGTCAGACAGGTATGTGCAATAACTGGCAACCACTGAGTCATGAGAGGGTGGGAGAAGGACAGCCTTACTGAACAAGACTTGCTAAACAGTGTCCCTTCCTTCCTACATTGTAATTGGTAACAATCAATCAGAATATGTTGGTGTAAGTGTTTTTATTATTATTATTTATTATTATTTTTTTAAAATAGTAGTTCTGTAACACATGGAATGACCTCTCCTAGGGCACACATTCAGCTCGAACTCGTGAGTAGTGCTGTTCCTACTTGGAGCAACTTTGTCTGGGTGGGGCGAGTGAGGTGTGTTTATTCCTGTTCCCTGGGTATCATGCTGTGTCCTGCTGCAGACCACTCCAAAGGTTCTCTCATTACTGCCCAGTTCTGTATCACGCCAGATCGCACGCTCTCTGCACTCGGGATTGGTTTATTCCATACTTGGGCACGTTCGGCGTCAGGCTCTGACGGGTGCTGGAGCTCTGCAGCGAGTGGGATTAGTTGGCATTTGAATGCTGCTGCAGGTGTTAACTCATAAAAATTAAGCTGATCAGAAAATACACTGCACTGCCTTTCAGAAAAAATATTTGGGCTGTGCTTTATTTTTCTCTCCTTTCTTTTTATAATTGGGATGTGTTTTATTCCTCTGTCCTTTCTGTTTAAAAGCCGAAGTCTTTATTGGAACAGCCCCTATTTTTTAAATGCCTCTCTAGCTAGATTTGAAATTTCATCTTCATAGTTTCCTTCTTTGGCAGGCTTTCTGCTTGCTGCAGTTTTCTCTCTGTAGTCTACACTACAGAGTCAAACAGTTGGATCCTTCTTACTTTCCTGAGCTAATTAGGGGAGCTGTGTGTTCATTAGGTTAAGCTAATTGTTCCAAGAGAGCACAGTCTTGATAATGTCACTTTGTAACCCTTTCATAATGACAGCAGTGTGTTGTGAGGAAGCCTGCAATAAGAAAGGATAATTAAAAGGGCTTATTTAACTTTCTCATCTGCCTACTGGCTGCTTTATGATGCAGTTTGCTCAGGGTCTTTCATTAAAAAATATCCGGCTACCCTTCTTTCTCTCACAGCTTTTGCCTCTTAGGGAGGTTGTCTGATCTGCTGCCTCTTCTGCTTCTTGCCATGAGTAAAAGCATTACAGCTTTTCAGCTGCTGTCCTTAAAAATAAAATGAATATTTTTGTAGTCATTGGTTCTTCGTTGTTTTCACCGTTATTGGTCCACTGCATTTTAACTCGCTACCCTTTCTTTTTCTCCAGTTGTAGCCTGTCTTTACAGTGTTGTTTCGTGTGTCTCATTTCATCATTTCCCTTCCCTCCTGTTCTTTCCATTCAGTCTCTTGTCCTCATGTTCACTTACTCTTTTGTCTACCTCACCTGTGTATTTTCATCCTTGATGTTCTGCCAGTCTCCCCTGTTACCATAGATGTGTGATCTGTTATGTAGTGTCAGCCTGACCCCTGCAATGCTGCTCCTGCTCTTCTCCATCTAGTGAGATATAAATCTTTAACGCGTGCTTAGAGAGAGAGGAGATACCTGAGACATCTTTATTTTTAGACTGCTGTAAAATATCCTACTCTTCTTTTGCCAGTTTATTTAATGATAAACATTTGGTAATGCATTTTTAATATCCTTAATTATTTAAAGTATCTAATATATTCTCTTTCTGATTAACTGAAAGATAAATGATATCTCTTTTTGACAGATTGCATTAACTATTGAACATCACTGTTAGGGCTTTCATCAGGTGATGCTAACCAACAAATGAGGTCATTGCTACACAGTAGGTTATAATACCTGACTGTTCTTCTCAACAAATAGGCCTTTTTATTTCCATAGTTAAGGTCAATAGAGAAGGCAACCTTACCCAACACTGAAAAATCTAAGTATCAGCTTGCACAGATAAGAGAGCGTTTTCATAGGACAAAACAAGAGAGGCAGCAGATCGGTAGAATGCCAAGCGAAGTTGGAGCAATTCGTCTTCCTTGGAAGACTCTAAAATATTTCCAATAGCACTTTTCTCTGTCAGCACTGGGCAAGGGAGAAGGGAAATGGAAAAGCATAAGCTTCCCTCTGACACACGATGAGGACATGACAAGAGGAGGAATGGTTATAAAAGGTTTTCACAGAGCTGGCAGTTGAAAGCCACGAGCAACCAAAATGAAAGATGATGATTATGTGCTTCGTGCTTGTGCTTGTGTGCGTGGATCTGTGTCTTAAAGACCACAGGAGTCACGGGGAAGACTCCAGTGACTCCTGGAGGGTCTAGAATCATAGAATAGAATCATAGAATAGTTTGGGTTGGAAGGGGCCTTTTAAAGGTTATCTAGTGCAACCTCCCCTGCAATGAGCAGGGACATCTTCAACTAGATCAGGTTGCTCAGGGCCCCATCCAACCTGACCTTGAATGTTTCCAGGGACGGGGCATCTACAACCTCTCTGGGCAACCTGTTCCAGTGTTTCACCACCCTCAGCGTAAGAAATTTCTTCCTTCTATCTAGTCTAAACCTTCCCTCTTTTAGTTTTAAGCCATTACCCCTTGTCCTGTCTCAACAGGCCCTGCTAAAAGTTTGTCCCCATCTTTCCTGTAAGCCCCCTTTAAGTATTGAAAGGCTGCAATAAGGTCTCCCTGGAGCCTTCTCTTCCCCAGGCTGAACACCCCCAACTCTCTCAGCCTGTCCTCATAGGAGAGGTGCTCCAGCCCTCTGATCATTTTTGTAGCCCTCCTCTGTACCCACTCTAGGTCAGCCCCACAGCGTTTTGGGGTGGATTTTTCAGCAAAATACAGAGTAGAAGACCCTCCCCTGTAAGGAGGGTCTCAATCTGGTTTTCCCACAAAGTTGAAGTGCCCTGAGGCCAGGGTCAGTGTTTGCCGTGTTGGTTATCTCCACCTGCAGTGCCTGACTGGCAGCTGGCTGAGCCAATCGACAAATGAGACTTGTAACTCCCAAGTCCCCGCAGCTGGTTCAGCTGCTTCTCCTGTTTCTGTGGTAACAGCATTTGGATCAGCAAAAACAAGGTAGAATGAACATTTTAAAGCTCACTGATTTTAATGCCTTGCCTTGTTTTTTAGCAGGCCAGTTTCTATGGAAATGACTCTAGAGAGTCAGCACTCCTGTTAATTTTAAGTGCTGGTTCCTTTCTCGGTTTGGGTGGTGGTGGTGTTTTTGACTTTGAATACCATGTAAATCAGTATCGGATACATAAAAACAACATATGGGGGTTTGTACCATTTTAATACTTGATTTGATTTGACCTTTCTTTGCATGAAAATAGGAAGGGAAAGACAGCCAGGGGCCAGCAGCTGAGAATTAGAGGTCTCACTTATCAATTTCATCTGTGGGCTGCCAACAGACCTGAAGTTTCAAGTGGCAATATCCAAAAAACATCTACTGCCTTCCAGAAAGCCTGGATGTAAAAATAAGATAAACATCAGTTAAGACAGCAGAGAAAATATTTCAGCTGTTTTCTCCAGTTTTTATTCTGGTTTCATTTCTTTGCCCTGGGAGGTGCTTCTTTCAGTGGCTGCTGGATGTGGGTAGTTCTGGTCTGTGTTTCTCCCAGACCAGCTAGTGCCTCCTCTGCTGAACAGCCACATGCTGCTTTTCTGTCTAGGTCCTGGCCTAGATTCTTCTGGTGATCAAAACCAGCTTGTAGTAAGAATTAAGTAATAACTCACAGATACGTCTGCGCCTGTTTTTCTGAAGTCCTGGTTGACTGTAGCAAGTCTGTTTTCAATGGACGCTCTTGCCAGGCAATAAAGCTTTCTCCTATCTATAATCCCTGTGCTAGAAAAAGAGATGGAGAGGATGGTTTTAATGGTTAATTAACTGTAACTCACAACTGATATGAAATTATAAGGCCTGAAAACACCTCGCACGAGATCCTGTTTCATTTACCATTCTAAATATGCAAGTGCATTCTGCTGCTGGGAATTATTTTAACACTCATACTGTTTTCCTTTTTATACATACAATTGTAACATCACAGCATTGTTTTTAAGGAAGCATATAGCATTATTGAAATAAATCCTATTATATAAGAGGCAGCCTAAACAATCCATATCGTGGCATTATTTGGTTAGTGCTGCAAGATGCTATTTCTGGCTTACTGCAGTATCTTTGCTTCCTAATCAGTGTGATCTGAATATACCTGTGTGCCATGCAGAATACGTATGGTATATTTATTAACAGAAAGATGAATCAGAGAAGGGTAGCATCTTCTAATTGCAGGCCCTGTTTGGACTTGCAGTCCAGCTGAAATAAGATTACTTTAAAGCGCAGCACTTGTAGGGAATTTAAACTGGCAGCCTACCTCTGATACAGCCCTGAAGTTTCAGGGTGCCATCTGGGCTGCTAGCTTCCATCTTTCTCGTATTACATAGTTACTTAAATAAATAAGCTGTGGCATCTGTCAATAGATTGATGATTTCTGCTTTTCAAAAGAAGTTTCTGTTGACTGCTGCCAAATATCTTGCTTTTATTATTCTAGACATTTAGTTTGTATTTTATTGTACCTGGTCTGTTGCAGGTTGTTGTTCTGTATAATGCTTCCCGTAAAGAACTAGAGTCTCTTCATATTATTTATTAAAAGGTATTTTTTCTTATCTGTGTTTTGTTCACTGTTTCCAATTATGCAGTAGTACTGTTGTAGGCTACTAATGGTGTTACAGCACTAAGGAATCTTTCTGGGCTCGAGTTAAACAATCAGGTGTCATGATTAACTTCCAAAACCAGCCATTGCCTGTGCCTCTGATGGTTCTAGAGGGAAGCACTGAAATGAGATGTAACCATTGCAAGCCCTACACTACAGAACAGGGGAAAATTGTTTTAGATTATGTCTATTTCAACAGTATGTGGCTGCCTGTTCAGCAGGCACAGGTTTGCAGGCGCGATCACAACTGACTTTTGTGCTGCTTTTTTTTCGTGTATGTCACAACAGTCAGAGAGCTTCTTTGATATCTGGCCTCTGTTAGTTGTGTGATGGTCAGACATTTACACATCTAAAGCAAAGTCTCAGTGACTTAGTTTGCACGTTTGTGTGCAAGTAAGGTCAAGTATCCTTACAGTCTCAAAGTCCCTCAGTGAAGACACTAGTTGCAAGTGTCATTCTTTCTCTGATTCATACTAGCAAATTAGGATCACCTTCCCAGGTCTTTGAATAGAATCATAGAATAGTTGAGTTTGGAGGAGACCTCTGGAGATCACCAGTTCGATCCTTGCTCAGAGCAGAGTCAGCTGGAACAGGCTGCTCAGAGCCCCCTCTGGTTTGGTTTACAGATTTTCTTTTTCTTCTGATGAACTTATTTTTCCCCAAACTTGGAATTCCTTTATGACTACTTGTGCAGGTGTGAGATAGAGGAATAGAAAAAATAAGAGGTGTTTTTTAATCCTGAGTGCAAGAGGAGTCTTGATAGCAGCTTTGTTTTAGCAAGTCAAGTTTATATACCTCTGGTATATGTACTGAAGAACTTCGTGAACAGGCAGATCTGGGCCCACTACAGTCTCATGCCTGTTGACTTGGTTCCCAGTTGTCTTGTCATTGCTAATGTTTCTACATTGTAAGAAAATGTGTCCTAGTAAGCTGCTGAGGGGACACTGGTGATTTAAGCCAATGTGTTTACCTTTGCAGTAGGCTGTAATAGCACATGTGGTTAAAGTAGCGCCACTGACAAGCAGTAACTCATTAAAGCTGAGCACTCAGTCATATATCCCAACCTGAATCTCAGCCAGGACGTTCAGCAGTTTTGAAGCTGAGGGCCAGATGCCAGTTTGGGGTTATGTCTGTGGAGCAGTCGCGCTGATCTTCAGACTTGCATGGAGTCACCAGTAATAGAGTAGATTAAAGTACTTTGGATTGCATAGGCACAGTAAGAGTGAAATGTCATTTGGACATTAGAATGAAGTTGTCCCATGAACAGAATATATACTACGCTCCCAGAAGTATACCTGGGATCTAGATAATCAGCAACCTCTGTTGTAACTGCAGGCAGTGTAATTGTTGCTTTCCTTAGTTAGGTACTACCTGTTTTCCTGAGTGATCTGTGGAAGCAGTGGGAATTTGATGCTGGTGGTATGCAAGGCAGGAGAATGTCTGCAGAGCTTTGCTAGGTGGGAAATTCTCATAGTAGGAAAAGAAGGAGCTACATCCTCCTTCCCTTAAGGGAAGGAGAGAGAAGGTATATATGAGGAAAAGAAACTGACACATTTTTCTGGTTTGTTTTCTGCAGGCTTCCAGGGCCAAACACAGATCTGGAATAATTTAAGTAACAGTAAATTCAGACACTAGAGAATCTTAAAGATTCTCCCTCCATATCAAACTTACTGGTAGCCAAAGGAAAGAAAATCTACTAAGAAGTTCCCTTTTGAATAGATAGCCTAAAATAGGGTATTGGATCACAAAGAATATGTGATATACTTGCATTCATTATAGATGTTAAGTTTTCTGGCCAGTGAGACTTGATTCTAATGACATGCTGCTGCTGTGAGTGTCAGGACTACTCTTTACATCACTGCTTGCAAAGATACTTCTTTTTCTGACAGCATTTTGAATCTTGACTCTCTTACCCTTGAACATTCAAACTTAATTTTTGTGTTCTTGATCCAGATCATGAAAGGCCATGTACAGCCATCACAAGAGACAAAATGCAGTAGAGATGTGTAATGCTGTCCCCCAGGTGAAGATCCAGACACCCATCCTAGAAAATGGAGTTGAGAATTGGGCCTTTGTAGTGGATCTGTTTACAGCATAGAAGCACCATGTCAAAGTGAGAGGGGGTTGATTAGGTCAGATCTGCTGCTCCTGTTTTTATAGGCAGTGTTTAGTAATGCTGCAGACGCTTTTCTCTAGAATGTGTGTTTTTTTCCAAGCAGTGCAGTCTGTTAATTTTGTCAAACTGTTCAGATAGTAGAAGTCTTTCTCATAGGTGCCTAAGTAGGATTTCTTCAGAATTTCTAATTACTGTATTTGTTCTTACCTTTTGGATATAATGTAGGACTGAAGAAGAAATGTGTTCTCTTTTTATTTCTACCCCATCTCCCAGATTTCTGATGCTATAGAACATCTTCAAGAAGCACTGCAACTGTGCAAAGATGACATGAATTCACTTCATCTGCTGGCCCTCCTCTTTTCAGCTCAGAAGCACTATCAGCGTGCACTGGATGTTATCAACATGGCTGTTGTTGAGTACCCGGAAAGCTTTAGGTAAGAGTTATTGCAGGATGCGATACATCCACTCAGGAATGATCTGGTCATTAGCTTTGTTGTTCACAGCTGTACACAAGGAGCCTGTTAAATCAGGTGTGCTACTGGTGTGTCACTCTCCTCCTGGGTGTACTGTGAAGCTAAAACATGTGAGTCTCAGGGTATTCTTTTCATTTTCTGTCTTCATGGTCTTTCTGGTTTTAAAACTAATCTTTGTGCTTTTGCTTTTCCAGTATTTGTCTTTTCGTACGGTGCTGATGGTGTCTTCTCCCATGTATCTCCCTGTACTTTTTCGTATGT
>RSEF01000003.1:28668991-28764878 GCA_003993805.1 Himantopus leucocephalus | reverse complement strand
ACCTGAAAAATAAATTTATACCTGGAGAGATCTGACAGATAGAGCTGCGATCTTGGTATGGAGTGGGAGGAGAAGGGGATTGGGGAAAATTTAATGGAAAGGCCTGTATATGTATCAAATCTGCCAAATGTAGCTACTGTACAACCTCATTATAAATAAGGAACAAAGTGGAAAAAAAACACACAGGGGAAAAAAAATCAGTCATGCCATAGGCAACCACAAATGTGATGCATTAAGGAATCTGTCAGCTTCCAGCAGAGCTGATGTTTCTCCAAATTAATTCGTTCTCTGTCTCATTCATGCTAAAAGTGTACACATGTCTGTGCTTTTACTAACTTCTCTAAGGCCTCCAGGAAAAAGATGCCCAAGAAGTTTATTGACTGCTGTCCTGAGTACTCTGTACATGACTTGACCTCAAGGATGTAATTTGCAGTACTATTTAGTCAGCATGTTGGATTTTACGCTGCCATTTCTGTTGGAGAGAATCATTGGTGCAAGCTGATGCGGGATTTCCTTGAGCACGGGGTAGCAAACACTACAGTTATCCTAAGTAAGGGTGTAGTTGCACTGTCCTGGAATTGCACAAGTGAAATATTCGTCCGTGCCTCCTGAGGCGGGGTAGCTGTAAGCTGTGCCAGCGCTTCATGTCAGCCACTAACTTTCCCTTCTCTACAAGCTCGTTTCCCTGGGTAGCCACACAGAGCAGCTCACGGCTGAGTCAAAACCACAGGTTATGTGTATGAAAGCATTAATTCACTGCTGTTGCTTTGAGGAGCTACCTCACCCAGTCTGCCTGTGTCCCTACCCACCCTCCCTACTTTTTTTTTTCTCCAAAGACCCTTTTATATGGTAGATGGGCTTGATACTTTCACATGCTCTTGCCCTTCCCTCTCAGTTCTAATTTTCGTGTAATTCAGGCCTGTGACTTGACAAACGCCTGCAAAGTGCTCTCATCACCATTCAGCTTGGTACGTGTATATACTGAGGCTTTCATAGCCAGTCGCTCCATTTCTCTTCTGCTTGGAGTCATCTTGTGCTGAAGCCTGATGAACAGGGTAATTATTTGAACAAGGATTACAGCTCTGAATCTTTTCCACTAAGACTGAAGGAAGCTATTACTTCATCTTATATTAAATGGCACATGGTAATTTTAAACACCTTCTGGATTTCTAATGAATTAAATCAAATCTGTTCAAGAACAAAGAACACTGATTTTTATCTGTATGTTTCAACAGTTTTTAAGCCAGTGTCTTTGTAACAGGATTGTGTTTATGCCATGTACCTACAGTTGAGGAAAATAAAAATGTCAGATCTTCCATGGATGCATCTTGGTGTTGGGAATCTGATTCGAAATGTCAAATTTCAGGTGTATGCTGTGTATTTGAACTATGCTTCCTCTGGATGTCATTCCCTGAGGGAATTAATTATGGTAGGATATATCGCATACATAATGACAGGCTCAGTTAAGCCTTCCGGAGGCAAAACTACCAATCAGGTCAGGAGAGAGCCTGAGCGTTTTCAGTTGCCTTGGAGTAAGGAGTTCTGCACAGTGACTTTGGATATCCTTTCAGCAAGGTACTTCAGGAAAGGTGTGGACATAATAATGCAAATACAGTGCCTTCAATGTGGTGGGAATGGCGAGGAACACTATACCTGTGTTTTGGTTATATTGGTTTAAAAAGGAAAGGAAACAGAAATCAGATTGTGCTCTCTGAATTACAGCTTGCTTGCACAATGGCCTTTTAAGAGGGAAAGTAGAGGCATACATAAATGCAAAGCATTTTTTATGCCTAATCATAAAACACAGGACAGTTATAATACTCTTATGCTTTCAGGTTGACATCTGTTCCTCCCCTTCAGACTTATTTCAAGGAAAAACTGGTACATGCTGCTAACTTATCGGAAGGCAGAGATTATAAATACACACTTCTGATTTATCCTAGTGTGCTCTGATCTCTTATTCTGCAGAGAGCTCTGTACTGATTTAACAGGATACGTGAAACAGAATAAACATGGGGATTTCATAGTGTCCTGTCAGCAGGAGCAGGTGTGAAGGAGTTCTGTCCAGCCTTTTTGTGTCCCCCTCCTCAGCTGAGATGTGGGGATGCAGAGTTTGACCTCTGGCACCTTGCAGCTCTGCTGCAGAGCTGATCCAAAATCGGCATCAGCAGCCCTGCACAACTGGCAGCCTCCAGAAGCCAGACATTCCCACACGGGGTTTCTTGTCACAAAGGAGAAGGGAAAGTATAAAGCTTTTCTCTATGAAAGGCTGGGGCTTGCTATTCGTCATCACTTCTGTTCATTTCTTCAGTTGCAGGATCCTTATGGAAGAACTGAACGGGGTTTTTTTTTGTGTGTGTGAGTCACTGGGAAGGTTTCAAGCAACTAATTTCTTTTTTTCTTTTTTTTTTAAATTTGCAGGCTAGAATTCTGCAAAGGAATGGTTTACTTAAAGGGATAAAATAGGAAGTCAGCTGGTACAAGCTGATCGAACTGCACTGACCCTGCACTTAATTTCTGCATTTATCTGAGGCGTGCTCATTTTTAGGGAGTTGAAGGCAGCCTGCCTGAGCTTTTTGGACTTGAAGCTTGAGTGCCAGATCCCCAGCTAGTTCAAAAAGGTGAAAATCCATTCATTTCAGTTGAACAGAGCTGATTCCCTTCAGCTGACTGTCTGGCCCTGAATGTTTAGTTCCTTTAACCTGTTTCATTGCAGCTGTTAGCTCTAAATTTTGGAACAGAGTTCAGTTTTATGAAGCACTGTGGCGTTAAAAATATGTAAAGGTCAGTGGTTGCTAAGTGCTGCACTGTTCCTTAAAAAAAAAAAAAGTCTTCCAGTAATCTGTGGGTGAAGAATCTAAAGGTAAATCCAAAACCACTAATCCTATCACCTGCACTGTACTGTATGAATGAGACTGTTCTTCAACAGTCAAGCCTGTTTTATTCTATCCGGCATTTAAATTGTATATGCAGTTTTACACTGAGGTGTGTTTTCAGGCTATTATTGAAAGAAGGCCAAATATTTCTATTTTGGAACATTTGAAATGTAATAACTATGCATGTTTTCCCAAAGGATTTTCTTTAATCATCCATGCAGTGCTTGGAATCTATAATATTGTGTCATCTTTTCTCAGCACATCTGGAAGATCTGTCACATTGGGGTGTAATAGATATTGCAGAAAAATAATCCATTAATCTGATTTTAGGCTCAGTCTGCCATGGATTCTCTTTTTATTTTTGTTTTTTTAACCCTGCATATATTTCTTTTGAGGCTTTCAGCTTTTGTTGGCAGTTCTATTTGAAATCTGTTAGGTATTTCTGACAGGTTGAGAGACTGCTGATTTTTCTTTGTTACTCACGAGCAGTGACTCAGCTTATTTGTACAGTGTAAGGTGCACCTGCTGGAGTCAGACGTGCGACACTGAAGCTACCATTTCCAGCAAGGCTAAGAAATGAAGCTTCACATTTAAAATACAGCCTGCAAGATCCTGAACTGTATCAGTGTTCAGCTGAACTGGGCACAGCTCTCTGCTAGGAAAAGCTTGTGCTGAAGTAGTAGTCAAGGATGCAAGCTGTGGAACTGGGTTCCGTAAGCAGGCAGCATCCTTGGGTTGATGTGCATAGTTGGGAAATTTTTAGGAAGAAAATCTAAAGAATTGTTTTATGTTTCATTATATTTGTGCTAAGAAAACAAAGACTATTTAGGTTAAACTGAAACGATTAAGTGGCTGCACACATACTTCAACTCAGAGAAGAGTGTATCTACATATATTGAAGAATATTAAAAAATACGGTCATTTGGGCTGTGCTTCCAGTGTGTATTTACATCATGGTGACCCCTTTCAATGTGACTGGAAACATACGGAGCTGTTCACTGTTATATTCTGTAATGGTTAAGGAGAGCTATCACGATATTAATTCAGCCGGCTGGCTGGAGATCTGTGGGAAACCCGTACTGTGTGGGAGGGTAACAACATGACAAAAAGTGCTGTTGTCACCAAAGCCAGTCTCCATGGTCTCAAAACTGACAGGGATTGAGGGCTACAAAGCCTGACCCTGCAATTAGCTTTGCACAGGACAAAGGAACTTTATAAGGAAATTTAGTGCATCTCCAAAAACACTGTGGTGAAAAAGCAACCCAGCCCTACCAGGAATACAATTTTGTCTTATTTTTATAAGTCAGTGCGCTGTGTCGAGCCAAATGGCAAGCGCAGGTTTTGTTAGGTTAACTTAATTGTGCCAGTGAAGGACTGAGTGAAACGATGGTAACACTATCTTCAGCACATCTCGCTTTGAAGTACAGACCCGGGTCTGTAGGCTGGTTGCTAGCTCTGCGTTAAAGGTCATGCTCCCGTGTGTTCCTGCTGCTGTTACTGCGCTAACTCTGTTCAGCTGGCACTGGTGCTAACACAGACTGCAATTACGTCATGGTTTTGCTTTGCAGACTTAGACAAATGTGATTCCTGCTGGTAGCAAAATATCCATTTCTTTCTCTAGGATTTTCTCTGGTGAAGCTAGCAGTTTTCAGTCTACTTACTGCAACACAGGTTTTTTTCTAGATTATGTGGGGTTTTTTTCTGAAACGAAGGAGCTTTTGTCTTTCTTCACTTCTGTTGCTTCTTTCACCTTTTAAGCATGTCTTTCCCCATCTTTTTTCAGGCTGGCATAGAAACCTGCTCCTTCACATCTCACTGAACAAGCTCATCTTATGAAAAGCACTGCTCTTCATAAACTGTTGTAACTGTATGGTGGGTTGTCTTAGCCAGAACACAGGCTGAAACATGCCCCCAGAACCAGTATCCTGAAGTGAAATTCAGTGATGTTTGGCAGATGGACTTCTGTCTTTCACCTCTGCTGAGACGTGCAGATAGCACTAAATATCAGCAGACTCTGGCCTTTCTTGTGTTACCCACGTTTATGCAGTTAGAAGAGACTCTCATAATTCTTCTCCTTATAAAGAGCTGGATCTACCAAGGTTCTTAAGCACACGCTTAGTTTTAAGTAGAGGAATAATTGACTTCTTGTTGACTTCAGCAGGACTACTCATATGCTTAAAGATGAAGACCTCTTATAAGTGCTTTGCTGGAATAGTGCCAAAGTGGCATAAATTATATTGCCCCAAAATAAAATGATAGAAAGAGTGAGGTCTGTTTAACAACATTGTGTAATGCATTTCAAAAACGAAAAGCTTATTTTACGCCTAACCTGTTGTTTTTATACCAAAGCCAAACTTTATGTGGTTCTAATTTACTAACATAGTGGGGCTATGATGCAGTTTCAGACTTTTAGCTCCAAGTATCAGTAACACGCAAGCTTTCATAAATGTGTTGAGTTGGGTAGAAATGTTTTATTAATCCGGGGGGGTGTGTGTGTGTGTGTGTGTGTGTCTGCTTTACTGTTGCATAATTTATACCATAATATGAGTATGCTATCACTTTATTACCTTGACACTGGGTTAATTAGAAGGTATTTCACACTATTTTAAATATGTGAATCAGGATTCTGACATATCTTTCCAGAGAGAAGGTGTGTTCTTGGTTGTAGATTGAGGTGACTTGGAGGTTCATGTCAAATGTTACTTTATTGGCCAGAGTCCTGGTATCCTTTCCTCTAAAAGCTGCCTAAACTGCATGTCCTCAAAGCTTTTCTGAAAAACACAACGGTTTAGAAATGTAAGTGAAGTATCCAGTTCTGCAGTGTTTGGGGATAGGAAGTATTGGCGGCTTATTAAGGACTTCAGCTTTGTCCAGTTAATGCGCTTTTCTGTCTGGCAAGATCTCAGCTCAGCAATTAGAGACCCTAGGCCTGGTTTCCTTTTCCGTTTCTGTAAATCAAGAGTTATTCCAGTGGTTGTGACAGCATGATAGTTCTCAGCTCTGCCTTTCCGAATGAATTCCCATTTAATCAGGGCTGGCTGGATTTACCCAGGGGCACATCTGATGAAATTCTGAAGAATCATGCCCAACATATGAGAAAATGTTTTAAAAGTTATGTCAGTTACAGAGGAGCTCAACCTGCTTTCCTTCCTGTCCTCAAACATCTCTGAAGTTGAGAGCACCAGTATTAAGAGACTAAACATAAAGGATATGGGGAGGGCGATGATGAAGAATCTAGTTCTCGGAATGCTTTGCAAACATCATTCCCATTACCGACTCTGCAGTTAGAAGAGTTGGAGCACAGGAGCTGAAGTGACTTGCCCAAAACTGGGCAAGAGGCCGTGTGAGAGCAAGAAATGGAGCATGGCTTTCCCATGTCCCCAGCCCAAGCTATAGGTTATTGGCCACACTGCCACCACAGGCAAAAGACAGTAGACCACCATTTCCAGTACACTCCTGAGATTGCACATTGCCAGGTAGGTGTAGGAGGTAGACCTCTAAGCACCTAGCCTTGGATGCTTGAGACCTGGCCCCGGTTTCCAAATGTGCTCGTGCAGTGTCCAGTGCAATGGGGAGTACTCTGTGTAGTTGGAGCCTGACAGAGAAAAATCAATTGACAAAACAGGATGGGGGACACACTTGCAAATTAAACTTGAGTTTAACATCTTCTGAAGTGTCACAAGAACAAGTCTAATGCACTGTCCTTACAGAGGGAAATTAGGTATGAAAAACTGATGTAAACACTCTGCATAGCAAAACTGGAAACTTTTTATTCCAGATTTTGCCGTAAAACTTACAATTGTGAAAATTATTTTTGTCTTTATTCCGGTGAGATATGGACTGAAATGCATATGATTTGTGATGGCACAAAATCATTTTGTTGCCAATTCCTCATTAGGGTGAGAAGAAGATAACAGCTCTTTTTGGGTGTATCACCCAAAAGATCCTATGTAACACAGGGTGAGAGAAGGCAGCTCTACTGACAATTAGCTTGATTTGTATGTTCTTAACCAAAAGCAAAATACCACAAATCTGGGATTCAAAATGCATTATGTAACTAAAAGGAAAGGAGACAATAATTCCGATCACCCTTTTGTTGTGCTGCCTTTTCTTGGGTATGACTAGATATGGCTTGATTCTGAAAATAGGTGAAGACAAGGAAAGCTTTCGTTCCTTTTTTTTAATTTGTTTTTTCTTTTGCCAGCAAATCAGAGTGCTTTCTCTTTCAGCAGACTATTACTCAGTTGTTGTTTTTCCTTCAAGTGACAACCTGCCTGGGTTTAGTGGATAAAGTGGTTTTGTTACAAGACCTCCTTCCAATGAAAGTGGCAGTTTCTGGATGGGCCACTTCAATATTGACTCGTATTTGCCCTCTGCAGCACAAGTGAATCTGATGGAACCGAATGCTGAAATAGATGTATGAGGTTGCTAGACTGGCCACAGACATGTTTGTCTTGGGAAGTGACGTTTTGGTCCATGCAAAGATAACTAACGTAGTCCGTTGGCAGGACCTTCATCTGACTGACAGGAGGCCCTTCTGCTGTCACACTCATGGCGCAGCTTACAGGAGGAGGCAGTCCAAGAAAAAACACCCAGAGCTGAGCCCTGCCAGTGGCTGCTCATTTGTTTTTGCTGTGCAGTCTCTGATGGGTTGGGCTGCAGTATTAGCTTTTCTGATCACCTCTTCTGTTTCCCTCCTACTCCATGTGCAGGAACCTTCTAGCTGCCTTGTGTCATGAGGATAAGCCCAGCAAATTGTCTTCATCATGTAAACTTTGAAACAGCCTTGAATCTACCTCTCTGAAAGCTGTTCTCACCCTCTGTTGTGCTGTTGCAGTCGTAGTTCATGGAGCAACGTTAGCTGAATTGCTGTTGTCACGCAAGGCTGAGGCTCTAAGCAGGACATTCTTCTAAGGGAGATGCCAGCTCTGAGTCTGCTAGTTTTCCTGGGCTGGGAAGATGAAGTCAACAGTTCTTTGGACATGCTGCCAGGCTGCTCGTTTTTATTTTTTGTTCATATTGGGGGGTAAGCGGGCAGGGAGCCATAAAAAAAAAAAAAAGGACTGTATGTCTGTAAAAGTATATGATCAATTTATTTTTGTAGGGAAAGTGATAGATAACATGGCAGAGCATGAAGTTATAAAAGGAGGTTGCAGTCAGCGCTGCTGGCATTAATTTAACTAGAGAATGTGCCCTTAAATGTCAGGAGACTGCAAGAAGCACTGAGTTATTTGAGAAGACAGCAACTTTGATGTTGATTTTTTTCAACAAAAGTGCAGGAGATTAAAAGCGGCTTTCCAATTTTGCCAACTTTCTTATTGATAACACGAGCAGGGCTTTAGCGGGTGCTCTAGTAAGGTTAATGAAGCCATAATGGTTATGGTGAATGAGTATACATAAACTAATTGGCTTGTGTAGGTGACTCACCACTGAAGCTAAACTCAGCAACTGATAAACTGAGCAGCTAATTTGCTGTGAAGATACTACAGTTCCAGATACACCGTCCTCTCATACTGGCAGATAAAACAAGACCAGACAATCTGGGCTATAAAAAGAACATGGGCTGCAATCATATTTCTGCCGTATCAAAATGTAAGAATGGCCATTTTTGATCAAACTAAGGGCTTGTCTATCTTCAGCGGGGCATCTGGTGAGTGCACAGGGAAAGCATGTAGAAACATGGCAGTAGGATGATCCTACCCCTCATATGTCATCCCCGCTTCTGTCAGCTGTGTGGTTCAGAGGCTTTCAGAGCCAGAGGTTGCATTAGGTTGTGTTTAATGCCCCTGATAGGCCTGTCATCCGTGAATTTTATCTAATCCCTTTTTGGACCTATTTATGTGTCTGCTCCAGAACATCCTGTAGCAATGGGGTTTGCACTTTACTTTTGTGCTATATGAAAAAGCACTTCATTTGCTCATTTTAAATCCACTGCCTGATTGCTTTATTGGATATTCCTTACTTCTTTCATTTGAAACAACACAGGCCGCTTTGATTTCCTGATCTTCTTCATGCTATTCATGATTTTATAAATCTGTCCTCTCCTCTCAGTCTCTTTTCCAGGCTAAGTCTATTTACTCTCTCCATATATCAAAAGCGTTCCAAAAACTTTGATCATTCTTCTTACCTCCTCCAGCCTCTTTCCAGCACTGTTAGATCAGTCTATATCCACCTGTATCCTCCTTTTGCATATGTTACCTTAAAGTGGAAGAAACCAATTCAAAAGTTCAGTGATCAAAGTGTTGGGGGTTTGAAACCATGCCTCCCAGTTCCTCGGAGAGCATCCTTGGGCCATCTACCCATCCAGGTCATGGCACTCCCCTGCTTTTCATTGGAGTGGATGTGGAATATTTACCTGGGCTTCAAAGAGGTAGGAGGGTGAGCTGGAATCTGCTGTCCAGTGGCACTTGCACGCTGCTCCAACACCTCGTCAGTCGGACATTGGATAAAGTGCATTTGCTGTCCTTGGAGCTGTGACTGGGACTCTGCTTTCTCTCTCCAGGCAAATGTCTGTAAACCCACAAACGGGCGCATGTATCCTGTCATTTAATGAAAGAAACAAAGTACAAATATTAGTTGCAGAAGTTCAATATCTTCGTACTAATGTACACAATTGTCTCGGCGAACTGGGACATATTGCTGCTGGTTTTAATGTTGTGTTTTGTTTCCTTTTGTATTCAAAATCGAAAATAACCCGGTGGCTCTGTGTGTAGGTAGGCAAATCTGGGTCAATAATGAAAGACTTTGGGGAATGATGGCCCTGATCTGGTAAAGCTTGAAGATCTGTGAGCAGCTGCTGACAAGCTCTGAAAAACTGGAGGGGTTATAAGCAGCCAGTGAATGGCAAAACATATAGATAAATGACTACATAATACTCATTATTCCTAATTTAGTCTCTCAACCTTGAAATGAGTGGAATGTGTTATTGTTTGTTATAGTACTAGCATTATTTATTGCTTGTCAGATGATAGGGCATAGAGATCCCATTGTGATGCTATATAAATGTGTAGTTAAAGGGCTACATTTGATAGTAAAACCTCCCATTTTAAAGCAGCTTTAAAAAGGCCCAATAATCGACTAATTAATAGATCTTTATGTAGTCCTATAGCATCCATAAAGTAGTCAGTAGGTTATTACTAAACATAGCAACTTAACTTCTTCCACAGATGTGCTCATAAGCATTTATAGTATACCACATGCACATATGAAACCTTATAATAATAAGTATTAACTATTAAACCTCAGTAATTAGATTGTCAATGACAGGAAAGAACTGCCTCTTCATGGGTAGTATTAAAGAACTTAAAGGCTGAGCATTTAGCTGGGTAGGATTAGAAGACTTTCAGGAGGGCTGGGTAGGAATATTTGGCCAGTCCCTGAGATGTGGTGAGTAGCAGCAGCTGAAATCAGTCTTTATGAAGACAAATGTTGAATACCTTCTGAAATCAACCAAAGTAGCTTGCTTTCTGCTGAAAATTTTCATAGGCCTTCCAGTATTCCAGTCCCTAATTTTTTGACAATGCATGGGCATATTACAGCGATATTTATGTCCTTCATACTACTGAAATTTTGATACTTGGGAAACCTAATTTTGTGTTTTCAGAGCTTTATACCACAGCAAAGTCAGCCATGTACAGATTTTAATTTGCCAGAGTTAATGTTACTGTGATAGATATGCTGGTTTCCTTGTGGCAGTAACCTGACGTTACATCAGGGAATAGAAGCCTTTGTATACTGTCCACATAAATGATAAAAGAAAACCTGTTCTGAGAGGGAGCTCAGAGTCCGGTATCAAGAGTAAGCACTGGTTATTTTCCATTGTTACTGTCCCTGAAATTACACACATTACAAGAATGATTTGTGGATTTTTTGCTTTCTTTTTCTATGCTTATGTAGTAGCAATTTATATGTTTGCTTTAGCCCAAACCACTCTGTTTTCATTTTCAGAGGCTAACAGAATTACCAGTGACTGTATTGATAATCTTGGGGCTATTTTTATATGCTGAATCTCTTTAAGAGTCTGCTCTGCTTAATATTATAAGTATCATACAAAAGTACAGTAAAATGATATTAAGAAAATATAATAAGGTGAGATCTGTGCATACATAGTTTTTATTTATGCCCCTGAGAGTTGTGTGCAGATGCTGATATGACACAATACCCATTAGATTTATTTGTAGCAAGAGTGCTATTGTAAAAAATGATAAGCTCGAAATAAGTGATACTGGCACCTACTTCACTTCAATGTTTTCCCTGTATTTTTATTTGGTTTTGCTGTTACAAAACTTACTAGAAGCTGAGAAAAACAAACAGCATATAGCACATACAGCCTAACGTGCTGATTTTATTTCCACCTTTTAATTATCGTATTTAATTGCGTTGTTTACTACTGTTGTCAGTATGATTTGATTCATTTTGCCACTTATGTTCTTTGCATTTGCCTTTTGGTTTGGTTCATTATGTTATTGCACAATAATGTGAAGAGCACTGTTCCAAAGGTGAATTACCACAACAGCTCACAGTACGTGGTATGTCTGAGATCTGGTAACGTTGCACGGCAGACAGCTGCTAAAGTTGCATGACTTTTTCTTTTTTTTTAACCTTTGCATGCCTGTGCTTTACGACTGATGATAATATTCTGCTGAGACTTCATTATGTTTTTGCGAGACATTTGCTTTTTCCTATGTTTCACTAGTTGTTCTCCCTCCTGAGAGAGAACATTGCATCTTCATCCAAAGAAGTTGATGTATACTCACTGTAAACAGTAAGCATCAGAGTGACGGAGAGAAGAACTTAATGTGTTTGTCTTTTTAAGGTTTAACTGCAATGTTTGAATATACTATGTAATTGTTTTAATTGCCTACAGATAACTAAGCCATCTATATCCCTACTAATGTGAAAGGGAGGAAGAACCCTATATCCCTCCTATATAGTAGTTTGACTGTTAACAGATTTTTCATTCCTATATTATTCTATTTCATTAATATTAAGAGCGGTATCCTACAGCGTTCAAAAGCATGGAGTTATTCAGGGATGTAATACAACTATTTTCTTCTCTAGGCCTTAGGCTTCTTGACCACCAGTCTTCTGCTGCAAGGAGGGTCATTCGGAGCTTTAGAAGGTCTTTCATTTTGAATGTTTGTGGTGGTTTTCAAAAATACTCTGTATCCTTAAGATAGCATAGGTTGTTCAATGTGGTAGTTTCTTGGACTAGTAGAATGTTTTTACCAGAGGAATTGCCAGAAGGAAGGTGATGATGCAGTCTCACCCCTCTGTACAGCGCAGTCCAAAGCAGCTCATGCATGAGCCTATGCATCAAACATGTACCTTCTATTTGTGCCTTAGCATTACTTTCCAGATGTTATCCTTGTCTTGCCGAAAAGGCTTTAAAGACTGCAGAATTTACTGGGCACACAAGGCAGTTGCTGCAAAGATTATTTGCTTTGATATTTATGTGTCTGCATTTACTTACAAGTCTGCATTTGACTAGTTTCAGCTACCTACAAATCCTTGGATTTTCTGATACCTTTTCTTTTAGATCAAAGACTCACAATTAGATACTTCTCCATGTAGGTGCTTGCAGGCTGGGGCAAAATAATGTCTTTGCTGCTTCTCGGTTAAACCAAATAAACTGAGCTTCTTAAGCCTCTGATGAAATACGTTTTTCTAGCCCTCAGATCACTTGCATAACCTTTTTCTGAACCTCATCCCATTTTTAGTCATCTTTTGGAGTTAAAGAGCAAGAACTAGAAAGAGGATTGTAGTCTGTGCCTTGCTGATGCTGCAAACAGGAATAACCACATCTTCCAGCTCCTAGTTGATTGTGCTTCTGTATACAGATGCTAAGGATTGCTTGACCTCTTGACTGCAGTGTTCTTCAGGAACTTCATGTTCATGAAGCCATCTTTTATAATACCGTTACACTCCAGGGTATAATCTCCCATCTTTTTAGTGCAATAGACATGCCTTGTTCCGAAGCGATTGATTCTATATTCTGTTGTATTAAAACAATCTTTATTCTTGTGAGCCCAGTTAACTGAGGGATACAGAGCAGCATGTGTCACTGGTCAGTTTCCATTGTTAACCACTCCTTCGAATTCAGTCTCATTTTTATTTTCTTAAGAGTGCGTCCGCTGTCATACTCTTTGTCCCAGCAAAATTTTTGATCAGTCCATGGACCTAGCGTGAATCATGAGGGCACTTCCTTTCATTTAGGGGGTCAGCATCCCCAAGACCAGGGCATGTTTTTATTAGCACTTGTTTTGCTCAGATCAGTAACAAGAAAATCAAAGGTAAACATAGAGTAGGGATATAAAATAGTAAAGGACAAAGACAAATTCCCTTGATTATGGGTCTTGATCTTCCTTTCCTAGCCTAAGTTTGTACCTGGGGAACTTAGTTGAATGCTTGTCTGGTGAGGTCAAACTGTAGCAGCAGCTATGAGCAGACTTCCCTATAGCAGTTGATACAGTTGGGCTCCATTTTGGTGACCATCCCCACCCCCCCCCGGCCCACACAAAAAAAACACCACAAAACCCTGATGTTTGTTGGTGCAGAATGGGACTGCCATTTTAGCATGTTACTGTAGATACGCACCGCAGAGTCTTGGCTGCAGATTTCTAATTATTGGAAGTGAAGGATCTCTTATTCAGCTGCAGAGTCTTCTCTAGCATCATCTATGCAGTTGCTGTTTTCTCTTTCTGAAGTTGTTTGGGTTCCCCAGGAGCCTGCAGGTCACATTCACAAAACTGGTTTTAGGATTTTTAACATTCAGCTACTGATGTATGCATGTATGTACATATATACACCTCCAGTTGATTAATTGCTAGCCATATCAAGCTAATTCAAAAAGTGTAGATCTTGGACTTTATGAAAACATTTAAAGCAGAGAAGTAAATTTACATTAGTAAATAATAATAAATTCAATCACCATGGCAATTTTTAAAAAAAAAAAAAGTGTTGTGAAGGATGGTGTTAAAAGCCATGCTAACAGCAAGTGGTAGGTTGTCTCATTGCCGAATCTGTCTTCTAACCTCTGCTTGACCTAATTCTGCTGAATTCCAGTGGTCTGTGCAAGTACGTATTCTCTAGGTATAAGAATAGTAGCAGCAGTTAACTACCTACAACAAGAATGTACAAGGGCTATCAGCTGTCTTGCCTAGGGGCATGAGATGATCGCCAGCTGGGGTTAAGAAAAAGCATTTCCTTTCTGTGAGGCATTGCATAATTGTCTGCGTATATTAAGTGTGTTGGGTCTTTTGTCTGAAATTTATTATATAAGCCAGTGCTATAGGAAGATGCCAGACTAAGAAAACAGTCTGGCATATGTATTATGGCAATTCCTTTTTATTCTGTTTTCAATGCTGTCCAAAACAAAAGGAGATTCACTGTATGTTTCACCTTGTTAGCTTTGCAATGTATTGCTTTTAACACTGTCCTGCCAGCTTTGTGACGCAAATTTCACTGCAGCTGAGGAATATTGTTAATCCTCTCATCTCCTTGTGGGGAATCAAAGTTGAGCCAAATGAAATGTTTTGTGCTATGGTGTTTTCTTTTATTGCTGCACATACAAAGCAAGTAAAAATGCTGGCTGCCAGGATCTTGCTAGAGTCATACCAATTCTCCACGTTTATGAGATGCTAGTAAAACAGAAGTTATTCTTTTTCATCTTGCAGCTTACTCTTCACCAAAGTAAAACTGGAATGGATACATAAAGGACCTGAAGAGGCTCTGGTGACATGCAGACATATGTTGCAGATGTGGCAGATGGTATATAATGTTTTACAGCACAGGTAGGCTTTCTCCACTGTTTAACAAGTTCAGATTTCATAATGGAGATGCAGTTATCTTTAATTGTCTATATACTGAAGTTATTTTGCAAAATGGTAATAAACAGCACTGTTTAAAAATAAACATAAGTAATCTTTCTAGCTGTGATTAAAAAAAAAGCAAGATTTTAATAGTCATGATTTAAAAACAAAAAAAAAAACCAAACACCCCAAAACAAAACAAAATCTCAAGATTTTAAGATTGAAGAAGCAGTTTTAACCAAGAGTTTCTGATCTGAATGTCTAAACATCTCTATCCATATTCAGATGTCCAGAATGGAGTTTTTTCTCAATAGTCTGAGCATTGATCAGCTATTGTGCATAGTCTACAGTAGTTGGCACCACCCAGGAATGTGGGGGGGTGACATAGTCCTGAACTGAGTAAGCCAAGGAAAGGCACAGAGCCAAGACTCTGTCATATGCTGTGGTTGCATGCCAGTCGCATAGCCTGGTGCTAACTGGGCAAGGAAAGGAGTGAAGGATGTAATATCTTTCTCCCTTCCCTTGTCCTAATAAATCTGCATTTAAACCATGCTAAGTTCCCTGTTTGTTCCCTCCCTCTCATCTGCTTCCCCTCCAAAATGAAAAGTTTAGAAAGCGTGAAAGTTACCAGGCTGGGTCTTCTTCCTTCCCACACCCTTTGGATATTGTCCCAGTCATGCTACCACTGTACAACTGCCTTGAGAATGTTATCCCAAACTGTACTTATCTCTCACCTGTAATATCCATAGAGGTTATGCTTGATGGGAAGGACAGCATGCTTGATGGCAACAGTTACGACTGCAGACTGATGACGCTTGTATTGTTACCCAATTTCTATATGCATTTACATAAGCTTTATAAACACCAGAAGTGTATGTACACAATGATGCATGTCTATATACAAGTTGTCCTTGAGGGATTATTAGTAATTCCTTATTGATTTAGGTAATGAGCAGCAGACCAAACACAAAAATCAAGATATTTACATAGCAGAGAAATGGTCTGTTACAAGCTGGAATCATTGATTTCTGTAGGCCTTAGTCTCTAGCTAAGGATTCAATCATGTACCTCTCACATGAGTAATCTTTATATCCATGAGTAGTCCTCATGAAGCTGATCAAATCCACGCTGAACAATTAGGACTGAGTAAGATTTACTCTTGCAAGGGGGGACTGCAAGCCTGAAACTGAAGAGAGTACATTGGAAAACAGACAAATAAATTTGGACTGCATTCGAATCCCAAGCTGTGCTTTGGCTGTTATATTTAAAAACCCGAGATGCGATAGCTTCAGAGGCTTTTGATAAGCTTTAGCCATAGAAGCCTAAACAAAACAAATTGCTTTGCTTTTGCTTGTAGGAAATGTAATGTGTATTTCACTGCTATTCCCAGTGGGACTTTTTGGCTTTCTCAAAAAAGACTTCATAAAGCATTTTGTGTTGGGAAGTACTGCTTGAAAGGTAACAAGAATGAACTTGGCACCTGCAGTCTTAGACTGGATTCAGTGACCCAGAAAGCCCCTTGTATTAATCAAATTGGCAGCAGTATCAGCTGACAAATATGTAAAATATTCCGGGTTGGGCTTGCAAAGGAACTTAAGGGGAATTCTTATCAGTGAGACTTGGACACAGATATTTTTTAGGGCTTCTTGGAAAAGACAATCCTGTATTTACCTGAGGTTGAGAGCTGTTGCACGCAATACTGTTTGCTAGTTCAATCAGTAGCTAATCGCCCACACAATTAAATTGCACTTTAGTTACATTTGGTTGCATTTGTCTGGCCTAAGTTTCTCGGCTTTGCAATCTTACTGTGACTCTGCTAGACTAGAGAGTCTTTCAGGGCCCAATATTTTCTCCCCAGGCAGCTATTCACGTGCCATGGTCAAGTCCCCTCATCTTCTCTCGGATAAACTGGTGCCTCTGCAGTCCTCTCACAGCGCTTCCTTCAGCAATTTTTGTCACCATTTTATCTGCTGTCTCAACTGCCTTTTAAATACATGGGCAGTGGAGTGGCAACATGTCCCACTGTCAGCACGTCCAGTGCCGTGTGCGGAAGGTAAATCATCTGGCTTCTGTCCCTTCCATGGTGCATGGAAAAGCTTTCTTGGCTGAAGGCCTTGTACTGCAGCTTTGAAGGAGCAGCTCATTTTCAGCCCTTCTCCAGCATAACAAATAAAGCTGTTGGGAGTGGCTGTTTTGTATAATGCAGTCCACTGGGCTTCCAGGCTGGCATTTCAGTCTGTTTTCCCAGTTAAAAGGCAGTGCTGTTGACTATGCTGAGGTGCATTTTGTTAACTGAGGCCACCTCATCAAGCCTTCTCTGAATGCTGCTCTCCTGTGGTCACCTTTTACTGTGGCCAAACTTACGCCATCCACCGATCTCCTCACCTGTCCTTTGTGTGGGAGTATAGCATATAAGCCAGTGTTCAGCCACGTGCCTGAAGAGTGACTTCATGGTGATGTCTGACGCATCAAAGCAGCGCTCGTCTCACGGGAGTAATATTTTGCAGCACAGCTGCCATGTTCCTGCTCACGCAACACACTAGCAAGACAGAAATGCCCCTGTGGTTCCACCAGCAGCTCCCAGCCAGGGAACTTAAGCTTGGGCTAGTCCTGGCTAGGCAAGGCTGAGGCACAGGACAGAGAATTTCATTTTCCCTTCTATGTGTCACCACATGATAGTCTCAAATGGGATATCAGTGTGGAAACCAGTATGGAAGACAGGGAGGCCCAGTCAAGGCCGGAGATTTGTGCAATCCAATGCCCAAGGATTCAGGGTCCATTAACAGAAACTGTAACATTTGATCCCAAAGCCAAAGTAAAAGGTTAATTAGCTCTTGCAAATGTGATTACCACTATGATGAATGACAGTAAGTGGCTTTCAGTCCTAGATTGTTAGCTGGGAAGGACAAGACTTGGTTTATCTTTTGCTGTTGTTTTCTGTGATAACAGAATAATCATGTTTGAAACCAAATAGCAGTCCCAAGCTATTTCTTCTGCTAGATTAATGCAAATTCAAGGGAATCCTGTGCAATCCCTGCCAAAGGACTGATCAGACTGGAAGATGGGGCATCCACAGCAATCGTGACTCTCCGACAGCTTGTTGCCTGGAAGGAATATTGTCCAAAGGCTCATCTGCAGGCCTGGAAGCGTGCCAGAAAAAGTAGCCAGGGCAGGCACTTTTCCTTTTGATATTTTGTCCCTTAATGGATGATGAGAGGAGATATCATCACCATCTGATCCTGGGGGGATGGCAGACTATGTGGTGACAGGAAGGCTCAGGAGATCTGTGTTAAGTGATTTTCATTAGGCCCATGATTTTTTTTTTTTTTTGGAGTTTCCCTTTGGAAGACCTCTGCTGTGAGGACAGAAGTCTAGTAGAAGAGCAGACCAGATAGTCTTCCTTTTATAAAGCGGTGCTATGTGGTAGCTTTTATCTTCCTCCTCTGTTTGAACAGAACAAAGGTGGAAGAAGAGAAAATAATCCTTTGAAATGAAGAAATTAGCACCTAGGTGGAAGGTGGTAATTGGTCTGTTTCAGAAGGATCAGCACAGCAGACCTGTGAACAAATCCTTCTGCAGACAAGCCCAAGGGACTGTGGTTTTTCCTGAGCGTGGGGCTGCTGGTTGGCCTCCTCTGGTCTGGCTTGTAGCTG
Source organism: Himantopus leucocephalus (assembly GCA_003993805.1). Taxonomy (NCBI): domain Eukaryota; kingdom Metazoa; phylum Chordata; class Aves; order Charadriiformes; family Recurvirostridae; genus Himantopus; species Himantopus leucocephalus. The sequence continues at coordinate 28,746,539 of RSEF01000003.1, read as the reverse complement.
CTAACATGTTCCTTGTCCAGTGGTTTGCAAAAACCCGAAGAGCCAAACAGGCTAATAGTGGCACGTGCCCTGGAGCCTTTGCTGGGCACTGTATCTGACCTTCCTGTCCATTGGAGGGGTGAGGGCGTTAAAACAATACATTCAAGAAGCTGATTGCCTGCAACTGGAAGACTTGAGTTTTCAGTTCCAGCGGCAGCTAGACGAGACACTTGCCTGCTTCAATGAGAACTTTGTCTCTCTGCTAAAAGGTGGCCAGGTAACACGATTTTGTTTCTTTTCAGTGGCTCTGAGAAAGGAAGTAGTGTGACCGAAACACCGGTGATCAAAAAGCATAACGGACTGCATCTCACACTCCCGGATGCTCATGATACTGATTCTGGTGAGGAAACAAGATTTGTGCTTTCCCATCCTAAATGCATGCTTTTGCGAGAGAGGAATGTTTTATTTTCTTCAGTGAGGGTGCAGCGGCTGTGTGTGCATGTGCATGTTGCTGGGCTGGTGGTCAGGAGGTCCAGATCTGTCTCCAGGGCCATCTCTGCTGCAGAACGTGTCACTGTGGTTTGTCTGTACCTTGGCTTCCCCACGCATAAAACAAAGATGTGGGTTCCTGCTTTCTTTTACAAAGGTCTCTGAGACGAGCATGAAAAGTATTAGATGGGAGTTCACTATACTTCTGCAAGAACTGTATGATTCAGTGGGGTTTTTTCCTTCTTCTTTCCCCTCCCCCCCTGAATTTAATCCTTTTTAGATGTCCTGATCAAGCCAGCTATTATTGCGGTTTTGGAAAGCTGAGTGAGAGTGTCAGTTCCTATTAGAAGGTGATTTGGTTTGGGATTTGTACATAAACCTTGTGATGCTTTGTTATATGGTAAATACACATTCACAGTAACAGATATAGTCAGATGGAAATAACTGAGACATCAAAGCTAATCTTGGCAGGAAGGGGAACGAAGGCTTTCAGAGAGTGCTCCTGACTTGTGATTTTATCATGTCTCGTGATAGTTGGTGCTTCCTTTAAAACCCTAACTCTCAAAATCAGATGATTATGTGAGAAACTTGCCTTTTAATTAGGGTTTGGTTTTTTTAGGGAAGCAACTTTCTACTCTTGTGGATGTAGAAAAACACTTGCAAAAAAGAACCTCGCAAATTCAGAAACTGGACAAGAATGTAAAAGCTTATTTTTAAAATACCTAATGCTTAAACAAGTCTCATGCCTTGGGGCTAGGGAATTAGGGTTTGTCTGAGTCTTAATCTTGAACATTTGGAATTGGTAAAACTGAAGTCAACGTGCTCAGCACATACAGCTGAGATGGAAGACAAGTTATTATGTTTAGTAGATGACTTATTAAATTATGTGTGTTTAACCCCCATTTACACCCACCAATGATTAAAAAGCATTGCAAGGTTAGGTCTTGAGCGTGCAAACATTCAAATATCAAAACATTATTTAGCGTGTCTGCTCCTTTGTTTGTAGTGTTAAACCCTTAGGGTTTATGTTTATGATATTGTAATCTTACTGATTCTATACACACATATTTATGTCATTTTTAATCTTTTTATTCAATTTCCATTTTATTACCCTTCGCTGAGATAAGTCTCTGAATTTTGTATAAGTCCTTTTTCCTCATTGTTTGTATGAGTATTCTATAGTCTTTGGCTTAATTAAAGAGAACAGGCCAAATTTAGCACAGATAGATGAAGAGGATATACTAATGTTCTGTTTGGCATATTAAAAATTATTTGGAAAAGGGAGTGGATATGACATGAAAGTTTCCTGGTGATATAAAATCACTTAGGAAAGTCATGACTTTGATAATTGTGAAGATTTGTGAAATATCCCTTATCATCCCTGATGCTTGGCAGCAAAATGGACTTTCAGTTTCAGTGAGTATATGAAAATGGCTCGGAAAACACTGTAGATAGTTTGCAGTATCCATCAGCCACAAGGCATTACTGGGAAGGCAATAAAACCCAAAAAATATTATTTGCCACAGTACTTCTGTTCTCCATCCAATTCCCTTTCTGCTGCTGAAACAGTGAGTGGCTTATGGTGCCTAGACTGTGGGGCTGAGCCTAGATTGATCCCTGCCCCTTCAGTTCTAGCTGGTGCTTAATGGTATGTAAAAGGCATTCTGGGTGTGGATCCCATGCTCTTCTGGAGATCCCTTGCCTTGCTTTGTAATTGTCTGGAGAAAAGAGTGTAGCCAGGTTTGGGCTACACCCACTTCATAGCATGGTTTAGATTTTGAGACCAAATTGTCACCAGCAGAGCCTGTAATGTTTTGGTGTGCTGGGGTGCCACCCTTCTAAGACCTCACTCCTGTCTCTTGCTCTCTCCTCTGCTGTGCACCTGCAGCACCTCCTCCAGAGGCACAACAAAACTCAGGCACGCTTGGTCTCTGTTTAGTGCCCTCCTCAAAAAGCACCTGGGTTGGGTACCTGCTCCAGCCTGCTCTTAGCCCAGTTCTAGCAGCCAGAGTGCAATGGAGCAGCTGTAGTTAGCAGAAAGTGCTGTGTGCCACGGTACTGCCTGCCAGAAAGAGCAAATTAATGTAAAGTACAAGCTTTAAACCAGCTTTTCACACACATAAAGTGATTTGCACTGAACACAGCTTGGTTTTAGCCAAGAAATATATTCCTCCTCCACTTCGAGAATATAGGTTTCCATGCTGACATGGCTGCACCCACGATGGATGTTAAGGATGGGGCTCGTACTGAAATTACACCATCCGCCTTAGCGCAGGACTGGCGCTGGCTGTTTTCAGCGAGGGTCTGTGGCTTGCTGCTCTGCAGGCTCTAGGTGCTGCTGTTCTCCATCTGCATAAAGGAGGCAGCTGGGTCTGTTGTCCCGGTTGGGAGCCCCTTTGAAGACAGCAGGAGGTGAGATTGGAGAGTACAGCTCTAGCCCCTCTCACCCTTGTGCCTCCCCAGAGCTACAGCTGTGGCTGACTGCTTTGAAGGAGGGAGGAGGTCTGATTTTTTTGCATCTTTCTGGAACAGGCTCTGGTTTCCATCGTGAAATCCCCTGGGAGTGTGCGGCAGTATCACTGCAATGCACAGGCACTCTGTGATCTCTGGGCTCGTCACTGAAGGGGGGATTACTGCGGCCGGGTTTGACACTGGCCTCTCCCTCAGACCACAATGAGATTATTTGCTGTGCCAGAATTTTAGGTTTGCTGCCAGGAAGATTAATTCCTCTTTATTTTCTTCATCTTCTCCTAACTGAAGCAGTGTTCCTAACTAAATTCACCGATATCAGTCAGCTGCCTTGCTCTTTCATTCTTTTTCTGATTTAGTCTTATCTTATAATGCTCTTGCCTCCAGTGATTTCGACTAGGGAATTCTGTGTTTCTTATAAGCCTAGTAAATCTACTGAGGTACATTTCTATTTTGATAGCAGTTTTTTCATAGGTGCAAAATATTAAACTTGGTCTTACAACAACCCTAGAACAGTGCTTTAAAATTATTTAGATATATTTTGTATGGTTTATATGCAGACCTCATCATGACAAAATCAGTTTTGTTATTTTTACAATTTCTTTCCAAAATGTGTGGAAAGCTTTATTGTAAAATGTGAAGTTTATATTCTGTCTAGTGGAGCTGTTAAAAAGAGAAAGAGACTGCACTAAAATAACAAATTGATGTGATATCTTCTTATGCCAACATTTGCATGTATTTTGAGGCATGACATTAAAATTCTGAGACAGGTTTTGTGGATTTTTTTAGCATATAAAGATGTACATTTCTTTAGGAAGAGACATTTTATAATGAGACATTTCGAGACTTCTTTTTAATGTTGCTTGAAGTTTTTCTGGCTCTCCCCGCCACCCTGAGGTCAGAGTGATACCGGTGTGACACATGCCTACCTCCTCCCTCCAGAGACCGCGTGTGTTAGAGGTATGCTCTTTTCTGGCTCCAGTAGCCTTCAGTCCACCCCCAGGGTCACCATATTGCTCGCCTGAGGTTCAGAGCTGTGGCTGAGCCCCTTTCAGTCCAGAAGGCCCAGGCTGGCAAAGACCTTCTCTTACAGAGTTTATTTGGGCAGACAAGCTTTTAGCAGCATTCCTGTGAGTGGTCTGGCAGAGATGGGTAAGAACAGCAGCAGCAAACATGCAGGTATGGGCTGGGATGGAGAGAGCCTTTTCATCTGGCGTGTGTGTGTCTAGAAGGAGGAGCGTATCTGTGTCTGAGGCTGGGCAGGGATGGGAAGGGATCAGATGGTCTCTGCCTAGTGTGGTTTGCTTCCTTGTGTAGGCTGAAAATGGAAAAGAAAATAAACATCAAAGGACTGGAATGCCAAAGGCTGTTAAATGCAAAGAGCCTCTGCTATAAATTACTAAGTAACTTGGGTTCCCTTTTTATGGCTGTGCAGATTGAAGCCCACAGCACTGGGCAACATCAGTCTCAAATAGCAGGCTTTCCCCTCTTGGCAACTACCCGGCTAATGAAGAGAAGAAGAGGAGCGGCTACCTCGTGCTCCTTCGAGTGCAACTAACTCATAGTGATATTCCTGTAAAGCCTGCTTTGTGAGGAAAGGATGCTTCAGCAGATCCTAAGTGGCTGTTCAGCCTCACAGCAGCATGTGAACTTCTCCAAAATTCACAAAGATGCCTTACAATGACATAGTCTCCTTGGATTGACTTGCAAGGAAAAGAGGATTTCACTGAGCTCTGTAAGGTTGCGAATAAAACACCAGCCCATCCGCCCACCGAATGCAATCAGACCAGCATTATATACGAGTGCTTGCAAGAAACACAGCTCCAGAAAGCCTCTCTGAAGGAGGGCAGCCTCAGCCGTAATACTGGAAGTTGCTTTCATAGCATACTAATATGATCAGGAGTGCTAATATAAGAATCTGGTTAGGCTGACTGCAAAATCCCCAAAGCCCGTGTAATTTTTTCCAAGTTTACCAATCTAGAAGGCAAGAGGTCTGCCCTAACTTCAAAGTGCTCCTAAATAACATCATTAGCTGTTCACATGGCTGTTTTCTTGCCTCTGCACTGCAAAGCAGCTGTCCTGTGTTTTGGGTGGCTGGGGGTGAGTGCCTGGTAGTTCTCCCTGTGTTCAACAACCCTTGTCTGACTTGAATTCCTGGCACTTTCCCTGAAATTTCTCCTAGGTGGAGAGAGGGGTGGGTGGAGAGGAACGTGAGTGGGCAGGGCAGGGGGAGGAATCCCATGCAGTCAAACAGGCTGAAGATGGATCTGTTAAATAAACTGTTAAATATAATAAATTCTTGGTGCAAAGCAGAATGGTTTTTACCGTACCATTAAAGCCGTAATTGCTGTATTACTGCACTGTCATCTCTTGGAACATTAGATCAGGAATGTCTTTGAAAATACGTAAGAATTTAAGAAATGCATCTAGGAAGAGCACATTTGCATTCTCCAAGGGAGCCGTGGGAGGCGCCTGCGCTGCAGGGCTGTTTTGAAATTCTGCTTAAAATGAATGACATGAGTTAGTGGTGAGATAGTGGGACAAATATTTCCCCTAGCAGCTTCAGGCTTTGAGTTGTGCTTGCGGCCTCTCCCTCACCGTGACACCCTCAGAGGCAGGCAACCCTGCCTTGGGTAAGGTAAAAGCTGCGGGCTGTGTCCTGCCCCATGCCACACAGGTGGCAAAGGAGCATGGGGCGGACATGTGCCTCCCCTTGTGCCTGGCAGAAGGCTGGCTCCCAGTGCAGCGTTCCGAGGAATGCTGGCCAGGGGACCTCAGCCAGGGGACCATGCTGCTCTGCCTGCTGGCATCCTGGCCCCCGGGTGATGGTCTGCTGGCGAGGAGTGGTTTGGCGGCCATCTCTTCGGCATGCTCCAGCTGGAAAAGCATGCTGGTCCATCTCAGAAAGACCACTTAATACATATGCCCCATGACAGGTTTTTTGCTCTTCTGTCCCTTCCCTTCCCCAGAGCCATCCCAGCTTCTCCAAGTACCTGTTCCTAGGCTCTGCTGCTCTCTCAGGGTGGCTGCAGTGAGAGAAACCAGGATTTTAACTCCAGGATCTTGTGGTCTACAAGGTCAGCCTGTAAGGATAGATTGAAGAGTAATGCTAATCAGTGCAAGTGCTTTGGTCACAGCATCTCTCCAGAGAAAGAGCTTATCAACCTTAAAATCACATTAAACCTATGTATATTAAAATATTTATTTCCCAAAGCTTTACAAAGTCAACTCTGAAATATCATTTTGTAGCTTCTTATTTTGTTACCATCCTCTTGAGTACCCCTCTGAGAGGTCGGCCCACCAGTGTAATCCCACTTGCTGTACTGGAGAACGTGGTCTCTGCCCATGCATTCTTCCTGGGAGTAGCTGTTGATGTGATGTTTTGTCCCAGAGATGTGGGTGCCAAATACTTTATTCTTGCGTAAATGTTACAGCGCATGCTAAAGGTTAATATAGTCAAAGCGCTGAGCGCTCTGCTCCCCAAGGTTAAATGAAAAACCACGCTGCCTCTAAACCAGTAGAACAATATTGATGTCACTTGAAATGTGTGTGCTGTGTGAATGGTGCCAAGCTACTCTTTAATGCTGTACTAAGAATTTACGTTAGTGGGCTATATTTTGTAGTTGTATGGTGACAGTGTGCTTATAAAACGAGTTACTAGTAAGTATTCATGGGAAATATTTGATGGTAGAGTTCTGCTTTCCAAGTGAGCAAAATACAGTTGCTTCCTTGATGAATGCTAAGCAGACCTTTATAAAATTACTGTCTGTCTCTTAATTCACTTGTTTGAGCTGCAGCCCTTGGGCAATTTAGTGGGGTTTTTTTTAGTAAATTACCCTTTTACAAAACGTGGTTCTCCAGTTGGTCACCGCAGAATCCAGTGGAGTTCTTATTACGTAAAACTGATGCAGTGAGTGGGGAATCAGACCGGCTGCCTTAATGAGTCAAAGAAAAATTCCAAAGAAATATAGAATGCATTATTGTTCTTGTTTGTTTGGTCCACAGGATCACAGCGAGCCTCTTCCCTCGCTGCATCAAGACTGGAACAAGCCATGTCTGAAATAACTATGCAGAGCAGCGCAATGAAGCAAGGACCTATGCAGCTATGGACAGCTCTTGAACAAATTTGGTTACAAGCTGGTAAGTCCTGGACCACCTGGAGTTCCTTTTTCCCTCCAGTGGTGAATGAGATAACATAAGTATTAATGGAGTAGTTGAAATCAGTAGTTGGAAATCACCTTATTCCAGCAGGAAATCTGCCTATCTATCCCAGCAGGTTTTTTAGATGCCAGGTATTTGATTCAATATAACAAAAAAAATACCGGACTGGTGTGATTTTGCAGCTCACTTCTATTTTTCCATAACACACAGAAAACTTCAGTCATCGCTGACATACACTTTTAAAAGAAGAGGGTAGGTAGTTCTTCATTAACAAATGGTCGTTGGTAGGGAAAATTATTTTCATTCCCTTTTTCCTGCATACTTCCCTGTAATAAGGCTGGGCAAACCATGTATTAAATGTTATTTATAGGCTGGGATCTTTCCAATCTTTGCTGAGGTTTAAGTGAAAATGATTAAAAAGAGCAAGTCCTCCACTCATTTTATCCTTGACTGTTTGAATCTCCCCAGGACTTGCAGGTTGCATGTCAGTTTGAGACACTTGTGCAGACATGCTACAGCAGAGCACATAAAGGGAAAAGAGAACAGTGAGAAAGAACTCTACCCAGAGGCAATCTCCAAACTCATGAAACGGTTTTATGTAGGACACTTGCTGAGGAATGGAGCTGCACAGCACATTCTGCCATTTGCATTCCAGCATTTCAGGACTGATAGAGTTCTGACCCTGCCATCTTGCTCTTAAAAGATACAGCTTTTCTTCCACAACTGGGCCCGCAGTTGTGTGCCTGAAATTACATTTGAGTGCTGTGATTGCTTCTTAGATGTCTCTGCTACCATTTGCAACAACAACAAAAAAAAAAAACACCGCCCACTGGAACCTTGCTGATAATTTGCTATTCTGTATGCAGGAGAACCTTTCAAATTCTCATTTAGCTAATCTGTACAATTGACAATTCTCACATAAAACCTGGTAGTCTCACCCTGCTTCTCAGCAAAGATTTTTATAGCTGTTTTCGTGGGCCATTTCCTACCAATTAGACTTCAGTTCTGGTACAAAATACGTGACATTCTTTTTGTTACAATTTGACTAACTATTAAAGAACAAAAGAAGTTACCTTATGGAATGCATCATCCTTTAAGTTAATCACATGTGTTCACTTAATGGCTCGTGTGTATGTAAATTTCAATGATGTGCTGTGGGCTTCAAAATCATTAGCAAGATTTTGCTTTATTCAGTTTATGCTCCTGATTTAAGGCTGCAGAGGAGGCTGGTGGGGAGCAAAAAACCCGGAGTTTATTGTGATGAGAAGTCAGGTGTTTGTTGTCCATCATCCTGCAGATAGCTCTAGGCAGTTTACATTTTTGCTGCTGTGTGAAAAGACAAAAGCAATAAAGACCTAATGCTTGCTGTGACCTAGCTGTGAATTGCTACGATTACTTTTCAGTGTAAATCCGAGCGCCTTTCTCAAAGGTGTTAATTAATTCTTTTAGATATAATTTATTTTTATAAGCTGCAACTTTTCTGTCCTATTCTGTCATTTTTAAATCTTTGTTTTGTTTCATGCTTACTTTTAACCAGCCTTGAATCAGGATTGATATTCTGAAAATACGTACTGTGACTGCTTTGTAATTTTGTTACTGAAGGCAGTTATTGTTATGGATGGAGCTTAATGAGCTCTTGGTGAGGAACTGCCCGTTCTCTTCTCACAGTAGTGTGGAGGTTTCTGCATTCTGGTATCCTGTGGGCTAGGAGAGATGCAGGTATTTTGGGGTAGTCTTTACTCTCTGTGGAGAAGGGCACAGCGCCTGAATAATTAGAGGACTTCTTTGAAGTGGGTCAGATCTTACACTGGACTTAGCGAGTGGAATAGTCCAAAAGGGTATCAGTGACCCAGTGTACTAGAATCTTTCCCATCTGGAAGGGAGGGGAAAGGAGGAAGAGGTATACTTGTAAGAAGGTAATAACTTCCAAAATAGAGGTATTTCATAAATAACAAATTAAACAGAAAGGCGTGGTTAAAACCAGTTGAGGTAGTCACATGCTCTTGCGTGACAGCTTACCCCAAAGTTAACAGCTGTGGAAATCAACGGGCTATTCGCGTAACATTCTGATGCCTGCATCCGGAGTCCCTTCATATTCATGATAGAGCCACACCAGGATGCTGTAGATTTCTACGAGGTTTAGCTTGGGCTTGTCCTTTTTTAGTCAATGACTCATCTTTTGACTTTAGGCAAGTTGCCTAACTTTTTCATACCTCAGTGTCCTATCTCTAAAGGGGAAAAAATGTTAATCTGCCTTTGGGAAATGATTAGTGTATTGTTGTTTTTGTTGTCATTAACACCTTAACCTTTTTAGCATGAATCATAAATCTGTAGATAAAATTATTACGATTTCCTAACCTCATACTATAGTAAATTTATAACAAAGCATCCGTCCTTTTCAGACACTAACAGGACGCAGCTGGCCATGTCTCTGTGTGTGGGTATGGATTTAGAGCGCCAGGCTGCAATCGTGTCTGGGTTCCATTAAAGCCATTACAGTTCCCGTGCCGCTTCATATCCCAAGGCATGAAAACTAATGGAACCAACCGACTGATCCAGTTAGAGCTTTCTGCACTTGGATTGGAAAGAGGCATACAAAACCAGCTATCCCACAGTTATGTCAGGCTGTTCTTACAGCCGTCCAGCGGCCAGGCCAGGCCACAAAGCCAGCACACATGCTTGCAAGGGGACCGTTAGTGGGTGGTAGCTATCAGATGATGCTTATGTAGGGGAATTATTACTGTATCACCCTCCACCTGCAGCTGCAATAGGAGCTCCTGCCTTGTGCAGAAGCATCCTCAGTCACTCAGAGCTGGAGAGCCCTTGCTGTGCTCCTAACGGGTCTCACAACTAGTGCATGAGAATATGTGCATTCTTTTAACAGTGTCTGAAGAATCTGTGAACCCTGTGCAAATAGTTAAGCTCTTTTGTCCTGCGATAAAGATACTTATCTCACACACAAGAGCGCATAGACTTAGTGTTTTTATTTGTAACTTTTCTGGGTTTATGACCAGCACAGTTATGTAGGGAAGATACAAAGCAGCAGCTTTGGAAGTGCAGCTGCTAAATCCAAATGTACTGCACTATAATGAACGCTGCACCTTGGCTTTTCTTGCAGCAGTGCCTAGTGAACTTTGGCAAGCTAATTTTTTGTAGCTTACTGTAAGCAACCAAAGAGCTCCTTGATGGATCTGTGGTGTCTAGAAAGAGTTCTCTTCTCTTTCACACATTTCAAACAAAACTGTGAATTCTCACTGTTAATCTTATGTCCAGCCATCTCTTACAGGACCAGCTGGGAGTAGTGTCATCTGCAGCAGGGAACTTAGCACATTTCTTCAGTGGGCTTCTATATCTTCCTGTTTTCCCTGCAGGTAGTCACAATTAGCTTTGGAAGAGTACAAGGTCTGCTGTCCCCAAAGACTAGGGAGGTTGTCCACTCCCTGCGGCAGGCATGCTTAGAGGAATACTAATAGGCATACTCTGTTTTCAAGTGTTCCGCAGCAAAGACTGTGATTAACACAGCTTGTCTGGTCCCTTTTAACAATAAACTCCCAGTCCTCTTGCAATGTAATGGATTCTTAAAAGGACAGAGTTGTCTCATTAGGCTTTAACATTAATAAGCCTTAACATTTACTCTTGGCCCCAAGTCTGAGAAATGGGTCATTTCAAGGAGTACTCAGGAAGGGTGCTGCAGTGCACATTCTGCTGTGGTGCAGCTCCAGGAGAAGTGGTCTTTATGCAATCCATATGCCTGTTTTCCCTCTTTGTTCTGCTTTTCATGACTGAGAGCTTGAATTCAACTTTGAGAGAAGAGAAGGAACTTCTGCAGCATTGGTAAAGTTTGTTAACTCCTTCTGCCTCTTGTTGCAGGAAGAGCTGCAAGGGGAATCCTAGAGATTACTGGTGGTAACACTGCTTGTGTTACCAGGAGAAATGTTTGACCTAGGAACTATTCCTACCCCTTACTTCCTTTTAAAATCATGCCAGTACTCCTCCTTTCTGTTTAGAAAATACAATCATGCTGTTTAGCTAAGGAAAAATGTACTTGAAATGTTTCAAATCTATGTCCAAAATTTACCTCCATTGGACATTTTTATAAGATCACTTTTGACTCAGAGAGCAAAGCGTGTCAGTACTGAAAAGAAATAGTTTTAATAGTTTTAAGCTCTTTGAATAACTGGAGTGATTTCTTATCTGAACTATGTGTGATTATATTTCCAGGCAGTAATGACTGTATGCTCTACTTACATGGAGCATTTTATAGTGCTGCAAGCCAGTTTTAATAGAAGTTCTAATATTCCAGCTCCTGTTGCTGTATTATTTTAAGCTTTACTTTTAAATACAATGTCCACTTTGTTTGTCTCTACTAGTACTTTATATCTGACAATTTAGCTTCTTGACTAACCCAATACTTTACCAAATATGGCCACTCACAGCAAAGTAGGTCTGGTAATTTGATCTAAGATTGGCGAAGTGCCTGCTAAGCACAGTCTGCGAACCTCACCAGGTAGACCTAAGGCTAATTTAAAGGAGCATTTTAAGAAAAATTACTAGGAGAACTATTCCATGTGCTCACAGTGGGGCTGGAATGGGCTACTTGCTGTCTCAGTAATGTGCTAAAGTTTACCCGAGGAAAAAAATACCATAATGAACATGCCACGAACGAGAAATGTAAAGACAGCCAGTGTAGCAGAGAACAGTGAGCTAATGGAAAAACATCTGCTCCCCCGAGTTATGTACAGCAGGAAATTTTTTTTTTCCTCCCTTCACAAAGCGCTTGAGATTTATTTATTTTATTGTGTATGGGCCAATTCCTGGGAAAAAGCTGTGTTAGAGGAGATGGGCTTTGTTCCACGAGAACGTGTCGTCGGGGCCAGTGGGCTGAATCTTCAACCCGGCTGGCCTGCGGCCGCACAGCCGCACATCGGGCGCCCCAGCAGCAGCCAAGGGCACGGCTGGGCCCTCCCCTGCTGCCCCTCGGCTCACCCAGCACAGCTTGTATTTGCACAGCTTGCGCACAGGTATTTAAATGCTCTTCCTTCCCGAAGCCTTTAGTGATCCTAAGCCCCCTCAAGTTATTAGCTCTGATATTAAAGATGTTTATCCGGTTTGGGAGACATCTTTACTGACGTTGCCAGAATAGCTGGGGACAGATACTGTCCCGTGATGCAGCACTGGTTGTTGAAGTGATTCTAATGTTTTTCTTTCTTTCTTTCTTTCTTCTTTTTTTATAAAAAAAGTGCTTTCAAATTTTAGAATTTCAAACTTAGACCTTTCCCATTCACTGCTTGCGTTCTTGAGCTCCATAAGCGCTGCTGATTTTTGTGGCTCTTTACAGAGACACAAAGCAGTGTGAAAAGCTGGAGCCTGATGAGAGGGAGCCGGAGGGAGTCCTTTATTACACACCTGTTACCGAAGAGAATAAAGGTGTACTGCAAAGATGGCTGCCCTGCAGTGTTTACTTACTAGGAGGGTTTAGGAACGCTTCACACTGGAGATGATAGAAATGATAAAGTGAGCTGGTTTGGTCCCCTTTGAGATGTTACTAGTGAAGTTAAGAAGACAGCAGTGGTTCTGCTAAGCCTCCTGGTTTAGGAAGTTCTGTCCTAAGCTTTTCTGGTACAGGGTAAGGATCACCAAATTCCCTATTTCTCTTCATCTGAATGTCCTTAAGGATACTAGCTTTTGATCTACAGCCTCCAGCTTGGTTTATTTTATTTTCTGTCAACAATGAATTTAAAAAGTCAAAAGGAGTCTTGGCCTTATATTAGTACGGGGCATTTTGGATTGCTTCACCTGTTCCTGAGGCTTCTGGGTATTTCTCATTGCTGGAGCTGGACGTGAAACTTTGTGGACTGATAATCCGTTGGCATGGATGGTCTTAAAAGAGCACATGCCATTTCTTGAAATCAGGGACATGCAAACGTGCATGTGTGTGTGAACACTTGCTTGTGAAGGATACAGGCAATGCAATGCTCTTGGTTAAGCAGTCTGTGGATCCTTTGCTGAGAGATGGAGAGAAACCTGTTGCACTGCCTGTGGTACCCATAGAATGACAGAGGGTACCAAATACTAGCATTTCCCCAACAGCCCAACTTTTGAGCAAGTGATACAGTGTACGCAGTCACGAAGAAGGAATCAGGACATTGATTCACACCAGAGACAGAAAATGGGAAATTATACTTGACTGGTGTGGAATATGAAGACTTAAAAGTCCTTTCTTTGACAATAGCCAGTGATACGTATTTTGAGAGATGGTACAAGAAAACTCAAAAGGTGCCCTTCCAACAGAAGCATTTTTATGTCACCCTTATTAGTGGTGGCTGTATTGCCTAGAAGATGTTGGCTTGCTTCTGCCAGCTGGGAAAGAGCTGTTTCCTCACCAGTGAGCAGGGCCCCACTTCACATAAAGGAACCAGCTGTCTTGCAGTATTTCAAGTAAAGTTTTGACTGTGCCATTTAGTATAGAAGATAGCTTGTGGTAGTTCGGTGTTGCTTCCAGAAATTTTCACTCTGATGCTGCATTTGTAAATAAGCTTAGTGGCCACTTCAGCCCCTGTGAGACCCGAAGCTTGGAAATTTAAAGTGGGTCCCTGGGCTCCAGTTAACTACCAGTTTGCATGCAAAGACAGCCTTTGAGGATGTAAACCTGTTGCCTCATTCAAAAGAGCATGCGGCTGACCTCAGGTGGATGACAACACATGGCACTTTCTGTTCTCCTTCATTTCTGTATCAAAGGTTTGCATCAAATGAAATTATTGCAGTCAGGATACGGTTTCAGGAATCTTCCATCTAATCTGCCCGCAAATTGTCAAGCTACTGTGTGCAGGGTGGTGTCATAATACAGAACAATGACTAAACGTCACCTGCCAGAAAGGAAAGGAAAGGAAGAGGGGGAACCCTTTGTCACAGTAATAGCTCTGTATTCACTGCTGAAGGCAGAGCTGTCTCAGAGGAGTGGGTCTTTCCAGCTGGCTAAGGGCTGCTGCAGTAACAAGCATTAATAGCTCCTGAAGGCAGATGATGTGGAACAGAAATCACCTCCCTACACATCCTTGCAGGTGCTCTCACCTTCTTAAAGTGTGAAGGGCTGCTCCCCTGTACTGTTCTGCTGGTCATCTGGCTGCATTGCCCTGGCTATGTCACCACACAGTAGCATTTTTTGGGGTGGACAAGAGTAGACAAGTGCTTTAGATCCTGCGAGCACACTCAACCGAGTGGTGTGGAGCAGTCTGTTTGGGGGAGTTAAGTGCTGTGTCTTGGATAACACCGAACATGATTTGCAAGGAATGAAATTTTAATTCTTGGGTTGTTCACATTGCAGAAATGCATTTTAAATCCATTTGATTTTTTTGGCTAGAATTACAGTTGTTGCTGCTTCTTTGGTGACAAGCACAATCACTCTTGACACTGCTTTGAAACACTTAGGAAACGGGGAATAGAGTCAGCGTTCAAGGTGATGGCAGGCAACTCTGTTCCTCAGACTAGCACTGTGATGCCCACATGACTAGATTACACTGTTGTTACTCCTCTGNAGGAAATGGGGAATAGAGTCAGCGTTCAAGGTGATGGCAGGCAACTCTGTTCCTCAGACTAGCACTGTGATGCCCACATGACTAGATTACACTGTTGTTACTCCTCTGATGGACTCCCTAACAGAGGTCTGTCAAAGAATTTATCTTGGAGATGAAAAAAGGAGCCTGACTACAGGAGACCCAGCTTTGGCAGTGTTCTGGGATGTGCTCTCGGTCTGTGCTTTTGTTATTGGTCTTTGGAGTGAGTAGATGATATGCTTCTGGCAATTCTCAATTGATTAAAGACCTTCACTGTAGGTGAGCTTAAATGCTAGCAGAAACAGCTGGAAGAACTAGGAGCTTATATTAGGAGTTAATGATAATTTGAGTGGAGATGCGTGCTGCTCTCATGGACGGGGCCCAGCATTAAGACTGGTGTATCAGTGGAAGTCTAGTTGCACGTCAAGACAGAAGAAGACATAGCCACAAGAGGAGACAACAGTTGTTTGGAAGAACAGCAGAGTAGGCTGGACAGTACTGCAGGAGAGCACAGATGGGAAGCCTAAGTTGAATATGGGAAAGAAAGAAATCAAGCCAGGCTGAACCTTGGAGTCAGCTGGATATCTGCTCATGGTCTCAGTGGGTGCAGGCTCAAGCTTCAATCAGTGAATGAAGGAGACAGTGCACAATTCATCCTCTCTTTGCCCATCCATGCAGTGCACTCTCTCAGCCCATACCTATAGGTAAAAATGCTGCAATATTTCCTAATAATCATTCACACTTGGTTTCTAGCATTACTCCAGAGATGCTAATAGAGGAGGTGGTACATCTAGAATGATCATCTCTTTGCTCAGTAGCATTCAGAAAGTCATTGGTAGTACTTAGTTCAAAACAGAATGCAAATTTGTTTAAGTTTTTATGAAGATGGTGTTAAGTGAGAGAGAGCAAGGAAGCTTGCAAACATGGCCTTTGGATTCAAAGCTGCGAAGAATGTCAGTACCAAGAACAATGTAGTCCAATAGTTGGAGATTCATAAATGGTTTCCCTGAAGCATTGAACCTTTCACAGGATAAGAATTACAGATCTTCTCTACCTGTGTCAGCCTGAGGAGGTGCCCTCTTCTTTGGAGTGGAATCGGGTGCCACGTCTCTATAACAGAACCTCCTCGCAAGGGCTGCTAATTTGGTTAGATGTTTATTTACAGCATGATTAGGTGATATAAGGAGATACGGTGAATAATCCAGTGGACAGGAAGCTGCTAACCCAGGTAACAAAAAGGCAGGTGTTTCAGTACTTTTCAGTATCATTGAGGAGGCAGTAGCAGTACCATGGTAAATTTAATGAATCTGTTGGGGGGGGGGATTTCTGCCTCTAGCTGCGTTTTTATTCCATGTTGCATAAGCGCATCTTGTTAATCTGTAAATAAAATGAGTATGTAATAGAAGTGAAAAATGAGTTTACAGAAAACATACTTCAATGCAGGCCTAAACGATTTCCCTTAATGTCTATTTTTAGCTAGGTGGGTGCACTCCTTTCTGTTTGTAACCAAAAAGCACCTCTCATTCTTTTTTTTATGCAAATTAGGCCTCCCACACCATTAAATCATTTTTTATTGACTATTGAGCCTGCAGAGAAATGGACTGAACTTTAATACGCTACATTACCATACCATAAAATACAATTTGTAGATTCTGTGTTGCTGCACTTCCTCTAAATAATTGTTATTACTGAAGAAGATTTACAGGCATCATTGAAAGAAAGAGTAAGTACTCTCCATTTTGTATGCATTGAAACACCAGCTGTGCGTGATTTCACATCTAAACCCCCTTGCTCCCAAATCTTTCCTGAAATGAAACAAGTCACATTATGCTCTTAGTTGCTAATAGAGCTTTTAATATGGCAGTATCCAGAACTTCTGCTGACTTCAAACAGTGCCAAGATTTCACCCCTTCTTTTGCACCACTAAGTTTGTGCTAACTTTGCAAATGAAGTGTTTGTCTTCAGGCTGTGAATTGTCACTTTGCACATCCCCATCCTCATTATTGCCACATGCACGGCATCAGCTGCTATGCAGCACTTGGCAGGAAAATGCTCTGTTCCTTGGGAAGTGCAAGTAAAACACTGTCCTCCCACAAACTTTAGAATAAGGCTGCGCACATACTCAGCTTGACAAGGTACACGGCCTTGCTTTCTGTTATTATAGATAGCTGCATCCTCTTGGAGCCAAGGGAAGGGATGCATGCTGAGATTTTATAATGATTAACCAGAGAGAAATAGTGTATGAGTCACTCTTAAAAAGTATAGTTCTTACCAAGGAACTAATGTTTTGCTCATGTTGACAGCCTTGAAGAATGACATTTATCTGTAGCACAACCTAGGGATGGCTAAGAAATATTCGAGAATTTCCTTGACAACATCTCACCCTTTTTCTAGAAGGACCACTTCAAAAGTGGAAGGTTGTTCAGCCATGCTGTCATTTCAGTAAACAATTGTGTTCAGTGTGCCAACAGAAGTGCTATTTGTGGTCCCAGTCTCATGTCAGATAAGCCAAGGGGAGCCTTTCCATGGTCAAGCAGGACTGCCTTTGAGATGCTCTCCTGCTCACCCCTACCCAGCAAGCTCCATGTCAGCGTGCCAAGTCCCCACAGTCTTCTGGGTGTCCTAGCGTTTTGAAACTGGCAGAGTTTCAAAGCTATTTAAGAGGAATTTTCAGGCTAATTTCCCCCCTCACAGAGACTTCCTGAGAATATTCACTGTCGTTAAAAGTCAGGGCATTTAAGGTTGTGTCTAATTTCAGAATTATTTATCTAAATCTGGAGCCTGAATTAGTCATTTCGAGTTGGACTCTTGAACTGTCAATACTTACTGCATTACCACATCAGTTTAAAAAAAAAAAAAAGAGAGACACTGAGCTTTTGCAGTGGTAACATGTAGAACACAAACAGGTAATGGGCCAAAGAGCAATGGCTGCTGTATGAAGACAGAGAGTTATTTTATATATGTATATGCATACATAAACACATGCATATATACATATATATATGTCTAAAAACACAGTTTCCCTTTTCAGTTACATCTGACAGTGAAAAATGAGTATTACTTTTGAAGCCTTTTGCAAGGACTTAATGCATAATAAATCTAGAATTAGAATAGACTTAGTTCAGGTGTAGGGGACTTACAATGATCATCTAGTCCAACAATGATCTAGTCCAAATCCTGAGAAATGTTAATGTTTAACCATGAGATATGTTATGAAATTTATGTTTAACATGAGAAATTATTTGATTAACAAATTGACAGTCAAGCACATTAGTATGCCTGTTACTTTTTTTTTTTTCTAAGAAAACCACAAAGATAGCTGAAGAAAGTAAATGATTGAGCAGTCTCTTCCAGGAGCTCTCTTTTGTTTTTCTGTAGAGTATGTATGAGGAAGTGAATGTGTGAATACACAATATAGATAAGTCTCTATGATAAAAGCCTTTTGATTTTAATAGTCTCTGAAAAAGAGACAACTATCTCATAAACTAGACAAATAGGCATAGAGAAGCACTTTTAATCATCTTTTAAAATGTGGAAATACTCTTTTAAATAAGTTATCTAATGTCCAGCTCAGTCAGATGTATCCTATTACTCTGATATGTTTAAAGTTCTCAGTAGACAGTGATGGCTTATTCTGTTCTTTTTTGTTCCCCAGATTATTTGGAAATGCTTATGATGGCTCCAAGTAGCTACCAGCCCTGCTTCCCCAGGGCTCAGTTCAGCACTGTTTACATTCCTGATTGAGGAATCCTTAAGGCCGTTCTCTGTCAGGACAACACCTAAAGATATCCACAAACATCTGTATAGAGCCCTTAGCATTAAAAAAAGATCCATTCAGTGAATCCACGTGATAGTAAGCATTCACCATAGTAGTAAGCGCTGTGCAGGATCATGGCCTCACGTTTTAATATGCTTAAAGGAGATGACATGTAATTAATGGGTAGAAAGGTCTCTGACTTATTTCAACTAATGGTAGGGTGTTTTTTGGTTTTTGTGTTTTGCTTTTTTTTCAGCTGAACTCTTCATGGAACAACAGCATCTCAAAGAAGCAGGCTTTTGTATCCAGGAGGCAGCTAGTCTTTTCCCCACATCTCATGCTGTACTGTACATGCGTGGGAGGCTTGCAGAGATGAAAGGCAATTTGGAGGAGGCTAGGCAATTGTATGATGAAGCGCTCACAGTGAATCCAGCTGGAGTGGAAATTATGCACAGCCTGGTGAGTTTGCAGGGGCTCAGCTCCATTATAGTATTTATGTTCCTGATTAACTGTAATAAGAGGGGAGAGGGCTCATGCTTGCTCTGGATGCCATTGTCTTCCTAATCCTGAGAGCAAGTGACTGTTCCAAGAATAAATTGGGTAGCTTGAACCTCTATTTTAAGACTGGATTGAATGTTTTTAACTAATTAGGACTTGTGTCAAAAGTAAATATTTTAATTGATAAAGCCTGATAGTTTTGGAAGTCAATGCACTGCTTTGTCTTCACTGCTTTTCCTACTGTTACGCATTTAAATAAGCAGTGCACTGATGTTTGAAAGATCTGAACTAAATAACTATAGAATATAGATATATATGGGGTTTGTAAACTTTGGGCTGGAGTCTTGTGTCTACTCAAATCAAGATAAACTATGAGTTTACAATAAAATTAATCTGTTATTATCTTAAGCTGTGGCTTTGCTCCAGCCTTGTGTAGGGCTGGTGACTCCGCATTTGTGGGGGGTTTTGGTAACACTCCTATCCAGCAAGTATATTTTTCCGTTGCACTATCCCCAAAACAAACTTATTTACAGACGCAGGGCCTAGAGCTTAATAATAATAGTAATACAGGGAGCTTTGTGGAAGACCAAAACCCACTTCTCTTACAAAATCAGAACAGTTAATCCTATTCCATCAATGATGTGTCTTGTTAACTGTAGCCCTTACTAGGTCTCTCTGGGATTTTAGAAGTCTTTCTTGACTAATTTAATTTTTACAGGAATTCTACATCCATCTTACCACTTTCTGTCTTTGCTAGCAAATATGTATCTCCTGGCATAAATTTGGTCCTGATGAGGTTTGCAGGCAACTCCAAAACTGAAGGGGTATCAATGCACAAGAAGAGAAGCATAAAGTGAAGTTATAATTGAGAGCAAATAATAGAACCTACAGGCAAGGGATGAGATATTTGGTAATAATAAATGTTAAGTGCAAAACCAGCAAATGAATAGTTGGTGCATATGTCAGGAGAAGGTTACAAAACAGCTATGCCCGTATCAGGCTTATATGGGGCAATAATATTACTTTATTGCTGTGATCCAGCCTTTACAAAATCAGTCGGTAAAAACCTGTCAGGATAGAATGACATTCTTTGCTCAGTTAATGTCATGATTTCAGACAAGTCACCGATATCCAAGCAGCCATCAAGTTAGATGCCAACATGATACTAACAGCTTTCATTTTTGTCTTATTTTATGGGCAGAACCACATACTGTGTCTTCCCATTTCAGTTGCTTGCAATTTTCTGAAACTATAGTCATTTGGAACAAAAATTTCTGAGATGCACATCTGCTCTGGCCCAGTTTACTTTGGAAAATGTCACCCAACATGGCTGAACTGCTTCTGAAAATGAGGCTAAAGAACAGACTTCAAAGGCTTCTGTGACATCTTCTTTACTGTACTGCAGTGTCTCCAGGTTTCGTCAGGAATCGGTAGTCTTTGTCATGTATTAATGTGCTTTTTACCATCCCTAAGAAAATCCTTCCTAGGTTACCCAAGTTATAACCTTTAAAAACCACATTTTATACATGCTTAGTAGATATGTATTTCTGAAACCTCTAAGGAGTCTGTGAATGCTCATTCCCCTCAAACCCCAGTAAGCTCCGTCATCTCTTCGTCAAGGGATGTGAGTAAAATTTAGAAGAGGTGAAAAAGACAGTGAGATGGGGAATCTGGGCTCAGAGACTCAGTCCATAAGCAAGTAGAGAAGAGGGAATATAAAACTCAGTAACAAAGTGAGGGAAATAAGGACAGATAGAAAATAAGATACAATAAGATAGGTAACACTGGATAAGACTGGATAGATAAGCAGAATGAGACTGGGTTAAGAAAACAGGCTGAGACAAGCGGGTTGAGGGGTGGGCATGTTGGAAATTGAGAGACAAAGGAGTGTGAACCTGTAAAGAGTACTACTCCATAGCCTTCAGTCTCTTTAAAATTCTGAATCTTCCCATTGTGGTGCCAGCAAATATCAGTGAAAATCACTTGGTTAAGCACGTGCCTCATCTCCTTTTGCTTGGCCATGCTGGCAGCCTGTGGTTTACACCTGTTAGCTAAGATAGCAAAGGTCTGGTCTATCCCTGCTGGTATGAATCATGGCAGTAGTTATAGGATGCCACATAATGGCATTTCTTTGTATGCTTTTCCAAAAGCTAGGAAATTGCACATAACAAGTTAGAAGCATCTGATGAGCGCTATAGAAAACCCTGTAAAGAAATTAATCATTCTGCCTTCAGAACAGAGCTGGAATAATGTGCAGTAAACAAGGCTTTTAGGGCTATGCATCAAATAAAAAGGGCAAAAATAAAATATTGAATGGCTGCTAGCTAAGTGATTTTTGTCCTGTGTACTGAATGAGACAGTGTCCCCACGGAGAACTTAAGACTGGGTTTATGCAATTGAGGATATAATGTAACAAGTGGTAAATTCTGCATCTCCTCAAGACCATCAGAAGAAGGCTGGATGCCTTTCTGAAATGTATGCATTAGGCAAGTACTGGCTGTACTGTTAGTAAAAATACAAGTTCTTGAGCACAGTATGTTCAGTCCCCTACCAGAGGGAAATGTATGTCTTGGATTATGCAAGAGGCCAAACTAGATTATCAGCTTTTGATAATGTGGCTTGAAACTATGCAAGACACAAACACAGGCAGCTGAAATTAAATTCACACATGCTGTTTCAGTGCTGGTCTCCCCAAACATTTGAGTACATAGTTTTCCCACTGTAGTAATACTGTTGTGGTTGTGTAATAATTTAGGTCTGGTTATGAGAATTACTGTTTGTCTTGGTGCAGTTGCCATCCAACTGACCTAGTCCACTTTAAGGGAAAACTGTGCTGTAGACAGTGCCCATTCCCCCTGGTGTATCAGCATCAATTAGCAAAGTAGTCATGTCTCTTCCCCTGGGTTCTCAGAACTGGGTTGTCAAAGCTATATTTAGAAAATTCCAACCTGAAGAGAGTTGCTGGCTTTAAATGAAGGGCACAGATCTAGCAATGAATGAGTCCATGAGGTTTCAGTAACTTCACTTTTACACAGGGTAGAGTCACCACCATAATAAACACAAGTTCTTTCTCTGCGTAGCTGAAAACAGCTGCGTTTTACTGTGACCGTAGGGTGTTTACAATAGCTGTCAAATCAGTGTGCTTTCCGTATAAAGCACGGTGCTGTGTGGAAGAGCAGCACCGTACAGCAGGACTGCAGTGCTGAGTGCATCTGATGAGGTGGGTAGCGTGTTCCGCTTCATAGCGGGGGCTGCTGGCAGTTGGTGTCCGATACTGTGGTAAGCAAACCACAGGCACACTGAAAACACCACATAGTTGTGCTGTTTCTTGCTAGTGCTTGCAGTTTGTAAGTGATGCCACAGGATCCTTGAGAGCCTGTATTAAGAATCCACCAATGGCCTTTACAAAGTAAATGCTACTGGCTGCTACCTAATCTAAGGAAGCACATTTGTTTTCATTTGGAAAAAACACATAGAATCAGTTTGGGGAGCTATTGGGAGCATGCTTATGTACCAAAGTACTCCTGGTGAGGTGTGGAGCTACTCCTTTGGTTGAACAACTGTTTGCTGTCACAAACAATTATTTTGGATTGGCCCTTAGAAACTGTACATACTGTAAGACCACAGGTCTCTTTAGGAAATATGACTTGCTAGGAGGTTTTTTCCCACATTTCTCCTCGTTCTGTCTCACACATTTCTGTCTTCCCTCCCTTTACTAGAACAGCCCTGTTCTTTTTTTTTTTTCTTCTTCTTCCCTTTCACAGGCTCCTTCTGGGGCCTGCTTGCAAAGATCATAGAGCACTTCTCTCTCCCAGGGGGGCTGATGGAGTTTCCACTGAGTAGGTATCTTCACTGGTCCAGAAATAAGAGCTTAGCCCATATCCCCTTGTTTTACACTGTGACTAGTCAACCATGCCGGATGCTAATCTCTAACAGAACATTTCTAAACCAAATAACTACAGCATACTTCTTTCAGTATGTACCAAATTTGGTTATATAACATCATGATATCCACAGCTTTGGGACGGTGATAACAAAACTGACGTGTGCCCAACCAAGTCAGGAAATATAACATAAGCCAGGGCAGATGACACCTCCTTGTAAAGCGATACACAAATCCACCTACCTGTATGTCAGTAGAGAAAGACATTGAAGTTTGCTAGTTCCCAGCCACAGTGCATTGAGTACCATTCTCCCTTTTGATTCAGAGGAGGTGAAAATCGATGCCAGCATGTTGGATTTGAGCCCTAAAGCTCCATACGTAATATTACAAGATAAACTAAAAACATACTGAGATTTTCAGAAGACTCCTGCCCAGCATACACCTCACATAGTGCTTTTTCCAGTTAGAGCTATTCTCAACGTGTTTTAGTTCAGGGGAGAAGAAAGAGAATCGCGTATTTAAAATGGAAGGAAATGGGCACCCTCATCTCCGTCACTGTGCCAGATTTAACAGGTCAAAACAAAAAAAGAATTCGCTTGACTCATACTTGAGTCTTATTGATTGCAGTGGAAGATTGTAATGATTCCTTATTTCTCTTGAAGGCTGGGGCAAGGATGATAAGGTTGTAATCAGAATGCCACGTAGCTGTCTGCACTGCCTCATGCCTATGTTTGATAGCGAAACAAAGTGAAATATATATTGGGTTTTGTTTGTTGAGTTTTTGTGAAGGTGAAAATGGAAAGCAGTCTTCAGAATGTATTTCCGTGTTCTGTTGTGACCACATAAATGGGTGGAAAACATAATCTAGTGAAAGTGTATTTGATTTATTCCATAATCAATTCAAGTAGAATATGCAGGTAACACCGTGTCGTGGTTTAACCCCAGCCAGCAACTAGGACCATGCAGCCACCCGTTCACTCCCCCAGGTTGCGATGGGGGAGGGAATCAGAAGACTAAAAGTGAGACAACTCATGGGTTGAGATAAAGACAGTTTAATAGTGAAAGCAAAAGCCGTACACACAAGCAAAGCAAAATAAGGAATTCCTTCACTGCTTCGCATCGGCAGGCAGGTGTCCAGCCGTCTCCAGGGCCCCATCACGCCTAATGGTGACTTGGGAAGACAAACGCCATAATGCAGCCCAGGAGGTTGTTAGCTGCCTTTGCTGCAAGGGCACATTGCTGGCTCATGGCCAGCTTGTCCACCAGGTCCTTTTCTGCAAAGCTGCTTTCTATCCAGTCATCCCTCCAAAGTGAAGCTGAAGCTAATACCAGGATTTTTTTCTGCAAGTAGATACTAAACGTAACATTGGCATGACGGTACTGGGTCAGACTGGAGGTTCAACTAGTTGTTCTCTCCAACAGCAGCATAAGCAAGTGCCTAGGAAAGAATGAGACCAGGGCAGGCATATATGGTACTTCTAAGGTTATGACTTAGCTCAGGGACATCCTGAAGTAAACGTAGATTCTACTTGTTTAGTAATTCACAGTGGGTTTCCCCTTCATGAACTTCTCATGAGCCTGTGTTAGCTTTCAGCATTCACAGTACCCTTCAGCAAGGAGACCTGCAGGTCTGCTTTCTGCTGCACAAAACCTGCCAAATTTTGTATGTTCTTGATGCAGCTCTTCCTAGCCACACGGGTGCACGTTGTTCTTATTTTGGAAGACATAACACACCACAGATTCTTAATCACTCCCCCTCCCATTACTGATTTTATAGATATCTATCACCGAACCAGTCCCATTCCTTTTAGTATTGCCATTGCCTCTCTCTGAACTTCTTACAGTTCTTTTTAAGATGACAAGGCTAGAACAAATAATGCACTTACAAAAATTTGACTTAGCTTCAAATGCAGTGTTGTAGACTCAGTGTTAAAAAAACCCTCACTGTCCCATGGTCTTCTATTCATATAATTATAACCTATATACATTGTCATACAAATACAATGTTCTATTAAAAAAAAACCTCACTGTCAAATGGTTTTCTACTCATATAATCATTATCTATATACATTGTCATACAAATACAATGTTCTATTTCAAATGTTTTGTGTTAACCTGATCTCATTATCACAGCTCTGTCTCCATCTCCTCGTGCCTGTAGGGGCTAGATTTTTTTCTGAACGGTCAGCATCTCTAATGAGTGGATTGTGATTTATAATAGTGGTGAGCAGTGTAACGGTGTTGTCTCCGGGTCCTTGCAGAGATGTCAGTGTCCACAGGCAGCAAGCATGCAGTTCTAGTCTTTGACGTATATTCTTCATTGTGCTTGCCAGAGACATCCTTTTAGCTGCTGGAACACAAATTTCTCTCTGCTGATAATGCTGGAAGCTGAAGAGCTTGCTTGAGAACACATTTTTGTATAGATTATGTTCCTTTTGCCTAAGATAAGTACATTGCTTTTGATTAGATTTGAGCATTTAAAAACTACATGATGCTTTGTTTAAATCTTCTGCTCTTAATTGTTCAGTTGGATGCAAAGGCTGAATAAAAAGAAAGAGCCTTTACAAGGAATCTTGGACGGTTTAATTTGGCCTTCATTGTGTACTTAGGATGCAATTTCATGTTCATTTTAGTAGAAGAGTCAACCTATTGTCTCCAGACTCGCATTTGGTAGCATCAGGATAATTTGAAGACTACAGTTTCCACTGATTAGAACATGGAAATGAATTATTTCTGTTCATTTATTTCATTTTACCTCACAGTATGGTGCATGCATCCTTGTTTTCAAAGGCATCCATTCACATAATAAAACCATGGCTTGATTGCTTAATATTTTTAAGGATGACATGCATTACTTCCTTGGGGATTTGTTTCATGCTGCCATGAAGTAATCATATAAATCATGGGGCAGCTTCTCAGCATGGGTAAATTATCATAGCTCCATCATACCAAGGCCTGTACATCTTGTAAGGTAGCTAGGACCCTAATTAAAAGCATTTTTACCTTGAAAGCTGAGGTTAGAATGCCTTCTGTGCTTAAATGTGGGAACAAAAGAGCATAGTTTTCACATTAATAGTTATTTATCACCTAAGAGGCTGCTTTATGTCTATATTTTATCCAATTTGTTTGCTATTTTGTGGATAAGTATGCCGTGGTCTGTTTCCATTTTCTAGTGACATTTCTTGCTCAGGTTTTTATATTTGTGTACAGAGAATTGAAGATCACAATTAGAATGCATCTCCCTGTAGTTAGGAAAACTGCGCATTGGTCCTAAGTGTAATTAGGTGGATAATTGTATCTGGAGACACAATGAGCGACTGGTTTTTATCTGTTCTGGAGATATTTCTTCCTAGCTGCATTTTGTGCTTCCCTGCTCTTGTTTTGGCAAAGATGATAAACAGAGTTAGGGGCTGGTTAATTTTGATTAAGTGGACAGTTGTACTGCTCTGTGATACTGAGAATATTTTTCCTTATCACAGCTACTACTTAAATACTTAGAGGGAATCTTTAAGAAATTGCTGTCATACGAACTTGAATTTCAGTAGATAATGACAGCAAAATGAATTTCTAACTGTTCTTTGACATACAAAACAATTGAAGCTTGACTAGTAACACTGTTTTTAAAGTGTTTTTTTTTTCTTAAATAGATACATACATTGAGTTTATTACTTTAAATATTTTTGGATGGTATCAGATGTGTTTATTATTTACCTTTATTATCCAGAATTTCTGCTTCTAGAGGGTTATTTTAAGGTTTTGATGTGTGTATTGACTATAGTTTTTAATTACGTTGTGTCTGTGTGATCCTAGGTCGGTGTGGCTTCCGAGTTATAGTGCAATGCAAAGAAACAGGAAAATAAAAACCTACATCGCAGATTAAAGTACTTAAGGTATCATGTCCGCCACATCCTCCAAACCTGAGAAGCCACGAGCCGTGTTAGTAGGACTGTTTGTGGGGGATGCTGACACAGAGGCGGTCTCTTGGCGTTTTAGAAAGAGGAGGCTAGAGCACCCAAAGCAAACGTATGAGAGAGAGCGAGCTCCTGGTTTCTCTTCCCAAGCTGAGCACCATTTCGTGGGTTTTATCAAAACACTTCAGGCTGGGGCTTTGCTACTGTTGTGCAACAGGGTGGGACCTTCCTCTTCCAGAGAGCGAAGAACCGCAACTCAGTCATTTTCCATTGAAGGCAATTCACTGAAGAAGGCTGGAGAGGAGGTGGAGCCCTGGCGCTCTCCATCCCCGGCATGGCCAGCTCCGCTGCGCTTTCAGCTGTGATTATGTGTCACACTTTACTCTAAACCTCTGTAAAACGGGGATGAAGCTACTAATCTACTTCATCTGGGGTTTGGGGAGCTTAATTAATATCCGCGCATACTTTCAGATGACAGGCGCTCTGTAAGCGCAAAATCTTATTTATTCTAATTATACGTCTAGATTCCTACGGTGCTTTATTCATTTGGGCTTTTGGACCGCAAATTATTTTGGGCAAAGTGCTGCAACTGTTCAGCACAAATGATGTGCTTTACTGCTCTGAGTACCCTTATGTCCCTAAATGTAAGTAGTGATGAAAACATTATTGCGGTGGGAGTGGGATTTAGGAGGCAGATCTGTGAACTATTTCTTCCTTTTGCAAGGATTTGTTTTCATTAGAGGAGTCTGCCTTGCCTGTGTGTTGTGCCTTGCCCTCCCTTGTATTGATAAATTGTTACAGTGGTGCTGTGAAGGACAGAGTAAACAGAAGCAAATGTGAATCTAAGGACTCTCTAGCACAGCCCTCTTCTCTTCCTGGGGATAAGATATGACAACGCCTGCAAAAAATAGCTTTTTGCAGGGGGAGGGAGGGAGGGTGCTTCCTTTCTCTGACAGTGAATGTATCCTTCTGCTCTGCAAATTCAGTGCAAGCAGAATGGCTTTGTACCAGTGCAGTTCTGCAGTTTCCCCTGGTGAGAAGGGGTTTGGATTTTTAAGACAGAGATGACAGACCTAAAGGTAGAAAAAGCATTTGAGCAGACACTCATTACAAGCCTTTCCAAAAATGGAACAACTTTGAACAAAGTCGTCCCCCCCCCTTTTTTTTTTCTTAATTAAGTAAGCAATAGTGACAGTCAACAGGAGATTCTAGCAAGCCAAAGGAAGACCAGTGACGTATTCTGTGATGCAGCTTGGAGAGCTACAGACTCTGGGACTCTCTTAGGTCTACCTAATATGGAGTGTACAAGAAAAGACTGGAAGGGTGAATTTGCTAACTCCTAGTCTCCAGCAGGATATATTTGGACTACTCTGATGGTACAAAACATTTAAACAGCTTAGCCCACCCCATAAGTTTTTCCCTTAATGTGGGGAAATCCCAATACGCTGTTAGCAATTTTTCTCACAATTTTTTTTCTGCATTTCTCCAGTACATTTGGAGAACTGGCAAACAGTGAGATATAGGTGTGCAAGAGAGAAAGGGAGGGGAAAGAATTGGAAGGGACATAGAAGAAACAGCAAAAAGCACAGACTGGTGCTTACTTTAAAATACCAAGGTAGAGCATTGATCACTCAGAGACAGTTAAAATCACTTCTTTTCCCATGAGATGTTCAACAGGTTGTTTCTTCCTTTTCCATCCCTCTCTGCCTCACAGAATTCTGAAGGAGATGAGCTTATCCTTGATTTGCCCCAGAATGCTCAATCAATGCTATTTATTTGCTATTTTGCCCAAGAAAGGGAAAATTCACTACAAAGAATCTGAAAGTGCACTTAGGTCAGAAGCTTGATCCAGTGGTGTTGAAGAAGTGTCTGAAAACAACAGAACAAACAATCCAGGACCAAGAAATTGGGAGGAACTCCTCAGCACTTTGGAAAATTCGACTCCCAAGGCAGGAAGTTAATACGTTTCCTGTTTGTTCTTTGGGGCATCTAAACCTGTGCATTTTTTACGTGTTGAAAACACTTCTCTTGCTCCTTTCCTCTCATCCTTCCCCATGCTTCTATAAAGCTTCAGTCTATCAATGAGTTGCTGTTTAATATTGCTAATGTGACTTTTGCCTGTTTTTGTGAACATGCTCAAGCGGGAGAAGCCCCGGCTGGAAAAAGAGCAGGGGAAAAAAACCCAAACTGCCTATGATGGGCAGGGATGAGCAAGAGAGAGCTTAACTTGTCAGGGCAGCAAAACAAAGACTGGGAAGGGATGCATTTGTTTTCTGCAGGTACATGTGGAAACAAATAGTAAATGCTGTGGGGAGAGAAAAGCTGAATCAACTAAAGGATGCAGCTTTATCAGCTATAAATTGACACTGGAGATTGAAGAGGGTTCCCAGCCGTCGGTACAGATTGGTTCTTGGAGCATCCTTCCAGGATGAGATGTGGGAAGAACAATCTGACCCCTCGGATGCTGGAGCTGGATCAGTTTATGAGGAAGGAAGGGGTCAGCCCCAAAGGTCCCTGTAAGTAGGACTTAACCAGACCCAAAGCAGCCCTTGCCCATTCTGGCATGCTGGTTGCTCTGCCCAGACCACCAGTGACTGAATTCATACTGTCCTCACAGTGTCAATGTAGCTGGACCCAGAGTGTCCAGCTAAAAATGTCTCGCAGGCCCACCTGCAGTCCTGCCTTCCTATTTCCTTCTTCTGTTGAAGAAGACCTATTCCCAGAAGCACTTTGTAATTATTTTGAGTTTTATTATTTTTTTAATTAGCTGTGGAGCTTGAATGTTAGTAGGGCTTCCCTGGAACACAACCCTGACCTCCATTTTTTATATATATTTTTAATGAGTTGTCAAGTGGCTTGTGTGTATCATGGAGTGGAATGATGGATGTAGGTGGACCCAGGAGAGTTACACTGAAATTCTCTTAAAAATAAGCAGCATTGTGGCAGCTCAGCTCTATTGACAATAATGTCAAGTCAGTTTTAATAGCGTAGTTCCTTATTGAATGAATCCACCCTGTAGGAAACAGTATGACCTTCCTGTGTGTGCGCAAGACAAAAAATCAATGTTAATCTCTTGGGAGGAAAAATATAAGATTAACGGAACAGTTGAGTGAGTCTAATGAGAATCAGATGGCAAGAATGTTAATTTGGAAAGAGATACTCGTTTAAGCTGTCTGAAGGTATAACACAGTAGTTTCCATGTATCACCAAATGCCATGTATTCTTGTTAGATACATATCTGCAAGATGTAATTTAATGGATTCGCAATTCTTTTGTATGGTTTCCTGACAGAACAACAGGGGATTTTCAAGCTAATCACCTTTCTGTGGGGAGATTTATGACCAATGTATTTAGCCAAGCCTTTCCTCCATCAGGAAGGGCACAGACAGGAGACAATTGTTGGGCACAGCGTACCAACTCGGAGCTGCTTAATCAGAAACAGGCTTGAGCATCTCTGTCTTGCGGTTGCTCTCTGGAGTCATGCAGTTCACTGACATTGTCGAATATAATGTTTGCCTAAATCTGTCCTCATTAGTAGTATTTTTGGAAGTCGGGTGGTTAGTAATTTTTCTGTTGTGCTTTACTTAATAGCCATCGGCTTTGTAAGAAATAAACAAAACAATGGACTTTTGTACTTCCTCTTTGCTTCTGAGAGTCTGAGGTGGCAATTCCATTTTAAGTGCTTTTAAGTCGTAGGTGAAAATTCACATTGCCTAGTTCTCAGCCTTTAGCTTAGGTAGATGGGTTGATCGCTCTCTCCACCTGTTGCCCAGAGAGAGGGACTTCTCCAAGGTTGGTGCAGAGCCCCTTTTGTTAGGCTTCTGCTCTGCGTTGCCTTGTGGAATAGTCTACCTCTGTTCTTCCCCTGAAGATATAGGGAGACCGTGCAATTAAAGTGGGTGCCTATGTTTGTGTAGATCACATACCTCTTTAAATTAGTCACGAGACAGGTATCTGGTGCGTGGCCTAAGGCAGGAAATGAGGTGAAATTATATTGACTTGTTCCAGAGAAATTACTGCATTGATGTTTTCATATTTAGCTCAGTTCTTTCATTGCTTGCGTTCACCTGTTCAGCATTCATTTTAATATAAAGAGTAGGCTCATAAAAACATCAGGTTTACAGTTGCATCACTTACCGGGCTGTATCTGCTTTCCAAGATTGTCACCAGCATAAGAGACTGTAAATAAAAATCAACTGGAACACACATGGCAGCTTCTCAGTAGTGCCAAGCTGTAGAGTGGAGATTATTTGTTTATGCTTTTATTTGCCAGCATTGACTAAACAAAGATAAGAACGTAAATGCTGTAGCAGAGCTTCCCAAACAGGATTACAGGGGTGATAGGAGCTAGCACTTAGCATTACAATAATATATGCCAATGTGGGAGAGATGTCACTGCCCGCTGCTCATCTTACATCCTAAGAGCAGAGCAATAAAATAAGCAGCAGGTCTGTGAAGCTCTATGTGAGGTTTGCTGCTTTATTCAGGAACGTTAATCTTTTAGAGTTTGATTCATTAGGTTTGTACTGTGGGAGCTTTGCTTTGATTCCCCCAAAATCCAAATTGTGGTTAATGTGACTCTGAAGGAGGGCCTTACTTTGTCAGCCTCAGTAAGTTTTACAACAAACCAGGCAAGCTCAATATAAGCTCTGAATAGAGTGGGGAACAGGCCTCCAAGTCAGCTAATTTTGAATGTCAACATGCATGGTACAAGCCTAATTGAGATACACAGAAACTGCCATGTGCCTTTTTAATTGCATTTAGACAAGATGTACAGTATTTGAGTCAGCTCGGCAGCGTTCCAGCTGATGAAAGTGTTGATGATACCTGACACCAGTGATGATACATTAAGTGTGCTTAATATCTTAGCGCACATGTCATGAGGCACATTAGAATCATAGAAGAATTTAGGTGAGAAAGGACCTTTCCTCTGGAGGTCATCTGGTCCCACCTCCTGCTCACAGGAGGGCCAACTTCAAATATAGAGCAGGTTGCTCAGGGCCATGTCCAGCTGAGCTT
The DNA here is from genome assembly GCA_003993805.1 of Himantopus leucocephalus. Lineage (NCBI taxonomy): Eukaryota > Metazoa > Chordata > Aves > Charadriiformes > Recurvirostridae > Himantopus > Himantopus leucocephalus. Next base: position 28,714,820 of record RSEF01000003.1, on the reverse strand, counting down.
TGAGTGTTTCCAAGGACGGATATTCCATTACCTCTCTGGGCCCATGTTCTGATGCTGCACCACTCCTTGTGAAGAATTTTTTTATTAATAGCTAAGCAACCAGAATTTCCCTTGCTGCACCTTCATCTGTTGCCACTGAGAAAAATTTAGTCCTGTCTCTTTTCCAGTCCCCATTAGGTTAGCCTGGAGAGGGAAAGGATGAATAAGTGCTCCTCTCCCAGACTCTTCATAATATCATGGTCCCCTCAGCCATCTCAGTGGTGCTCCACCTGCCCTTCTCTAGTTTGTCATCATCTTTCTGGTACTGGGGAACCCAAAACCGGTGACAGCACTCTCGATCCTGTCTCACAAATACCAAGTAGAATAATTACTTCAGTCTGCTGTGATGCATCACCTAATGCGCAGTATGCTCTTAGCCTTCAGCACTGCACGGGCAGCCATGCTGACTCCTGCTCAGCTGTTGCTCATCAGCATCCCTAAGTCCTTTTCTGCAGACCTGTTTCTCCCCAGTCGGTGTCCAGCCTGTACAGTTGCATGGAGTTATTCCATCCCAGGTGCAGGATGTCACCGTTCAGCAAATGCGACTCCTCTTAAAGCTCCAGAGAGACTGCGGCACTGAAGTGACAAGCAAGACCTGTGTCGTTAAGGGCCAGAGGCGAATCACACATAATGATCACTTACAGCAAGTAAGACTTTTACATGCAGAATAAGTAAAAGATTAAGTTTGGTCAGTGCTTAAATAAAATATAGAGCTGCCATCTCTGAGTTACGCTGAGATTTTGGTACCAGCTCTGAATTTTTCAGTAACCCACAGTGCCCTTTGTACAGAAAGCCACACAGTGTTCAGTATTTTTTTCCGCATTGTAGACAGTAAGGAATGGTATTGCCCAAGGCAACATGAACAAAAGCAGACAAATGTGATAAAGTTAGGCCTGTTGGGAAATCACTAGTCATTGGAAAACTGTTGGAGTAAGACACCTTTGCTGGGAGGGGCCCTGGTGTGACCTTGTGATTTTGTGCTTTCAGTGTTTGTTTGTAAACGGGCAAGCTGCTGGAATGGTTCGGGCATCCGCTGTGGTCTACAGCAGGGAAGTAAACGCATGCGTATGTGTGTACTCACACCTGTTTGTCTTGTACCTCAGAGCTACAAGAAATGTTGTGTCAGCTGATTTAACAGGCTCAAATTTGGTTATGAAACCTTAGATGGAAGGAGCATCTCCTGCGTCCCTTAAGCAATCTCTTCTGGTTGGGGTCTGGTGCTTTGGAAAGGGGACAGGTCCCCAAGGCCATTTGGTAGGTGGGCTGTGCCCCAGGGTAGAGCAGAGTGAGAAAACAGAGCCAGATTCTCAAGAGGACTTTCCTTGCAGAGCTAGCCAGGGCAGGAGGAGTCTAATTTGTTGAAAGAGTGAAGCCTGGTTTGTAAGCAGTTAGTGATCCTGAAGCGAGTAGAGCGGGAGGCTGAATGAGGGCAACACTGGATACCTGAAATGGAGAGCCCCTGGGAAACCACTGCCTGTGCTTTGGCTCTCATACGCCTGGGGCTGTTAACCCTGGGGGTCATGAAAAGCTGCTACTCCATTTATTAGCACAGCAAACGCCATTGCCATTCAGTGGTAAACTTATGCTTGTGGTCTCTCTCTCTCTCGTGTTACAAGCAACAGCTCCCCCTTCTTCTGCGCAACCTGTCAGNTACTCCATTTATTAGCACAGCAAACGCCATTGCCGTTCAGTGGTAAACTTATGCTTGTGGTCTCTCTCTTGTGTTACAAGCAACAGCTCCCCCTTCTTCTGCGCAACCTGTCAGGCCAATCTGTGTATTGCAGACCATAACACCTGCATTGAACATGACATGAACCAGCACTAAAGAGGCCGCGTACGGCTGAAATACAGCACTTGTTCAGCACATTTATGCATAACATACCAACTTGGCCAAACCTAATTGGGAGCAACGGATGAACTATGAATTGCTTTTAAAATAAATTCTCAAGCAGCTCTGAGACTGTGATTATTTTTTTATAACAAGGAGAAAGGTTAGCTTCGTCCTTCTGTAAATATTCCCTGGGGCAGTGTTCCCCAAAGCAGCTAATGCTGAGCAACTTTGGCACTTCTATGGGATTGTATGGTTTTGAATAAGAGAGCAGTATTATTCCCTTACATCTAAACAAAATCTCTAGGATTTCTAAACTTCCAGATACAGTAATTTTTGTGCCAGATTGGCAGGCAGTGGTATTTTCTCTTTGAGGCTGTCACTTTGCAGCTCAGCAGAGCACAGGAGTGACTAATGCAGGCAAATGAAGCTAGGTCAAATTAAACAAATGCCACAGTAGAGCATTTCTAAAGTCATATATGATCCCGTACTGCATTGTGTGAGGCTCAAAGCTTGATGTTGTAGGAGAATGTGTAGACTTGTTAACATACAGCCAGACCCACAGCTTGTAAATCTTTTCTGAACTGAGATTGAGTACGTGAGGATAGTTCAGGCCAGGCTTCTGCAGGTACAAGCAGGTATAAGTTCTCCTTGTGGCTTCAGTGAGAGTAAGAGATTCTGCACAGATTTCATGCACGTCAAGAGCAAAATTGCCTGCAGTATCTTCGGCACCGGTTTCATGGACCATTTGGTATCCTGTTTGCCTGAAAAGTGTCTTGCCTTGAGAGCAAGAAAAGTAAATAAATGTAGAGAGAGACTGATAAAACCCACAAGCCCTGGAGATTTCCAGGCTTTATGAGCAGAAACCCTCACTTTAGGATTCCTTGCTGTTATTCCTGGAATACCACAAATAGGTCAAACAAGCAACCTTGAAAGCTCGGAACTGCTTTTCACTAATGAAAAGTGATTGTGCAAGTATTTGAGATAAGTGTTAATTTCACATTTCTGCAGATTTAAATTATTTCCCTTTGAATATCGCCATGGTCACCAGTGGTTAGAAGACTTTCTCAGCTCATAGATTTTGTGTTCTCTGAGAAATTCTCTCTTATATATTTTTTGCTGGCTGACACAGCAAATCAGACAGACTGGAAGCATGTACCATTTTTAACTAATCTCTTACTTTGAATAGTGAATGAAAAACAATCAAAGGAAATGGTTTGGAAGTAACCTATTGTTTGAAAGCAGCTTTCCCAAACCAGCAAATATAAAATAGCAGCATCGAAAATAGCAGCATCACAAAGTAAAAATGGCGTATATGCGAGATCCTTGAGCCAAAAGGCAGCCTATTTTTTATAAATTTATTTTTAGCTTGGTCAGCTGTACTAAGTGATTTTATCAATGTAGCTAGTCTCTGGAATTAGAATGCTCACATAATGTAGTGTCAATGCAGGCAGCTATGACAAGTCATGATATATACATGTAGCACAAATCCTTTCAAATCAAATTCATACAACTGAAATTCTGTAAATGGATTAAATCTTGATAGTCTTGCAGTGCTCAATTTTACTCTCACAAGCTGGCATCAAACAGGGACAGAAAAGCAGCCTTGTTGGAAGCGCAGCCCTGCTATTTTTGCATACTTTGAACTGGACAACTTGCAAACTTTTTCCATCTCAGTGGTCATAGAGCCTGTCACAGTTTGAGAAGAACCAGAGGGACTGCTTCGCTGCATCTCCTGTTAGAAGAGAGCTCACTTTAGAAGAGACTTGCCTTGCTCAGATACCACAGAGCTGATGGTAAAAGGTGAAACCTTTCCAATTAAAAGGAATTATGATGGCTTTTAGGTATCTATGGCAGCATATCTCAGTGCTTGGGGCAAGGAAGAAAAGCTTATACTGTGCCTTCAACACTGCCTGGGCTTGAGATGTTAGATAGGATTTGTTGCTCTCAAGGAAAGGGGTTGGGGAAGCAGACGTGTAGGTGTGGATGCCACCCCTTCCCCAGGTGGCTAGCACTGCTACACGTAGCTTTGACAAGCCTAAGTAACTGTGCTTGAACTTTACTGTCCCTCACTTCACGCAACACAAGAACCTGATGCTTCCGCAGCTTCTCAAGAAATCAGCACTTCCAGAGGTAAACCAGGGAAGAGATAAAAGTAACTATCCCAAACAAAGTTGCTGTGCTTCCAGTAATCCCCATCTGAAGCAGAAGAGGCAAAGAAGGCCTTGAAAGCAACTGGCTTTTTGCAATACTGTAGTATTGCAAATCTTAAGTGCTGCTGCTAGTGCTCTTAACACCATAGGGAACCAACCAAGAGCAGTTGCGGTCAGCAGCCCTGGCCTCGCAGCAAAGGATAGGGGATGGCCAAGGTTAAGGACAAAGTGTTTGATAAGCAACAAGTCTAACACCTTAAAGAGGGTGAGGGAGGGCCATGGCAGGATTTTCTTAGATTTTATTGTCCAAAAACTTGAGAGCAGTTTCAACACTCATCCAGCATACAGACTTAAGGGCAAACAAACTTCAACTGCAGTAAAGCAGGTGGGCAGTGCACAGCAGGTATAAAGTTAATTTTAAAATAAAAGAGATTTTTTTAAAAAATGGGATGAAACTGTGCAGCGAGTACGATCCGAATGTGACCTGCTGTGGCCTCCTTCCTATGCACTGCGATACACTGCATTGTGGGGCTGTTTATCAGCAACAGAGTATGGGTTTGTATTCAACATTATCCCTGTTACCCGCCATCCCACCAGCACGCCTAAATCAGTACTTGCATCATGTGTTGGGCGCAAGCATCTCATGCTAGTTCTGTCTGGAGTTGTTTGGCCTTGCCAGTGATCCTGTGAACGAGTTTGCCCAGTCTTTAAAAAACCGAACCCTCAAGTATAGCTTTGCAGACTGTTTTTCAGCCTGAGCAAAGCTGGTGCCTAAGCAGGAGTGAAGAAAAAGAAAAAAACCTATTTTCAGACTTTTCCTAAGTGCAGCAGTGTCACAGATTTCTCCTTAAGAAACTCCTGCAGCTGTCCATCAGAGCTAGCCAGCAGCAAAGGCTGCAAGCAGAACAGGGGCTGGGGGAGGGATTTCATTCTCATACTGGGCCAGATCCTCTGAACAGTAAAGCCAAGTGGGTAAAAGCAAAAGACGTGTTAACTGAAGCGAGCTGAACTGCTCCTTCGTCAGTGCCTGAGGCGCCCTTGGTTTATCCTGTGTTTAATTCTGTCATTTTGGGCCCCACTCCTGCACTGATAATAGGAGGGTGGGTGACGTTCTCCACCCGTGCGTCAGTCCATTAAAAACCCCAGACCTTAACATCATGAAAACCAACCTAGATACTCTGAATTTTGTTTAAACCAAGCCTGAACAAAGATGTTATTATTTCACTAGAAGCTCCAATTTAAAAAATAATGAAAATTCAGTATCGCACGTGATAAGCTCTACATCCTAGTTAAGCTATACCCTAAAAAACACTAAATGGAGGTGATGTAGAAAATCCTCAACCAGCCTCACCCCATTAAAGCTACTGAAGTTTTGCCAACATGTCCTCACTGGAGCTGTATCCAAGGATTTAAGAGATCCATGTTTGTTTAAAATTGTCTCCAGACTACCTGAAACTAGAGGCCCAGGATCTCTGCAGAGCCATTGGGCACTGTTTTTATTTGTTTTCATCTGTGCATGAATTTCTTTGAAAATACCCAGCAGAGCAATAAGAAGGGATTGTTTTTAATCTTTAGAGATGATAGCATGCTGTTATGCATCAAGGACACTCACAAACAAAGCATCAGATAAACTGTACCAGGAGATTTTTTTTTTTTTTTTTTACCTCCAGGCTTTTCCGAAAATAAAATGCATTCTGCATGGAGCTTGCTGTTGATGAGACATCTATAGGTTTGGTTTGTCATCCCAGAAGCACTAACACCACCATGTTCAGACAATTTACATGTGTGCGTGTATGAAAATGCAGCTGGATTCTGCCCGTGGCTCAGCACCCTGAGGGAGGGCGGTCATTACTGCTACAGGGACAGCTGGGGCCTGGCCTTCAGCCAAGACCTTGCTTAATGCAGTCAGAAGATTTCGGTGATACGGAGTGGATTTTACATCCCCTGTTCTGGGAGAGGGTAGCTGAAGTTGGGAGTCTTATGCCCTACTGCCGCCTGAATTTAAAACTAGTCTGTGCATTTTTTGTGTTACGCTGGACAGCACGGTGGACAAAAGAGCGCCTTCTGCCATCCAGGTTTCAAATCATATTAACGACAACTATCTACGTAGCTGCAAATCTATGATTTCTCTTGTCTGAGATCTCTTCAGCAGTATCCTTCCCTGCCTGAATGAACAAGGTTACAAAACACAGTAATTATAAATCTCATTGACTGCCTTGCATTCAAGGGCGTGTTCCCCCCGAGCATTGCTGTGAAGCGTGTTACCCAGGAGACTGTCCTGTACAATCCAAAACAGAATTATTCTGACCCAGCGAGCTCGTTGGAGGGGAGGACATTTGGGATGCTGACCTGCTGCCACGGCATGGTAAATGCATTTTTCTCATTTCACAGCAGGGCAATGCTGCAGTACAACAAGGCCAATACATTCAAGTATTCTTTTGAGGCATGACTTACATCTCACTGACAAGCGTTGGCTCCCTAAAGATGCAGAAAGGGAGCGTAGGACGGTAACCACAAACCAGAAGTCCTGCTGACTGTCCACACAATTTCAGTGGCTTTCTCTGAAGGTTTGGTTGTCTTAGACCTTTCTGGGCAAAACCATAAATACCTCAGACAATATAACACAGTATCGAGAAAATCCTTTCTTAAAACATTCGAGTTAGGCTGTGCTTGTAAGACAGGCTAAAAGGCGTTTAATAAGTGACAGCTGGCTGTTCTGCCTTGCGCATGCTTCAATACCATCCTTTCTCCATCGATCTGATCGTAGTCAGGATCTGTACAGGTACTTTCCTCAGTCCTGAGAGGTTTATTATCGGTATCAGTCATGATGCCCGACAGTTGAAAAACTGCATAAAGCCATGTCAATCCCTCACCCTTGCAAAAGGGCTGTAAAACCTGAGCAATCTTGTGCTCTGGGGAGGGGGAAAAAAAAAAAAGAGAAAAGAAAGCATTTCTTAGAACAGTAGCAAACACAAAACATGGCTGTTGCCATCCATTTTCTCAATTACTGTCAGTGCACAAAAGGAACACAGTACTACATGGTAGCCTAGGCAGTTGCCTCCTCTTTGTGCTGAAGTAGGAGAGGGAGATGAGGTGCAGAGCAGTCACTCCCAGCAGGTGTGCAAACCAATTGAGTCTAATTAGAAACATCCTGCTGAAAATGTAAATGTTTTACAAGTACATCATTCCCATCAGGGGCTGCTGCTGGAGCCTGTGTTTTTGCTGAGGCATTGACACAACAACAGCTGAAGATGTCCTCTCCCTTGCTCGCTGCTCCCCGAACACATGAGCGCTGGTCTCGCGTCGTTCTACTGCACAGTGGGTCTTTTCCACATTGCTGCCTCCCTCCACATCTCAGAGGTGCAGGCTTGTTCATTTTGATGTACCCATGCCTGCTCCTCCTAGCACAAAGGCAGACCAACATCATTAAAGTGGAAGGGCTTTGCTAGACTCAGGAATGGATGCAATGCCAGGGGTTCTACTGCTCTGTAAATGTCCTGCACAAATGTTGTGATTAATTTTTTATTTGCTTAGGTCTGTGGGCAGTGCTAAAATGTATCTTATGTGTATGTTTCTGTGTGATTGCAGGAGTTACCCAGTTCATTATATTTAGGCAGTTGAGTTTTTTCACTGGTTTGCTGAAAATCATGAGAGATTGATTTTACCCTTTTTCCTGATGATCCAATATTTTTCTTCTGGCAGTTCTCAAGAAAATTCATTTTTCCCTCCTCCAAGTACATTAGACTACTGCCAAACTATATAATCAGCAAAATAACTGGTCTGTAGCGCACATAGCTCTGGTGCCATCCAAGCAAGAGATACTCTACAAAAGTTTTCAGTCAATTCAAGCCTGCTTCAGGTTACTAGTCATTAGAAGTCATCCCCTTACCTGTTGTCTCTGGAGAGGTTGCAACTGTTTTTTCCATTCTTTTCAATTAAGAATGGGCTGATGAGCCCATGCCTGCAAAGGAGGTATGCAGATGCTTCAGGAAATCACGTGTATGGTTTCTATACATGGCAGGCTGTCTAGAGTCAATCCTTTAATAAAAACAGAATTAGCTATTCCTCCCCACGCATGGTTTTAGACAGCGCTGTGCTGCTTTAACATTGTTCAGAGCTCATGTACAGCCATGTACCTGCCAAACTGACAGCTCCTTCTGTAGGAGCAAGGACTTCTCTGAATGGTGAAGTGCAACTAGATAGTTCTGCTGCTGAACCAATTCTCTACAAATCCCATGTGCTTGTATTTATGAGAGTATCAGCACCTTTGCTCAGTATACCTACATTGCTTCTAAAACTAAAATGCAAGTGTTAGAGTATAAAGCTAAATACCTTAATCACATGCCAACAAAAACAATTACTGACTGCTATATTTTGGCTAAATATTTTGATCTCAAGTATCCATCTATAAAAGAGCATCATATCACTTTGGAGTTTTAAACGGTTACAAAAATGCAGCCAGATCTGGACAAAATATGCTTGATGCTTGGATGAGTAACAGTTTTTTATGCTTGACTTCCAGAAAGATGACTGCTCTGGAAGTGTCTGGTGTGGTTATTACATGACAATTAGCAGTTGTTTCTCTGCTGACAGATGTCCACATCAAAAAGCACTGATTGTCTCTTCTGTTTAAAATGGTAGAGATACCATAATCGTAGAATCATAGAATGGTTTAGGTTGGAAGGGACCTTAAAGATCATCTAGTTCCAGCCCCCCTGCCATGGGCAGGGACACCTCCCACTAGACCAGGTTGCTCTTTCAATTTTTAAAAAAATAATAGTCAAGTAGCTTAGACCATCTTCAAGAGATATTGTCCTTCACACCAAAAGCACAGCCTCATTGCCCTCATTGCCTAGGTTCACGATGGGGAAAGTCATATTGTGAAATATTATAGCAGATGATTTATGTGGAGGTTTAAGTCCTTTCTCTCCATACAGAATTAAAAATTGCAGTTATTTCTGTGGCTAGATCTCTTATCTGGGGTAGATGACCAAGCTGTATTTCAGCATTTTGTTTACTAACGAACTGTTTCAACAACAAAGAAACATACAGTATGCACACATCCCATTGGTGGCATTTCTTATCTGGGACTGCTAAGAAGCAAGAGAAGGGAAAGGAAGAATTTGTAAAGAAGGGGAGAACGACTTCACATGAACACATTCTGGTGAACAAAGTTCACAGATTTTCTTACTGCACAGCTATAGCACGGAACATGTCTCAAAAGAAAGCTTCTTAAAATGTCACAGACAAAATAGTATTATTCAGATAATTCAAGGGAAAAATAGCTGGTTTACATTAGTGCTGAAAAGAATGCAGTACAAACTGTGACCCAAATGAATATTTCCGCCTGTAATCCAGAGGCCTGTCCTCTAGCCTTTCCCTCCTGCAGCCCACCGAAGTTAAAAGGGGTCCTTGCATGAGGGTTTTTTGCCTGAGGTGGGATTGCAGAACAATGTGCTGTGCCTGGCAGTGTGATTTTGAAACATTTGCTAACAGGCAAAGGTCTGTGGGAGCAGACATGAGACTGGCAGGTGGGATTTGATAGCAGAGATTTTGTGCAGCTGCCAAAATATCACAACCCAGATGCTGGAGCTGAACACATGCTGCCTGATAGGAATGATGTTCTGGGGAAAAGAGGAAGCTGGCAAGCGTCTGTCAGAAGAATTTGATTCTGAGTCCAGTGCTGCCTTACCTCGTTCTTCTCCTGGGGTCAGACAAGTCACAGCACTGTCTATGTATCAGTCACTGGCTGGGCATGGAAAGGGACTGCATTTTTTCATTATGCTGCACCTAAAAAGTACCTCACCAAGTCAGACCCCTCTTTGCTTCTCCAGGAGCTTATTTAAATCCCCTACATACCATCTGCTTTTCCTTATCTTCTTTCTCTCTCTCTTCTCTGCATGAGTTCTCTTCTCTGAGCTCCCTGTTCCCCTCATACATTCATTCTGCAAGGTACATTTTTATTGCTGCTCCTCAGAGACCATATTCTTCCCAAGACATTGATCTTCCTTACTTTTTTCTCCATCCTTCCTCTGTTAGAGGTCGGTTCCCTCTCTGAAAAGCACCAGCAAAAAGAGAGAGCAAGTGTGCATGCATTGAAACAAAGAAAAGCACAGCAGCAGTCCAGCCCCATCTTTTACCCATCCCCAGTCACCCTGATCAATAGATAACTAGGACTAGCACTGTATCCAGGCACTAAGAGCATCCAGAGACCAGCGGGTGGCTAACATGCCCCCACACCCTAGTATGAAAGATCTGGGCAAAGCCAGCAGCCTGTAAACCAGGCCAAGCACTTCACCCTTTCTGCCCAAAGGAGGAATTTCCTAAAAATACATGTCCTGACATACCACTGAGCCACATGGCACAGTGAGTGCAATCCTATTTTCAGCCCACTCTGCAGGGTGACATAGCTAGTTACACCTCCTCCCAAAAATGGCACGTCAGCAGCGCAACACTTGCTGGTGGACCATCAGCACAGCCTCCTGTGGGACGGTGCTCTCCACTGGAATTCCCCGTCAAGTGATCGCACACTCGTCGTGCGTATGGCTGTGATTGCGGGAAGCATCCCCAGTCATGCCGAGCGTAATCGGGACAGCTGCTTTCTGCCCATCTGTACAGCAGTGGTACTCTGCGCGTCCCAGATAGGTGTGTTATGGGCTGGGGAGGAGAGAGTGATCAAAACTAATTCTAATCTGACCCTAAGAGAAGCTCTCCCAATGGATATTATGCCTGTCTGGCACGTACCTTTTGCAGCTCCACCAAGCAGGACAATAGTAAAGCAGCAATGTTTGGCCTTTGAAGATGATCAGTAGCCTCCTTCCAAACCATGGCTCGTTAGCAGATTCTGTTTTCCCAACTCTGAGGCTTATTGCAGAATCCCAGGAATGTTCCTGCGCTTCAGATATCCCAAAATAACTGCTCTAAGCCCTCCTTGGGGAAAAACAATCCTTAGAGCAGCCTCTTAACTCAAATTTTTGTATTGAAGCAGCTGAGCTTCAGGGAGAGAACTTGTCTTTGCCTCTAGTCACTGGCTCCCACAGGAGAAATGAGCATTTTGGATGCTCCAATTAATAAGTTTGTGTGTCAGCTCACTCACTGTCCAAGGAATTGCAAACACTTTGTTCTCTTCATTTCTGTTTGCTGCAGAACCCCCCCTCCCCCCCGCCATCCTCCCTGCAAATGCACTAGTTAGCTGGCAGCTTCAGTAGCCCAGCCATCGGAGCAAATCCCTTGCTGTGCAGCCAGATCACGGCTCCCGAGCACCAGTTAGGAGCTGACAGAGTTGTTTCACAGGTTTGTTGCCCACTGTCTTCCTCTGCAGTTGCCAAGCTTCCTTCCTCCATCCAGAGAAGACAGTGGAGCCATCACGAACAAGGTGATAAGTGATTCTCTGACACCGAAGCCATCACTTAGACACTATGAGTGTCCGTTTCTTCTCCTGGGGGAGCTGCGCATTTTCCTCCTCAGGGAGAGACCAGACCTGCTGGGGTGTTTGGGGTCGTTGGAAGGAGCAAATCTGATCCACCGTGCAGCGCAGAGATTTCAGTCCATTAGCGGGAGGGCTGGTTCTCTGCTTCTCAGAGGTGGATTATCCCAGTTTCCAGGGAATCTGTAGCCCCTGTTTATCTGTGCCAATCACTTGCGTTCCTCTGTTGTGGTAAGTTATTCTCCGTGTCCCTGAGGTGCTCATTACCACATTATTCAGGCTCTGTTTACGTAACTTTAGAAACCAAAATAAATTCCTGAAAGACAAAACTCCCCAGCTCTTCTCTGATCCTGTCTCTAAAGTGTGTGTAACAAGAGAAGAACCTGATACATTTCTTAAACCCCTCGCGTTCCTGGGGTGGTTCAATCATCTCTGGAGAACAAAACTTGCATCCAAGCCTAAAGACATTGTCCTTGGCCTGATCTCTCCCTGCAGCAGATGCCTCTCCACTGAGCTCCAGCCTGATCTTCCAGAAGATTACTAGCTTTAGTTGTGGTTTCCCATCCAGAGCCCTCGAGATACCACTGCAGCTCTACTCATCAGTATTGTCCTCATGCTGTGCTTTGCTCTGAGATCAAATTAAAGTCAAGTTGGTCTACAGCTGAACTCATAAATAGTATTTCAGAAAGTACTCAGGGAACTGTCAGAAGGGAGAAGGGATGGAATGACTATCCCCTTTATACTTCAACCTTCAAACAAGGAAAACAGTTATAATTAGTTTAAATTCTGTGCTATTTAGGCTGCCTGTTATTGCACCAAAGGCAGGACAGAGTGATAGACTATAGTAATACATTATATAAAATAGTGTGTAGCACCATAACAGAATATGTTACCTCCTGGTACATAAGACACAGCTGCACAAACAGGGGGGTGGGAACTAGCAAGATTTCCAGGTTTTCAGCAAGCTTTCCCGATACACTGAGCTGGCCACAGTCAAAAGAAGGAAGCAGAAGTCCCTTCTTGCCAAACAAATGGGAAACGTAAATACCACAGCTCTCCAGTGTCGCTGGAGCTTCCATTTACACTAATGTTATGTGCAGTATTTATCAAAAGTCTTTAATTATTTATCTTCTCAATGAGTTTCTTCATTCATTCTCCTTTGAGCATGTAACAGAAAATGGTATCTGTAATTCAGCAAAATCTCTTTGTGCATGGAGGCTCATGATTTATGAGAGATTTTATGTTAAGAGATGATAAGGAAACATGCTCCTTGCGGGATCAGAGGCCCTGGAGCAGAAACCGGAGGCACTGGCGGGACCACAGCAGTGCGTTCCTGCCCAGCTCGCTCTGTGTTTCCCAGCAGCTCAGCTAGCTTAGCGCTCAGCTGCGATATTGCACTCTGAGGCTCCGGCTGTAATTGTGTGGAGGATGTCATTAATAACATGCTATCCCAGAGACTGCCAGTAGTGGAAAACTAAGCAAATTAAGATTTTTTAAATATCTCGGCTCTCCTTTCAGAGGACATCTGCTGTAATCTACATTGGCATGCTATGTGCTTCTGTCGGCCGTGTCTTTGCTGCGCTACACCCTTCCTCAGAGACATACTAAACGCGGCGCTTGCTCTGGTGATTAGTTCTGTGGGACTGAGTTTCATAGAGACCCTTGGCAAAGCTGAAGCTGTTAGCTAGGAGGACCTGTTCATGACTCGTACGTTGAGACAAGATTTACCCTGTACAGAGAGGGGAAGATAGCACACATGGGAAACGTGCACATCAGCCCCTCCTTTCTTGCAAAGCAGTGCACTAAAAGTTGGGGAAAGATCCAGCACTGGCACTGGAGGAAACCTAAGCGGCCAGAAATTCCCTGTTCATCAGCCGCAGCACACTGGGCACTCAGATTAATTGGGTGTCCAAGTTTTAAACCTGGACATTGCCCAGCTGTATGCAGCAACATCTTGCTATGTGCAGCAGAACATAGGCACCTGCTTACTATCAAAACAGAGGCAGAGAGCTGTTTCCCGCCCTGGGGGCGATGGGGGTGCCCTAACTTCTTAAAAATGTTTGCTAGAAGTTAGCATGCACCCCCTGGGCACAAGAGAGGCAAGTTCTCAACCCTCCTCAGCCTGAGGACTCATAAACCCAGGACTTCTGCCGCCCAAAGCTTGTCCATTGACCCTGTCCTTGCTCTCTGAATTTTTCCTGAGTAATGGCAGATTATTCAATGCGAAATGCATTAGCAGCCAGTGAAGGACAGCAACCACTTTCTAGTCAAGTGCTTTAGCCAGCAGGTTACCTGCCGCTCTTCAGCATCCTGCATGTATTTTGCATGCCTTTTCTCTCATTGCTGATGGCAGTCAGTCTTGATTCTGCAGGTATTTTGAAATACTTTGATATATCTAGGCTGAATTTCACTAACTTCAACAAGGCTTTCTGCCAGGGAAGCAGGTACAGTGCATAACAGAATTGGGACCTTAATTTATTAATAATGTATTCTAAATTACTATTTATTATTAGTTTGGGACCTTCTCTTACTGCATGTTTTTACAGATGACACCATGAGCCTGAGTCCTAGTTGCAGCTACTGTGCGCTGTACTGCAGCATTACTATGACAACTGCTAAGATCAGAGCGGGAGAAAACTGCCTTCCCTAGGAAAAGAGAGTGGGAAACAAATACTGCATTCAGTTAGTCTCAAACGTGTGGTCGAGACATCCTGTTAGGTTTCCTCGCTTGCTGCTTTGTCTCCATGTAGGTCTCAGCAGAGGAAGATCTATCTAGAGAATATTCAGCATGCAGCAAACAATTCTGCTTTGAATGCAGCTTAAGTGACGACAATCCAACAAGGCAGAAAAACTCTTCATTCTCCCTAGGCTTGTATGAGCCTCCCTATGAAGAGATCAGAGCCTCCTGGTTTGAAATGCTGCCTTAGGGTTTGCTTTTATGTCAATAAATGTTTTATCACGTTTAAGCTTCAAACACGGTACAAACATCCCTGCTAACATTTGATGAACTCAAACAGAGACAGCAAGCCTGGGCGAAGGGCAGCATGCAGCACAGCACAGCGCTTCCCATCGGCAGGGGGGGCTTGCCTTGGCCGCACGGGGGGCCTGGATGAGATGGTGCCTTTGCAATTATACACTGCCTTGAAAAACACATTGGCAAGTTAAGGAAGGGGATGTTCCTCTCTTCAGCTCTTTACCATTTTTGATCTTTTCTTTCTTTCGCTTTTTCTTCTCTCCATGACAAAGCTACCTCAGTACGGTTGGTAAAGCATATCCGTGTGCCCAGGTCTGTGGTGGGCTTAAGATACCACTGTCTTCATGCTCAGCTAGTCTGTCTCTCCTGATCCCTCCTTGCAGTCTCGTTTCTTCTCTTACCTCACACCCATCTCTAGCACACGAAGATGCTGCAGTGAAGTTTAAGCAGCAATCTGCTGCTAGGCTGCCTTTGGTGCCTGCAGTACCAGAGCTGAAATCTCTGGGTTGAACTTATTGAGTTGAAACCCACAGGCAGTCCACAAGTGCTGCGAATCGTGATGCAAACTCGGGTTTTTGCTTTTCCCAGCACTTGCCAGTTTCCCCCCTCCGGTACTGTTCCTTCGTTTTGCCTTTCCACATGCTGCGTTTTGCAGTGGCCCTGCCTGCCTTCCCTCTCCTCCCCTCTCCTTCCCCTCCTCTGCTTTATCAAATGCAGCACTTCAGCGTCACTGACTGACAGGGGATGCAGCAGCTTCAGCGGAGGAGATGGAGCGGGGTTAGGAAGAGAAGGAAAAGCTCCCCTCGACAAAAGAGGTGGCAGAAACACTGAAAGATGAGCTTTCCTCCAGAAGCGGATCCCAGTCACCCTTTGTTAGGGCAGCAAATTAAGATACGGTGTCCAATTCAGTGTGTTTGGCGGGTGGACCCTGACTGTTCCATGTATTCCGACAGCCTATTTTCAGAGAACAAAACTCAGACGTATAGCTCAGGTTCGCCACAACCTGGACTGAATCAGCAGAATGGATCATAGGCTACCCCCCACACTGCCAGCTGCTGCGTGGCTAAGGGACAGCACAACAAAAACTCACTTCACTGCTCACAGCTTAAAAAAACATCCTGGCTCCTCAGAAATGTCGGGGTCATGAATGTAAGGGAAAAGAATCACAGAGCAATTGGCTAGTTACATGTCTGTCTTTATTCTAGGAGACCTAGAATTTCCAGGGTTAATCTTTGCCATTTTCCAAAAGGACTCTCTGATATTTCATGGTTTATGCAACAGATTTTGCTTACAAGTTATTCTGATTGCTAAATAATTACAGAAGCGTATGTTGCCCTGTAGCAGTGCGGATTTTTCTGTTACATGAGACTGTTATCACCAAGTGCCAAATGCATCTTGAAAGGCTTTTTGTAGGGTTCTGCTGAACAAGCACACTTTTGAACGAGCACTTTTCTGCAGCATGCTCTGATCTTGCCAGCTGCTGATTACCCTCCTATTAACCACTAGTGACATGTCCGCATTACAGAGTGGAGCAGACAGTAAGGGTACCCCATTTACCTTGAAATTAATTAAATAATGCACTAGCAGAAGCTCAGCAGCGAAGTCTGCAAAGTCTAATTTATTCTGGAAACTTCTTAGGGTATTTAGGCGGGCAAAAATGTTCTGCTCAATTGAGAAAAAGCATCAGAGACAACCTAACTTTGGCATTTGAGTCTCATGCAAAGAAAGAGAGAACTTGCATTTAAAGTAATCATTAAAATCAATTTGTAAAGGATAGAGTCTAGTCCACCGATACAGATTCTCCAAGAATGAGGTGACCATGCAAACAAAACAAAAAGCAATCTTCCAGGAATGAAATAAAACATTTTTTCTGGACAACTTTTTCCAACACAAGCCCCAAAGAAAAGAACAACTAAGTCCGTGCCACCTTAGTGGAAGGAGATGAGGATGCCAAGACTCAGGATAACTCCCTGTGGCTCATCAGGTGTTTGAACTAAACATTTGCAAAGGAAGTTTTGACTTTCATTACTAAAAATAAACTCCAGCTTGTACGTTAGGCTTATTTTCTAGTCTTCCATAATGTCTTTTCTGTGCTATTTTCTGGGACTTTTATGAGCTAACAACCTTTTAGGAGGTTTTGTCAAACTCTTAAGGAAATAAAGGCACAGATCAGAAATTTCACAACCTTCTGAAGTGGGACTTCAAGTGGGGCTTATGCTCACTGTCTTTATTAGTGGAAATTGAAAACAAGTCACTTTTTTGCTCATCTAACTGAAATTGAAATATGGCTCTCCTATTCTAAAACAAAAATAGCCTCACTGAAGTATCAATTACTAAGTATCACATCACTGAAGGCAAGGGAGTCCAACCCAGTGTCACTATAGAAGTGGTTTAGGTTTTGTTTTGCATGCGGACAAGGTCAAAAGTACCTTTGAAAAAGCTTCCCATACGCACTCCCCTGTCCCCTGAAATTAAAAACAATAAATTCAGGAGTCCAGCTGCCAGCGTGAGGCACCCTACATCAGCAAACCAAATTCACCATCTCCCCTTTGCCTTCGTGCACCGCTAGACCGTACCAGCTTCGCTGTGCCGCAGCCCTTCACCTCAAATGAATTTCTCCCAGTGCTTTCAGCGCNACATCAGCAAACCAAATTCACCGTCTCCCCTCTGCCTTCGTGCACCGCTAGACCGTACCAGCTTCGCTGTGCTGCAGCCCTTCACCTCAAATGAATTTCTCCCAGTGCTTTCAGCGCCGTCTTTTACAGTCTGGCTTGAAAGCGCAACCTTCAGTACTCTCTCTGTTTACAAGATCGGAAGTATGTCTTCAGACCTAAAGAAGAAAATTAATTTAATCTGCACAAGTTACCCTCAGACCTCCTTGAGTGAGTGAGTTAACATCTAAGCGCTATACAGCTATATTAATGCGAGCAGCACATGAAGTGCCTGCGTGTGGCTAGCGCAGGCCTGGTGCGAGCCCTAGCAACGTGCTGCCCACAGGAGCTCAAAAGCAAAATAATTCCCGCACACCTTTTGGGTTGGGTTTTTTTGCTATTTCTAATATGCTTGAGTTTAAAAAGAAGGCTGTCCTCATTGCTTCTTAGGGCCTGACTCGGTACCAACGCCACTGACAGAGAAGACCATACTCAGAGGTGCTCACCATCTTTGGGAGGAAAATAACCGGGCAAAACCAGAAGTGCCAGTGCTAGCCAGGAGGTGGCACAGGAGCGAGGCCACCTTGTACCTGGTTTCTGCATTAATTTGGCAAAAGCACAAATACAAACCAAGGAAAAACAACAAAACCCAGCCCCACCCTCCATCTTCAGGAATAAGAGGATGAAACCCTTAATCACATTCCTGCTTGTATTTATACTAATTGCTCATCTTCCTGAGATCTGACTTTATGAAATTATGCATGCACACCAAGCAGATGAGTTTCCATAGAAACTCAGGAACTGAACTTTCATTAGAAAAATCTTTTTTTTTAAAAAAAAAAAAAATCTTCCAGATAAAAATGCAAATTGCCTGTCAGTGGGTGGCTTTCTGAATTTATATATAATTTTTTTCTTTTGCGCTGTAGGCAGATTCCAGCTGGACCTACATAGCAACAACATGCAGGCATTGCTTATAGCAAGCCAGACTCCATGGGGAAATAAGAAATTCAGTTGCAAGGAGAAGCTCTCAAGTGCAAATACCTCAGGGAAGCAAAAAACTGAGGCGCTCAGTGCTGCGTCTTCGTGAGGCTTGAGGATTGTGCAGCCTCCAGCTCTCACAAAATGCTTGTGGTTTGCAAGGAGCAGGGCGGGGATGAGGGGAGAGAGGAAACCCAAAGCAAGAAACTCTCCTGCACGCAGAATTAATGATGTTCAACCTGTCCTTTAAACATCCAGCAACATATTTCTGCCGGTTCAGTTAAGCCTGGCTGGAAAGGCTGACACCATCTGTCGCGGCTCACTCCGGGTGAAGGAGTAGGTCTCAGCGCTGGGGTTTGGGAACATTTGCAGAGCCTGGGTTGGAGAGCGGATTGGCCGCACCCCGACCTCTGCTTGGGCTGAGGTCTGAAGCACAGCCTGTTTTGCCCACACCACATGGAAATCCAGGCACATGGGCAAGAAGGGGACACGGGGATGTTCCTGATCAGAACAAGAGGGGAGCAGGACAGTGGGTATGTCTGGGAAAGGGCCGTGGACCTGGGCAGCCTTTGGCACTAACAGTAATACATGTAAACAAGGAGGAGGTGGGGGGAATCATTAGCTCTTTCAGCATGTGTTTCCCCCAAAAAACACATAGCAGTTTTTCACTCATGGAGTATACTGCAGCACCAACAGGAGGCTTTCCCCTGGCTTTGGGGAGCCTGAGATCACCCTTTCTGACGGTTCACAGATGTTTTTTCAGCTAAACTGGCGTGCTTGAAAGCACTGAATGCCAATGAGCGAATGTTCACGTGTGCTGCACTTAGGTGGGCTACGCTTCAGCATCTCCCCGAGGTGAACACAGTACCTGGGGTTTGTGTACAGCCTCCTCCCAGCGCTGCAAAACAGCTGCAGAGACCATTAGATGCAAAGCTCTGTCCTCCTCAGCCACAGGCAAAATGAAATGCGGTGGCAGAGCGGGGAGCCACACCAGCTTCTGGTCCTCAACCAACAAGGGTGGTGGGGCAGACAAGGGAGCTGTGCTGCACGAGCGGTTTACGATGAGGTGGATTTCACTGCGGCATTGTTGAGAGGCGCGAGATGTCAGCCGGGGAGGGAATTCCCCTCCTCGTTGGAGAGGGATGACAGGCAGCAGCTGCACGGGCTCGCTGGCCCCTGTGCCTCCAGGGCCAGCGGCCCTCCGGGAGCATCAAGAGGTTTGATGCCGCTTAGTGTCAGGGTGAGGACAGCGATGGGTCCCCGGCCACCAGAGTGCACAGTCGGCTCTGCTCAGTCAGCACAACAGGAAGTTTTTAGGAAGAGTGGTTTTGTGGTTGAGGACAGACTTGAGCTGAGATAGCTCCCGTCTATTCTTGGCTCAGCAGCAGATTTGCTATGGCCACACTACTTGCCCTTTCTATGCCTCATTACCCCTGTCAAGTGGGTGACTCAAATTATAATTGCACAAATTCCTTCCAGTCTGTCATTACGTGCCTGTGGTCATCTCTGGGCAGCTACCTCTAGAGGAACCAGCCTCTCCCATCGGGTACCTCTGTGTCACCTGTGCCTGCTCGCAAGGGGGCGGTAAGATTAGGCCCCATTGCCTCATCGTTTTCCGACAGAGAGAGAAACCTAAAGAAAAAACATCCCCACTGCATCTTTAGATGATCAGATTTGATACTGAGTTGATTATTCAGGTGAAGGTTACGGGCAAGAAAGAGGCAGTGAAACTTTTCACAGTACCACCTATACGTGATTAAATGGGTGTTTCTTAATTTTTCTCTCAGGCAAAGTAATGTGCTTTTGTAGGTAGTAGTACTATAGCTGCGTCTCAGTCGTGCTGAGGCACTCTGCATCTAATGGCACTTTTGGGAAAACAAACAAAAACAAGACAAAGGCAAGATCTTCACTACTTCCAAAAGCATCATCATTCTTTCATCAGAAATTTACTTGGGCTCTGGTTGCAAGAGATTTCAGGTCGCTTATGTCTTTTCATATCCGCTATAGGCAATTGGATCTATTAAAGGTGAAGCTAGTGCTTTTCTTCATATATATGACTGCATCCACATACTATGTAGTCCCAGGAAAAGCATGAAGTCAGGCAGTCGTCTCACTTTCGAACATTTCCACAAGTGAGTGCAGGCAGAGGCCGCGCAGAGCTTAGCAGGCGACATGAAAGAGTTGGCTGCTTCTTCCACAGGCTGGAAAAGGCCTGAATGAAACTGGTGGGAGGTTCATCCTGGTGCGTGCACCTTCAGGAGGAAGCAGAAAAATGCCACTAATGCGTTGTGGCCTGCAAAGCCCACATGACCATCTGGGCTTGGTGTGGTTGACTGCTGTATAATTAAAAGGGAGCCTGGCTCATTAGATGCTTTGTGGGTTCAGACGCGTGCATGCGAGCCCTATAGGAAAACATGTTCTTCCTACCACTTCTTTCATCCTCCCCCTCCTGTTCCTTCCAGATGGTTACACCCACTTGTGTCTTTTCTTACCCTAAGGACAGCTTTTTAAACAAGGTTCCTCCATCCTTCTTCTCCCCCACACTGCTTTAGGATCTACATTGGAGGGCAGGAGGACAGAGGGCCCATGCTGTTACGTACAGCCTGCCCCTAGAAGGCTGGAAGGGGGTCGCGTCCCTCTAGTCCCATTTGTTAAGAAGAAAGATCTTTCTACATGGTCAGGATGTAGGAGCTGAGAGACTTTACCTCAGCCTCAGCTGGATGTTCCAGATGTGCAAGAGTTAATTTAGATACTCGGTGTAATTGAACCTGTGTATATTTTCCTGGGGATTAGAAGCCAGTGTAACCTACTCAAGGAGAGAGAGATGCTTAAAGGGCCTATAGCCTTTCCTCTGTATAGCACTGGTATACGCTGTCCCAGTAACGTGCAGCAGGAGCACTTGCAAAGCTGGATCATTCTCTGCTTAAAAAAAAAATACTATTTTACAATTGTTTTTTTAAATTACACATCACAACAATAATTAAAAAAAAGCTTAACAGGTGATTGCTTCTCTTTTCCAGAAATAGGTGGAGATCCCCCCTGTGTAGGACTCCTGCGCCTACACTCATATGTCTGCCCAGCTTGCTGGGAACTCGGGGCACTCCGTTTCTTCCTCTGTTTTGTGCCGTTGTTAATCGCTCCTCACTTGTTTGTTGACAGGGCCTGGTGCTGAACAGACTTGGGCGGAGGGACCTGGCCCAGAAAGTCCTCAGAGATGCCATCCGGATCCAGACCACCAGTCACAGGGCTTGGAACAGCCTTGGAGAGGTTCTGCAAGCTCAGGGGAAAAATGAAGCAGCCATTGAATGCTTCCTCACCGCTTTGGACCTCGAATCCAGCAGTCCTGTCATCCCGTTCACTGTCATACCCAGGGAGCTCTGAAGCTTTGCCCTGCAGCTAAGCACCGTCATTCCATGGACAGACACCAAAACCAAACAAATAAACAAAGAAAAAGCCCAACAGAAAAGTGCCATTGTAACCTGGAATTGGGCAAAGTAATTCAAGGATGGAGCTCAGGTCTACATGGTTAGCTGAGATAAGCCTAACTGTAGAAGAATTCGCAACAGGCAGAAATAGAGAATGCCTTTTTCTTCCCAGGTGCCTGGCTAACCACCTGTTCAAGTTAACAGCAGGGCTTATTTCACAGCGTTGGTTCAAGGTGACTGTCTGTAGAATAGATCATGCTAGAGTACAGCTGTTCTAAGCACTTGCACCTTTCAATTTTCATTAAAGATAAAAACCCCAAGCCCTGAATTAAAGCCCAGACCTGCTCTAAACAGGAGTAAATGCTCCAACTAACTTGACCAAGTTGTGCTTAAGCATGTGGCTGCCTCCACACACATCTGACAGGATAGGAATGACAATTAAATGACATAGACATGCAGTATATGCCGTTTACAAAATTATTTCAGCTATTTTCATAATCCTTTTTCCTGCCTTGCTCTTATATACTGCATATGCTCACTATATTTAGTGTGGCACTTGCCTAGACCAATTTAAATTAAAAATACTTTTTTTTTTAAAAGCTGCTATTGCAGTCTGATTCACAAAAGCAGAAAGACCAAAGACCAAATAAGTTCACACTTGAACTAGTATTAAAAACATATACATATCTCCAATTACATATTTATCGAAAAGGCTTACATGAAATAGCTAATTATAAATTCTGAGCTTCATTGTTATTAATTACCTATTGCATCACCTTTAGTGAGGAATATAGTGATTACCAGTATATAGTGACTGAACTCTACGCTCTACTGCATTACCATTCCTGGCACAAAACATTTTCATATCCATCTTTTCATGACACAAAAGATGTCAGCAGTCTTTTAAGGGAAAGCATGCTGAACGCAGTATGTGTATATATGAATTACTTCTGTCTTAAAACCAAATCTTTGGATTGCCTGTAGAAATTTCACATTAGAGGTACGGAGTTGAACCTTCAGCGGAGCAGCATCATTTTGCGCATCGTATCAGATGCAAGAGTGATCTCTTCAGAGCCATCTGAAGAGCTCCTAATCCGTGCAGTCTCCCCACGGCTGGCACAGCCGGGGCGGGGGGATGCAGCTGGCATAACCCCTGCTAAGCTGCTCCTTAGCTGTGCTTGACCTCCCCGGAGCCTCGACAGTGAGGCAGAGCTGCGCCGTGCTGTCACACGACACGCGAGAGCCAGCCCTGTCCAGACCAGTCCCAAGATGAAGATGATGCAGAAATGAGCTGTGGGCACTTTTCTACACAAAAGGTTGAGGCTCTGTGCCCATTGCTGTCCAAAGAAGATTTGTGACTATTTCATAAGTAGTTTTGCACTAAAACACACTTTGTACTATAATTCTGCCCAGTATTGTGATCCGCAACTAGTTCATTCTGGAAATAATACTATCCTCAGGCAATAAATGAGTAGGGGTTGTTTCTTAAAGAGCCTGAGGCTCTGGCTGCGGACTTGAAGTCAGCATTGTTTACAGTTATTTGGAAATCTGCAGGCTAATGGAGAGGTGGCCCCTCATGCTGCTCCCAGACCACACCATTGCCGAGCTCCTGTCCCCGGGCAGCTTCAGCTCCTGCCTCACCTCGGAACTACACTGCCCTCAGGTTGCTCTCAGCAGCCTGCTGCGCTCCCAGGCCAATATCTATATCTTTTTTCCCCTTAAATCTTGCTAGTGCAATAGCCCAGCTTATTATTCTGTTCACCGAGGGATCTGGAGTGAAAGCAGCCCAGCCTGAAAGGTGCTCAGCCCGTGGGGTCTCTGGCTTTCCTGTGCCACACAGGCACCAAAGTGAGCTTTTTAGGCCAGAAGCAGGTTTCCAAGGAGACAGTGTTACCCGGCCGCATTTCTCCCTTGCAATAGCACCAGCAGCAGAGGAAGGAGTAGGTGTTAAAGTACCAGAATTAAATGAGTTTCACAAAGACAAAAAGACGATGCAGCAGAGACCCATTTTGCTGCAAAGGATGCTATGAAGTTGGTTTTGCTCTGCGCTGCAGGTGGGAAAGGGGGAAGGGGAGGAGGGGGGAGAGGTGGTGTTGTTGATATAATATGTAAATTGTTACCCAGGTGTTTTAAACCCAGTTCCACAGTCAGATGCAATCTGACAATAGACTTAAGTAGATATATATAGATAGATATTATATTCTGATATTTGTTCTGCTCCACAGTTCCCAGGGTGGGAGCGAGCCTTCTGTGTAAGACACAAATAAAGAGTCAGTGTGGTCCAACATCACCGCTTTCTTGTGCGACGTATATCTGTAAAGCGCTGCCATAGCAACTTCTGTGTACTGGACAGCTATTTGAGTACAAGCTATGCATCCACCTCTGCGACCGAGGAACCACTTTAAGAGGTCTGTAACGTAGCTGGCAGGAGAGTGCCTGTTTCCCAGCAGCAGCTGAGAAGCAAACACTCACAGACCCATTTACTTCTGCCTGCGTAGCTTGTAAACAGCCACCAGCCCGTCACATTTGTTGCCATCAGGCGAACTTCGTCTCGGCGATAATCGGACTTGCCGCAGCAGTCATCTTCCTAGGAGAGGTGCAAATGTGCGTGAGTCCCCCGAGTGTACCAACCAGTCAGATGTTGCCAGGGTCGCGCTCTGTCTGTCTTGTGCATTAAGGGGTGTTACTGGCATAGGAATTGCAGTCTTAAGAGTTCTGCTTCAGGTGTGGCAAGGAAGATGTACGTGAGTAAATGCCATCAGCATCAACAGGAATTACATGGGTAAGCTACCCTCTGCCAGCACAGCGCACCACAGCCCCTACATCAATCGCAGACAAAGTACTTTGCATGGAAACTGGAGTCGATCCTGAGATTTGTTGCGTGCTTCCCAGAGGATACGAAGCACCCATTGGCTGGAGGTGTGTCATATTGGCCTGAAATGCTCTGTACAATGCAAGAAAGAGGGCGGTTGTTTCAGACTTGCAAGTATTTGGGGGGTAAACCCTCTAGCTACTTTTGTTATTGGTGCTCACCAGAACAGAAGCCTTCCCAAGCTTACATGCTGCCTCTGTTCTTCAGCATGGATTTTGTTCATACTTCCAAGTACAGAAAACAAAAGACAACTACTTCAGACAAGGCTATGTCTTGTAGTATTTATCTAGATAGCAATGTTGGTAAATCTAATAGACCTAATTCCCTGGGCTCAGTAATTAATACTTCTTTGTATAGCAGGGAGCCTGGCCTGCTTAATGCTCAGGGTTTGAGACTAAGAACATAAGATTTACATCCCATCCCTCGTATGATTATTACAGATGATCATAAGCAATGGAAGTTTGGGGAACAATGAGTGAAATACCAAGTCTGTGAGTTTTAGCACTGACTTGAGTCCAACAGTTTTCTCATTAGTTTAGAAAGAGGAAGAGAAAAAAAGGCATCGTTGCCTAAACGATGCAGGTATACCCAGGTTCCTCTCATTCCGCCACAAGGTTGTTTTCCTTTGTGTTGGCAGGGTGCATAGAAAACAAAAATAATTAGCTCCTGTTTTTCTATTGCGCAGTAAAGGAGTAGTATTTGCTGTTGCCTTTGACCAACGAGAAGTTTTGCATGTTGTAACAAAAATGGTTCTGCCTCCAGGATAACGGAAGGAGAAGCCCAACAGGCCAGGGAACACCCCCCCTCCGCCTTACCCCCTGTAAACTGTCATTAGCTCCGCTGGAGTTGTTGGTATTTATGAGCATTTCCTCCAGCTGAGGATCTGCCCACTGGTATACTCGTTCTGTACAGGGAGTACAACAGAGCTGCCATATTCCCGCGCCGCACAAGTACCCCAGTCCGTTTCTATTGGTAACAGTTCATGCTACTGATTATCACAATGCTTCAGAAGTGCTAATTATCTTTTCTTGGTAATGACTAATAAATCCAAATGGAGAACAGTCCTGGAGGGTGTTTACTTTAAAATTCACTGGCTGGGTACCAAAGTAGGCACAGCACTGACTGCTGCAGTTTGAATTACAGATATTTTATCCAAAAAATGTTCCATTTTCGGAGAGTCTTGGTGAAGACAGACTTTGGCTAGTTTGTATTTCGTTTTAATGACAGCGGAGTGGGAAACAGTCCTTTTCAGTGAAAAGACATCACAGCCATGATCTTTTTTCAGCCAAACCAACAGAGATTTGATAGTTGCAATTTGGCCTAGGAGAGGAAGGCTTCCCAGAGCAACCGCGCTGCAGCAATAATTGCCTCTGACGGAATTGTATCCCAGGCATATTTGACAACTATGCGATGAGCATGTGTAGCTGAGACGTTTCTCCCTCCCCCAGCATGTCACAGATTGGGCTAAGGAGAGCTGCTTTATGCCCGAAGGGACAACCGCAGTGCCCATCAGCACTGCCCTGCTGCCTGCTCTCACCTGCGAGGTGGCCGATGCCACCAGCTGCACGGTCTTGTTGGCCATCACCCCCGCACTCGTGCTGGTTTAACCAACCCTCTGCTCCCTAAGCCTGGCTCCAGGCAATGGTCTCCCCACTGTCAAGTTGTGGTTCAGTGCTGCAGGATATCAGTACATGGTACTGATTTTCTTAGGTACATTATTTTCTTAGAAATTAGAAGCTGAAACATCCATCAGTTCAGTGATGTTGGCAGGAGGGGAGGCAACCACTGACCCAGCAACTGCCGAGATGGTCCCTCCAACTTTGCCTTAAAGGACTTGGCTCCCTCCTTCAGCTCCAGCACACTGAGGCAGGTTCCCGAGTAACTGGATGCTAAAAGATCCAGCTCATTTCCCTGCAGAAACACATGCCAGTCTGTAGCTAAAACCACCGATGGGGATGCGACACCACACCACTGTGGAGTGGCCCATGATGATGATACAAGTAAGAACCTCCCCGAGCCAGTACACAGAGTGGTGCTGGTACGAGCGTTTCCTACTTGCCACTTGAATGCTGTTAACGCGGTTGTCGGAATTGGTTTTCCATGTAACTTAACTTTTTTTGTCATTGTAAGATGTTTTCACCGGATGAATAAAATTGACCCTGTGGAAAACAAAAAATGCCCCTCATGTTTCCTGCCAACTTCAGGACTTTTAATATATTCATGCCACGGATACTTCAAGCATTATGAAACGACCATTTGTTATATTAACTGGAACCTAGTGTGCCTAGCAAGTTACCAGTTGCAAAGGGTATTTTGGCCTACACCCTGCAGTTCATGGGAAAAAACGAGAGTGAGCATGCAAGTGGCATGCTTTAGGAAAGGAACAGAGCCAGGAAAAAGGAGTAATGTAGCTTCAGATGTTTGGATTTATGGAGATTTAAGCGAGCATCATGCTTTTCTTGTGCTTCTTCCAGCAAAAATAAACAAAGGTAGTGTGAGAAACTAACATCGAGGTAATATGCAAATACTATGCCATTAAGTTTAGGGACTCGCCTTATTTTGGCCACAATGCCATTAATCATCTTTTTGCTACAAACAGTTACTCCTGTGGTTATTTGGAAGTAAATATCTCCATTCAAGAGCTTCCAGAGGATTCTTCGCATTTACACATTAATCTTTTGGGCGAGCTTCAAGAGGGCCTTCTTAAAAAGCCGGCCCCTTAGTTTCATACTCAAATGAGATTAAGGAGAGGGTTTTTGAAGAGCATTTCTTCATTACTGTGGCTGCTTTGGTTTACGAGTGTATTCAGTACAACTCAAGCAGAACAAGGTTCCTCTGAGGCAATAACAGAATTAAGTCCTTCAGCTGTTAGTACAAAGTCTTCAAAACTGGAAATTGAAGCGAACAAAATACTAGCTCTGACTTTTTCCCCCTCTTTCCCACGATACAGAAAGGAAGGAAAACAGTGGTGTGGGGTTTCTGCGGGGGGCAGAGGGAGCAAGCAGGCTGCCACGGCGCCGAGGAGGAGCCCAACTGGGGCGTACAACTGAACCCCAGCAAAAACTGGAGAATGTCATCGTCCAATCCCCTTGGAGGGGGACCACTCATCTTCGCTTCCATCCCAACGCCGGTACATTGCCTATTTTCCTCCCCAGATCACACAGGTGTTTAATATTCCCCTTCTATTTAAATATAAGCCTTTTCGCCCCTCATTGTTGCTGGGAGGAGCTCCAGGTGGTTTGGGTACTCCCCACCCTTAATTCAGAATCACTTTTTCCCTTTCGGAGAACCAAGTTATATTTGAGTGGTAATTTTGAGATGATGCTCTTGAAAGGTCATTAAGAATAATTTAATAATTTTAATAATTTAATATATATGTTATATTTTTAAAAATAATTGATTCATACCTCTGCTTCTGTCTTTCTGCTGCAGAGTGGGTAAAACCAACTCATACATACAGTATCCTCCTGCCTCGTGGGAAGCTCAGATATTTAGCAGGCCCATAAAAAGCAAGGGAAGAGATGAGAAGCGTCGCTGCTGCCCAGATACTCCCTTCCACGACAGTCTCTGGCTGTCAGGTTTTTGTAGAGTCACCAAAGCAGCAGTGTTGACTTTGTCTGTGTTTAACCACATCCCTCAGGAGATGTCACATCCCAGTCAGACGTGCCTGAACCAGTCTGTGGAACAAAGGAAAAATATACACATAACCTACTGATCTTTAAAGACTGATGTCAAAGAAAGTAGACCTAGGTATCGCCGGCTTATTCTGTTGCCGTTAGCAGTCACCGATACATTTAACTGAGCTGTGGCTCAAACCAGTTTCCTCTGCTGTGTTGTCTCCAAAATGAAGGGCAACATCTCACAGCCAAAAACTTCCCTGCAGGTCCACCAACGAAAGGGCAAAAGATCCAAAGGTTTTCTCAGTGCTCCAAGTTAAGCAAGTGTTGCGTTTTGGAGGAAAAAAAAACCCTTACAGGTCATTCCCCTGAATCTGCAGATCTGATCCCATTTAAAACTGATGTAGCTGCTGTGATTATTTGGCCGATGGAGGAAGAGAAGCAGGTAGACAGGACACCTGAATCTTATACAGCAAAAATGGCGAGCATTGTAACATGTCCTGAAAAAGCAAAAGGGCAGTGAAAAATGTAAAATTGAAGACATTTTCCTTACTGACAAGCTCTCACAGAGGCAAACTCCAGCTTCGCCGGCTTTTCTGACAAAAACACCCAAAACAACCCCAGGCTGTGAGAGTAAGAGCAAAAGTAAGCAGCCCCTGGACAGGCTCCTGACTGCGGAGGCCTCTGGGAACCCTCCTTCTGCCCCTGCCCCGCGCCGCAGCCAGAGACCCCGACCCAGCCCCTGCCACGGCCGGCTTACGGCCGGTGCCAGCCCTGTGCCCAGCTCTGGTCGCCTCTCGAGGGACACGGCGTGGCGGCCCTCAAAGCAAAAGACTCATTACATTACATATGACGAGTCGGACATCTTTTTTACGACGCTATTATAGTCAGGTCTGGGAACGGGGATGTTTGTAAATTAATCAGCAATAAGCATTCCTGTATTTTGTTGTCCTGCGAGAGGAGCCGACGTCCGCAGCCCCAGTTTGCAATGCTGGCTACTGTTTCAGAAGGCTGGGAGTTCAAGGATGTAACGATTTTCTGGTCAGTGGAGGTTAGGGGTGATTTTGTGCTCGGTGTAAATGGCATTGTCTGGCAGAGACAATTAGCAAATGAAGCGCTGCCTCACCAGAGGCTTCGCAGCCTCGGAGTCTCTTCTTCTAGGCTGACAACAAACAGAAATTTGAGATGATCTCTCGGGTTTCCAAAACAGGAAGCTGCTAAATCCAGCAAGCGAGCAATTCATTTCCCAGTTATAATGATGCTGCTCTTATATCTCCTTGGAGGATACCGGAGTGTTTTTCGAAGGGAAGCAAGGGAGGCGTTTCATCCCCATTTTTCACCAGATGGAAAACCAAGTCTGCCAAGAGTTGAGCCGAGAGGGGGGTGTTTTTCTGTGCAAAACTGGTTAAATTACTATGACTCGGGCTTTGTTGCTTTCTGCAGGCTGCCTCCCAGCCCTGACAACCATGCCCAGTCCCAGCATGGCACGGTCCTCCTTCAAAACCCGTTTTTTTTTTTCAGGTTTCTTCTGTGGAAGGGGAGCTAAGGGAAGTTTCCACTCATTATATTAATGCAGTATACATGACTTCTATAAATCAGCGGAGTGGCCCACTTTAGGCACGTGTTGGTGCAACTACAAAGTACGGAAGGGTACAGGTACCTCTGTACAAGTGGTCCAGGTCTGGCCTTGGAGTGCTGCTCTGTCAAGGGGATGACTTACCACAGCCAAAGCTTTTGTTTATGGATTTCTTCTGTTTTCCCATCTTCCCTCTTGGGTACTTGCAAAGCACTTTCTGTTCAGCCAGCTAACAGAGAAGTAATAAGCTGAAAAAAGAAAAAAATTCTTTTTCTTTCATTCTAAAGGAAAACTTCAGAGATTTTCAACTAAAGAGCTTAAAAAAAATCTTCCAATTAAACAAAATATTGTTCTGACAGGAGTCCTCATATAGTATCTTCAATAACTCAGATTTATATGACCAGAAGTTTTGAGAGAATTGCCAGAAGGGAGAGCATTTTGAAACAAAAATTCAAGATGTTTAATCCTGAAACAATCTACACAGAACATTCACATTTTCCTTTTTGTCTTCCAGCCAAGAACTATTCACCAAAGTTATCTCAAGTTTATATGTGGCTTCGGTTTTCTGGAACTTTGCTTTTCAGCAAATACCAAACTTGAAAGAGTTTAGAAGTGTTTTCCAGTCCCGCTTTTTGTTCTCGTACATGGCTTATGCTGGAGCTCCCAGTGTGAAAGCGTTCTCAAGTGCTTCTGCACAACGTTACCAAACATCTCACCCGCAGTCCAGCAAGCACAAGTTGTTTCCTGGAGATTAGCACAAGCTGCTGAGTAAACAGCAGCAGACGCTGCTCCACACATGCGCACACACAAGGTAGGATTGTCCCCACCGAAATAAATACAGACCAATCCCAAGTACTTTTGGAAATTCCACGCATGCACACATCTGCAATTCAGGTGATGGTGATTAAAGTCTGCGGCTGGCTCAAACACACTGTGGGTAAAAATTAGTTCTTAAATATTTTGGGTCTCACTACTAAAACAGATGTGCTTTTACATATAGCAAAGCACTAGCAAAGTCCTGTAGTTGCAGCACCTGCAGCACCGGCAGAGCTCCCCTGCGCTGCTTCCAACCCCACCGGTCTCTTGGTCTACCCACTGCCTATTGCAGAGCTTTTCAACTTTTTGTGATCCCTAGGAATTTCACAGGGGATGTCTACATCTATAAGATTTACTTGTGCAGATTTCTGCACAGGATGTGACCTTTCCAGAAAGGACAAGTTTAGGGTCTTGTACTAGTTGGCCATAGACACCCCTGGGATCTGTAGCTCACAGCCTGAAGACTGGGGACTTAGAAATTTTCTCCTAGATTCTATTAGAGCTTCTTAATTAAAAGTCCTCTTTGGGGACCTGAATTGAATTGGAAACCATGGTGATCACTTAGGTCAATCAGCACAGAGATGATTGCATTTGGGAGAGTGAGGTGGAAGATGAGAATGTGTGCATGTTGAAGACCTTTACAAAAAAAAAAAAACCCAAAACCAAAAAAAAAAAAACCCAAGCATCTCTAAAAACAAAGAGCGTGCATGTTTTGCAAAACAACAGTTAGAAGATTCACCTTATAGCTCTCACCATTTGCTATTGAATTAGAGACTAACAGCTGTCTTACAGCACTGAAAAGTGTCTTCAACTTTTATCTCTCTGAACATTTAATCAATGGATTTGACAGTCTGTCCACTTTCTCAAATCCGTGTATGCACATTTTCACTCATGCTGATAACTATACCAGGAAAACCAATATGCTAACTAAGCAGCTGTGCTTCTAACCATCCCACATGAAAGAAAGGGGTTGTTACCGACCTCATATGAAAACAGAAATGTTCATCCACATACAGTGGGTCCCATAACTTCATTATGCAAAACCTAAAATATAAAGAGACACTCAGTATCCAGGAAGCACTTTTGTTCAAGAGTTGAATTCCGCTGTTATAGTTAGGAATTATTCATTTGTGATCAGATAATGCTGATAAGATATACAAAGTTATGTTTCAGTTTCAACTTACAAATCATTGTACTCTAGCTCCAGGACAATGAAGTTGGTTTCAAAATCGGTGCTATTTTGGTTTCACTAGAAAGAACAGTTCTAAAATTCATTGTTTTTTCTTACAGGAAAGGATGACGTACCACTAATCTACTTTAGTATCATCTTCTTCTCCCTTTCCTCTTACAGGAGAAAAATCTAAATAGGTACAAAGTATGTTCTTCTTGTAAGTGTCCACCAGAAATAAGTAACCATGCTTCATTTGTCTTTGCAAAATACAGCATTTAGATCAGGAGCCTTTACAGATTAGACACTTCAGTTGTTCAGCCCATGTGTGAAACACTTTGTATTGCTCTTGAGAAATCTCACAATCCCGATATGCAGGGTTAACCTGTTATAACCTCCGGCAATAAATAAGAACAGTCACGTAATTCATAGGAGACTGAAGTCTGTTGATCCATAACCTGCCTAAATTAGCAGTTTCTTACAAGCTGCTTCCTTTTCTAAGGTAGAAGTTAAACACCAGAGCACAGAGGTTGCAGGAATTCAGATCTTCCTCCCTCCATCACCGTGATTCCTCCCCCTGCCCCCTTCCAGGTCTTCTACTTACTTTATGGGCAGTATCTGCAACACCGTCCATGCCCAGCTCTCCTTGCCCTGCTGGCAAATATTCCATACCGAATTCACAACATGGAAAGGATAAAGCAGTAGATGATGCTGATGTGCAGAAGCAGCAAAGGTTGGATTTTTTTTTCTTCTTATTCTACAGCTAAGTAATTGCAAGACTTAGATTGTGCTACCAGCTAGAGCATACTCGTCCTCACAACGCCCCCCCCCCGCCCCGCCCCGTCCCCCATGCCGGCTTTTTCACTTAGCGCCAGGGCTTCGGACCTGTAAGGAAGCCGGAGTGTCAGTCAGGGTAATATTGCTTGTCAATTCATTTCAGGGCGACATGGCTGGTACGGTAGGTTTAATTATTCCAAGTAGCCTTTTGCTGAAGATTTGCCCTCAAGGCCAAAGTTTTATTCTGTTTGTATTAATATCACCTGAAACATATCAGTGGAAGTCAATAACCTTTGCTCTCTGCTGACTTACTCTGCAGGGTTATAATTACAGCTATATAAGATACAAGCACGATGTAGCATGCATACAATGGCAGGTATTTTTCCAGCAAAGGTAGCAGCAACTCTGTGCCAGTATCAAACCCCACAAATCTCAAATACAATGGATTCAAGGAACTGTCAGTCTGCTCCAGTACGCATCAGAGTCGCTGTCTGCTTTCATTTCCATTAGTATGTCCCTGAATTAAGGCTACAGACTTAAAACCTACTGAACCAAATTTTTCCATTGCCTTCAATGCATAGTCCCTTATGTCCCTGCAGCCAGCAGCATGATGGCAAGTGAGTCACCCTGATTACATCTGCAACAACGTCTCCTCAGTTACCCGGGTCACAGCTCTCCCAATAAAGAGGACAGGCACCCGTCTTGCCACGGAACAAGTCAGAAGTCAGGTCACTGAGGTCTCTTGAAATTTTCAGTGACTAATCACTAGCTTTTGTTATCGCAAAAATACTATATAAAGCTTCAGTGATGCTTTGCCACTGAAAATATCTACCGGTGCAGGTCTCCGCACACACATAGCTTCCTGCGGCAGCGCATTTCTGCGTGGGTTACTCTGTACCGAGCACGCTATTCCTGATGCATCCTGTTTTTACTACTTGCAAAATTACTAGAGTTGCCGTATTCCTGCTAGCAGTCTTCCTGACAGAAACATGTGCATGTTGAGCATTGTTTTTCTAACCGACATAGACCTTTTGCCAAGAAGTTAGTCTGCTATTTTCCCTCATCTCCATTTGCTGTTGGAAAAGTATTTTCCACAGCAAAACGTTTGCCACTGAGCCCTGCGGGCAAATCCTGATAAAGGCCATTCAGTGAAGCTTTCCGCTTGTAATCAACATTTGCCCATGGAAACCAAAGCCCTTTATTTTTTTTCTTTTCCTCCTCCTCCGGAGTTTAGCCCCGCACCATTCGCTTCTGGTTTCCAAAGTCTTTGCACAAGAGGATGCATCCTTACTCTTTTACACACAGATGTGGAAGAGCAGAATGAGACCTCACTTTTTTGCTTTCTATAGAATTAGTATGTTCAAAGGAAACCTTAGTGCTGTACATTCATTTGCAAATCTGGAGCATGTTTTCAGATAATACAGAGATATTACTTCAAAACAAAGCAAGGGCATTAATAAACACAGTACCAGGAAATCCACAAAGGTTAAGTGATTTTCTACAGAGTAATTCATTCTCCTAATGAGCTTGCTGCAGACAGCGCTCTCTGCAAGCAGTTATTGCGTATGTATCTTTAATTTGTGTATTTATATAATTCATGGCAGCGCAAAATAAATTTCTATGTAAAGTGTCCTAATAGATGAAGTGAGGCTATAATATTCTTCCAGAGCTTGTTCATTACAGTATGCACTGGCACGGAGTCCAGAGGGAGAGGAAGCCATTAAACATTAAGCAAAACAATTGCTGTCATCCTCCAGAGGGACCGGCTTTGTAAATGCTTATGTTAACACTGTACAAAAGAGTTGAGTATTCGGGTAAAATTAGAATGATAAAGGGAGGCAAGCACCTCGTCCTCAATTTCATGAGATTTGGTTGGATAACTAATGATATTTGGATCTTCGTCCTAGAAGAAGAGAGCTCATCCTCTCCCAGCCGCAGCCTGGGCACCCCCGAGAGCTAATTGTCACTGGCAAGCAGAAAAGGCAAAACAAACAAAAAAAAAAACAAAACGTTTCCAGTGTTTTCTATCCACAAAGCTGAAACACTCCCCTGTGTGTGTTTTCAATTTAACTAAAATAGATCACTGTGTGTAAACAGCCACTCTATCTGCATCATTCATATTTGATGGACTAGTCAGTACAACAGATACTTTTATCCGTCCCGTAAGTGATGAGAAACTAGACACTTCAGTGTCTTGTGCACCTCTCAGTTAACATGAGTGGCAGCAGCTGTTATTCCAGGCTCCTTAACATGTAACGTTTGATGCAGAGACAGGAAAATTGGAGATGTATATAGTGGAATTGGGTATAACAAAAGTAACACCCGTGATCAAACACTTCCAGGAGAATAGAAAGGAAAGCTCTCGCCATGTTTGCTAACAGCAGCCCAGGCATTTGTGTTCCTGGGCTTTAGAGGCCATATGATAATAGTATTATCAGGTTAAAAAGTAACTTGCAGAAAAGATATGGCATGATCTCAGGGCGCCTTCATTCACCTTGGCAGCAAAGCACAAAGGTGGTCCAGAACACCATCACCAAAGACTGTAAAGTACATACTCAGTAGATGAGCTTGTGTTGCAAATTAGATTTTGCACATACAACTTCACACACCTGTAAGAAACATGTAAGCAGACTTTTAAATCTGTTGGAAACCAAGAGGAGCTACTGGCACTTCCTTCTGCTTGGAAGAGATGAGAGTAGCTCGCTGACATGGCAACAAACGGAGCATCCCAGAAACAGCACACGAAGGAAGGCAATCCTTCCTTCTCCGAGCAGACACCGGAAGGCAGGAACTCCTGGCCCAGCTCAGACAAGTCTATGCTGGTGGTGGTAGTGAAATACCAGGAACCACATTTAAACATGAAACCAAACTGCTTTCAGTCAGGGTGGACAAGCACAAGAACGGGTTGGCCAGAGAGGTTGTGGGGCATACACCTTTTGAAATAGTCAAAATCCCATCAAATCAGCAATCTGCTCTGGTTGACCCCGTTTGGCGAAGGGGGTTGGACTAAGTGGTTTCCAGAGGTGCCTTCAAACCTCAGCCATGCTGTGATTCCGGGAAAGGGAAGTTAGCAAAGCAAGGCCACAGGTAGAAAATGCTGTTGCCGGTGTTTGGCAGCAGGCTTTGGAGGGACCATGTAGTTACACGAAAAGAAAAGAGCTTCCTTTCCTTCTTTCCAGTGCCTCCCACCCCAACACACATTTCTGTGCTAGCACGGAGGGAGGGAGGAGAGGAGAAGGCAATCCCTCGGCCAGAGCTTCAGAGCTGTCAGACCTGGAAAGAGCAGATGAGAAGGAAAACCCTTCGCCTGCTTTAGGACATACTCCAGGGAGGCTCGCTAGACCTCTTGCCAGCTGGCATTTTAGTGACCCACCCTGCAGCCGAAGGGGTTAACATCTCCCGAGCTAAAATGCTGTTGCTTCATTCGTGGCCTCACTAGAGAGGGCAGCTGCAGCCCAGTTTTTAAGCCTCTGCTCTGAAGCAAGAGCCAGTGGAACAAAAACTGTAACTTCTGCCTTCTCCTCTGGGAAGAAGCTGGAGAAGGTTTGTGCGAAGATCGTTTTGATATGAAGCCAAAGGTCCAAGAAGCACCAGACAAACAGTTCTGTTTTTCCAAATAAAGAGTTAGTAACTACACAGATATAAAACTTTCTCCTCTCATTTTAGCCAGGCTGGTCCTTCCTTACTCCCGAGGGAACACAGGAATTTCTTGGGCATGTTTTTATATATGCCACTGAGAGCCAGGAACAGGAGACAGCATGTGCCCGCTCGTGGGCTTACGGCACGGGGCCTCCGCACGGAGCGGAGTCACAGGGCACAGAGCGGCCATGTGGAGCAGGGACGGGGCCCTTGCAAACCCAGGCTTTGAGGTCTTCTGGAGCTAGGACTGCATCCTGCTTCCGACAGCCTCTTCGGTGGGTCCTGTAACGTGCCTACAGCTAAGGTGGGAAGATCGCTTCCCTCTGTTACTAAGAATATAGTCAGGGAAACATTACCCTGCGAATCGCTTTAATATGCATCACACTGCCACATATACTTTATGACTCTATTTGCACCCCATGTGTCAGTTCAGCTCAAGCCCACTGCTGCTGCCAAGCTCCTGCAGCTACCAGCCTTTCCCTCACACGCACCGGAGAAACGGGAAGCGCAGAAGACGAGAAGGCTTTCCAGGAGGCTTCTGCTGAGACACAGGGCTAGGGCTCGCCTCCTGCCCCCGCAGCATTGCTTGCAGCCACCAAAGGCAGCAGTGAGGGGGCATGAGTGGAAACTGGGTGACTTACTGTGGGGCAGGTGGAGAATTCAGAAGCAGGTCCGTTTTTAGGTGAAATCAGCCCAAGCTTGCCACTCGAGCCATGAGATGTCAGCAGCACGGAACCAACATCTGGGGGGGTTCCCCTTTACTTCTGAAGTGACTCACTGGCTGATGGGCACAAGACAAGGTGGGTGACAGAAGTAGCACTGAGGTGACCTCTAGCTACCCAAGGGCCACACGGATGGCACACACAGAAGCAGAAGGGAGGATATGAAGTGAAAGGCTCCAGCTCCCTCCCTGTCATCTCTCTGTGCAAGAGCCTGCCATAAATAAAGGCACAGGTAGAAGAAGTTGTTCTTGCTCTGTACCTTGTCACCTCAGCTGGCTACTCGTCCGACCTGCTTATTCCTCTGTGCGCTGCAGCTGGTTGCAGGAGGGCAAACATGCTCCAGGTCCTCACAATTTAATGCTGTTCCCAGGCTAACAATGATTAAAATTTCATTTGGGTGCTCCAGACAAAAGCCGAACATTGCTATACCTCTCTCCTATGAGTGCCTAAAGCCCTAAAAATTGAGCATTTGGGGATTTGTATATATTCCTTATCTTAAACTATTGCTTAGCAACAGGCTTCAACCAAGGACATGTTTGTGAAACTGCCATGCATATCCGTATCTGGTGAGTTCAAAGCAATAAACACACCTTTCCAAATTATCTCTGCGAGGATCACATACGTAGCAGATGATCAAACTGAGCAGAAGGTTATCAGCTGTATAGGCTCTTAGCATTTTTGCAATGCTAATAAAGTGATCTCGACCTGGGTGAATCAAAGCCTTTTCACTGCAGAAAAGGTATCTTTGCATACCAAGTAGGTTGCGGACGGACGAGCACCAGGCGTGATGCAGTTCTGCCGCTGCTCCTCCCACGTGGAGAGGAGCGATGTACATGTTTATCTGGCAAGCGTTAGGTGTTCCCCTGACACACTGCTACGTGTGTGCATACTAACGAAGAGCCCTGTTTTGGAAAAAAAACACCCAACACATTGGTTTAAACATGACTTTAGATACCATCTTGGTATCTATCAACCCAGCTATTCTATCAAACAGTGAATAGGGCAGAGCTTAACACCAGTA
The DNA here is from genome assembly GCA_003993805.1 of Himantopus leucocephalus. Lineage (NCBI taxonomy): Eukaryota > Metazoa > Chordata > Aves > Charadriiformes > Recurvirostridae > Himantopus > Himantopus leucocephalus. The sequence goes on along the minus strand of RSEF01000003.1, from coordinate 28,677,138 downwards.
TTGTACCTCAAACTGGATTGCAGCTGACAGTCCAAGGTTATACTTCTCAGTTACATTACAGAGGAATTTTTTCCCTTCCAGTTACCAGGCTGTGCTTTACCGTTCAAGCCACAATGTAAATGCAACACGCGCCTATATGATAATTGGGCCGGGAAAGACGGGTGAGCACGCAGGCCCTTCTCTCCTCCTCGTAGCCTTGAGCCCCAGCAGCTGGGGATTGCGCACAGGGTGTCCTGCGGAGAGCTCACGGTGGCCTTCTGCAGCTACAGGATCCCTTCCTTTGCAAACTTTCTTTTATGCAACAGGAAGAAAAAGAGATTAATTTCACTTCATGTCTGGGCTCCGGGGAGAAGAACGGCTTTCCTGCCTAGAGCAGGGGTGAGATGCATTGAATAGAGGGGGGGTGGCAGCTGCGAAACAGCCGGGTTTGGGGTGCAGGGAGGCAGGTAAGGAGGCTGCAGCCTCTCCTCTCACTCAGAAAACATGGGGGCACACGTGGCGTACGGCAACACAGCGACACGCACATCACCGTGCTTCTCTGTCCCGCACACGCCCTGTCCTCCGTGCAGCAGCACCACAGCGGCGCACACACCGTGCACAAGGGGCAGAGCTTGAGGGGCAGCGAGGCGGGTTGTGCGGCGCAGGGCTCTCCCCCTCATTTCACAATAGTTGGCGAACTATAATTTGCAATGTTAGAAGAGCTTACACATCGTCCCTCCGAGGGCTTGGGGAGGCAGAAGGCAATCCCCACACGATCCTTATCTGTGTCAGCACATGCCTGTGACACCGTCGTTACCGCAAAGGGCAGGCACACTGATGCTCCGGCTGCTGCAGTGCCGGCTACTTCCAAAGACACAATAAAACTCTTAATGCCCAGTCGGAGCTACAGGAAAGGAAGAGAAGCCCTTCAGCCTGGAGGAAACATGAAGCACTGAACAGTGCACGAGCAGAGAGCACGTTAAGGCAGTCCCTCTGGACAGCCCAATTGTAAAGCCTATCATCTCAGCGCTGACTTAAAACTGAGCAGTATAGCAGACTTGCAGCAGCTTTTAAGGTTTTAATCCAGGTTTTAAGCGATTCATTTGAGACCCTTCGTAAGCCATAAGCACTTAGAACCGAAGCTGCAGTCGGGTCTATATCGCCTTAAGACATGCTGACATCAATGGCCACGCTGGCAAGAGTGAAATTGGTGCTCAGTTCTGGGATGTGCTGGACACCTACACCTTGCACTGGAGTCAGAATTGTACATCCTCCATCTTCACTCATTTTTTCTGTGTGAGCCCGGCTAGCTCAGTCGGTAGAGCATCTGTCGGTCCCATCTGGGGTCCCCCACGTCCCCAGTGGCCGATTTGGCCTAAACCACGACAATGCGTTAAAAGGGGGACTGGAGGAATAGAGAAAAGAAAAAGAGGAGAAAGAGCAAAAGTCCCTATTAGATCTCACTGTTTGTACCCTATAGCCCAGAAAAGCAGATTCAGCCGAGTTTCCAAAACACAGATACTTTCTTGGTATGCTCTCGGTCTGGGAAGGCTGAGTACATCCCTGCTGAGGACAGAGGGGAAGAAGGAGAGATGGTTCTGTGCCAGCAGGATCAAGCCATGTTTGTCAGGGCTCTGTGAGCAGAAGGAGCACAGGGGATTAAAATCCTTTCTGAAATTCTGACGACAAGAGGAAACACAGCTCTCCCATTATCCTCCTGCAGATAAATATTTGAAAGCAACTATAAAGAAAACTCAGCCATGCGTCCCCTGCTACCTACCAGGCAGCCACGTCAGTACAATGGGAGCCACATTCAGACAAACAGCAACACAAGGAGCTTGAATGTACCAAGTTCACAGGCACCGATCTCTATCGATTTCTGCTGAGCGCTACTGTTTTATATAGATATCGGTTTATTTTAAAGCCATCAGAGGATGTATTTCCACTACACGGTGGGAATACCAGTACCACAAACCATGACGTTTGTTTTCAAAGGGGAGCTGAGGGAGCAGCAGAACCATCTCCCCTACTCAAAGGGGAACCCCAGGGTTATGCCAGCAGAAACATAATTGGTGGCAAAAAGACCCTACAGATCACGTTGCAGGTTTGAGTTATTCATCAGTCTTTTCCTTCCGTTCAGGGACTCATTAAATCAGGCACCGCAGATCCGTTCACAGAAATGGTAATCTGAGAGCAAAGGCTAGCCCTTAACCTGACACATGTCAGGAGCTGCCTTCAGCGGACAATAGCTGAAGTGTTGGTGGTAAGGCACAAGTACGTAAACTACTGACTCCTCCACGCTGGGGCAAGTTGGGGGGTGGGAGGGCTTCAGAATCAGGATCTTACTTGAGGCCTTTCCTAGCAAACGAAGTCGAGGCCAAGGACACTTAGCAGGAAGGAGAGCAGCTCACTGGGCTGTTGGCTGTCCCACCAAGCAGCAGGCAGGGAACGTGTGCTTGGGGCTTATCTCCAGTCTTACTGGCTCTGTAGTGGTAACACTCTGCTGACTACAGTGAAGCCACAGCTAATTACCGCCACTGCAAGCAAGGAAAGGATCAGGTTGGCTACAGCATTCAGACTTAATTTCCTTTCCTGCACCAGCATTTCCAGAAGCTCTCCCGAGTCCTTTATGTGCCAGAGGAGCAAAAGGTCTCCCGGACAGACCTGTCCTACCAGCAACTCAGCTGGCAGAGCTGACATGGTGCAGTAAGGCAAGTCAAGAAACCTTTGTGCTTCCCAACACTAAGGAGTGGCATATAATTCGTCTGCCCAGAAGGCCATGTAGGTATAATCAGACTCTACATACACTTTGTCCCAGTCATTTAGTTGGAGCACAAAGCAATATGTTGCTTACAGTGACTGAAAAAATGTGGTGTCTGACAACCTGCATGTTATGAGTGCTCACAACACAGAAGCAGGTGGCCACCTAAGCTCTCCCCTTCCTTTGGTTGCAAGTTTCTCCCAACCTCCACAGCAGCGGTGACCTTTAGAATTATTCAAATTTCAAGAAAGTCCAAAGTCTGATCAGAGATTGGATTCCCTCTGAGCTAGGTGCTGTAAAGCCGCAGGGGCCTTTCTCCCAACGTTTACAGCCTAAGTAGATAATGCCTGGGCTTGCTAACAGAGAATGGGAATGCAATTTGTCCATGGATAAGCACCAGGGCACGGAGCAGGGGGGGAGAGAGGGAGTGAAATACAAGTTGCAGTTCCTTAATACTGATGCAGACCAGCAGGCAAGCTGGGAAGCATGCAGACCCCAGCAGCCCCTTCAGGAACACTGTGCTGCAAAAATGGCAAGCAGGGCACAGGCAGAACTGGTTGATACGCATCAGATCACACTGTTTCCAGTATCTAAAATGTCTCCCATGTGCTTAAGTGCCGTAAACCACTCTATTTTATCTCGTATCCTTAGTTAGTTACTGATTACCAGAGCAAATAACACCACTACAAATAATTCACAGGCTGCACAGACCTTGTTCATCCCAGAGACAGGAACATTTACCAGTCCCACATGATACTGGGGACAAGTCTGCTCTGGGTTGCCCCAACTCTTCTGAAGTCCTCCTGTAGCAAGAAACACCAGAAGATATTACAGCTTTCTGCTTTGATGTGTCTCAATCAAAGAGAGATTTATGATGCCTGATAAGGGTGGCTCTCCCACCCCTACATTTGTTTCTCCGTTTGTCCTTACTCTCCTTTGAGACAGGTACACCCATCTGCTCCACCCTCATTCTGCCATGTCTTTCCATAAGGAAAAGAAACAACACACAACAACATTCGTTTCCCCTTGGGTGTATCAGGGGGACCCACCTCCACCCCTGGCTAGGCGGAAAGCACCACACCAGACAAGAGGAACTTCACAGGGGAGAAGGTTTAGGAAAGCTGTGAGAGACAAACGAAACGGGGGCAAGGCATTTCTGTGGTCACGCTCACCTTTCTGCTCCCAGAGGCAGCTCATCACCCGCTGGATGGTGGCGTGAGGACATGGCACACGGCAGCCCCCAAGCTTTTCTTTCCGTTTCACCTGGAGTACCAGGCCTGATATGGGCCTTTTTCACCACTGCTAAGGAAACCGAGCCACCAGAGAAGGATGTAAAGCAACAGCTGAGACAAGAAGGGATTTTCTCTCTCTTAGCAGCCAGACACCTCCCTGGCATAGTACATCAGTACAAGTACATCAGTACGGGCACACGCATTGCTAACGCCAGTCAGCAGATGAGACAGTCGCACACAGGACACCAAAGCCACCTCACAAATACAACCGCCAAATTAAGAGCAGAATTTTTTACTGCCTTTCAAAAGGCAGTTCAATGGTTCCAGATTGAGTCTCAGCCCCAGCACTTTGTGGAAAGCTTTTCTTGCTTGAGGATCACCAGGAGCCACATAAATAAAACACCTCCAGGAAGGTCTTGCTTGCCTTTGCTTGTTATCAGCAAAGACTTATCCTGTCCTACCAATCCCTCTCCATTAATGCAAGGTTTTCCAAGACTTTGCTCAGCCTCACATAGAAGAATTACATAGATGTAACATTTTTCAATTTCAGCAAGAGCAATGGTGATGCATTTAATACACTGTGAGTTTATATATTGCATTTTAGAAGCTTATTCTACAGTTTCCCTCGTCCGTGTCCCACTTCGCTTGTAGTATTAAGGCCCAGTTATTTATTTCACTCATCTAAGCAGAAACCTAAATCTTCACCCACACTGGGAACACAGCGCACTGTATCATCTTATGAACAATCCATTATGTATTTTTAGGACTACTTCAAGAAAATGACAAAAAACCAAAAAAAAAAGTAAAATTTTACATCCCTATGAAGTGTTTGGTCTTACAAGTCTCAGGAGAGAGGGTCTGTGCACCTTGCAAGGCTGACCTCTAATTGAAAACAACAGTACGGGTTAGAAAGCATTTCTGAAATATTTAAAGCCAGCACACGGAAATAAAGGCCATTCCTGATTTAAAATGGCTGAACTGGTTTCCCTCAAGCCCACATGCATGAAACCAGTTTCAAAAGGAAACCATCTGGAAGAGTTCAGCTCAGTACATGAAGTTTCAGAAAGTTGTAAGCAATTGTAAGCTCCGGAGAAGGAGCAAAAATAGAATTAAAAACACTTTAGCAACATTAACCAGCACAGAGAGCACCACTCCCACCAGACCCCCTGGCTCCAACAGATACCTAACACACACAGAGCTCTCAGAGCACAAGTATTCCCACCGAAGTCCTTTAAATTATACATTGACCTAAGTAAAATCCTGAAATTGGGCCAGAAAATAAAACTTCCAGAGTTTGCACCTTCTTTTATTACTGTCAATAAGAACATTCCCTTACGTTTAGGGTCTTCTTTTCTGATTAACATTTACCTAATCACAGTTTCTTGTCATCAGGTTTATTTCTACTTGTCCTGCCAGAGGGCTGTTCAGGTTTTTTTGGAAAAATTTTTCAATGGTCTTCCCCGCCACCCCCCTGAATATTTTTCCTTCCCCTTGATCATGATGGCCTGTGACTCCCTCTTCATTTGCAGTTACTTCCAAACCACTTTCCAGGTTCCCCCAGGTGAGTAATCGTACCTGGAGAGAGGGGCGTTGCCTTCCCCCTTGTATCCCTGACATTAGTTTGCAGGTTGAAGGTGGTGCTGTGCTCCTGACCGGAGCTGCTTGGGAAACCACCTTGTGGGTGTATAGGTTCCAGGCCCTGGTGTTGCCCACACAAATGGAAAACAAGAAATATCACATAAAGGAGGAAGAACAAGCAGTAAACTCCCAGGCCTGTTAGACAAGGAATTCCCACTCTGGTTTCTCTTCAGAGCATATAAATATTTAGGAATATTGTGTTGCGAAAGGGTCTGAAAGCTCCAAGCAAGAGCCCAGCCTCTTTTGTGCCACATATTGTTCAGTAACAGTTAATGCCTTTGAATAGCTATTTTCACCCAGAGATCTCAAATGTAGTCTTTAAAGGGCGAGAGTGTCGTTATCGCTATAGATGGGTAGGGAAGCCCAAATGCAGAAAGATGAAATGATTTGCCCCTGGTCACCACACCTCTTCATTCCCCCCCACCCCGTCCCCCCGAGTGCACTGCTGAGCCACATTGCCCCCGGTAACAGACAGCCCAGAAAAAATCTCCAGGAAGATCCCCAGATTTTACTCGTTTACAAGCATGTACGATCCAATTTTCAGTTCATTGACGCATGTGGTTAGAAGGAAGTACAGGCACAAACCTCTGCAAACCAAGGGCTAAGAATGGGATACGGGATGAGAGTGTACTGATTTAAAAAAAAGCCAGCACCCGTTTGTTACCCCCTTTGCAGAGGTGGTGACGGGACCACGGTGCATTGTGTGCTGAGGGCGCACAGCAATCACTGTACGCGAGTCAGGCACCGGCGTGGGATTCCCGCGCTCCTGGCTAACTCAGTAAGGCCAAACTCTTATTTCAATTACTTACATTTTTCAACTTATTTTCTTTCAGTCATTCCTCCCTCCTGGCACTCAACGGGGACAGGATTTAATTCTTTGGCATCGCAAGGATTTCCAAGCCGGACCCGGGGTTTGCCAAGGCATCTATTACAGTACCAGCACCTCCATGTTAATGAGTCTGTGATAAAGCCCGGGATCAATCAGCAGGCAGCTGCAATTTAAACAAATTCCAAAAGAAATTCTTTCTCCCAACAAAGAAATAAACTTTCTCCCCACAGGATTTGAACCACTCAGCCACGGAATAGCTGTGCTGGTGCAGAGGGAGCCTGGAGTGAAATTCACTGTGAAATAATCATAAACCATCTAATCGGTATTATCCAAGCTGAAAAGTAATGCAAATAAGCAAGCACAAATAAATGACACTGGATTTCTTTTTTAAACTGTTTGGCTTTAAATGTGCAAAGTCTTATATGTAACACTTCTCTATCTATATAGTTATATAAGGATTTTTCATGTTATTCTGAATTTTATAGGATTGTAAAACAGAATGTAATTGGAATAGGACATTGAAATAAGATAATGATCTCCTGCAGCTTCAGAGATTAAGAAGAATACAGAGCTACGTACATATTTCCTTCTCCAAGGAAGAAATAAATGTACTGTGATGATTTCTGTCTCTGGAGAAAGAATCATTGTGTTGCGTTTTGTGGTTTTCTAAATAACATTCATCAAACGAAGGGCTATTCAGAGGTGTGGAGTACAGCACGTGCTAATTGGCCCCAGGGCTAGTTTGAATATCCAGACACCTGTGAGAATCTAAGTCACAGCTGATAAGGAAGTCTTCGTTATGTTATACTTGGGTAAACTGAAAACAGTGTCATCCTTGTTCATATTTCCTTCTCACAATTGGATAAGTAGACCCAAGCCCATTGTCACCGAGGTTTATCATCTCTGGATGTATATCCCTATGGTCACCATGTTAATCAAGTCGCTTGCTGTTCAGATACTGTACGCAGAAGTTACATCAGACAAGTGGTGATGAGTAGAAAGAAGAGGAAAGAGATCTGTTTTCTCCAAACCTAGGCAGATGGGAGTGACAGATTACAGGACTCGCAAGTGCCAACCGGGTCACATACTGCTCTGGAACTGAAATTCCATCATCCTAGCGGGGGATTCTTCATCCACTAAATGCACTAAATGCTTTCCTGGCAGACAGAAATCTCAAGGTACCATTTCAAAATATTGTGATATTTATAAACCTAGGCCCGTGAGTACCTTCCCAAAAGGAATGGACGTTGATGCCCTCTTGGTCTTTGCAACTTATGATGAGTGTCATTTGCCTTTTTGTCTCTCATAACAGCATGCCATATGTTTGAATTTTATCACTTCTCCAGCACCCTAATTGTGTGTCTTTCCCAATTTAGTGATAGATCTGGAAGATGAGTGATTGTTTCTTCTGACTAATACAGTATCAGGATAAAACCAAAACAGTTGCCTTTAAAGGGTTCTCAGTTCCATTTTTGAGAGCTGTTATCCCTGTTTAGGAGGAGACAAAACTGAAGCACATGGATGTTAAGCAATATCCTCACCTTTATGCATTTTGCCAAGAGGAAGAACAGAACCCATTACTCAAACTGACGAGTGTATTTCCTGCCCTCTGTATTCTGGTGTCAACTGACCTTGGCAATATGAAACAACATTTTCTCAGACATGGTTTTGCTCTTTACTTTGTTTTTTCTTTCTTTTTTTCTTTTTT
>RSEF01000003.1:28648889-28668891 GCA_003993805.1 Himantopus leucocephalus | reverse complement strand
TTGCCCTTCAGCACCATTGGCAAGGTAGGGTCTGCCTCTCCCCTTTGAGGAAACGAAATGCAACTGAAGCGAAGGACACCATTCATACAGCTCCTCCCATCCCACTACACTAACAGTGAATGGATATAACTATCAGCATTTCTGGTGAAAACATCCTACTTTGGCTAGGTGCAGGAGAGAAGGCTGGATGAGGGCTGAAGGAAGAAATAAACACACATATTTGAATATTGGACGCATTTTCCCCATGCTTCTGATGTAAAACATTAATTGCCTCAGATGTTCTCTGAGAACTGCTAGTTTAAGACTATTCAGCTAATTACCTCAATAGCTGCTTGCCCACACCTCGCAGATTGCGGGGAGGTACTTCTCTTGATGCGGACTAAGGTTTTGGGACTGATGTAGATGTTTCCAGTCTGCTTCACTAGCAAATGACTCAGGTTTTTTTTAACTGCTAACATGGCAGGCAGACTTATCTTTAGGTAGAGGCAGCCAAGAACACCAGGACCATGGATATGAAACCTCCTCCGCCCCATATGATTTTTTCCCCAATTTCATTGCTTTTGTAGTGAAGATTACTCTTTGGTAAGAGCAAAGCAGCAAAACCATTTTCTACATCTTTTCAGTAGCCAAAGAACATTTATCAGAACCTTGGCAATAAAATCCATCCTCAAGCATAATGTGTGCCAGATAAGTGATCAATCTACAGCACAGCAATTTGGGCCGTTCTGTGAGGGGCCTCCAGCTTAGATCACACAGATTTCTTCAGGTTATGTGGAGATGTGTCTCCTTAGCTAGTGCTTCCTTAGGGAAGGACAGAACACGGGCAAATTCATGGGAAAGAAAAAGCTGCCAGAAGTAGGAGATTCTTTGAAGCATTTCTTCCAAAGCCCAGTTAAGAACCACAAGAGGATTTAAAAAGGTTTTAGGGGAAGCCACTGCCTGCAGAACCCCCTCAGTATCAATCCAGTTACAGTGCTCCAGCATGAGGGTGGAAGAGGATGGAATAGCTAGCAGAGAGGCGTAACCTCCCTCCACGTTTAGCCTGGGCATCACAGCCCATTTCAAAAGTGAAGAAAACTTGTCCTGCTGGTAGAATAATGAATGATTAAAACAAACAGGAAGAATTGCTGAAAAGTCCTCATTTGCTCTTGCTTGCAGATGATCTCGCAAACTGGCCTGTCATCTGGCTGGTGGGGATGGCTTCCTCATAGTGAAGGTCAACAGAAGACAATCTTCTAATACTTTTTACTTTGGCAGCCTTTTAAACTGTAACATAGGTATAAATAAATGCTGCTATTAATTCCATGGAAAAATGCCTAGCATTCTCAAGAGATGAAAGCGCAAATCAATTATGCAGTCTGTCTTAATTCTACCATCTAAAAAAAGGAAAAAATAATATATTTATGTATTACACTGCTTTGTGAATCAATTCCAAATTATTGGAAGTTTTCACACACCCTAATCCATTAAGAAGCTTTATTTTCAAGCTTATTCAAGGCTTTTTGAATCAATGTAAAGACTACACTGGCCATAGAGCTTTAGAGTAGACCTTGAATTATGATTTTCCTATTCTGTGTGTGATTTAGCAGCAACAAAAGCCTCTGCATTTCCACTTTGCACACAGGGAGCTTCAAAGGTCTCTTTCAAAGGCTTCAAGTTTAGTTAATATTAGAAAAACAGCGGCTATTTAAGAGAAAAAAATGTTTATAGTAGTCAGACTTAAACACTTTAGAAATAGAGGGAACTGAGAAACCCCACCGCCTTCCTGGGGTTGCTAATCACATAATGCTTCGCAATTAGTAACAGATTAGGAGAAAGAGAGCAAAATCTGAACCTTTTTGCCTTGTCTTTCAATAGCCTTGTACTGGAACTGTGTGGGAAAAAGTTCTCGTTAGTTAAAAAAAAGATCTATAGCTCTGACTCCAGAAACAGACAACTGTTCTACAATCCTGCTGACACGGAAAGCTACTAGAAATTCCTTCCCTCGAGGGCCCTTAGTTGCATTTTTCTGCCTGCCAAAAGGCATGTGCCTTTTAAGAAGGTGCCACAGGACCAGGGATGCATTGCTGTAATTACACAGTAGGCGACTAATCCGAACTCAGGGCTCCTCAGACCTGGAAGAAGGGGGATACCTGTGTGACCTCTGCAGGGTTGCCTGCCATGACAGGGACCAGCCAGCACAAGAAGGTGGCTACCTCAGTGACCAAGGGAGGGGTGCTGAATGGAGAGCTGGTATTGTTTGCTCATTGAGGTGTCAGTTACTACCGATAAAAGTACTGGTTTACTAATAGGGAAGTTTAACTCCTGAGCAAGTGCACGCCTGCCCAAAGGTCTTATCTGCAAGATGAGGATTATGCAACTGGAACAATCCAAATACTCTATTCCAGCTGTGGGGGCCACTGGAAACATATCAAACTCCACTACCATCCTTGTCATTTGAGAACAACCTGCAGGAGTGAGCCAGTGGCTCCAGCCCTTGGGTCTTGGTATTATTCAGAGAATAGCATTGGACTTTGTCTTGCACCAATATTAGATGTCTGCATCAAACTCTTCTTTTCCTCCCACACGATTCTCCTAATTTTATATTTTCATCCTTTTTTTTTTCCCCCCTGCCCCCTTTCTCTCTTATTTCCAATTCAGCCCCTCCTAAATAAAACAAAAAGGCCAGCCTGCAGTGTGCTGTTATTACATGGCACTGCATGATATCCTGTTTGTATGGCAAGACCTTAGAGCAGGAACTATCTGCTACTCTGTGTACACAAAGCATCCACTGAACAGCAGACCCATTCTTCAATAGCTTACTGAAACTTTGAATAACGTCACAAAGTTAGTAAGAGTTATTGTATCATACCATCCAACCAGAGTTTTGCAGGGAATGCGCCTCATCTTCAGGCTATTACTGTTAAAGTCACCTTTACCAAATCTTTCACATCTTTTGAAAATCTTATCTTAAGGCATTCCATTTGGACTAGACCTTCGTGAAGTTTCTTGAACAGCATCTCAAGACTCTCAAGCATAAGACACTGGGATAAATGCCCTCTTCTCCACAGTACATATTAAAAAAGCCATAGGAAGCATTTCTTCTAAGGACCAGCTAGAAAGGAGTCATCAGTTTCAAAAACTGCCATTTACATCCCCTGAAGGTGACACTATGACATCAGACTTGCACTTATGGGAAACTGGAAAAATCAAGACCCCCATCCACACTCCAATATTTTCTTCTGTTTTTTCCTTTGCAAACTTAATACAAGTCCTTAAAAATCCCCCTTTTTTAGTGTGTACACAGCTATCAAAGACTCAATTCTTCAAAAACAGTAAGCAGATAACCTGACAAACTGTGACTATTCTTGTAGTAGAATAAGAACTTTTTTCCAAAATGAGGAATTGGAGTAGATGCAGTATGGTTGTTCTCACTCCAGTCACAAACCTGTGCTAATGCCAAAGGTAGGTATAAGCAGAAAAAAGCTGAGGAAATACTCTGATATAGAAATACACTTACTCTAAAAGTCTCCATCAGCGCTCTTCTCTGTCCCAAAGATGATTGTATCTCCTTTTCAAAGTTACATTAAGCATAGATTTATTATGCAGTACCCAAGTTTTTTCAGCACTGTCCCTTTTGGCTGAACATGATGGTTTTTTAATACTCAAGACCACACACATCCCAGTGTATTCATATACATTGCCATCGCAAATACCTACTATTCTCACGTGGAAAAAAAAAGATTGCTTTTCAAGATTCATTTTTGCAGCAGTTCTTTGCTAAACTGAACGTTTTTAGCTGAAAAGTGTATCATTTGACAGACTAACTCTGAATTAGAATGAAACTTCCTTAAGTATCCATTACAACATGAATACTTCAGTGGAAAAGCCATTTTTTTTAAATGCAGTATTTCAAGAACTTTTAAAGTCTCCCTAGTATTTCCCACCCAGCCCCACAGAAAACAGCCAGCAACAACAATTAGTCCTGAACTATGGAAACTGAGCTTCAGCCTCCCTCAAATAATCAGACAGGCTCCTAATCCTTGCCTACCGTCTCCTTTACCCACTAGCTGTCCCTAATTTATTAGCTGTATCTTGACAGGCTGCAAGCTTACCAACTACTATTCCTCATCCAGCAATATATTCCCCCACCCAAATTCCACAGCTACAAGTGATTAGGGAAGTATTTATTTTCAGGACAGCTCACAGCCTTGAGGTACAGCGTGTCTCCTACAGTCCTCCTTGGTGACTCCCAACACAATTAGAATGAATTGGTAACATACTGTAAAATTTATCAAGCTGTAGCAAGCAATTACGCATCTTCCTCCCCTGGCAAAGACTGGCCCATGAAGATAGGGTTGCACACCATGGTAAGCCTAGGAAGCTAGCAGGAGCACTTGTCACTTCCCAGAATCACTTAGGTTGGAAGGGACCTCTTGAGATCACCTAGTCCAGCTCCCTGCTCGAGCAGGGCCAGCTAGAGCCACTTGCCCAGCACCTTGCCTCTGCAGATTCAAGACTCAGCTGACTCCACAACCTGTGTTTCACCACCCTCATAGTAAAAAAGTGTTTTTCTCCTGTTCAGACTGAACTTAATCCTTTTAAATTTGTGCCCATTGCCCCTTGTCCTACCAGTGGGTGCTACTGAGATGAATCTGGCTCCGTCTTCATTCCCTCCCATCAGGTTTTTATATGCATAGACAGGACTTCCCCCTAAGCCTATACATTAAGGGAACAGCAGTCTTTAGGCACAAGATCTCTCACCTTGCCCCCCAGGTTAGAATAAAACAGGACCACCAGGTGTTTTACTGCAGTGTTGTACCATATAAGTTTTTGTTGTTATTATAGTACAGAATGCAAGAACCTCCACCATATGTAACAGACAAGATGAAGGATTTTCTCTTAGGAAGCTACCAGAAGCTGAACTTGAAGTATCAAGACTATTCCTACACACACATATCCAGAGATCTGCCTAGAGTGACCGGAGGACTACCTGTCTCAATACCAAAAGCACTTGCACAAATGCACCTCAGACAGAAGGTTCAAGTTCTAGTGATCGCTGCCGTTAGCTTCCGCCACACTTCTTTACTGACTGTACCTCAGAAGACACTCTTCCATTAGCAGAAAGTACTGAAAAGTATTACCCCCACTCTGCAGTTAAAGTATGATGTAAACAGGGCTACAAGACTTCAATATTGACCCAGAAATAAGGCATTTCATTTAGGTAACAGCAACACAGACACACTAAACAAGAACAGCAGCTTTGATTTCTGTGACTGAGCACTCTGAACAGGTAGCAGCTAAAGTGACAGTAAATAAAGGCAGCCTTCTCATCACACATTCTTCACCCATTCATTTTATGAAAGGCAGTTATCTTGGCCAAGGCAGTCTTTCATAACAGAGAGGACCCTCACCTTTTTACCTGAATCACATGCTTCCAAATGCATGCTGAGTTGTAGCAGAAGACTGTGGGGCAAGGTGTGATTCACAGCCTACTGGAAGTCAAGGCACCACACTGGCAAATACAAATTCTTGTCAGATCCTTGTTTGCATTACTTACCTCTAAAAAAATGACACTTCCCCACACTTCCTGCAATTCAGAATCTCAAGTAGTTGTTCTGATGGTTCTGTTATATTCTCCTCACCCTGTGCCAGTTTGAGCACTTACATCTCATCTCCAGGCTCCTAGGTCACAGGATGAAGACTGGATAAGAAGTGTTTGTTCGGTCACTCATTTTGTAGAAGGCAAACCCTGACTGCTAGAATACTTGGGACTGCATAAGCTTCCTGAATCAGGCTGCCGGTGCACAAGCAACAATTCTAAGGAATTCTGATGTGGCAATTTAAGCACTTTTGACAAGTCTTTGGAAAACCAACAGAGCTGCTTACAGTCCTTAGGGAGCAGGGGGCTAAGATCGGTGACCATAAACACCTAATCAAGTGTTTCTGAAATCTGGTTGATCAGCTGCCCTAGTTTTACATTTTCACTGTAATTATAAATACACCAAAGATGATTAGAACAGTTTTAAAACATTAGGTAACTGCTCTGCTGGGACCAGTAAGGGTAACCAGATGCAGGGGCCAATCCTTTGTTTGAAGGCAACCAGAATCCCCAAACAAGATAACCACACAGCGTATGCAAGATCAGTTCGTTCTTGCCAGGAGAGTACAGAGGCAAGAGGCACAAAGCCTCTGGCATTCTTTTGAGGTCTTGGATTTGTCTTTGGTCAAAACCAGGTTTGTTTTCTGCTTTAAAAAACATTTTAAACCTTGACAAAAAACTACTGCTGGGGCACAGTTGTGCACATTAGCAGATCAGTAAGAGAATGTTTTCCTTCTGTACTTTAAGCTGACTGCACCCTGAACAGCATCTCAGACATGGCAGTTTCAGAAAAGTCCAGGTGTGAGACTAAGTTACCCCAATGTAGCAGCTGACAGGGAATAAACTCCAAAATAATTAAAAGAAAGCAAACAGGTTTAGTTGTCCGAACAAGGAATTTTAATTTTAGGTCAACTATTGAACTAGGTCAACATCCAGTTCACAATGTCTACAGATAGTGGGCATAGCCAGTCACTACGGTAAGTTTATTGAAGCACCAAGCTCCACACAAGACTGTAAAATACATTTTAAACTACTAGTAAGAAAGCTTCTTCAAGTCAACAATACTATTAAGGGCCAGAGTTTAAGGACTAAGTTTTCACCTTCCAAGCTATTTTAAGACAGCCAATCCATTGCATAAGCAAACCAAACTGCTACATACTGAAACACATAGAGCAGCAACTGTATTGAACAATTCCTGTAAATAATTCAAGGATACATTGAAACAGTATGGGTAAATTGTAATTTTTTATTGGAAAACAAATATACAACTTGGAATGGATTTGAGGCAAATCGTGCCATAAGCAGATTTTTTTTGAAAATAAGTGGCTAAACAAAGTTTAAAAAGCATAGTAACAAGAGGAGAAAATGTTTTCTGGTACAGGACCAGCAGTACAAAAAAAACTTGTGTACGAGTACCTGGATAAATCACCCGTTTTGCATTAGTGCAACTTAAGTTTCATATTGTTGACTGTCAATCGTCCACAACGTTAAGACTCCACATTTCAACAACATGTTACAGGTATGGCCACAAACAAGTTACTGTGAAGTAAGCCAGGAGAATGATTTTTACAGTGCATTAGCCACATGTATATATACTATTCACATGGTTTTATCCTGCAGTTAGCTGCAGGAGTCCTTATCCTCCATCACAGAAAGCGGAATAAACTCCTTTATGTACTGGAGAACTAGAGCCAGCATGTCACTTTAACTAAGGAACTGCTAATGCATGGTAAGCCCTAGCTTACTTTATGTAACTTGTTACACTAGTCATACCTAAGTCTCCTAAAGAAAGCTACTTTTTTATTTTTAAACAGACAACCCAGATGTTCCCTCAGTTAACCAACTCCATCTAACTTTAGATGTGCAGAAGGGCTTAAATATCCAGAGTAAGCCACATGCAACATTTGTTACTTAGATCAATTTTCCAAAAATCAGAACAATGACAGTAAGATAAAGGAGAAAAACATGGAGGAATGGCCTTCTAATTACTATACATGCATATTCTTTTGACAGTAAGGGAAAAACCTTTTACAGATAAGTTACAAACAGAGAAAAGGCAAATAAACAATTTTGTACAAGAAATTTAACACATTCTGTACAACGTCTTCACTTCGCTGTCATCATTTGTACAAACTCTGTAAAGGAAAGAGTTGCATAAGAATTATTCAGAGAAAAATCTGAATTGCAAGATCTGAGAAGTGACCTGCCTTACTAGTGCTGAACACTGTTTTAAAAACTACGCTTTCAGTTACAGTCAAAAAAGCATCTTCAGGACAGCCCCCTTTTCCACCAATCATGCCTAAAAGCCTTCTATTTTTAATGGCAAAAGACCTCTACTTTTATCAAAAAGGTTAATCCCTCAGAGAATTGGGGAACAGCCTTACTTCCAAAATAAAACATTACAGGGTCCTCATGCCTACTGGCTTACAGATATGGACAAGGTATCCAAGAATGATCAGAATGATTCCAATCAGCAGAAATTGTGCTGAAGTGATGATCAGTCACATAGGTGTACAAGCAAGACACCATTGCATTGGTTTGAATTTCTCTCAAAGCAGAATAGCTCAAGTCTTACTATTTTGCCTGACTGGCTTTAAGCAACTGGATCATTGCATGTTCACAGCACAAAATAGGATTCTCCACTTATCCTGCTGAACCATAGTTTTAAGTACAATAACAAAAGAAACCAGGAACCTAGAAGGAATTAATTTGTTGCTCAGGTTTCAAAAGAGCAACTGGAAAGAAGAGGGATGCCCACCCTCTCTAGTGCCAGCCTCTTAACAGTCTATTCATAAGCACAGTTACGGAGCAGCAGCCTTGTTCATAAAGACGCCTTTTCACTCACAGATGAGTGCTCATCCTGAGGCCACAACCAAAAAGGCCTTGACAGGGAAGCCACACCTATACCTCAGAAACAGTTAAGGGCATTATCTGAAAATACCCTAGCTCTTCTCTATAAGATGTTCAGAAAGTTAAAATGAAAGCAAATTTAATGCTTCTGAGCTGCAAGCAATTGCCTAACAGAACTCCTCCTGCTTGCATGACTACTTCACATTTAAGTTTCAATGCCAGGAAGAAAGAAGGAAATAAAAACAAGCTACTGCTGCAGCTGATTTGTGTGAAACTATTTAAGAGGGCTTCTAAAGGTCTTGAAATTTCTGTGTATTTTAGAGGCTTTACCCCTTTAATTACTAATTTTAAAAGCACTAATGAAAAGTGAGTGACTTTAGCTACAGTCAGATCAACATTCATTAGGAAACAGAACAGTATGTTAACATTTCTGCTAGCTTCCTTATTCTAATGGTCAATTAGACATCATTAGATTTACAAAGTTATTTCTTACACTGCACAACTGAATAGTCATTTTTTGCCTTTGGCACAAAGGTAGCAATAACCCACACAAACCTATTTAGAGGTACACAATGTACATACTAAAAGACATTAGCTTAAAGGAACACTTAACTGTTGAGAAGATCTCATCTGAACATTGCCCTATTTAAACTTGGTGTGCCTCTCAGCATCTACACTACCACCATCATGAAAAGTGCTACACAAAGGTCAGTTAACAATTCCTTACCTTCATAGTTTACTTGACCATCACCATCAATGTCTGCTTCCCTAATCATTTCATCAACTTCTTCATCTGTTAGCTTCTCCCCAAGATTTGTCATCACATGACGGAGTTCTGCAGCACTAATGTAACCGTTACCATCCTGGGAGGGGAAAAAAGGAAGACTGGAATAGACTACTCTAAGGTCTAGCGAATTAACTGTAACTTAAGAATACTGCAGAGCAAGTTCAGCATTAAGAAGTTAGCATAGCTTTAACCACTAGCATTTGCAAAAGGCAAATGAGAGCTGTAAGTGTATCTTCAGTATCATCCCGGACCTTAGTCTTAAAGAGACATTTTAAAAAGCAACTTATCCAATATAGTCTACTTTGGCTGTCCTATCCTGAGACACATTTTAATCACTGACAAAGCAAACAGCACCTTTTGCAACCTTTTTAGGCAGATGCCTATTCAATCATGTGACTGGCTGGTTCAATGTCTATTTCTTAGAACAGAAGCTACTTATCTCATTCACCTGTTTCACTGGAGTCCAGCACAAAGCTACAAGGCCTTCAGACACCACTTTTACATATTCCAACCTAGCTGGGACACTGGATATCAAAGTACAGTGCATACTATACTTTGGACTGACTTTTTCCTCCCCACACCCCAAGGTACTTAACATAATTATTTTCCTGTTTAAAAGTGCATTTTAAGAAGCTGTATAACTTTAGACTCATTTAGCAATTTACTCAGTAGAGACCAAGTGAAAGACTTAAAAGATTACCATTTTAAATATTTAAGCAATTCCCCTGCCAGCCTTGTACAAGTATTTTAGTATCATAGCAATTGGTAGCTTAATAGTATCACCCACTACTATCACAATGACTCATTTGACTTTCAGGTACAGTTATCACAATAAACTGAACTTTAGGGTGACTAGTTAACCTACAGGTTCTAAGTGCCAGGACTGCAGATACCCCTCAATTCAGTCAGGAAGCTCATTAGAAGTCAGACTGAGTTTTCATTAACAGGAGTATTTGTTAAGCCAAACATTTTAGTACCTTGTCAAACACACGGAACGCTTCTCTAATTTCTTCTTCACTATCTGTATCTTTCATTTTTCTTGCCATCATTGTCAGAAACTCTGGGAAGTCAATTGTGCCATTGCCTGCAAGATAGTTACTTGGTTAGAAAAACACATTTCCAACACTTTATTAAATTACTTATTAGTGAAATCTTACCATCAGCATCTACTTCATTGATCATATCCTGTAGCTCTGCTTCTGTGGGGTTTTGACCAAGCGATCTCATCACTGTCCCCAACTCCTTTGTAGTTATAGTACCATCACCATCCTTGTCAAATAGTGAAAAAGCTTCTTTGAATTCTGTACAACAACAAAAATGCAGTTAATCCCTTCAACTTTGAAATGTTAAGTTTACTTAATCACGTAAGAATCCATTGCTGCTTATTGTTGTAAACTACAAAACTTGATTTCATTTTCTTAAGAAAATTTCAGTATACTGCTCAGTCTGCTATAACTGTAATGCCAATATGGAAGCACCAGCATCTGGAAAACAACCCACCAGTCTACCAATCAACCACATTGTCACCTAAACAAGATGGAAGGTCATCCATTTCAGAAGTACTCACATGTTTGTTACTATCTATCTTGAACAAGGACCCCTAATACAGAGCTGAAAGGAATAGCTATCTGCAACTAGAATGATCCACACCCTTGGTAGGAACTCTTATCTCATGAGAAAATATGAAATTACTTCAAGAGCACTGAAAAAAGGTACTTAAAATACAAATGCTACAGCTTAATAGCACTTCTATTACTAATAGAGGAGACAAGGAAAAAGGTATCATCAGACCAAACTAAAAATAGTTTCTCATTATAACTCACTTCCACTGGACATGTAAGTCTGAACAGTATATGCTATACGAAGCTCCAGTACCTAGCACCATAGGCCTTAACATTCGACCGTATCTAGCTACAAAGGAACTTCTCCCAGCTCTGTCCCCGACCGGGCTTCTGCAGTTCTTCTGTCTACATATACACATAACTCTAGTCAGTTGCTCAAGGAGGAAAGTCACTGGAGTCTCAATTTCTGAAAAGCTGCTTAGAAAACTGCTTCAGCCCTACTGTATCCTGAAACAGCCTTTATAGAACTAGTCAAAAACAGTTGTAAGACTGCCTAACTGTGTTTCAGTGCTACCTCTTAACCCTCTACAATGCCTGCATTGTAGCCAGCAATATTAATACAAGCATGACGTGTTTAATTGTCCAGTCCAAAAGTGGAGTTGGTTTTAATCCATGCCATCTGTTTGTCTTTGGCCACAGACCTTAAGCTAGCTCACTGGACTGTAGTAGCTCATATACAAATTAGTTAAACATGAAAAATTTATTTATTCTCTTGTATAGTTCAGATCCTTTTACAGCTTTCAAGGCACCCGAGATCATGCCTTTGGAGAACTCATTAGCTCAAGGGTACTGCTGCATCAGAAATACTTCCAAGAGTTAGTTTTTCAACTTTTCCAAGCAGCCAGCTTTCCAGATGGTGGGTTTCCCAGACCAGAATTAGTCACAGCAAAAGTTGTGTTTTCACATGAACTGCATAAAGTCTTACTTCATCCATTTCATACTCTGAAACACTTGAGGTGAGTACAAGCTGGCAAGCATTAAAAATGCAATTACAAAAATAGGCCTTTTATAGTTCATGAATGCAGCTATACCACCAGAGCCACAGTTGAGTCCCATCCAGGAAAAAAACACCCTTCCACATCTAATAGCTTGAAGCGTTCCAAAAGCCAATTCCCACTGTTTAAAGCACATAAGAATCAGAGCAAGGCTACCACAGGACCAGACAAAACAGTTTCAAGCCAGTATTGTATATTCACAAAGCAGAAACAGGCCTACCCAAACAGGCAGCTATAACCTGTACCTACAGTAACTTCCAAACAGTGTTTGGGGCTAGTTTCAGTTAGCTTGGATGCAACAAATACGTTTATCAGGAGCACAGTTTTACACCAGGGCAGAAAAGGCTCCTGGCTCAAGCCTAGAATAGAAATTCATAGTCTTCATGGAAGGACCTCAAAAGGGGAACATTGAGTCTTCTTCAAGAGTCAGGTACTCAAGTGTTATTCAAAATGTTTAGATGTTAATCACTTCATCCTTAGCTTGAAGGTCAACTGTCATTAACCCAAACACAAAACAGACTTCACAGTACCACAGTGACCCTGCTTAAAGCAGTAATTTTTATGCAAAATATGGACTTGCTTTCTACAACATGGGCCATTCAGTGGTATATTCTGAATACTTGAAATGAGCCACTCATAGGACAACTCTTTACCTTTCTTTTACTCAAAGATGCTGTAGGCTAAGAAAACCAGCTGTAAATCATAACCATAAAGAAAGTAAAGCAAGTAAAATATTAGCAGCATATTCCTGTTTGAAATGCCGAATCAAGTTAGGAATACAATTAAAATAACTCTTTAATCACTTGTAGGAACCACCTCCACTAATTAGAACAAAGGAGTAATAAACTATGCAGATACAGTTTAGACTAACAAGAACAACCTAGCACAGCTTTGGAGGATTTGCAGCAATGGCCAGTGAAGGCAGCTATGAAATACTGAAGTTGAGTGAGCAACTCAGTTCTGGCTTCCTGTAAGATTATAAAACGCACCTCCCACTCTTAAACACCTTACAACTCCATGTAGCATATAACGCAAATCCTCCTTTTATTCAACACACCTCCATATCAAACTGCAAATGAAAATTCTCTTGCATCTTAGATAATGCTAACCTGTCAGAAACGTGAGGACAGTACTGGCAGAACCACTCATCTTCAGGACAGCCTACAAGTTTTCAGCCTTTCCTTCCTTCTGAAAAGCACACTGCAGCAAAACCAAAGACTACTTTCAGGCCCCATGAAAGAAAGGCTAGTCCAACAGAATGAACTTTTAAACACCGTAGCTCAAAATGTTCTATGTAACAATAGCTTCTGAGGCATCTCTGCATCACATCACCTTTCCAGATGAAGTGGCAGTCTTCAGTGACCTAATATGTTCAGTGAACTAGAACTACCATTCCCACTCTCACACAGTTTAGCCAGCTATGTCTGGAACTTTTATAGGAGAACATCAATTGTTCTCTTCATGGCTACGAGGAGCTCAACACTTAAACATGACTATTTCTACTATGAAATAAATTCTAAATAGCTCTTGCGGTCAGGTCCCCAACAGAGAACCACAGCACACTAAAGGAACAAGGCATAACAAACACCATACATAGGCCTACTTGTTCAGAGAGCCCATTTAGACCTCTTTGAGGTCTAGTGAAAGGAAGTATAGCTTACAAGACCAGTTGCTTTGGAACAAAAGCATCTTCAAGATTTCTTCTCCACACACACATCCCCCCTCCCCCAGCCACCCACATCAAATGGTCCTGACCTATATACCTTTTTTTAAATACAAGGCTTAACCAAAGGGATACGCATTTGACTTGGCAACTTCAATTCTTACTGAATAAAGCTGCAACTAGCATTCACATTCTGCACCTACTAAGGTTTCAAAAATCAGTCTTTCATGTGAACAAAACCTGAGAAGTCTTTCACCGCTACCTATAATGACAAGAAACTTCAGTCCTGCATGACCAATGAGTTCCACAGGAAATAAGAACATCTGGAATCTTTAACAACTGTATTTTGGTGTTTCACAACAGAGGTGGAAGATTTGTTTTAAGCCCAGGAGAAGTGGCTGCTTTAACTACTTTAGCCTCCTGTTTAAGAAATGTAATATTGTCTCTACCCTGCAGTACCATTTTCTTAATCCCACCTTCAAATCAAAAGCTAGTTATCTTCAAGATAAGCTGAAATGGAATGGTAGGGGGCTCAAGCCTTTAAAACAACATGGTCTCTGTAAAACATGCAAACTGTACCTGTAAGAGTTTTCCCATGCAAGACACTGGCCTTCCAACAGCAAAACTAAGCTGTCTGCTTAGTCAGCTGTAACCCTTCCTAAGCAGTACCAGGGATGGTTGCCTAACAGACCAGCAGTGAGCTTATGTCTTCACATCAGAGGTTTACTTGCAAACACATTTGCTTCATGAAACACCATAGTGAACTGAAAATGGAAGGTCATTTTGCACTGTATATTAACACTAAGTTATACTTTTACTCCTTCCACACAGATGAAAACCCTCTATACCAGTATGACAAGCTTATTAATTCTCACTTTTGGCTCCGAGACCTATACTATCATTACTGAATAGCTAAAATTTGCACTAATCCTGAGGTAGCATTAATGAGCTTCCTGTTTATATTCCATAATCAGCTACATCAACTAATAAAGCTTCTACAGTTAAGAACTGGAACAATGAACCATTATTGAAGACAGCAGTAACAATTGACACAGCCTGCTCCAACTAAACTGATCACAAAACCCTTAAGATATGTAGGCCACTTGCAGGAAAAAAATCTCAAGTTGAACTAGATTTGGCTTGCGCTTACTCATAAGACAGTACCATGGCAACAAGTAAATAGACTAAGGACTTTCCACAAAACCATAATTAGTCTCCTATGAGTTAAAGCAAGCTTCTGAAGTCTAAAAGCTACAGAAGAATGTTCTTACACTTCAAATTTGGCAATTATGGTAAAAACAATCTAGCTCGTTATGACACCTCTGTTTAATACAGTGTCTTCAACAGCTGCACCACAGTTAAATAGCAATACCCCTTAGAGGCTGTTATTTGTATGACTGACCTGGTACCATTAGTTAGTAAAACCCTAACACCCTCCAAAATAATTTCACATGACAGTATGCACACTGAGACTTTCTAGCATTAACACTATACACTTGTCAGATCAAAAACCCTGAAGTTTTTTGAATGTCCATGGCAAGGGTGAATTCTGCATTCCCAGCTTTAAGTCACATCAATTATTCAAGTTGAAATGAGTCTTCAGAAACCAGTGACAGATACTAGTTTGTACAGCCTGCATGAGTAGGAGACATGATAACCAGGATAGTTTTAGTCACCAGTAGACAGTTGAGTGCATAGAAACCATTGTTAGGGGGCCACAGATATACACAGTAGATTTGAGATGCATATTTATTTAGGCATTTCAGAGCAAGCGCCAGACCATCAGAACAGTGCGCAGAACACTTGCATCCAAGTACACAATGCAGTTCCAAATATGGAATATCAAGAGTTGTCATCATGAAGCCAGTCTCTGCTGTCATCAAAAAAGCCACTCTGAAAACATCTACGCTGACAGGAGACCACTAAGTAAATTATTTTTGACTTCTGTTAGAAGAGCACTCTAGATTCCAAACCTTCACCAGATATTTGCCACTGCCCCCCCGCGCACCCCCCCCCCCCCCNCCCCCCTCCAGTTTGCACTTGGGACAATTCTGTAGTCATGATGGGGGGGGAAGAGTCCTAGCCTACTAGCTAATAAAGCTGTGAGGATTGTCCAAAAATTTCAGAGGACAAAACTTCAGATCCATTGTATCCATGGTACTTTTATAGTAGATATGCCTTTAAAACTTAGGTGACAAGTTAAAACATTTCACAATACTTCTTTAATATCTAAGAAAGCTAAATATCTTGTGTAACACAGACTGTCACTGGATTAAGAGATGTGCCAGGTCAAGTAGGAGTAGCAACACAGCCCGTAAAAACCTCACCTGCAATCTGCTCTTCTGTCAGTTGATCAGCCTGCAATAAAAGAGAATATCATTATAGTTGTAGCATAAGTTCACAGCAAAATAAAACACAGGCTTGTAGAGGCCTCTGAACATGCTAGCTGCTCTTCAGGACTTATCTGTAGCATTCTGAAATAGTTCTAGCTAACACAGCTCAAAAGTCATCAGGATTGCTTACTAAGTAAGAACTGGCAACCTGTCCTCACCTACTGACCCCACAATATCTGGTACACCCAAATAATGGATTACCATGCATATCAATCAATTACCGAAGCAACACTAGCAAACTCAACACACACAAGCTCCCTCTAGACTGGTTTTAAAGACTCATTAACACAGCAGACTACTGGTAGTAATACTTTGGTAAAATAGCCTCAGCTTTAACACCAAACACTTTAGATCCAAGTAATACGGCAGTAACCCCCAAATCCCAAATCTAAGGCAGACTAGTCTCTTCTGCAAAGTTACAATGCTATAATTAGAAAAATATACTCTTCTCTAGAATTAAATCGTCCCTTGATCAACATGAAGCTTCATATCCAAGACCTGGCCTTAAAAACAAAAGTCCACATCATCAGTACTAGCAGCTTCAGCCCAAACTGGTAATTTCAATTATGTCAGAAGGCTGTCTAGACTTTTGAGACTGTTGTCTACAGACTCAAGTAGCATAAGGTAGTTTACAGGGCCACTAGAGAAAGGTTCAGTGGTGCAAGACAATTTCTGTATCAGTTGGGTAAGCCCCAGTTTATATCTCATTTCATTCTATCCCTGGACAATTTTGTATCAACTGGATTTGACAACAATAAAAAATAAACATCAGTCTTCAAGGCCAAACCCAAAATGGACTTCACTCTTGGAAGAACACAAAGGTGTTTGAGGATTGTGGAAATACCTTCCCTAGGTTTTCAAGTCAGCCGATTCTTTGAACAAATTCTATATAGCTGCAGTTGAGTTGTGGTAAGAGGGCCATACATTTCCTTCAAGGAAGCTCCTTGAGCTCTTTACCCCATAGCACTCCAGAGTCAAAAAACCCCAACCTTTAAATACAAGTGAGATACACTCACTGCCTAAATTCAATGCTGCTTTTTTAGTTTTGTTCCTATTGTGACCATTTCAGCAACAACCTTTCTATAATTACTGCACTATTGACAGTTAGAAACATTTTCAGTCATTAACTGTGCCCACAAACATCTCTACATATTAGCCACATGTCAATGAAATACTTAGAAAAAGGTATACATACACCACCTGTCAATTTTTACTTTACTAATTTCAATTTGAATTATATTTCTATACTGCATACAGCCTTAGAAGTTACTAGCTTCTGGTTATTGGTCCTCTAACAGAAGCGAAGTTACCTGCTCAAGCAACCATACAAGAGCTAAACTGCTGACAAAAGAAATATGCATGCAATACAGAAACAGCCCAAGATAAAGGCCACAATCAGCGATTTCTCAGACTGCCCGTGGCTCACCTACTGTAAGAATCAAGACCACACTACTAAGCAACTTATATGAGAGCAGCCAGTGGGTATTTGCAGCTATAGACTACACTTGTTCCAATTTCAGCGGCTGTAGGAAGTATTCCTATGCAGGTTCAACTTTGTTTTTAAAAGAATAAGACAGTGTAGGGTGCCAGCAACACTGCTGAGAACATCACCAATTCAACATTAGGCTTTCAGGTGGAAGCATTGTGCTGGTCACTTAACAGAAGCCTAACAGATTTTCACTTGTCTGGAATATATCATTAACACAGACAGACTCATACCTTTGCATGTTATTTACATTTTTATTGCTCGAGTGAGGAGAATGATGTGCTACATTTCTGTAGGATATTTATATCCAACAGAAAGCTGTAGATCAGATTTAAGTAGCAAGAACCTAGTTTATTTAGGTCAATACTTATGGGTTACCAAGTTGAGTCACATACTGTTTTATATAAACAGTTTTATATAAAGACATGACATTAAGCAGTGTTTAAGCTGTTGAGTGTTCCCGAACTCTTCCTCTCTAATTCTTCCAGCAACTTAAAACATCCTATAGCCACTAACCATAAATTTGGATAAGCTTTGTCAGCACCTGTAAGAGGTACAGTGTTTGAGAAGAGCACGACGCTTATTAGAAGCCACAGGTATACAGCAGTTGAAAGATAAGCTCAGAGGTGGGGCAAGGTTGAACAAACACCATCTGTACTCTGCAGTGCTAGGCTCTGCAGGGACTGCTGCGCAACAGCAGTAAAAGGCGGAGCCAGCAAGTCTGCCAGATCACTCCCTCCCATGCCACTCAGGTGGAGGGCAATCAGCCCAGATCCATGCCTGCAACTTACAGGCCACCTTCGTCTTCCTAGAAGGGCCTTCTTTAGTTCTTTGTCCCGATTTTAAGCTAGATACTCATGCACCATACAAGTGACAGTATGCACACCTTCAGTAATGCAACCCAACTTCAGAAACAGTAACATGCCCATGCGGTAGTTTTGACACGCCCCTTACTATGGCCAAGATCCGCCTGAAAACCTCCTTTGAAGAAGTCCGGGAACCCATCACAGCTTTGACACAGCATTCTCTGATTCATGTTGCAGCACTTTCATTTTCACTGCAGTAGCTCCCATCCCCCCGCCCCCAGATTATGTTGAGGGCCTGACAAAGAATGTAAGCCTCCTAGGAAAGAAGGGGAGCCGTTGTGTGTGCAGCATTTTCAGTGGCACATGCAGCCTCTAGAGGTAGCGTTTCATTACAGTCATAGCTGCTATGCAATAACTGGTTTGGAAGCTCCTCAGAGCTGAGAACACTGCCTGATAGAGAGCTATCAGCAAACCACAGAACGGATGACGCTGTTCCCCTCCAAAACTTGGCATTTTGGTATACTTCACAGGTGTTAGATTAGAATGGACAGTTCTGTTCTGGCAAGATTAACTGAAGAACAAGAACTAGACAGACTAGCATGTAAGGGCTAGAATTACACTTATAGTAGGTTAGCTTATTTTGGGAGCAAAGCATTCTGCTTTATCTAGCATGTGCAGTATTGGACAACACATTCACAGGTTCAGCCAGTCTAGTCTGTCAGGATGAACTATAACCGCATTCAAAGCGTCACTGTGCCTCCTGGACACACCCATTTTTATATAGACCTTGTGTAAAGATACTCCATTTTTGGTTCTGTACCAACCATTTTTGGTTCTGACGATAACTATAATCAATAAGGGTCTTTTACTGCTAGTTTCACCGTTTTTTTCCTTTATAGATGGTTTGCTGTATAGGTTCACAATTCAAGCAAGAGAGCAAATTCATGCTTCTGGTCACCAAATTTCTTTGCCCAGAGAGAGCATTTTAAGAAAACCTTAAATTTTAGGCACCCATCATTCATATTACACATGGCGAGTCGATAGCTATCTGATTCCTTAAAAGCATGTAATGAATGAAAAGGCAGTTCCACTATACTGCATCTTCATTTAGTGCAGAGACAGTACTAAATGATCAGTGGTGATGCTTTTGCAACAGAATTGTTCCTTTTTGTATGTGTTTCAGTATCCACTTGTTTTAATTAAAAAAGCTAAACTCGTATCCTTTAGACCGAATTTGAAACAACTCTCCAATTCCACCAAACGTGTTCTATTTCGACAGCTGATTAAAATCCTAAACACATGTATGGCTAGGAAAAATAAATTGCGCTTGATCAAGAAAACGCAGGACAGTCCATCGCAACGACCAAAACGGGAAGCCAAAACTGTTTAAAAAAAAATATTAAATCCCTTGTTCAATAGAGCCACCAGCAGCAAGGCGTTATCACGAAATCGGCTGGGCAGAGCGGCTTAGACGTGAGCTGACAACAGGTCTAGCGAGGAGGGAGATGGTGCAGTGAGGCAGCCTGCCCCTCATCATCATGCTGCTCAGAAGCTGCAGGGCTCCGCATTGCATTATTACCAGGCGCAACACACCTCGCTAGCGAGCCAGACATCTTAAGCGCTCGCAGCAGCCGCTGCCGCGCCGCTGGCTCCCCGGCCCCATTCAGCCGCACACGCCGGCTTGCCGGGGAAGGGGAAAGGGGGGGGAGGAGGAGGAAGCGATAAGAAAGTGGAGCTGGTGCCATCGTGGCAGGCTCCTTCCCCCCCTCCCGGCACCCCCCACGCGGGTCTCCTCCCAGGAGGAACCGTTATCTGCCGC
>RSEF01000003.1:28629656-28647671 GCA_003993805.1 Himantopus leucocephalus | reverse complement strand
AAAAAAAAAAAAAAAAAAAAAAAAAACCAAATAATCCCGCCTCGCTCTGCAGAGCCAGAGGGGGTTCGTGGCCGGTAGCGTGGTTTTAAAGAGCAGATTTCCCACTGTTGCAGACCACGTACGGCCCGGTCTCGCGCCTGAGAAGGACAGATGGGCAGCAATTCTCGGCTAAAATCTCAGGGATTTCTCCAAGATGCGTTTGGGCAAGCTACTGCTGGCAAAATTTTCAAACTTGCAAATGTATTTTCAGAAGGCAATGTGGCGTGCTCAAAGTCAACTGATAATTCAACAAATAGCTGCAATGTTGGCTGAGTCCGGTGGAAGGCCTACCTGTCATCTCTGAAAACCACAAGGCTTATTTTTGGGACCGTGACTACGTTACTAAACTTGGGGGGCCCGAGTCTTTCCGACCTAAGTTTGAAAACAAATTACCGGTCACGTTGCAATCAAAATTACCTACTTCTGTATCTATTGCAAGAATTACTTAGTTGATATTGATACTTATAAATGGATAGTATTTTATACCTATCTACTCACTGCTGTCATTACACAAACCAGAGCAACGTCTCTCGCTTTACACACCGAAGAGGTTTCACTCATCCCTGCTCTTTGCAGTTGTTTTGTTTTATAGGCCATATAAATAAGATGTGCTTGGGAAGGGACTGGCGTGAACAAACGTAACAAAAATTCTGTGAGTTTTCCCTGCAGAGTATTAATTGACATTCTCAGCCTGGCTCTCTTTTCGGAGGTAATCGTGTGTCCCCCAAATTCAGGAACAAAGGGGAAAAAACAGAACAAGGCCTGGTTTCTTAAAATAGTCAGAGACCCCTTCATCAAGCCCAATGCCTCTTGCCCTCTCTTGTCCACCTTGCGATCACAGGCAATACAGAAAACACCACCATACGCATTTGGACTTCAGCCTTGAAATCTGAAGTTACTATTTTGTGATATGTTAGCTTTTCGGGCCTCCTTTCCACTTAGATGTGTTTGTAGTCCACAAATCAAGCACATCTAAACTATTGTCTTTTCAAATTCTGGTAACATTTTTAAAATGTGTAATATATACCTAGATGAATAAAGTGCTTTTCAGGGAAAGCAATAAATGCCAAGGTTATTGCTCTGCACGCCTCCTCATACCTCTGCGATATGAAATAGGAGCAAATCCCCACCTATGGTCAGGCTGTGCTTGATGCAGATAGACGAGGCATCAAGATGGCTTCAAGCAGTTTTACTCCTCCTCATGCCCGCTTTGGTTCAGTTTTAAGGATTGCTCTGACGTTCCCAACTTCTTTACAGCCCCAGAGGTGTGAATCACTGCAGACAAGTTCTTGACCAAAAAATTTGTCATCTGCTCTAGATTTGGGATAAAAGTGGCATAGCGCCGCTCAGGGTGCATGCATGTCACACCCTCAAATCTGGAGCAGAGCAGAGTGCTGTTGCATCTGTCTGGAGCAAAACCATCTTTGTGGAGACACTAGCTTGGGTCCTGGCAATGAAACGCCCACGTGTGTGTGGTGCTGGGCCCGATTTACCTAGTCCTTTCCTTGGCATCTGTCCTTTATCCTCACCGTATCACGGAGAGGCAAAACATCGTGACACCCAGCTTCGCGGACGGGTTACTCACGTGCCAAGGCTCAAGGAATCGATTGAGATGAGGTGTATAAACCTTTCTGCGAAGCAGGTCTCGAGAGATTGCATGAAAAGTATATGGAAGGGCTGTACCGAGACAGCGTGTTCTGCCCGAGTCCTGTTCCTGGAGTTTGCTGCTGGCAGCCTCAGGAGCATGGAGGCTGTAGGAAGCATGAGGCCCACAGCGTAAATAAAGCGTAGGCTCTTTAATTATGGCCTAAGGGTCTGCCATGGAGCAAGGACCTGAATGCAAGAATTTCAGGTCCCAGAGAACCTGACCACCATAGCGTTTATTTCTGTACGTGCCCATTAAAGTATTGGGTATCTGTAATTTATTAAATTCTTTGTATTCTTTTTAGTTACGTTCCGTTTTCTCTAAAGGTGGAAGAGGCGGTCATTCAGAGCATCCTCTCTCTGCCATGTGTTTCTTATGCCTCCTGGTTCCTTGATCTCTTTCTCTCCCCTTTCTCTGTTCTTATGTGGCTCCTTTTTTCCATCTGCATTTTCCTCCAGCAGCACCCATTTCCTGTGGGTTTCATCACCACCCCCACCCTGCTTCCATCTGTTGAAGAGATCAGCCACGAAGTTAACTTGCAATTACACTACCAGTGAAATTACACCAACACTTACAGCGGCATTACCAGGCATTAAAGCGAACACCCCGCTGAAATTAATGGGAGAGGGGGGAATTCATCCCTCTCACAAACAGGTTGTCAGCAGTCTCAGGTAGGTAAAACAGCAGCTCCTCAGGTATATTGAGGCCAGGGTCCTCTCTCGGTAGCCTGGAGAGGCAGAATTGCTTTCCAGCAGCCTAGCTGACACACTGCAGCCTGCATGTGCCACGAGAGGCAGGGAAATACATCAAATGACTGGCCGCAGCTGCGGGCTACGACTCTGACACCTCTGACAGAGCAGTAATGGGAATTGACTGTAATTTCTCTGTCGCAATGGTCCAGTATAGCTCTACCGACTCGGTCTTTTTAACGTGATAATTTCTCTCTCTGGTATGTAATTTAATAGATTTGTCAATGTTTGTGAGCTGTGCTTTTTTTCTTTTCCCCCATGCAGAAATATAGTCTTATAAAAGTCCAGTTTCAGGATTGGGGGAAAAAACTAGAAAAGCAATTTGAGGTACAAGTTAGATGAGCTGTATATGCCAGCAATTTTCACAGTTACTTTATGTGGTATATTTAATATGGTATAAATTCAATTTATTCTGTCGTTTTAATAATTCTTTATTGGATCATGCAGACTGATGTATACAGATCACTGTGGAACAGTATAAAACGCTATAGCTGACTCCTCAAGTTTTGCCTATGTCATTTCTGAGTGGATTATAGTAATAATTTGAACAACCTAATTAGAAATTAATTGCGATTTTTTTAAGTTAATTTCTCAGGTAAGCAGAAAAAAGTTCTCTACTTATAGCGAGTGCTAAAACTTAGCATTTAACTAACTGCTACATCCAGAAGGAAAAGAGCTCATGTCTGATTTTGCATAACGGGTCAAATATTTTTCAGTGTTGTCTGTATTGGAGAACTTGCCACCCTGAGAAAGGCCTTCATCCCCAGTTCCAACTTTAAATCACGCAGGCAATGCCATGGGGATAAAACTAGGGTGTAAATCAATATTTAGCCACTCAGATGTAGTTGGAAGGCCTATTCAGCCTTCAGCAAGGAAGAAACTTGCTGTGTGCAAAATTTTAAGGTGCTAAACGAGACATCTCTATTTCTGGTATCCTGAGAGCATCTATTGATCAAACAACCCAGAATGTTGAGAATTGGGAGGAACTGGGGTGACTGCTCATCCGGCTACCTTCACTTCACCTGGCTGGCAGCAGCGGCTAGGAAAAAATAGAGGTTTGTTGACTGTGTTGGATAGAAGACACCGCCTCTAACATAAACACGGTTGTGGGAATAGCTGTGCTTTTTCCTTACGCGTTTGGAAAGCCTTTCCCTGTCCTTTGTGCCTGATCCCTGAAGCAGTCACACCTGAACTGCATAGTGCCTGCAAGCCACTGCGATGGCACTCCTTCCCGTACAGAATAGGACAGGGGATTCCTCCCATCGCTTGGGTTTCGCTGTGTCAACGCTGAAGGCGATGCAGGCATATCCAAAGTAGCATTTCAGTAACTGAGGTATGGCTGGCATGGCAGCTCTGGCAGTGTGGTCCCTAACATGAAGCATCAGACCCCCTCAAGAAGCCATTCAGCTTTGCAGTTAGAGGATATAGAGCTCCATTGTGGGGATTACACGGCTCCCCTACTTGAGGCTAGATGTTGTAAAGCTGATTCAGGTGACCTAAAGCTGAGTCTTTAACTACATTGTGACCGTTCACTAAAATGAAAAAAGAGGGGAGAGTCCAAAAAAGGAGATAGGTGCACTCACATAAAACAGAGAGGCTGGAGATCTAATCACAGGCTCTAGATTAGGATTAAGAGCAGAAAGCCAGTGGGACTCACAATATTTTCTTTGTTGGTTGGTGTTTTTTTTTTTTTAAAGAGATAAAACAGCTGCTTCCATTTTGTGAGGATTTCTGATGGAACACTGTCCATAAACCTGCAGTATTTTCTGGACTCCTACGAGGAAAAGATAGCTCTTAGTCTTCATCTCACCAGCCTATCATTCTGGAAGATGAGAAAGCTGCCTGGGCAGAGGCAGTAGCGGATCCCCTTTCTAAACTATGTTCTTGAGGTACAAGAATAAATGGCCCTCAACACTACTTATGAGCAAGATCTTGCTTTTTCTGGGCTTCATTTTCTAAAGCACTTCAATAGGAGGGAAAGCATAAAAACCATATTTGCTCCAAGATAGCAGAAATCCAACAGTCGTCATCTATAGTACAGCCCTGTTTTCCAAGGGCTGAAAATAATAACATTTACAAGAGGTAGCACAGAGTCCAGGAAATTGCAGAGTGTATTCCAATATCTTCAGATGCTGCAAAGGCTTCTTTTTCTTTCCTTTGATGAGCTGTAAGAGAAGGAGAAAGTCTTCAAGAGTCACTTGCACTTCCACACGTGGGCCAGTCGCCTTCATCCTTGGGAAACGCCACACGGCTGCTACCGTTGCAGTGCTTACAGCTGCACCGCCTGAGTCGCAAGCTGTTTGAATTGCATGCTGCATGTCTGCGGACACAGTAACGAACCGTGGTCTCGAACGGAGATTCTCTTCGGTTTGATGAATATGACTGAAAAAGTACTTGCAAATGTGCAGTGGCTAGAATTTGCCATTTTCAGTGGGAAAACACATACAAAATATGCTTACTCACCAGCCAGCCTACACCTTTGTTACGGGTTGGTTTCAGTTTGCCCGAAGCCAAGCCCACGAAATATGGAGTGAAGAAGGAGTATAATGGAATTAATAAATTTGACAAGATGCATCCAAGCAAATGATGCTAAAGCCACTGTTTAAACTTCCCCTCGTGTGGAGATCTAGGAAGACAGTGGTCAAGGAAGAACTTGGTAATTCTCCGTTTTGATGGGAAGAGATGGCTAGAGGAAAAAAATGCTTTTCCAGGTCTGAAGGCTTTGGTGGCTTTCTACATGGGAGTTTTTCATCCTAACATTTTTTTTCTTCATCAACCAACAAAAATAACAGAATAATAGCTAACTCCTATTAAAAAATTACTGGGGGAGGCAAAGCAGTTCTTATAATAGATTTATTGCTGCAACCTTAATTAGGGCATAGTGCCAAATACCTCTGTGATGAAAAACAAATCAATGTAACGATGCTTTCCCATTACCTTTTGTTAGGGAAATGAAATGTCACAAAATATTTTGCACACTTCCTATTGGTGACCAAGGCATAAGGGACTGATTTGCAACAGAAGGCAAAAGGATTTTGTTTAAAATTGGTGCAGGTACACAGACAGCTGCTGGAACTGAAGGTTAAAATATGTTTTCATTTTCTAATGACAGCGAAGGATGAAACACTTATCGACTACAAAATTTCAAATAAAGTATAGAATCTGACTAGACTAAACGTAGTATACCTACTTCTCTTTTTTACCCAAACAGACATTGTCTCACCTGAACTGAAACCGCTCTGAAAATTCAAACCATGTCATTTAGTCTTGTGCTCTACGGTCCTGCATGTTTAAAGTGATTTTTGTCCACATACTGACAGTTGAAGAACCCCACCTCTGTTGAAGTCAGTAGGTGTTTCGCAGGCTTTCTTTCAGCGGGTCACAACCGGAGCATCTTATTCACTTTTTCCTCTATCTGTACTCGGGCACGCTTTCAGAGGACTTTATCCACATAAGGGCTGACTAAATACTGAGCAAACAGTTCAGAATTTGGCTCTCTTTTATAAATAATGATTCAAAGGTTTGATTTAGCTACAGATGAGCCTGAGCCACAAAAATTGCATCTGGCTCCTAACTGTGTCAACTCCCATGGCAGGGATTTTTTTTCCCCAACATGTTTTATTTCAGCCAAAGCTTGGCCTGAAAGTTCATGCAGAAAGACAAACTGTGAATCAGAAGTCCATATCAGTGCTCCGGGTGAAGTGTGGACCAAGATAGCCTGCAGCTACATGCCAGCTTGCCATTGACCTTTTATCTGCATAAATAGTCGTGACCTTTGGGCTGCTCAAATTAGTGCTAGCTGCTCAAGCAGTCAAGTATCACAACCCTGTTCTGCTCAGGCCGCATCTCTTTGCCTCTAACCACTCGCGCCGTCTCCTTCACCGGGTGATGGAGGTAGGTGTGGGCACAGGGCAGCTTTCTTACCTCTGTGGACATCCTCTGCCTCGGAGGAAATCCACCACTGGCTGGGCAAGACCGTACTAAAGCCTCACTACATCTACTGAGCCACACAGAGAAGATCGAGTGAAGGAGCTGACAATTCACCTTTAGACTGACACTTTTCCATAGGGCACAATAAACGTCCACCTTTGCTCTTGCTTTAATTTATCGTGCCCTCTCATTAATACCTCAAACCAGGACCATAAGTCCTAAAAGAGTTTTAAAATCAAAAGAAATGAATCGTTACCAAAATGGTTACTCTTTTGCTAAGCATCAAAATGAGTTGTTTTGCTTAAAAACTGTAGTAGATCACTAAACCACAGATCTCTTTTTAAAATATAATCTACTTTTTATTCAGTGGGCTGTAAGCTGTAAGCGTTTAATGCCCATTATTTTCTCAGTAGACCAGAGCTAGCATGCTCTGTCATGTAAATAAACATTTAGTCCTATTTCAAAATGCATCATTTGTGTCCCTGAAACCGCAGCAGTTTTAGTTATTTTTGGAAATAGGTATCATCTGCACAGTTTTACAAGCACTTTTTTTCCAATTGTCTAGAAGAGATCCTTTGGTTGCTTAAATGACAATATTGACTAGGCCTGGGGGGGAAAAAAAAAAAAGAGTGGGATGCTTTTAATGATATAAAGCAGGAAAAAAATACAAACATTTAAACGTTTTCCAAGATGACGACTGCACAGACTTATTTCAAAGGGAGGTTACTATCCCTGAAGTTCACTCCAAAGCTCTATTTTTCTGATTTCCTTTAACTAGAGCTTTTTTCTCTTTGGCTGTTTCAGTTATGGGATAGCAGATACCAAGCGTATTTTTCAACTTGTTGTACATTATCTGCATGTTGCTTTGAAAATTCAGTTGACTCCTATTATACATTGTGGAGACATTTTTAATTGCACCAAGGAAAACTGTCAGGCACGTAATGAGACAGCTAGTCACTAATCCCTGCACTTTTAAAACTAAATTTGAGTTAGTAACTGCAAGTAAGAGTGGGAGCTGCATGCTGAAGCACACGCCTGCCACCTTTGGCAGCCATGTTGGCCACTTTTGGCAGCCATGTTGGAAAGGAACTAATCGTTCTGCTGCGTCAAGTCCTTCAGCTCCGCGCCAGTGTCTAGCCCACAGCAGCTGGGGTGAGCTGAATTTCACCCCACGTTTCAGGAATATCTTCGCGCCGGAAGGGCTTCAATGCCACCCACACGGTCCTTGGTCAGCCACCCAAAAAGCAAGTGTCTTGCCTCTCTCCCAGGAGGATGATTTGGTCAAGGGCCACGAACTC
The DNA here is from genome assembly GCA_003993805.1 of Himantopus leucocephalus. Lineage (NCBI taxonomy): Eukaryota > Metazoa > Chordata > Aves > Charadriiformes > Recurvirostridae > Himantopus > Himantopus leucocephalus. Next base: position 28,640,010 of record RSEF01000003.1, on the reverse strand, counting down.
TGAGAACGAGTCAGAAGGGTGCAAGACCGGCAAGACGTGTCTTTATGGTGGGCGGCTGGAGTGGGTGCAAGAGAGGATAAGGGCTTCTTGCTCCTATTTCTGTGAGCAGTTGCACAGTAACAAGACCTTATGACTCTCAAAGTCCGTTGGCTAAATTACGGCATCTCCCTCTTCAGTTATACCTAAGAAAGTGCGTTTATGTTTCGCCAGAGAAGCAAATGAAGGGAGGGCTGGTCTGCAGCCTTCTCCTCTGCAGCTACTGAGCCCCTTACGCACAAGCTGCGTTACAGCTGCAGAGAGGAAAAAATGTGGGCTACCCTTGCTGAAACATTGGCAGCACATCACTGTTTACAACTGGAATTCTTGCTGCCTGCTTTTACCAATGACAACTCAGGACAGGAATAGGAAACTTCACATGATGATGAGGTCAACTTTTTTTCGCTCTTCCAGTGCCCCCCGACGAGCACAAAGCTGCTGAAGTTAAAATTTATGATTGCTTGCAAAAAAATTGAGCTTGGGCCACGATTTTTAGCTGGCTCTTTTGTGTTATCTTTTATAGCACTTCCAACAGCACACTCATTTGAAATTTTTAAAAGCAATTTGATTTGCTTTCATTTGTTCCTCATTTCAGCTCTCCCGCCTTGATTATCTGTGGCCATACCAGGAGCAATTTTAACTCGAGCCATTCTTGAGTAAATGAGAAGGTGACGCGCGTGTTTGCAAAGCGTGTTTAACTCATGTTTTTCATCTGTGGTTAATACTAAATCTATTGAGCTACATAAATAAGTAATTCACTTACAAACCTGTAAAACCAATAGTAGTTTCTTCCCCTCGGAGTTTACAGCTCTGACGTATCCCTCCTAGTGGTTTCATTTCTTTTTGTGTACCTGGAGATAAAACCAGTCAGCTAGACAACTTTCACGTGTGGAAGAGGGAGGGCTGCTCAGCTGTTGTTCTGCTCTGCCCCCATCCCGCTACACCCAGTGTACATAAAAATGTACGGGGGGAATAGAATAACCACCTTACACGTCACTTCTGTTGCGGTGGTTTGTGCATGTGAAGAAGACTTCTGCCCGGCCTTCTGGCTCGGATCACAGCCCTGTAAAATAATTTCTACCAAGAGACTAGGGATCTGTTTCTGTTCTCATGCAAATGAAATTAGTGGAATTACATAAGCATAAAATCAGGGGCAAATGAGAGGAAACTCTTGCTTGCTCTTTTGTGCTTTTATGGAGTTGGGCTCCTTGAACACAAAGCAGGGAATGCTCTGGTAGAAGATCAGAAGCACGTCATCAGGCACCTGGCATCAGGAGGACTAGCCGCGGCACTTAAGACTTGCAAGCATACGGATACCTGGGTGTCAAAGGGTGGCTTGAAAGAAAATGAACTCCCCAAGGTGGGAAGCCCCGTAGAGCTAAGGAAAAGGAAACACTAAGGGGGCGTGTGCAGGGGTCTAGATGAAATCCCATCCCCTCTCCGGCTTGTCCAGGTGCCTATATTGAAGCGGTAGGGAAGGATCTCCTTATAGCCAGGGATCCTTTTCTAAAAATAATTGTGTAGGATCTCTCTTTGGAAGTGATGATGGGAGCGCTTTCCTTGAAAACCCACCCCAGCACCATTTCAGGCTGTGTGCTGTGCTGGTACTGGGCTAAAGCTCTTTATCCGTGGGAATTCTCCTCCCTCCACCATTAGCTGCGTACGTAAAGCCCTGCATAAGCCATTGTAGTCTCTGGGATCTGGGGGTGGAGAGAGGAATGGAAGAAATCTTGTAGCAGAATATATTTAGCTTCCATCTCTTCCAGGATGCTCCTTCACACCTCTCAGTTAAGTGCATCCAGCCCTGTACCAAGCCGTGCAAATGCTGCAGAACCAGCAGAGCTTTCTGCCTTGATGAAGGGGCCCGGATTTATACTTCAATAAAGCAGCCTCAGTACTGAAAACATAAAAGGGACCCCCCAAGTTATTTGACAAAAGACATTTTAAACACAGTCCACGGGAGAGAAGCTAAGTTAGTTCCTAATACCATTCAGCTATACTGAAAGGAAAGTAAAATTTTATGGCTGTGCAGAAATAAAAAATGGGATCAAGAGTATGGGCTAAAAGGGCAGAAATCACATTTACTAAGCTGCCTTTTCTCTGCCATGTTTGGTCTTTACTGTTTTTCACTTAACAAGACTGCAGGACTTATTACTTGTCCTTAAGGAGTGCTACTGTACGCAGGGAGTAACCAGCTCGTGGTTATCTGCTGTGACCAAAATGCTGACATTTTGAAATGGACGTTATTCATTGCAGCCGCTTTGACTGAGGCCATTGCATATGGAAACAATTAAGAGGCAGAAAGCATATCATAACAAAGGAATGAGAAGAAAGATCAGGAAATACAAGCAGATTGGATCATTCTCTAAAAATGGATACAGGATTTACTCTTAGCGATTACAATAAATCTAAGACCTGAATTACCACAGGAGAGCAGACATGACTCCGAATTGTGGATTTTCTTGTGCAATCTAAGAGGAAACAGTTCACATTAATGATGAATGTAAAATTTAGGTCCAGGATAGAACAAAACGTAACTTATTTCATATGTGTGCAGAATGGAGGGAGTCTGAAAATAACGTGTTTGAAAAGTGGTCACAATAGGAAATTACAGAGAAATAAAAAGCAAAGAGGAAATCAGAAAAATATAGTCTGTGTGCATTTCCCTAAAAGCAAGGGGAAAATGTAACTGTACGTTGAAAAGCACTCACAGAGATTTGCACATCTTCTTCAGACCCATCTAAATGCAACTGGAAACAAGAAAAGGCTAAAGAACAAATCCATTTCTAAGAGGTGTGTAGTCTTACAGGCGGGAAATACCCGAGGGAGGGTTTTTTCCCCCACTACTAGGAGAGAATGAGTGAAGTAATTACTGGAAAGCATATATTGTAATAAAGAATTCTGAAACACTATTTAATACTTCTGTCTGGTTGTGTAATTAAATGAACAGAATATCAGCGCTAAGCAATAGGAGGTAGACGAGACACTGTCAGTCAGACACAGTTGGGAGCCAGGATGTCCGTGTCCGTCAGTTCCTAAAATAGTCATCTGTACTTGCAGGACAATTTGGAAATTGCTTTCAGTAGCTACCAACACCAGGTCTTCGAGTGCCATAACTGCTGTGTCTCGGTGCTGTATGCATATTCACACACAGAATTCCAATATGTCCCAACACTCGAGTGACTTTAACTTAAACTTGCCACCGTTAGGCGATAGCAAACGGCCATCTAACTCCTCCCTCTTGACCACTGTCTAGGAGACTAATTTCTATTGCCGCTGAAATCAATTTGAGTTTTATAACTGACCTCACCGGAGCCAGGATTCGGCTTAATGTCTTGATGTCAGGAGCTAATGGTTCTGCTGACAATAGCTCGGAGCTGGCGTAAGTCAGAGCAGAAATATTTAATGCCTTGTGACTGGGTGAACATCCCATTCATGCTATCGGCTTACCTGGCAAAGGGGATATCAGGTGTTGAAGCCTTCACTCCTGTTCAAACACCCTGCTTTTCCCCTTAAATTACAGCAATGCCCAAGTGGAAGGCATCTCACTTCTTCAGGAAGCTGAGAACTGTGCAAATGCCAACTAAAACCGGCTTTAATCACTCAGGGCAACCACGGATGTTGCCGGCTGGAAACCCATGCGATTTCCAGTCCTTTCCCAACTTTCGGAAATGCTTTCGCTTAGGCAGTAGGGAAGCAGAGCGTGGGAGGAGGCGGGCGTTTGGGAGAAGGGGTAGACCTGCGCGGGATGGGAGCTTCATCCATCTACCAGCCGGCCGCAGAAAGCGGCGGTTGCAGAACGAGTAATCCTGGGCACCACTGGCATTTTAGAAAGAGCTACGTATTTGACATAGTTTCTCCAGAAGAGCCCTTTAAATAGTAAAGATTTCGCACATTTGTATTCAGAGCTGTTACAATTTTATTTTTGAAGGGAATGTAGGTGTTCACGAACAGTGGGTGTGAGACTGACAGCACTAGACCAGAGCTCTCCATTTGCAGAATAACTGCTGCATTGATTACTATACTGCAAACTCCTGTAATGAAAATACCAAGGACTGAGAGGGTCTTCCCATCCGTGTGCTTATTTTGCCTTTGTCCTCGCAGCTGAAGCCGCCCCAAAGGGAACCAGCAGCTAAGATGGCCTGTGCATGTGTGTGTGTATTCAAACACTTGCTAGAACAGACGCAAGATTATCAAGCCTTCCAGACAGTAATTACTTTTAAGCTTTAGCAATGCATTTGGATTTTGCACTCCATTGCCCCAGAAGTAGCTTTTCACGTGACATCACGAGTTCTCTGACACATCCTTAAGCATCATGTTTGGGTCTATTTTTTCTTTATTTGCTGGCTTATTGTTCTTAAAAATAAAGAGCTTAGACTCAGATACTTGTACCCAACTTTGGAAATATCAAGGGCTGTTATGAGGTTTCCAAGGACTGGGGAGACACCCAAAAGCACGCATACTGACCTCTTAAAGAAAATACCCTCAAGTACCCTGTTTTCCATAGCTGGGGTAGCTTATGCCTCTAAGCATCATTTAATAGGTGACTCTGTAAATGAGAACAGTCACGCTGAGCTTCCAACCCTTTCTCCCACTCTCCCACTCAGAAACACCTTCTGAAAAAAAAACTCCGTGGCAGAATCCCTCTGAACATTTAAAAAGCCTCTTCTTATTCCTTACCTGTTCCTTGAGCCATCTATTCCACACATGATAAGGTCAGGAGCGGTGCCAATACAGTATAAAAACTTTCCTTTTCTTGAGGTATGCCAGGTGTATTACTAAATTCAGTGAGTTCCTACATTTTCCTCCAAGACTACAGGCATGCAGTTTCCTTCCAGTTATTTTTCTGAATCTTCCAATCCTCATACGTTAACGTGCTTTGGCTTTTGGTGCAAGTTATTAGGATGAATTCTTCTTTAGCCTATATTTTATTTCTTTGCTTCCTTTGAATAATTTAGGGCCAAGTTTCTGTCAATTTAGGTTTCAATTTTCTGTCACTGGCTCTAGTTTTGTACAGAGAAAAGCAAAATTCTTCTCATTTTTGTCATTTTTCCCCTCCCCAGCTAATTGGAGTGGTTTCGTTAATGTGCTGTGCTTGTACACTCAGCCCTCTGCTAACCGTCTTAGGAGTTGTTTTTTTCCTTGTACATCCCATCGGCAAAATCAGAGGTGGATCAAAGCATCGCGCCAGTTCTGGATGCTAGAGAAAACGTAGGCAGGAGCTGCCTGGCACAGAGTCCCTCTGAAGGTGGCATCTGCCTGCCAGATTACAGGGGGCTGTGGTCAGGCAGCAACAACTGGAAGAGACGGGTGCCTTGGACCTGCCCTTTCATGCTCCACCTGGGAAATCTGATTTCTGAAGTTCATCTGCTTTCATGGTGCTAGAAAATTCTGCTATACAGACAGGAATTCTGTTACAAAAGGAATATAAATGCTGTTACGCAAACAGATCAGGCCTGAGGCTCTGAACTAACTGCGACCCCAAAGACTAGGGTCGGGATGATCCGAGGTCTGCCCCCACAGAGAAACCGTACACAAAACAGCAACAGAGCCTCTTGCTGCGAGGTCATCTAAGGTTCCTCGTGCCTTCTCCTGATTTCATGGTGGGATCTTTCGTGATGAGTTTCAGCCCGGCCTTCCTCCATTCATTTTTTTAAAGTACTTTTGCTGTAGTCAGTTCTCTGCAGCACCGTTTTCTTTCCTTTGATTTGACGGAGAATCTGGGTTAAAGTGACTGAATGATGTGACAACAAAGGAGCGATTGTCATCAGGTCCAAAGGATTTGATATGCTGTTGGTTATAAAATGTACTCGGACAGCCCAAGTTCTGTGCCAGATTAATATTTGATGTCATTGAACTTGACTGGCTGTAACGGAAAGAGCTGGGGCCATTGTTGGGAAAATGGCCATCTCCCTTTCAGGGGGACGTTAGGGCTCATAGAAGCTGACAGCCTGACAGCCCGATCTTCCATTTACCCAGAAGCGCCGGTCGGTGCGAGCAATGACAATGCAAGTTTCCCCATATTTAATCACTGGTAGGTCAAATTCTCTTTGCAATCCCTGGGTATCGTGCGTACTTTCTATTATCAGCAACAACTTTGCTTCTTCCAACAGTTTAGAGGATATCAGTGCACGGCTCCTCTCCACAACAGCTACTCCCGCTCTCTTCCTCCTCCCTCCCCAGCCATGCCCATCTCTCCTAGTACCTGACGAGGCAGCAATAGCTCACTTTCTCTAGGCGAGACAACGGGACCTGTACCAATCTGCCTGAGCCTCCTCCGCTCATCCGGTAGCGGCAGGCACTCTTTCATCATGGTCACAGTCGGTGACAGCGACCCATACCTCGAGTAACGGGAAGCTGGAAGGGTGCAGTTGGAGGGCGCATGTCTGATCGGTGAAACGGCCCAACAGCAGGCTCCATGGAGAGGGCCCCACGCCAGCATCCACTCCCAGCCTCAGCCTTTCAGCACCAGGAGGATTCTGGCTCGACGCCTGGCAGGACTGTGCTGGGCACCACATCGTGCTAGGGGAGTGCGGGGAGAGTCACGCTGGAGGACAGAATTTGCCCCAAGTAACGTTCATGCATTTGCTACCATTATTTGTTAAGAGTCATTAAACAACACCTAGGATCCAGATGTTTAACTCTGGCCCTAACTACATATGTGTGAGACCCCCCTACATAGTCCATGTAGCTATATAATAGTCCAATATGCTCAGAAGTCCTAAAGTCTCTCACATAAGGAGAAAAGATTTTTGGGCTGCATCATCAACACTGTCCTAAATGGCCCAGTTTTGTTTGCCTGCTGATCCTTTGTCTTAACTTATCCAAAATATCTCTAGGCTAGTGAGGACCATGTGCCAGTGCCACTTCATTTAAAAAGGAAAAANACTTTGGGGGGGAAAAAAAAAAAAAAAAAAAAAAAAAAAAAAAAGGAAGCTGGGGTTGTGGCACGTAGATATTAAAAAAATAAATCAAATAAAATTTGGCATTGTAAATGGAAATCAATGGACTGCAAAATTGTATTTGTTCTAGCTGGCTAGAGTACTTGCCGAGTTCCAAGCTGTTTGTCCCTTTCCGAGGAGGGACGGGGTCTGCTCCGTTTGTACTATAATTGCAAGGCTGTTGTGAAATAAGATTTGGACCTTTCCACCTTCAAAACAGTTTAAGCATACAAGAAAAAAATTAATCTCACAACATCCCAGCAGACATAAATCCTAGCCCTCATTTACAGGGAGAATGAAGGGAGAGTGCATATTTTTGTCTGAAGCCGCAAAGCAAGTCTCTGCCAGAGATGAAATGTTTGGCCCTCAGTGCCATTCTATGTCCCTCTTAAAATTCTTTCAGTATCTATGAACTGCAGGCAGCGTAGTATCTGAATAATAATAATTAATGATAAAAGCGCTGCAGTGGATATGGGCAGCAGGTAAACAGTTGCCCTGTAATTCCATGTGACACCTGGCTAGCTGTAACCTTCAGCTCAGGGTGCCTGAAGACATCACAGGGGACAGCGTTGCTTCTCATTTGCACTGCACTCAACTTCGCTGCTTTTCTGCAAATCTGATTCTTGATCTTTTTATAAATCTTAAGAAAACTGTGTATGACCTAGAACTCTGCTCAGCTGAAATATGTGCATATTACCATGTGGAACAAATAAAAATAGTCCTGTTATGAACAGCCCATTATCACCAACATATCTACAATGTCTACTTTTTGTCTTCTTCCCTATTCTGTGATGATGTTGATAATGATGATTATTCATATTACACATAGAAACAAATAGCATTTCTTATATGTTCTCATTGACTCGCCGTGCCTTATAATTACCATACAAAAGCTAAATTGTTCTAAGGATTTTTATCACACTGAATTGCACTGGTGAAAAGCCCTCCAGAACTCTTTTCCCAGGATTTTCACACGTACAGTCCTGAGAATGGAAGTTTTCATTTGACTTTCCAAAGACTGTGGGGTTTTAAACTCATTACCTTGAGGATGGGAAGCCAATCAAACGTACCTTGGGAGGCTGAAGGTGGTTGTTTTCAGGCTGGAGAAAGTACAACTGGACAGCAAGACTGGGAACCAGAATAAGACCTGCCAGCTCTGATGACAGGAGAAAGCTAAAAAGAGGAGACAGGTAAAATAAGCACAACTTACTCTTTGAAGTCCGAACAGGTGATGCTTGAGGTTAGAACAGCGCAGTAAAAGATTATTAGAACAAAATACAAAGAACCTGGAATTTGTGACTTTTAGCTCCACGGCCTTCCAGTACTCTGTCTGCAGGAGGTGCCTGTTCCAGCCACCAGGACTGCCCTACCAAAGAGTTGTATCTTCTAAAACTGTTCTCCAAAAATTTTAACCGTGTGGAGTATGCTATGCAAAGCAGTTATCAAAAAATAGATACTAGCTCTATCCTTGATATTAAATAGGATCATTTGGATTACTGCAATCAAATATGAAAAAAAGAGCATTCATTACGAATGTGAATTTACATCCCCTCGATTGTAGAAATGATCAGAAGAATATCTCATTTAAAATTAGCATTCTTTAAGTAAGGCTTAAAAATTGAATTGATTGGAGAATAATAGCCTATCCAACTCTTTGCTGCCTTCAACTCTTGCATGTATTTATTACCAAAGTTTTTAAAATAAGAACTTTTTCTTAAGAAATATATAGACCATTATTATTTTCAGCTCATATCAGTTAGATAGCCCTGATCAATTGGGGGCGAGAGTTATTTTGGGTTGGTTGCATTGGGGTGAGAATGCTGATGGACTTGGGTAATTCCTTATATCAGCGCTCTTGATTAACACTGAATGCACGAAGTCCTTTGTCCTTCAACTTTTAAACCAAAGGCCAAGCAAGAAGCAGGAGTTTTGTTTGGAATTTCAAGTTTCTTTTGCGTGAAAACACTGTGCCCAAAATCCCTCCCTCGGCTTTTGTTTGGGGACACGCTGCTGGGGGCTCCTCCAGCTACACCTGAGCCTTCTTGGCTCTTTGTCCTGTTTCTCTCTCTCTTCTATCCCACAAGGAAATTGCTGCAATCAAGCTGATCTCTGCCTTAATGGGCAGATTAGCCCCCAGCCAAACCACCCTGCTGCGCAGTTCAGACTCCTAAAGAGCCTTATGTGGAGCCTGCCCAGCTCCGATTGTTTCAGTTACCTGTAAGCCAAAGAATAGTTAATTATTCTCTTCTCACCTGAATGGTTGGCATCTGTCAGGAACATCAGCCCAAGCCCGCTGGATATACTGAATTCTTTCAGAAACACCCTAAACTCAGTCATCATTGTTGTAAATGCTGTCCCACCACTGCTGCGGCTTCCTGAGAGCTGAGGCTCCAGTACCATCCAGCCCAGCACGGGGGGCTTCCCACACTTTGTACACCCCACTGTGGTTTCCAGACACTGCTTTTCAGCACAAGAGCTACGAGGCCATGGGGAACTATTCGGGGGTCGACTTTGCTGCTCCTGCTATTATCTTGACTTTGAACTAGTATTTTCTGTGATGGCTTTTTTCTGTCTCCATCTTCCTTGATGTGCGTAGCTAGACACTACAGTGCAAATGCTGTTAAATGGGAACCTGCTGAAGACTCCTGGGCTTCATCGTGCCCAGATGCCATCTGCCGTGAACTTGGGCACTCCTCAGCACTGCCACCCTTGCACCGTGCTGTCCAGGCTGGAGACAAAGCTTTTGATTGCTTTATGGACAAAAAAAGAATTTCTTCTCTTCTTTAGAAGCTACGTAGAGGGAACTATGTCTTATGGTAAAGGAAAAGGCTATCTGCAGCATATGGACAAGCTCTGGCCGCTGGCATAAAACGTTCATACAGCGTATGCTGAAAGAAAGGCAGATTATTTCTTGGGGATCATAGTCTTTCTTTTTGTCTTTCCTGGTTCAGTGGTTTCTTACTCCATTTCTTGTCTGTTGGCAAACTGTTTTCCCTTATATTCCGGGGGAAATTTGCTGAATGGCACATCACAGGCCCGTATGTGCCTGATGCCAACTGACATCTGTACGTTGAGCTAAACCAAGTGATCTTTGGCCCTAATAGAAGCAAAAGCCAACTATAGGTACACAATACATACACACACAGAAGGCAGAAAAAAAAAAAAGTTTATAATCCAAACAACAGAAAAACCCAAGCCACACCACTCCAAAGATTATAAGTAACTAAGCAGAACAAAGGTCTATCCCTAAATGCTAAAGATTAGTGTGAAGTGGTTTTTTTATGGCTGATAACATACCATGCCCCACTGTTAGGCCGAGGACTTTTTATAGCCCAACAAAACCTAACAATCAGCTTTTATGCAGCATGTGTCATAAA
>RSEF01000003.1:28596181-28629556 GCA_003993805.1 Himantopus leucocephalus | reverse complement strand
TGTTATCTCCATTTCTCAGAAAGGAAAGCTGAGCAGCAGAGAGCGGAGGTAACTTGCCTAATGTGCCTTAGTTAGAGAGGTGTAGGAGTGCAGAATAGGAGTGCAGAATATTTCCCCACTCCCAGTCCAGAAATCAGAAACAATTATGAAAAGGCCATCCTTGCTTCACTCGGGCGGTTACACACACAGCCCTGTTTATAGCAGGAACATTTCCTAAACACTAATTCAGCTCCACCGACGGCGCTCCACTGACAGCGCTGAGAGTGCCTGTGGCAGCCAGGTCCGTGTCTACGCTCGGGGACGGGCAGATGAACAAGTTCCTGCACCGTCAGCTGGAGTATGAAATTACAGCACTTCAGCTGCTTTGCAGGAGCGGCCGCGCGCGCACCCGGCCACCGCCGCCGCGAAGGCGAGATGCTCACCCTTCAATGAAGCGGTGTAAACCACACCGGCGCTGGGGGAAGGAGCCGAGGAAAGGAAAGGTTAGGAAGAAAGCCAGGCAAGGGGATTCACTGAATCATAGAATGGTTTAGGTTGGAAGGGACCTTAAAGATCATCTAGTTCCATCCCCCTGCCATGGGCAGGGACCAGCCGGTGCGTCCGTACCACACTTCCCAAGCGCCAGGATACAGCTGGGAGCTGCAGCACCAGTGCCACAGGCAGACCCGGCACGGCGTTTGCAGCTGTAGAGGGTCCGTCCTTCTGCAAGAGCAGCCCGAGGGAAAAAGCCAGGCTCCTGACCCCACGGGACTGCTCATCCACCCAAGGTCCCACTCCTAACTGCTCCGGGAAGCAAGTAAATGACATGGCAACGTTTATTGTTTGATTTAACATGAAACTTACAGAGCAATTAAATCCAGTGCAATAAACAATGGGGACTGCAAAATTGGCAGGTTCCTTTTCTTGGTCCTAGTCTAATCCTTTGCCCGTGAGGAATGGATCGTCCATCTGGGAAAAGCCTTGGCTGCACGTGCCACTGGCTTGGCCTGCTGATCCTGGCTCCTGCGCGCTGCCGGGGAGTGGAGAAGGAACCTCTTGCCAGAGTTCAGAGTTCTCCAGCAAGGAGAAAGGACAGGATCGCTCTCCCTTTCATTCTGCATGTGCAGGAAAAAAAAACCCAAACCACCACCTCTCAGGATAACTCATTAACCCAAACTACCTTCCGTTCTTATCTCACTCTGCTGGTGAGTCGCACTAATGGCCTTTCAGGAAGACTTTGAGAACCCTGCAAAGGTCCTCCACGTGACTTTTCAGACTCGTTGGAGACCTGCCGGCGCCCATTCCTTTACCGGACCAAGCAGCCTCAGCGAGGCAAGCCATAGTGCAGGACTCACCTCTTCAGTAAGGCTGCTCTGTTTGCCTCCGGTTTACCCTGCATGAATCACAAACTGTGGTTTCCACATTTAAATCCCAGCAAGACGCTCTGCAGCCAGCTGCCTTGTTGGTCCGTCCGCCTTGCAGCTCGACGTGGGAAAAAACCTAGGAGCAGTTAGTCTCCCCATAACGATGGATACAGCAGAATGTGCATCTCTGTGTTGTCATGGAGATGCCATGGGATGCATCTGAGGGTTTTGCTGGTTGGGTTTCTTCTGCATCACAGATTTGTACAGAAATTAGGTTTTGATGAAAATATAGTATCCAAAGTTTTCCAGAGCATAAGTGGAACATAGATCTGTGTCAGAGCAGATCAGGTCACCTTTTTCATGATAACTTGCATGGGCCTTATTTTTTTTATTTTCCATTTAAATTGCTCCTGATTTTATATCCATATAACATCACCGAGTTCAGAGAATTGAACTAGTCAAAAATAATTGAGAGGGAAAAGAAGCAGGCCATATGTTTTAAAAGCAGAATTAAAAAATGTGGATGACAGAATACGATAGACTTCTGCAAATACAGTGGGACTGAAATAACCAGTCGGGGAATTGCCTAAACAGTTAACTTGAGACATCTGAAACCGCCATCATTTTCCACCTTTACCTGATGTTTTTAAGGTAAGCAATTATACTGCTTGTGTCCACCTTATTATTTTTTTCTATTAACAGTCTCACAAATTTGAATAGGTATTTTCAGTTAAATGGTGAATTATTTATTTTAAAAATAACTTTTGAAAGGAGAAAGAATTATCCGTTTCTAAAGCACACCTTCTCCATAAAAGACAGATCACGTGGCCANTAGGTATTTTCAGTTAAATGGTGAATTATTTATTTAAAAAAAAACTTTTGAAAGGAGAAAGAATTATCCATTTCTAAAGCACACCTTCTCCATAAAAGACAGATCACGTGGCCAATGGAAATCATATTCCAAATAGAGCAGTAAATGCCTGCAATCAAACAGGCCAAGGACCTATCCGCTAATTATGTAATCAGATCCAAACTTGAGAAGCCACCACCAGCTCACAACCTGCAGACCGTCTTCCATCTGATAATTTTTTTAAAAAATACTATCTTAGTCTTTCTACAGAACGCCCTTACCGTATAGCTTTTCTATCTATCCACACAGTTAAACCTCTCACCTAGCCAAGCTCTTGCCTAATTGCGCTAGATGATTTTTTTTAATTGTGCTTGCAAGCGACAGTCAGCTGTTGGCCTCCTTCTGAAGTTATTCAGATTTGAGATTACTCTAGAGAACCTGCTGCATTTTCATACCACCGCTAGTGCGGATCCACTGACTGAGAAAAGCTCCCTTGTGTCTGTTGACATGAATAATCCCCAACATTTTTAATATAGGCTGCCTTTGCCAGTTGGCTGACACTTGTGCTATGCCGTGAATAAAAGCTATTTGATGACAGTTGAGAAATGGATGTGAGACACTTGCTGCTATATTTCCTCTGCTGGATGGGAGCTAGTCCCTATTGTTTGCCATGTGCAGGAATGTAAAGAGGTTAAAGGCAACTCGAACGCAGCCAGTGATGAGGTGGTGGTGCAAGACAATACAGAGGAGCGAGGCCCAAACCCTCTTCTAATAGCCTGCTTCTTATTTCTGTTCCTCGAATGGCCTTGCTGCCTATAGGAGGTTTCAGTCACTAGAAGTTTAAATAACATGCATTTTTTATGCATTTACTTAGCTACAGCATCCAAAGCGTGCCTTCACATCAACATAGAAAAGATTCCTCTTATTATCCAGCTAGAGAAAGTTTAGGTTTTTTCTGCGTATCTTATAAGCAACAGGATTAATAATGAATGGTTACTTACCAGCGACCGCTGCTCTTCAAAAGACCCTTGTGAGTGTTTGTACCTGCGGGGTGCGCGCTGTAGGAGAAGCACAAATTCCTGGTGTGAAGAACACGCGCTCCAGGAAAGCCACATGGGACAACAGCTCAGGTGACTCTGCATGGGTGCGCTTGGGGTGTTAGTGCTAGCAAGGAAGAAAAGAAATAGGGATTTAAGGCAGAGTTGACAGAAGAGGGGAAATGTTTGGCTAATAGAAAATGGGAGATGGATTGAGGTGTCAAAGGAGCGTGAAGAAAAAAGCAAGATTGAACCATCCAAGAACATGATAAAATGAGCAGAAAGGAGGGATGACTGGGGGAGTACAGGCAGGAGGAGGAGTGGGAGGAACAAGATCAAAGGCAAAGCCACATTGCAGAGGGGCTTGAAGGGGAAGACAGGGAGATTTAATAGGAGGCTGAGAGAGACATGAAATCAGTGGGATTTGAGGGAGATGGGCTGGTGTGTCACAGCTGTGGGATTTTTAGCAGGAGACTTCTGAGCAAACAGGGTAAGAGGAGGCGAAGGAGGACAGGCTGCTGCAGCATAAATATTTACTGCATGGGTAAGAGTCTTTTGAAGATGGATGGTAAGGGAAAGGTAGATTTTAAAGAAGGCTTAATACATCCTAATACTTCAGGAGACAAAGCTTACAGATAACCCATTAAATGCCTTTTATTACCAAAACACCCCAACAAACATGATGAATTTTAAAGGAATAAAAGGAAGAGAGAGCACATGGAATACTCAGCAGGCAAAAGTGCTTAAAAATATATGCAGTGGCTTGCAAAAAAATCAACAAGAAAAGGGCTGTTAGCCTCAAACGGAGCATTCACTTGATTCCAGCTGAAGCTGATCCTCGGCCTGGGTTTTGCACTTACCGATAAGTAATAATAAGCAGATTTACAGGTTAGTGAAAGTTTTCTCTCCCACTAAGTCCTTAACAGAGTTTTGTCTGGAAACCTGACCGAGCTGAGGGAAGCACTGCCATCTCCCCTGTTGACAGATCAGAGCTGGAGCTGACAAAATGCACCTGCCATAACGACTCACCAGTAACGACCCTGCACCTTCAATATGAAGTTTCAAGCACCTGACATTAGTGTGCTGCAGGTGAGCTCTGTCATCTCTGCCTACAGGCCCGGAGTTCTGCAGAGCGCTGAGCTGTTACGGGGCACTTCGGACCTTCACAGTGCCGGTGCTGCCTGCGGCTTCACACAAGGAGAGATGAGATGAGATGAGATGATGGCGATGCTTCATAGCTGTCTTTGGGGAAAGGAAGGTCTGTGTTCTCCAGCAAATGGCTGAGACAAGAATCTGCATGAAACCAGCTGAAGCAGCATGAGAAAAATCAGACAACAGAGAGGATTATTTTTCCCCCAAGAAGAGGGGAAAAAATGGTGTGCGTACATAGGCAGTGTTCTGGTGGTTCCAAGGCGAGATACGGTGGGTGACACGATGGCATAATTCCCAGATGATACGTCAAGCAGAAGATGCTTTGGAAAGCTCTGTTAAACAGATCAGCTTTTGGGATGTGTGACTAACAGCAGCAGGCCATAATAATTATTTTTTAAATGTGACTTCAAGCACAGTTTTCTCCTGATTATCACTAGGGTACATTTCTGGCACAAAGTGCCTCTGTACAGTGTATCTTGGTAGTATCTGAAGCTAGCACTCAGCTCTAGGCAAAGATGTTAAAAACAGTGTATCATTTTGCTCCTGCAAGGGAGAATCTCACAATTAGGCCATCTGCTACCTTCGACACCAGTGACAGCTCATCCTCGTATTTGCTGATAGAACTGGGGCTGGCAATTAAATAGCAGCCCTTCCTCCCCACCCTCCCTCCTACCTCAACAGCTATACCCCTGCCCACTGCGCCACAGCTCCTCTCGTGCAGCACCCACCAGAGATTTCCTTCTTCACCCGAAAATGGACCTGCCGTGCACGTCCCTGCGGCCGGTCTCTGCCCCTCTCCTTTTGCCCCAGCTTTGGCTCCCTCGAGCCATCGCCACCGCTCTAGGTGGGGAGGGCTGATGCTGATGTTGCAGAAGATGGAGCTGCAGCTCCTCGATGGCGTGATGCTGGTTCCCACATCACGTCAAGCAGTCACAGGCAGAAGGGAGCTGCCTCTGCACCCGGTGTGCCTGTTTTCATGTAGCTTGAGCCTCCTTGGGACAAATCTTCTGTTTCAAAGTAGACTGAGAAGATGACCAATAGGCCACGCTGATTTCAGTCTTCCTGCAGACAGGAAGAGAGGGTCTCGTAATACTGTGTCTGCACAAGTAACTGCACCCCGGCATAGAGGTACCCACCCTGCCTCGCAGTGCAGTGGTCAGCCGTGGTGGCGTGGAGCTCAGCACAGCTGGGCACCTTCGCGCTGCCATCAAACCCAGCTTCTCCCAGAGCCTGAGCGGCCCAAATCCACACCCCTGCAGTGCACCGCAGCCCCCTGGGCAGAGAGGCCACCAGCTCCTTCTCCCACGAGCTCCCTACACAGCACCAGCACCGTGGCATGCCGACCACAGCTGCTCTGTGGCTGCACGTAGAGAAGTATTCCCCTTCCCAGCCCGTGCCCTCACCCTTGCTGCACTCATCGGGCATCCTCCTGTCCTCCACCGCCCTGCAGAAGACAGCTCTCTTCAGTAGGCTGCTGGCGGGTAATGTGCCTGACTCATAATGGTTTTCTTTCTTTTAAGAAAGATGGGTATCTCTGAAGTTGGCAATTTTTATGGCTCTCAAATTCATAATCCTGTGATGGCTGCGATATTCGGCACGGGAGTTACTACAGCCCAGGGGCTGGATGCCGCGGCGCGCCGGGAGGCTGAGTGCCAAGCTGGGAGCGCATAAACACGCTGCGCACGCTTTGTAAGCCACAGAGACCCGGAGCAGCTCTGCGCTCTCAGACACAACGCTTTGCCTTCTTTCGGCACATCAAACACATTAGCGTGTTTTCAGCAGCAGCCGAAGACCCAGACACAGGGAGGCAGAGCTTGGGCTTAGCTTCACAATTGCTTTTCCTCTGGTAGTTTTGCGGAAAGCTAATTAGCATGTGTTTCTTTAAGGGGGCTTGTTCTCTTAGCGCTAATCCGGGCTGAATCGTGGAGCACAAGGGCATTTTGCTGACGGTGCTGGATGAATTCAGCTGTGGGGCGGCTGCTTGGTGCGAGGGTCCCTGCATCGCCCAAGGGACGAAACGGGGCTTGCTGGGCTCATGGCGGTGAGCCGCCTTTTCCCTTGCCGGGCTCTCCAGCTTGGGCAGACATTTGAAACGGGAGGTGGCCTGGGTCGGTGGAGATGATGTTTGTCATGGGGAAGAGGACGCGTTCGTGCTGCCAGGCAACCGGCTCTGCGGCGCCCGTGCCAATGGCTGCAGACACCTCTGCAGAGGCAGGTCTAGAGAAGGAGCGGCCAACCCGGGGCTGCTGGCTGCTGGGGAACCCTGGGGAGCCCCCACCGCCCCATGGAGCCCGGAGGGTGGCACAGCTGCTCCCCCA
Organism: Himantopus leucocephalus; assembly: GCA_003993805.1. Lineage (NCBI taxonomy): Eukaryota > Metazoa > Chordata > Aves > Charadriiformes > Recurvirostridae > Himantopus > Himantopus leucocephalus. The sequence goes on along the minus strand of RSEF01000003.1, from coordinate 28,622,856 downwards.
GGCCCCCCCGCAGAGGCGAAGTGGGGAGATGGGTCTGTGCCCCCTCCCCTGCCCGGCCGGGGGTCCCTGTCAGGGGGCCGGAGCGGTGAGGGGGGCAGGTAGGGCTCTCGGGGAGCCCAGTGCCCGCTGCACCGATGGAGACTTTCTGCCGTGCTTCCAGCTACGGTTTCAGTCGTTGCTGCTCAGTGGCAGTGAGGAATAAGACATTTGCTGGCTGCCATTTGTGTGGCTGTGCTGTGGGGTCTGCAGGGGTGTCTGCAGAGCCCCCCGCCCTCCCTCGGGTGCACAGGGGCACTTCTCCCCCTCCGCAGCAAGCTGGCTGGCCCTGCCCGCTCATCCCTCTCCATCCTGTGGCACGGCCTCACCGCGGGGCTGGCACGATGCCGGCACTCCTTCGCTCGCCCAGTTTTCATCCTATACTTGCACCCGCAAGAAATGAGCTCCTTCGCATCATCCTCTCTGCTGCGTCTTCAGCCACCCCTGGCAGGGGCTAAAGGAGGGGAGAGAAGAGGGACCCCAGACCTGTGTTGGTACCATGGGGAGGAGGTGGAATTGTGCAATTGCTGTTTCAGCTGAGGGGCTCTGGAGGGAAGTCCTATACTCTATTCTCAGTCTGGGTCATGAATTTCTTTCCCCTGCTGCAATCTGCCACACACAGCTTGTCAATTGAGGATACAATAGATTTTACCTATGACCAATATGCATACAAATATATATATATATATATACACGTGCATGAAAATCTTACTCAGTAGGATTAGGCAAAAGTACCATAGGGTATGTAAAGCAGCAGTGCCATCCACTGCAAGCATGCCCTTTGCTTACTCATTTTGATAAATGACTTTGATTTCTTCCAGTCTCTCACTCCAGGAATATTCTCGCAAACACAACGTGGAGGCCTTTGTATTAAGTCTTTCAAGAAGTATTCATGCAGCTATAGTTAGGTCTCTACAATCTTATATCTCCTGGGGAAATTTTAATTCAGATTTTAATTTAGTTTTTATTTTACAGTTTAGGGGCAGATACCTGGAATGCCGAGGAATACATCTTGTTCTGTGCCGCTTTGTGCTTCATGGACAAGGTTTGGCCATAAGTCCAGTGGGAGAGACATAACTTATTCAGAAACATGCAGATGACATGTACTCTCGCAGCTCAAACCCTAGAAATACCGATGTGAGGTGAGAGCAGGTGAAGAGAAAGGCCAGGCTAGATAATTTATCGCAGCTCCCCCCTATGGTAGTTACAGATAAATCTCCACGGATGAAATGTTTGCAGAAGTAGTTTGAAGCTGGGGGATAGGAATCGCGTCCCTTCTGGATCCCAGGAGCAATTTACTTGCAGCGCGGGGGCTGGACGCAGGGTGCAGCGAGCAGACGTGCAACAGCAAAGCGCAGCTCAGAAACAGCGTTTGTTCCTGAAGCTCCCTCCCGTTTTCCCCGAATTACATCACTTCTGCTTGTAGCGAGGCAGGTGGCACAGCTTCCCGCTGCAGATGGCCGTAGGAGAGAGAGCACTGCCTCCTCGTCCGGTGCCGGTGGGTGCGGGTGACCGAGCCACCACCGGCCCCGGCAGCCGGGACCGGGAAGCAGACTCTGTTGCTGTCGTGCGCGAGGCTGCCTGATGATTCACTCCAACTAGCTTCTCATTCCCTTGGGAACAAGGACGGGAGGCAGGGAGCAGATCAGCACCCCGCAGACCCAGTTTCCCCATGTCTAAGCTCACCCTTTTAGCGAACCTGTGCCCCTACTCAAAGGCAGCACAGAAAACCCGTCAGAATAAACACCACTAAGGATCATTGTCAGGAGGTATGAAGCAAGGATTTAGACTACCGCCCCGAACTCTGGTCAGTCCTAAGAAGAGGTGAGGGGTGAGCTCGCGGGCTGCCACGCAAACTGGGCAAGCCGTGGCGATGCAGAGTGCTACCAGTAGGCCACTGGGCTGGCCTGGAAATAGCTTTTTTAGCCGAGTAAAAATACCTGACTTTGACAGCCAGCATGCTGGATTGTGTATGCGTAATTTGCTGCGATCATGCTATAAATCAAGATGAGACTGCTAAAATTATGTATGACCTCATTTGATAGATTATCTAATAAGGAATTTGCTAATGCAGTTTATCACTTAAAAAGCCATACGGCTGCTAAGGATGAGTACTTTGCTGCAGCACATTTAAACCTAATTGTCAGAGAAAAGCAAGCGGATTTCAGAGGTGAGTTAGAAGAGCATCCTTATGAGGATGATGTCTTCACTAAATCAGTGGTGCAATGCAGCAAGCAGGGTGGAAAGGAGTCTCCTCTGGATAAAGGTACAGCAAGCTGCTAGACAAGGCTGCGCTCTGTGAGAATACTGCATGGACTCACTGACCAGGAGAGCCTTCAGAAGTGTAAATAGTTGTATCCTAATGGGCATGCTTGATTTTATTGTTTGATCTAGTGCTGTCTTTTATTATTACGACATTTCAGTTCTGTTTCACTGTCTTGCGAGCAGATCTAAAATCCCTGATACATGGAAAGAAACTATCAGCCTAGACCTCTAGCTCTAACTAGCTATTCTGGTTATCGTGCTTGTCAGAATGAAAAGAGTAATTGTTTTGCTGCTATATGTTACCATCAAATATTTTTGTTCTCCCAGTCCTGTGACTCATTTAAAAAGACGGAACATCACTTCCACATACACAAACAGAACTATAAAGCAGCTCAAGCCAACGAAACAAAGCTCGTTTTGCAGGTTTGTTAACCACACATTCTCTTCCAGTCCCAAATTTATGATTAATGCGAGTGCCATTTTATTTGCTGGTGATTTTGTAAAGCTCGTTCTGGGGTCTGAATGCCCGTATATGTTCCCTGGATGTATGATACTGTTCAAAGCCTCCGAGGTAAACATTAAACCTCCTCACAACTCTGTGTGTGTAGGGGGAGGGGGAGGTGTTAGAGGAGTGACGATTTTGATCTCCATTTTAGGTTTGGGCAAAATGAGGTGGAAACACGAAAAAGCTTACAAAAGGCCGCATGGAAAATTGTTATGGAGCCAAGGCTAAAGCTCTGACTTCCCCGATTCCCACCTTGTCTCCCGACTCCCTAGAGCAAAGCTGGCAAACGTCTCCTCTCTACCCCCCGCACCCTGGGCACATCCTGCCTCATTTGCAACCCTGCCCAAAAGNAATTCCCACCTTGTCTCCTGACTCCCTAGAGCAAAGCTGGCAAACGTCTTCTCTCTACCCCCTGCACCCTGGGCACATCCTGCCTCATTTGCAACCCTGCCCAAAAGGTGGAGTTTATTCTTCTCCAGGGGAAATCATGCTTCATGGCAGAAATGGGGAAGTTGGACAGAAAGCAGGATGTGATCGTTGGCATAAGAAGGCAGTAGGTAATTTTACTGAGCGCTACTAAGTCAATACAGTAGGTGAAACCTCCACATTGACTTTAGCTCCTCTACAATCCCAAATCATTAGTTACGCGCTTCTGATGTCACAAGAAAAGCAAAGATACCCGTAAAGTGTTGTAAATCCCAGGGACTGGGAATCAAGGAGCTGAAGAAGGATATTTTGTTAGAGTTGCAAATGAGAGTCACGCAGGGGGACTCCCCATGACATTTGCAGAGGAGGCCCACCTGAATATTATGATGCCTCTATTGATAATGTAGTCCCAGTTGAGTAGCTGGGACTGTTCCTGAGAGAACTGGAGTCTGCGTTTCTGCGTGAACACACAAAACACAGCTGTGTGTATACGTCTGACTGGAATGATTTATCTACAAAAGAGAAAAAACACAAAGTAACGGCAATATCATCTGCCTCATTAAATGGCCCAGCCCTAAATCAGAGAAGCCACTTGAAGGGTAAGAGCGTAGTTCACCACCATGCCACATCACCATTTGTGGTTTTCCCCACTGACATTAATTGATCCAAACTGAGTTAGTGGAGTTTACATTGAAGACATCTCTACAACAAGCTGGACTCCGGGCACCTGCTCACTCACCCTAGACTGTCAAATATCCCTCTGATGATAATTTTCGGTCACAGTTGACATGACTTAGACAGAAATTTCATCATAAAGCTTTCATTAGCCATTCCTTGAGCCACCCTGTTTCACGAGCTCTTACCCCTACCAAGATAAAATCTAGCTATCAGTAACACTTCTCGGAGACCTACCAGTGGTTGTGTGGTGCAACCTGTAGCAGCCAGGCAGAATTTACTCCTCTGCATTTTCTCTCCTGACTGTCATCAGCAAGGCAAAGTAAAAACAGCTGCTCTGAGCCCACATAGCTGCAGTGAGATTTCAAGGGAGATGATGCTGAACCTCATCCAAAACCAGGGGAGAACCAAGAGAAGAAATAAAGATCCTAAGCCTGTACCTTTGAAGTTGAATGCTTTTTTTCCTCAACACAAATCTGCTCAAAATACATGCTGCTTCTCGTTCCTATTGGGCAGTAAACCTTGCCACATAGAGGCATGTACTTCGCTTGGCCATGTAGTTAGTAATGCACCATGAAGCTATACATATCATAAAAATAGTACCGGTAGAATTATTCTTAAAACATCACTTATGGGCCAAAAATATCCTCTAGAAGAAACAGCCTGTGAAAGTACATATTGAGGTTGCTATCTGGTACAACAGGCAAAGTCTCCTGCTGGGCAAATCAAAAGGTGGATTGCTTTGAAAACATAAGGTAAACATTCCTAGAAAGACAGAACTGAAATGCGTGACAGGAACTACAGCGAACGTCCGCTGATCAGCAGTTAAAGATTGCTCAGAGAAGTCCAGGGGATGTGGGAGGAGAGCAAGGCTGCAGCCGAGGTTCATACCTGAGGACCATGTTACACTCCTTCAAAGGATGGAAATCCCACCCGACCTAACGTTCTCCTAGATCATATGGGAGATCTTCAGCTGAGTCACCATAGACGAGCAATGTAGAAATTTCCAAGGCTGTAAGCAGCAAAGTTTTACAGACATCCTATTATGTTCAACTTACATAATCTGAGTACTTAGCTGCTCAGATAATATAGTGATAGAGCTTTGTGGAATTAAAAAAGGAAAAGCTTCTCACAGATAATAATATAGCAAGAATGGAATTAGAATGCTCCAAAAATCTGTAAAATAAGTCCCGTTTTCTTTCTGGCTTTATTGGACATTTCCAAGAGGGACTTACTGCAACAAAGATGACACCTCAACCCCTATAAGCCATGACATCAATTACACTGAACTTTGACTTCTCAAAGCATTATTTTGCTTTTGGAAAGAGAAGTTTCTGGTGACTTAGAGACACAAAAAGGCAAAGGGTTCAAACTAGTCTTAGAGGATCGTTTTGTTCCTGTTGAACTGCAAAATTTGTACTAACTTCAGTGTGGATTCTGTCTCATCTGTACACAACNCAGTCTCATCTGTACGCAACTAACATTTTGCAAAAGACAGGCAACTCTTATCTCCATGTACTGTAAAGATAAGCACAAAAGTCTTGCACAAGTGGCTGCAGCAAGGGACTACAACTAATGTGGAAGAGTAATGATGCAAGTATGTTATACCTAGAAGTACTACTTCTCTGATCACAAATTTTGGGGTTTATCTATGTTACATAAAATACCGAGGAGTTAGATCCTCCACTGGCTTAAGTCGCAGCTCTGTCAAAGCACATAGAATTATACCGATTTGTATAAGATGATCACATAATTGAAAAACATATTTTGGCCTAGATGGCTGATAGACTCTCACAGCAGGGCTCTCTAGAGTTAGGGAGCAGAAGGAAACAAGCCCTTTTCGAAAATAATACTCTCATGCTTGAATAAGAAGTATGCCTTACTCAGTGAGAAACGTACCCTTTTTTCGTATGTACAAGCCACGTTATCTCTAATAAAATAACAACAACTTGTGATCCAGAAACAGGATGGACACGTATACGACCAATACAAGGGGGTGCTTACTCCAGAAGCGTTCCCCCTGCGCTGCTTCTGGTACCTTCCTCTGCTTGCTTTTCTGAAGTAGCGCCTCTCTGGTGGTTCAGCTTCTATGCAGGTTATCCAAGGACTCTTTTTCAAGTACCAATATACTCGCAGGGATGCAGTTTATCTGAAAGGCAGACTATGCAAACGAACATACAATAAACTTTTGCAGTTCCACATTTTTTCCACTCCAAAGATTGTTCTTCCTTCGCCTGACCCTTTGGTGCAAAACACATCAACAGCCTAGAAGCTGGTATGTAAACTTCACATGCCAAACAGAGGGAATGCTAAGGACATCCATAGCTGGACTGTTTCCATGATGGGAGGAGACTATATTCATGCGAGGGTGGAAAACTTGGTTTACCAACAGTTGGGCCATTTGCTGTGGAATAATTTGGTCACTATTGGCATTAGACCAATTACTACTTTACATGGTGCAACTGTCCTTTGGGAAGCGTAGGCTTCCAGCTTCCATGACCCGAACACAGGACTGAAAAGGGCAAGGAGTGATAATGAAGGAATTCAAGCTATCTACTACCAGAAAGCAGACCTGACTTCCCACCAAACACCTGCCATTAAAAACTGGCTCACAGCAAAATCCGCATTTCCTTTGTGGAGTCTTATGTCTAAGGCTAGCCAGGCACGCGAGGTAAAATGCCAAATCATTTTGCTTATTGACAATAAAAGTCTGCCAGTCCTTTGCAGCAATAGTAAAAAAAAGACAACCAAACCCACCAAAAAAAGGTAGCTACCCATGATGATGGTTTTCTGTCATTTTGATGCTGTTGTTCAGGATATTGTATTACTTTTTGTCTTTATTTATTTCCAAGTGTTATTGCTTGGCAGGCAAAACTCCTGGACTGCGTTATGTACCAATCCTTCCAGCCTCTAGGTTTTCAAAGTGATATTAATACCCAAGAATACTGGAACAGATCTAAGATAAATATCCCACTGTCCTCTTCGCTGGGTCCTACACATCGACCACTGCGCTAGCATAAAGAAATGTTAGGTATTCCACAACTGGATGGAGAACAGACAAGGGAGAGCTCGCAGTGAAATGCTGGGAGCTCGCCCGCTGTATACAAACAGTATGGAAGACAAATCAAAGCTGCTCTTTGATCCCAACACTCCGGGCCACGTTCTGTTTGACTCTGCACCGGCAGCCTCCAGCCCCTTCGCTCCCGCACTCGCAGAGGCATAAGGCGTTGGCTAGCCTCCCTGTGCTGCAAAGCAGCTAGGTCCATGCAGCGTTAATTGGGCCGGGATGAACACGTGCAGGCCAAACAGGAGTGGAGCCCTTGCTCCGTCCCGGGGAGCAGCACCGCAAACCTCTTACGGAGGAGCAGCCAGCTCTGCTGCTCAGTGCTCCCCGTGACCCAGGTGCCTCGACTTCAACGCTCATCACCTTCCCCCTCTGCTGCTCCCAGAGGGCTTCAGGGTGTTCCCTCAGATGCTATAATTTAGCCCTTCCAGGCATCAGTCCTGTTCACCCATGCGAGGACAACCGAGTATTTAAAGCTGAAACAGCCAAAGAATATATTCAAAAATCTATGATAAAAGCTACAATTTTATGCACCATGGAGCATCCATCAAGGAAATACACAGAGCTAGTGCCACAAAATAATTACATGTGCAGAGTCCATTGTAAACACAGCTTTTATGTGCATCAGCACAGCTGGGGACAGTGTTTAAAAATATAATTATGTAATGCATTTTATGTAGTCCGTGAGCCATTCAAGTGATACCATCGGTTCAGCAAAATTGCATGCAGCGGTTCTGTATCTATTGGCCTGAGCAAAGAAGCATTTTTCAAGAGCATTATTTTTTTTCCTGCCACGAAATAGATTTGTCTCCGATGCCTACGGGGGATTTGTGTCTCTGTCATTGGCCACTTTCTCTCCTACTTTCACCAATGAAGGAGAAAGAAATGGGGAGTTATTTTTGGCCTTGCAGCAGACTCCAGCATCTAAATCAGTTAGTTCTGAAACCACTTGGGGTGGTGCTGGTTCTGTTTTAATGGCTTTAGAGAGAAGGAATTTGTGATGTCTGACTGTTAACGAAAGGAAACAAAGCGGCTGTTGTCGGGTAGAAGGGCAAAGCAAGGTTAAGGCGCTGTGTAACGAAGCAGGGGCCAGCCTTCAGTACTAGGTGCACAGCAAATGATGAGTCGGGGCTAGGGCAACACAGAGGAGGCTATTACTAAGCTACATGCAGGCTTCAGTGTAGCAGGAGATCTCTGTTAAAAGGCACAAAGAAAATAGGCTTACAGGTATACTTATTGCTGACAGCCTCCTGCCCCCCACCATTTATTTTATCCCTGTGATGCCTATAGTATGTGAGCTGCAGAAAACATAGAGGAAGCTTTGCTTTCCTTCTTGTTTAATCTGCAGTTGCAGCTGAGTTGAGGTGATGCAACAGTAAAATTTCTTGAGACAGTGCTGCTAAATGATAGCAGCAGCATGCACAGATATTTATCTGAGACAAAAATAGAGGTTTATAGATACTACTTAATGGTCATTTTAAGGCCCCATATCTTTCATTGCTTTGCAGACAGTCGTTTATGTGCCTTGGCCAAATCCTACATGGAAAATTACATTTGACCTGTCAAAATCTTTCTCGGAGACCCAGCAGATTGCTTTTTCGTTTAAGGAGACCATTAAGGAAATCTGTACCTAGTTTCATAATACAAGATCCACAGGTGGGAGTAGCGAGATAGCTTCTTCAGCTAGCCAGGAGCTGCTTGGCACAGAAATAGGACCTGATGCTGATTTCTAAATATGGTGTCTGATATGTGAAAAGAGATTTCCTTTTCTCTGTTAGTTGCTGGGTCATGTGTGGCATATTGAAAAGGAGCGTGGGGAGCAAAATCCATGTATCTGCATTCCTGCTTGCATGCCAGCATCACTGAGAAAGAGACACACAGCATCTAGCTTTGCGTCTTTCTCCCTATGAATATTGTATTTCTTTTTGCTTAGTGGAATGGCATCGATCGGAAGACACCACAGCCAGAAGAGTCCATCACCAGCTGCGGCATGGCAGAGGCTAGCGAAGTGGGAGCTCTGCTTTTGGATCTCATCTGGATGATCAGCAATGCTCAACAGAACAGTTGTTTGTCTGAAAGATGGGCACAGGCACCATCCAGCTATATTTTCAAAAGGAAGCAAATACAGCACCGTTTGGAAAAAAAAAAAATATCTCAGAATTGCCACATATTTGATTCCAGAGCTACTAAGCTATTTAGATGCTTCCTTCCCCATGGAAATCTCTGTTAAATACATTTTGTAGATGAAGCTCTTTGTGCTTTCTCTGGTAAAGCCTGCATAGATTATCTAGATATAGACTTATGTAGTTGCATGCCACCTCAGATTTACAGGGAAAGTTAAGGCAGCTGCCAACGCACTGCCTGCACTGCCTAGTGTCACACATGTATGCTGGTGACCATATTTCAAGTCACATTACACAATAAAGATGGGGTTTTGCATTAACACTTTATGTAAATATATACACACACATATATNTACATACACACACATATATATATAGGGCATAGATACTGAGCAGAATCTTTATATGTTATTAGGAAGGATTGGTTTGGGGGGAGATCTAAGCAGTTAAATGGTTTCTGTAATTAAACTTGANCACACACATATATATAGGGCATAGACACTGAGCAGAATCTTTTTATGTTATTAGGAAAGATTGGTTTGGGGGAGATCTAAGCAGTTAAATGGTTTCTGTAATTAAACTTGAGGAAAAGCAAACTCTTGCATCTTTTAAATCATTCATGCGATTTTTGAAGTTGCACTCAGAGCGGAATTTTTGGAGAGAAATTTTATCAACTCAAAGAATTACTGCTTTGCAGCACAAGGCACATGGGCCAGTCAGTCAAAACGAAACTGTTACCTCTTACCATGCAGACAAATGGAAGGTATCAATAGACAGTACTTTTAAATTAACTTGCTAAGCAGAATTGGTCAGTGTCCGACTAAGAAATACTTCAGTGTGTGGTATCAGCATCGAATGTGGGAGTCCTGTGGCGTTTGTTTTTTTTTATTCTGTAAGGTGCAACATTTTATACTCTCATGGGAATTTTTAACTGTCAACTTGAATGTGCTCAATACTTTTGAACAAGACATATTTAACACAATGCCTACACACACTGAGCTGGATTTTCAAAACCACACTGTTGAGCAAATACCCTCATGAGGTTATGTGTCTGTGGCTTGTTTATGCAGGAGATAATATCTTTGTAAGTCTGGTTCAGGATGTGTAATACCAATGGGTGAAGGCCAAATTCTTCTTTATATGTCTTATCTAATCCAACTGGAATGGAATCAGTAGAAAATTAGTTGAAAAATTTACAGTTTTAGACCCTAAAATTCTATATTTACTACCTTTCAAAGGAAACATGTTAAGTAGAGTACTGTCAGCAGATGAGACACGGGGAAGAAGCAGGAATGGACAGGCAACGCGACTTCCTCAGGATCACATAACAGATTCGTAGAGGAATTCACAGCAGAGCCCCTGACTTGTGTTCCACACATTGCTAGCCACTTCTCAGGTCCAAATTGCTTGCAGTATGCCTTCCTGTAGAAATATCACAAACACAGGAGCAGCAGAGAATATGTTCAATGAACATTTGTTAAACAGGTCTGGTTTAAGGTTCTGAACACAAGAGTTACTTGAAAGGGTATGCCCTATCCCAGTGCGTTCAGCACAAGTTTATGGCTCAAATGCTAATAGAAAAACTGGTTAACGAAAACACTTTCAAATGGAATCTATTTTATATGACCAGAAGGAACCTTCAAAACACAAAATTAAATAATTTATGTCAGTACCTTCTGGGTGAAGCCTGGCTGTGAATTCAGAGGTAGAAGTGTGCAGGCAGCATGTCATATCCTACGAAGAGGAACAATGCCACTTCTACCTTTACCAGAGAACAGAGGATCCCTTGCTGACGTTGGCATGGGAAAAAAGAAAGAGTTAAAAGCACAGGGAATCCTTCAGACTGTGTGCGTGGATATTTCTGAGGAGCCACAAAGAGGTTAACGCTAAGTATATTTATTAGTTAGCAGAATTATCTAGGTGTAATTAAAACTCTGATTCCTTGAAGCCAATCAATCATTCTTAAAATATGGTACATATGTGAAACTGTTACCTCTTCCAGAACAGGCAACTGCCTTGGCACAGCAGAGTAAGTAATACTGCAGGGTAAACAGTGGGATTTGGTCACAGGTTCGAAGGAGCGTCATAAGGAGAACCATCAACCCCATGCCCTTAAATTCCTTCAATGCTCTTCCTTTAATCCCTCGTACTAATGTTATTTATACAGTGTTTATTAAAAGTGGTTTCTAATTTCAGGTGCCTCACTTAAGTCACCCGACTGTTAGAGGTCTGCACACCAAACTCCAACTGAAGTAATGGAAGCAATGGCCAATACATACCTAATTCCATCTCCTTCCCTATGAGTACAGTAATACCTTCTCACTCTTCCAAACACCACTGCTCAGCACACATGGCTACTCAAGCTGTATTTCCTTAAAAAGGTGGGAGTTGGGGAAGCATTGGCTATTTGGGGAACTTGCATGCAAAATATGTTTTTTAAGTAAGAAGATACCAGCAGATGGATTTCATGAAGGAAAAACATTGAGCAAAATGCCATAGCCAGTCTAAATAGTTACAGCGAATAAGAAACGTGAAACTGAAACCCAACTTGTAACCACATCTTGGCAGCATGCAGTTGCAGGTAATAATTGTCTTTGCAGTCCAAATTCTCATGTTCTTCCCGGCCCATGAAATGGAAAGTTGAGAACATGATCATCTTGACTGGCAGACAGAGCAGGTGGATGGCAGCTTTGAACTACTTGGAAACTACAAAAGAGACTCAGCCTTTGGAACAGTAGGTGCTGGTCGGCCTCTTCCATGACGGCCCTCCAAAGCACCTCATCATCAGGATATTTCCTATTACTCACTGTGCACAACAACAGAAGTGGTGGTATGTCCTCTTCTCATCAACAAGGATGACAACAAAACAACTGTTTTAAGGACAACAAGAAGGTGATAGCCAACTTCTACCTGTAGCGTCGTCCAAGAGCACTGTGAATGTTTCTTTCATCTGTGGAAAAAGTAGGGAGATGTGGGGAAGGGTCCACAGAAGTTCCTCCATCATATCCTGCATTTTCTTAAATTCGTGGCTGCTGGCTTAGACCTAGACCCAGTTTAGTGTATGCCCTCATCTGGCACATGTAGGTGAGAAATTGGTCTGTTATAGATTCAGAGAGTTTAAGGCAAAAAAGGACCATTACAATCACCCTTTCTAATCTCTGATGTATCACCACCCTTTTAATTTCAACTCAGTGACCCCATATAAAACCAAATAACCATCTATTTAAGTAAATATCTGGCTAAAATGTGGCTTCTGAAAAGATATTCAGTCTTGTCTTAAAGAAGACAACATGAACAATCACTCCTTAGGAGGTTTTTCTTAGCAATATACCACCCTGTCAAAGTATAAACCAAATTTCTAGTTTGAGCTTGCTTAGCCTCAAGTTCCAGATGATTGAGACCTACTGCAGCAGTCTCCATACATTCTCTTGAGCCATTCAATCATTTTTTTGGTGACCGGTACAGTCTTACCATGAGGGTACTTTATACTAAGCAAATCGATTCTTAACCTTCTTCCTGATAAAGCTAAATAGGCTCTCCACTAAGGCTCTCCACTAAACAACCCAGCCCTCAAATCTGTTTGTGGCTTTCTGCACAATCTTTAATCAATACCTAGACAACTAACCTATCTGTCATTGCATGTAAAAAAAAATAAAATAAATTATTGAGGCAGAAAAAGGACATAACAGAAAGAGTGTGCATCCTAAACAGGAAGTCTACAACATTACAAAAGGCAGTGTTCAGGTCTAGACTTTGTTTCCTTAAGTTCAAACCTTACCTTTAGATCTCCTAGACATATAGGAACAAAAAAATTCAGTAAATCATTGTATTTCCGTGGCTAAAGAAAAAAATTTAGACCCCCTGCATTATACACAGAACTGCTTAGCCACTGGGCAGGATGGTGTTCAGACAAAGGTGTGAAGAGCATAGCCAGGCGGACGCAGGGCTGCTGGGAGGCATCCCTGTGGGATGGCCGAGGGGCGCTCGCAGCGGCGCCCTGCATCCCGCTGCCAAGTGCAAACTGGGACCGCTTCCACTCAGCCCTTCTGCGGGTCATCTGTTTTGACCTGGAACGGAGCACTGATATTTGGGCTCCAGGCTGTGGCTATTCAAGGACTGAGTTCATGTTTGCTAAGCTGTTAATTACTGCGTAGGACTTAGTTTAATACCAATGACACAGCAGGAAGTATCCCAAAGTCTCTACTTTGCCATTCTCCACCACTACCAACGGGACTGTATACTGCTTTTTACTTTATATTATTATGTCTTTAAAAAGGTTCAGATCACAGTTTCAAGAAGGAGACATCCTAGGAAAGGCATATATTTAAAAGAAAGGCAATTTCCAATTACTACAGTCTGTAAAAGCCAGAGATCAGATTCAATTACACTGCACTTTGCAATTTACAATCTGTTGGTGCTCACTCATTCCAGCAGAGGCTTGTTAAAAGCTCTCTCGCAGCAGACCTTCAAAATGTGCTTACCTATTGAAAAAGAAGAGGTTCTCAGTCCAGAGCCTCACCATAACTTACGCCATCAAAACCCAGGCCAGACCCCAACCCTCCACTCGGAAACTCCACTTAGGCAAGGGTGGCACGTGACTGGGTTTCATCCCAGTAAAGGAACCTTGTGGGCTACTAGGTGATGTTAGCGTGAGCCAAATTTAAAAGGTGAATTCACCAGAATACGTTAATACGCCGTTCAGATTCTGACAGGCACACTGACCTATTACTTACATGCTTCTAAATCCAGAAGTTGAATGTCCTCCTTCAATCTTCCTTTTTTTGATAATCAGGCTCTCCTGGCTTCACAGCTTGGTTGCTGTGGCGCATCAAATCTCCAGAGGTAACAACAGGCATGCGGTGAAGGTGCTTGCCCTTATGTTTCCTAATGCACATTCAGGCAGACTGTTAATGGGAATACTCACAACCAAGGCAGCCTGCAAAATCCAGAGGACCACAAAGTGAGGTGAGATTCCCAGGCAGGTGGCCTTTACAAGCCTCTTCTCATAAAAACAATACAAATTATCCCTTAGGTATGCTACTATATAAATCAAGCAGCAATGCTAAAGCCAACAGAATTGTATCAGTTCACACCAGATCAAAAGTTGGCACTCTCTAGGAAACCACGTAACAGTGGTATATGATGAACTGATTGAAAACACCAACACAGGTTTCCAAAGAATCCATGGCTTGGGCAAAATGCAAAGCGGCTTGTGACCTGTTACAACAACGCAGATTTGAAATATACCATTGAGGGTAATAGGAAAAATATTTGCAAAAATGGAAACCGGTTACATTTCTAAACTCGCCCCAGAACTGAGTTCAACCCACTCACAGATTTACTCCTTCCCCCTTTTCTGCACATCTGCTTGTGTGGACCTTGTCAAACACCAGAAAACATGAAACTAAAGCAGAGGAGGAGAACGCCAACAGAAATAACAGCACACATTTCTCTCAGTGTTTAAAGATGAGACTAATTTTCCAACAAGAAAATTGCCAGAAACAATGGCAGAAACTGATCCTCTAACAAGGCAAATCAAAATGATCTAAAATTTGTTTAGGAGACTAGGTACCAACAAGAGTCACTTCCATTACATCTTGCCTATTAACAGTGGCATAGTGTGAAATTAGCACACTCCTGAATGGGCTATTGACCTTACATTGTGGTTATTGAACCTACGGTGTAATGGTGCAGTGCACCATGAAAAAACACAGTTCAAAGTGAGCAGCTGCCATTGCAGATTTAGCTTTCATTCTGGGATGCATTTGTTTTGTGTGTTCAATTTACATTTCTTTTAAATATTGTGACCTCTTTGCTCCCATTTCTGCAGTTCCTTTTTTAAGCTTGCCTTACCAGGTGTGAGTAAGTTTTCGTTTTTGTTTTGGTTTTGGGTGTGGTGGAAGCCAAAGATACTTATCTGCTATTGTTCCCACTAATAATGAACTACATTACCAGTGACGTGGGCTAAAGGGGTTTTGTATAATCAGGGTAAATCAGAGTAATTTCAGAGAAAAGCACGGAGTCAAGCTCAGATTGCAAAAATTACTCCAAAGTCACAGGAGGAACCAGGTCATATAGCAGACGGCAATCTAAAACCTAGATTCGAACAGGTGTCAGTTGACCCTCCTGCCATGAAGAACGATCAGAAAAAGCACCGGGGGAGGATGAACGGGGAGGAGTCCTACAGGAGCTGTAAGGGCGAGAGCCTTGGTTCTCTCAGAAGTCCGAGGACTGCAAAAGCCCAGGGCAGCCTGTGGGGCCGCTCGCTCTTCCCTTTCCAGCCCTCGGGGGAGCACGGCCGGAGCAGCACTTGGGCAGCATCCGAGAAGAGGTTTTGTCCCTAAACAGTGGGGCTAAGGAGGTTCCAAGCAAGAGGTGAAGTTGACTTTGGCAGCCTTGAGGAAAATCCCAAGGCAGTTTCTGAGGTGAAATGAGGAGAAAGCGAGGAGACAGGCAAACTTGGAAATGCAGCAGCTGCAATATCCATCGAAATGGACGTCACATACAGATTAAATATGAAGCACGACACAAGTTCTGAGCTATGAGTATCGTTGGGAAAAAGGAGCCAGGCAATTCAGTACAAAGGGAGCTTCAAAGCTGCGTGTTTTTAGCTAAACAAACTAAATGTTAACAGGAGACACTGACATGAAGTTGGCTTTTATAAGGAAGAACTTTCCCTTCCTCCTCCCAGCAAGGCAGCCAGCCAAGCTGAAAGCCGATGATCAAAGGTCAGTCACCGCTCCTGAATCTCACTAGTTATCAGGATCTCCGCTGGAAACAAATGCTTTCACACTACGGCCGAGCACGTTTATAAGGGCTGCTGAAAGCTGCATTTCAATTAATGCAGAGGTAATAAGCTTTGGGTTCTGGGCAACATCAGAATGTGAAGTATTTTGAGTGGTGGTGAGTCAATACTCTGTTACTAGCAGCTCGGCAGGCAAAGCACCCACTGGGGATAGGGACGCCGCTATGCTCTCCTCTCCTGGGATGGGGCCAGGGTAGGAAGCGTCCACTTCTGCTATTTGCCCCGTGCTAGGGTTTTTTGGGTAAGCTGAGAGCTCTGGTTTCCAGCATCATCAGCTCAGCACCAATATTAGAGCCCTACATTTACTGTAATAATATGTTTCAAAACCAGCTCCAGAAAAAAACCAAGCTTCTGCAGATGAAAAGGCTGCTAATGTGAATTTTGAAAGCCAGCTTTTGTCTGTGCTGTTCAAGTGTCCCTCCTGTTGGTCTTAGGGGCCTGCCCACCTACATTCCCCAGAAAGTTAGCATCTTGTCACTTCTGTTGGGAAGTGCTATTTATATCACTTCACTTACAAGGGATCATGCAACTGGGGTCACAGAGATAATTATTTATACTTTGGGAAGGAAACACGCAGCATTTCACATTTCCTGCACGAAAGACCCTCCGATTTCTCTCAGTTTGGGTCTTGGCTGCAAACTGCATTCCACTTTTTGACCTTGAGCTGTTGGGAAGTAGCTTCTGGATGAGACAATTAGGAAGAAACGGAAACAATATTTGAGTTCTGGTGTGGGGTTGCGTACTTTTAAGTAGTGTCCTTGGCCCATTGATGGCAGACAGCCCCCCACGCCTACCTGGAATTTTCTGCCTCTCTCAGAATTGGTCCTGGTATGAACAAGGACTTTTTTCACTGCCTATAAAAGTTACTTCAAGGAGAAATTTAGAAAAAATACTTAAAGATCTGTCTGAAAGACATCATACTGGTTAACAAAAAGGCAGGGAATTGGGGTTTTTTTGCCCATGAGACTGTGCCTGGCAACTCCATCCTGCTATGTCACATGTATGCACCACAGAGCTTGGTAGAAAAACAAGAACTTAACAAGGGAAATGGCAAAATCACGCATCTAATACGGGTGGGCTAAAATGAAGCTGAAAAGGAAATAAAAGATGATATATCCACAAACACTGATTAAGTTGTGGGCGTTAATGAAAAACAAAACTTTTCTTCATTGAGCTAAACAGTAGTTGGGACTGAACATTACCCAAACTTAATATGCATCAAATGGAGAATTAAAGCTGTATTTTTTTTAATGAATGAAATTCGCTTGGGAGATGGTTGTCACAAAGTCTAAGCAGAAATTAAGACCCACTTCAATCCACAAAATAGGACTTAAAGCCATAGACTTCTCTTTTCATCAGGGCTCATTTCATCCTTCAACAGGCAGAGAAAGGAATGGCAGTGAGGAAACCAACGCAACAGCTTCAGAAAAAAAATTAATCTAACTCACAAGTTGGAAAATAGCAGCTCAGCACGCTTCGTGGGTTTTCTTCCCCCTTTTAAATTATTGTAGCATTTATTCCTCCACAGTGTATTCAAGTTCCTTGTATGTTCATCACTTCAGAAAGGAATTTGAGTGGAGTGGGAGTGCATAGCCAAGTATATGATTTGGATTACCTACGGCTTTCTCCAAAAATGCAGATTTATCTCTACATCAGCTAATTTTGGAGATGTGCCAACTAAGTAGGTAACACACAAGAAAAGCAGTAGTCCCATTCTTTTCTTCTTAGCAATTACCTCTTCAATTAAAGTTGGGAGCAATTTTTTTCAAGTCTTTGTCATATTGTTGAAACAGGTTCAAAACCAAAACTGCTTGGTTTTGCAAGCAAATAATCCTCATGTCACACAGTGTCTAAAACCCTACAGCAACAGAGATGTCTGCACAGGACACTTCCATGCTTGTACAGAGCATCCTGACTTCACTGTGGCTCTGGAAAGATGTGGAGCTCGCTGCACACAAAGTCCACATCAGCAAAAACCATCAATAAAACTTTGCACGTTACCAATAAAACCCAACAGATTTCAATGTACCTTCCTCGCCAAAGCAGTGCCACTCTGGAAAAAACTGAAGTGAAGAGGCCAAAGTTTGCTTTCCTACTCTATATCAGAGCAAGGAAAAACTGCTTTTCACTTGCTGCTTTTCTCCTAGCTCCGCCTATTCCAGCTGACCTTTGAGCAGGGCACAGATCACGGTGCAGAAAGCAGCATCGTCGCTCAGCTTCCTCGAATCACCTGGTTTCCATGTGAAGTGTAACCTCATTATCAACAACTCATTGTCACACTCAAAAAAAGGGCCCTTGAAATCCACAGGCTATAACTTAATCAGTGCTGCAACTCCCACAGAGCACTTAGGAGTGAAACAAGGATGACTGCCTTTCTTTGGAAGTTTGTCACATTTTATTCTGCAGATTGAAAAATTAAGCCATCATACATACCAAATTCACCCACTTCAGTTATTTTGCATATAAGTCTTGATCTCACTAGTTGTTCTGTATGCTATATTCATTTTGTGCACAAAGATGAAAGCCCCAGCCAGAGTCAGGTCCTGCTGAAAGCTCTGACTCATTCTCCTCTCTTTGCTCTAGGCCCTATCTTTCTTCCTAACCTTTATATTCTTTCTCTGTATGAAAGACTAAGAAAAAAAATCTTTCCCCCCATTTACTAACGCTAGTGAGAGCAATGGCTTTTGTTCACAGTCTTAATATAGCATCATTGCCATTCTCCTCCAGGTTTTCCATGAAACAGCCTACTTCATCTCATCAGTAGTCACCAAAGTCAGTTGAAACGTTTCTATGGATTCCAACGGGCACTGAAATAAGCCCTTACAAAAGCCAGCTTGTGCAGTTTTACTAAAAATCTACTTTATACTAGGTGATTTTTTGTCAGGAAAGACTTTAATACTCAGGGCTATTACATAAGTTACAGAACCACCCATAGGCCCACAGCTACCAAAGTGAATGGAAACAGTCATTGAAATCATGCCTGCAGCTCACACAAGTGCTCTGTACCTTCCAGTCTTCAAAACCCAGGATGGAAAAGTACTTGTTGTACTTTAGTTTGTGACCAGCACCAAAAATCTTTAAGCATATTCAGTCAACCTGGTGGGCAATCAGTCAAAAGGCAAAGGAGAAGACCATCTTCTTACCAGTCTACTCTGTGGTGTTTGCTGGTGTAGAAGTCTAATCCTTGCCAGCCTCTGACAGATGCACCAACAGTCTTCTCCCGAGTTATGCGATGGCTCACCTTTGTTCTTCTTCACCTGTTAATCTGTTCTAAGGACAATTGCAGCATTTCAGCTACAACGTGCAAGAAGTACTAGGCTCACATGATGAAGTTTGTATCAGGTGAACGCTCATGGAAAATGAGCTCAATTTAATTATCTTTTTTTTTTAATACCTATTGAATTTCATCCTGTAATCTCAGGCAACACTTCTTACTCATGGTTTGCCCGTGAGATGAGAACGCTAACATTCAGTGTCTGACACAGCCCTTCTTGCAAGTATTCTTCTGGTGCTGCTCTTCCTTCTCCCTGTTTTGAAAAACCAGTTGTGATTTGCAACACACAAAACACCTCAGCAGAGCATCAGCATTTCAAGGTGGCTCAGATTTTTTAAAAAGCCATTTCCTCACCACATCATAAAAGTACTTTTGTTCCCACTTAGCTTATCATAAGTTTGGATATGTTACATGGTAGAATTGCTCACAGGGCAGTGGGTGCAGAGCAAGGTGACTACATCTACTGGACTTAGTAAAACATAGCCTCCTACTACTGCACCAAATAGAGACAAGTTTTCCTCAAGCAGGGGATTATTCAGTTTAGCCATAGGCTCATTCATAGCAGATTCTCTCATCAAAGGGTCATGACCCAGCTGAGACGACTTAATGCTGATCTTCAGCTTCCAGAACCAAAGCCCAAGCAAAAAAAGAGAAAACCCAAGAGAAAAAAAAACCAGTCAGTCTTCAATTTCAAACTTCAATTTTCCGTCCTTCATCCCTTTTCCTCCTTCCTGGCAAGAAAACCAGCATCAGCCTTTTTGGGTGCAGCGTTATGCAACCCCCACCCATAGCAGATCCCAGGAGCCATCGTTTCTAAAGCATCAGGCTCTGCACCTCCCAACTTCACACTATTCCCCAGCATCTCTTTCCAGAACTTCTACCGACAAGGCCAGCCTAAGGGCCTCGCTTCATTAACAGAGCCCTCACTCAGATCTTCAGTCCTGATCCACATGGATGCCCTGAGTCTCCTAGCAAGCCCGTTTCCCTTCTCATGTGAGTTTATATCTGCTCCCTTCATCTAGGGTTAATAAAGCAGAATTAAGGTTGAGCCCCTGTTCCCCTGAAGGTTCCAGCTCACCGTACGACAGGTTGCTGAACATAGATCTGCACATGGGGTGGTTTGGCCCATCAGCATCAAAGTGCTCATTTCACCCGAGCTTCTGGGACACAGGCTGCAGCTCAGCAAAGCGGACAGACATGTTTAAAGATGAGAACAGCCCCTAGGAATCAAAGTAGTGACATTGCCTACTCACCTACCTAAATGTTTAACTGCATCAGAGCTGATGTGACCTAGCTTTGGCTCTGGATGTAAATGCTGGAGGGTGGGTTTTTCACTTGCTGCTTTAAAGGAGCATAGCAAGCCTCCTTTTTCAGATACTGAACTCCATCAGGTTTAGCTAATGTCAGGGGAGTCGTTTGGAAATCACTGAAATTTAGGCACATAATATGTAAAGGAAGATTGTACAAACAATGCAGCCAAATAAGTAAATTTTGGCAATAAAACAGTCATTTACTGAGGAAACAGCATACAGAGAAGAATTAACTGGGAAGTACTCTTTTGTAAAATTATTTGCCCAATTTCCATGTAAGCTATCAGCAAATCTTGGAAATTACCTTGGAGAGTTCCAGTCACTAAAGCACCGCTGCCAGCGCTCTATTTCCATGCCACAGAGATAACAACGACCCACTGAACAATCCTCCCCTGCTTCCACGCTGCTGTTAGGCAACTTTTTCCGCTATTTTCTACGTGGTGACTTTTTTAAGCAGTAAGAAAATTCCACCTGGCACAGCACACCGTCGCTCTCCCTCTCACCATTTCTGAAGCACTGTAGGATGTGTGATTCACCACTGCTACGTGCGCAGAGCGAAGGGGCCGCAGACTGGCTCCAGAAAAAAAGCCCTAGACGTCCAAGTCCACTACTTCAAGACATAAAGCCAACTCCACCAGCTCTGCACTGCCACTGCAGCACACAGCCCTTGGTGCAGAGAGAATTGTGAAGGCTTGAAGAGGGACCCTAGAAAGCTGCATTTCTGCCAGTCCTCCTGAGATTCACTGGAGCAGAAACATAAAGTTAGGTTACTATTTATTTCCACATTAACTGCAATAAATAGGAGTGGGCCAGGCACAAGCACTAGAACAAGAACAAGGCTGGCCTTTAATCCAAACCCTGAGACTTAACACAAGCATGAAAATGTAATAGTAAGTCTCTTTTATAAAAAAGCTCCATTTCCTTCGAATATATGGACGCACTTATCTCCAGGGTTGCAGCTGCCAGCCAAAATCTATCCATCTCCAGAGATGAATAGTTAGTGAGATTATGAGATCATATCCTCTGAAATGAGTTCCTGGTATTCAGTTTGTCCAGCTTCGATTCATGAATTCTGCACAAAATGTTTCAGGGAACACAGTGCACCTCGGCTAAAGATGACTTGTTAATAAACAAGATTATTTTATGAACACAGAAATTAGAGAAGGTCAATAAACAAACCCTATTTTAATAACATCTTTTGCGTTTTTCCCCCAAGAGAGCCACAGCAGCAAGTAAATTTGTGTTTGTATGAAAACTCCAGCTCCACATACTCTGCTGCTGTTAATCAGTGCTCTTAATTGCTCTGGGGCAAGCCTGTTTGCGTCAGCTGAGGACGAGGCCTTCCCTGGATTTGATTCACCATTGGGTATCAAAGATAATTCTGCTAAAACAAGCAATAGTACTACTGATACCAAACAGAAATAAGGTGCAGGAGAACATGGCCCACTCCAAGAAGTGCAGAGTGCATCTTAGGCAGACGGGTTTTATGTTTTTAGAAGTAGGTCCTAATTAAATCATCCACTAGTAAGTGGATGAATGGTCATTTTCTTTGGCTGAGCAATAAGCAGGAGAGCTTAACAGTCTGCTAAAACATTTTATTTCCTGCATGGCCATTTTCAGTCTATCTATCTATGGCCTGCCTTTTGAGGTATCACCATATTAAAAATGTTCTTCCCTGAAGGTATTTCCACACTGCAGCAGATGTCACTGACTTGGCACTATTTAAAGGGTCTATTAAAAGTAATGCAATTAATTACTTGGGTTGTCATCACAGCACTGCTTTTGAGGTATTTAAAATGGTTTATTATTGATAGCCTAATCCTGGAAAGTGCTGAGCACCTTCACACTCAACTATGGGCACCGAGACCTGGGCCAGTGCAGGCTCCCCAGTCCCTGGGCATCCTCGGGTCTCCTCCTGACACTACTGCTCTGCGTGGCACCCAGTGTAGGGTGCAGTGCCACCACTTCTAGGAGACCTGTCCCAGCAGCAGGCACTGTGGCCGGCCCTGAGTGTTTGGAGTACCAAATCCTGTATTGGTTGATGATTTGGGAAAGCGATATTCACCACAGCCTGGGGAGGACCCACACCAGAGCGGAGGAGAATGAGAAGATCAGAGCAGCAGAGGGGAACTGCTAGGTACCAACCGTAAGCCCGCTCCACATCCCCTCGCTGAAGGGACTGATCGTACATAACCTGCGGTGATAACCGAGGGGGAAGAGAGGAGTCCGGAGTGAAGGAGTAAAGTCGAGCCTGGGAAAGGGGGAAGGAAAGGTGTTTTGTCTAAGTGTTTTAGCGTTTGTCTTTTGGCTTTCCAATACCCAAATCGGTAATTAAATACATATATAGTAATTGGCAATATATTGAGCTAGTTTTCCTCAAGTCTAGCCTGTTTTGCCCGTAACAGTAACTGGAAGTGACTTCCCTGTCTTCATCTCAACACATAAGCTTTCTCATTCCTGTTCTTCCCGTTCTTTCTTTCTCCCCTTCCTGTTGAGGGAGGGGAGTGAGTGAGCAGCTGGTGGGAGTTTGGCTGCCAGCCATGGTCATCCCACCGCACTTAGATACCAAACATCTCATGGACAAATGTTGAATCATGTGCAGGAACTGGGAACTACAGCACCTATGGACACCTCAATGAAAGGCAGCAGCTCCTGGTGCCCACTGAGCACTGAACTCAGCCAGAGCCAGACCACCGCCTTTGATAAACTGTCTGGCTGCATCTTATTTCTTTGTGAGGAAGTCTCTCCTGGGTTCTGGCAAATTTCTTCCAACACATTTGACTTCCATCTTGGGACAGAAAATGCAATATAGCAAAGCATCCTTGAAAAATTGCTGAGCTCTGCTCTGTGGCGGTAATGACAGCATCTATTGCCAATAAAATGAAAAGGAACAAATTTTGAGGGGCAAAAAAAAAAGTCTATAGGCATACAGAGGATAAAAGTAGTAAGACTAATCTACTGCCTGGGTCTCTAAAGCACAAATCTTTGGTTAATTTCAGTTGCTGAAATTGCTGCTGTTTGTTTCATTTTAGACATACCACCAGCAAACGAAAAGGAAGCATCAGATATAGGGTTAGATTGTAGAAGATAATTTACACACAGCTTCCTCTCAAAATTGATTCAAATTGTCTCAGATATGAGCCAGGTCATGCAAACTAAGATCTCCCTAAACACTGTAAACAGAGTAAGAGTAAATATGAATGTGAAATATGAAAAGAAGGGGACATCTCCAGGCATCTTTCTCAGCATCTTCAGTACTATGGAAGATAGAGCACGGCACGTTAATTGTAGTTATGTACAGTATTAAACTGGAACTTTTCTCAAGTGCTACCAAAGGCCAAGAAATATTACAAGGTAGGTAATGTAAGTGTGGTTAAAGTAGAAAGGATATACAACACAAGCAAATTTAGAACCTCACCTGAAGTCTATTGAATTCAGGGTAGAATGCCCTTGACTCAGTGATGCTTTAGAAATTTCTCAAGTGAGAAGAATTCAAACTAGCATTTTCTCTGCAGGAAATAAAGCTGCAGATACTCCTCTAAGACTAGAGACAAATCTGAAAAGCAACAATGACGCAAGTGAACTCGAAGTGAAAGCAGGCAGCTGGCTAGGTACAACTACGCCATGCAGTTTGGCAGCTATGCAAGCTACTATCTTTTTGGGTGGCAAACACATCCATACATGATGTGGTGCTGTGCCAAGGGACCCAGGCTAGCTCTGAAAGAGGTAGTTGTGTTACCAAAACCTCTGTGACCATGTTTGTTTGGCACCCCATTCGATCTCAAAGGAGTAGGATGTTTTACCTCGGGAGCAGGCAGTGTCAGAGGAGCGTGCGAGCGTGGCCAGCAGAACTGCTTGCTGGCAAGACCCAGGCTGACCGATTCTCAGCTACAATGCAGGTCTCAGATCCATGGAAGTTTTCCCAGCTGTTGAAAGAAGGGCTGGGGGAGGGGGTGACGGGACCCCCCAACACCCAGGAATCATCTATACAGACCGTCATGGCTGGCTGCACTCACTTGAAGAGCTGAAGTGTTCCTTGTAGCTGCTCGAAGATCTGCCAGATGCTGTCTGCTGGCCACAGTTGTGTTCCCAATGAGGTGAACTCTCTCCTTTGGAATAGGAAAAGGTTGTACTTGATCCCAAAGTAGAGACTGTGGCTCTAACAGGCTAAACTTACCTCTGTTTGAACTCTGTGAAATTACATGAGAAGTTCACCATTTGAGCGTCATTCTATTCTGCACCGATTTCTTTTTTTCCCCCTCTTTCTGTAAGTTGAAAGAAATGGATTGAGTGGAATTCAGTTGACCTTCTGTTGTTTAAGACTGAGTCTTACTTGTTGTGCTCATACAAGGTGGCACACAACTAAGCAGACATCTAACCTAGACAGGCAGGCTTTTATGTTATGTAAAGCATAAGCAGATTTCAAAGTAAAGCTACTATTAACCTCTGCCTAATTTCTTCTAAAAGGATTTTTTAAGAATTTGAAAGCGGGGCAAAGTGAAAGCTGTATTTCAGAGTAAGGCCTGTTAAGCAAAGGCCAGTGAGATAACACATGACTCAAGCATGCTGCAGTGCT
This sequence comes from Himantopus leucocephalus, assembly GCA_003993805.1. Lineage (NCBI taxonomy): Eukaryota > Metazoa > Chordata > Aves > Charadriiformes > Recurvirostridae > Himantopus > Himantopus leucocephalus. The sequence continues at coordinate 28,597,797 of RSEF01000003.1, read as the reverse complement.
TCCCTTCATCTGTCTTTCCATTTAGGTTGAATCTCTTACCATCAGGTGGCCCCTCTTGCTCTATATACCACATGTCTTGAAACAAGGAACCCTTGATCCCCGGCACATCTATGTATGAGTAATAATCATAACTATTCTGAGATAGCAGAGGGTGTTGCTCCAGGGAAGATTAGCTCATGGTGCAGGTCTTAAGAATTTACTACTTAGTTTGGGAAACATCTGTTGAATATAAAGAAGCAATTGTACTGCTACTTTCTTCTTTCTTAATCATGTGCCACAAGCTTCTTATTAAGGAGATTCAAGTGACCTGTGTGACAAATTACTGCCTCAGTGCTTTTCCTTATGGGCACTGCCACAGTCGTGCCATCACAAATCCAGTTAGTAACACTACAGTCTGATCTCTGTCAGGACATTTCAGCACCCTGCCAGGAGCAGACCAGAGAATGAACTAGGACACACAGTTTATTTCTTAGCAGTTTAGTCCCCAGACAATAACACAGCCAGATACAGAGCCCAGATTCCTCTCCATTCGTGGCCAATAGGAGGAACCGGGTAACCACTCCTGCTTTTCCCTCCCTATTTCATCACCTACCACTCTGAAGAGGGCTGACTATGGATCTGAGACACTGGAAACCAGAAGACCTATCAGGTAATGTAGCACTTCTTTTATAACAGGATTATTTCCTCTAGGTTACTGTATTCTAAGCATATATAATGAAGCTAACACCATCATAGTATCAGGTCCTCAACAGCTGGGTGCTCTACTGTTGTCAAGTTCTTCTCCCTCTGTTTGGATCAATCCTGTCTTTTTTGAACCCTCTTTGAATCTTTCCTCAAATTTCCATATTGGTGATAGCTGATCAAAACTTCCATAACACAGGGAAGTCCAGTGATGGTGGACTCCCAAGGCCCTACACTAGGATTTTGAACATTTCTAACAGTCCTCTGGTTCAGATTCAGCTACATGTGGGCACGCTAAAGCAGCCATCCATTAAAGTCTGACCAAGGTTAAAACAGACAGGCTGTGCAGCTTCAATGTGGATATTTGTTTCTCTATTTTCTCTTAACTCCTGCAGTCTAACTCCTTCACTCGACTATGCAGGGTGCTAACCTCACATCTGCATAAGATACTGACCGACCTCAGGCAGTACTGACTTCAAAACAGACTTTCCATGCTCTCTGGAAGACGTCAAAGTGTTCAAATTTGCTTTATAATTAAAGATACAAAAAATGGCAAAATAAAATACTGGAATTGCCTTTCAAAGTGTCTTGTACCGACTTAGATTGCATGCAACATCTAAAATTATAATTGGAATGAGATGCTTTTGGCTTGTCAAATTAAAAAAAGGTTCAAAAGCTTTCCTTGAAATTTTAAGCAGAATGTGTCTGTGTATGTGAAATGCTTCCATTTTACTTAATCAGCAATTTCCAACACCAAACCTGTTTGCTTGAAAATTTTCAACTGTTTTGCTTCCGTAATGTTGCTCTTGTCCTCTGAACAGCTGATTATTTCCCAGACTTTCTGTTAACAAGCAGCCCATAATTAAATGTAAGCAAGGTACCACACAGCATATGCAGGGCTCTGAATTAGATAAGAATAACGTGGTTTAGCTTTT
>RSEF01000003.1:28550798-28596081 GCA_003993805.1 Himantopus leucocephalus | reverse complement strand
ATCCATTCTCCGCCCAGCCTATATTTGTGCTTGGGATTGCCCTAACCCGTGTGTAGTATGCTCAATCCCGTCTCCACAACCTGGCCACAAGCTTCAGAGCTTCTCCATTTCCTCCCAGCCTGCTTCATAGCCTCAGGTCAACATTGCAGAGCCCTGAGCTGAACATATATTTTATAATCAAAACAGATACATGCTACTCACCTCATGTGGATGTTTGAGCCAGTAATTCAGCAGAAGGCTAAAGACATCCATTTATTCTGATCCTAGTCTTTGCTGAAGCACCCTTTTCNCTGATCCTAGTCTTTGCTGAAGCACCCTTTTCAGACTTATCACACCCTTCCAGCTTTACATACAGCTCAGTCTGTACCCCAGAAAACCACAAGTCAGGAAGTCAGGTGATTTGAGGTGGAAACCCAAAAATCTGAGTGGTCAGAACACCTGAATTGAACTGGAATGGTTCAGCCAAAGTGTCCAAATTGTATTCCCTGAGAAGTGGGACGTAATCCCTGTGTGGATGACCAGGGACAGGGCCTGGTCCTAGAGCCAATGAACTAGGTCTTAGAACTTCAGGGATAGGGAGAGACAGGAATGAGTGGGCTGATACAAACTTCTCCTAGGGGTTCAGCATGGCTCACTAGGGACTAATATCCCAAACTTACCAGTGTGGCCTAACCAAAGGGGAAAGTATCACATCTCCAGTTTTGAGCAAGGCCAGAGGACCAGTAAGCACTCTGTACAAAGTCTGCTTCCATGTCACATTACCTCAGGCTCATCTATGTGAGTAGAGAAGGTTATTTGATGACCAGAGGTGTACGAAAGCTGTTAGAAGAATCAAGCTGACCTTTGCCTTCCTTTCTTTCTGCAGTTGGCCCATGACTCACTACTAAAGAGCATGATGGGGGAAACTCTGGAAGGAAATCAAATGCCTCCTGAAGATACTGGTCTTCCCACCACCTTCCCAGAGTCTCCTGCTCCTGAGCATTAATAACTCTGGCACACAGGCTGCCCAAGACCCGTTGCCAGGCCTGCTATGACTTCTAGGTAACTGACCATGGCTGTCTTCCAAGCTCTTTCTTCTCTACTCCCTTCTCACTTTTGTCTTAGACCAGTGGTGAACAGCATGCCTTCCAGCATGGCATCCCCTTCATAACCAACCACCAGAAATTCTTGTGACACAAGCTTGTCTGCCTTCCACCAGACTACTACATATTTGGAAAAAGTCATGCCAGCAAGCAGGACAACACAACTTTTTTCTCCTGCTACCCTGGGGGCACTTGGCCCACAACCAATCCATAACTGCAGAATGCCTACTGAAATTGCAGCTCTGTACCTGACATCCAACCCTCTGATCCTGAAGTGACCACACAGCAGTACGAGGTCTCTCCTCTAGGGCAAACTTCACAGTGCTGCTCCCAGGGCCTGACTAAGGGAAGGCAGCCATAAAACCTTTCAGGCTTGGTGGAACGTGGAGGGGGGGAAAAAAAATATCATTGCAATGTCGGCAGGTAGCTGCTTTTCATTCCAAGTTACCTGACACCTCAACCAACATTTGTCATTGCTTCTGTTCACAGGGTCGTGTGTACTATCATTAGCTCATACCCTACAGCATTTATGGAGTGGAAGAGGCTATACTGCCTCTTGAAGTTGAGGAAGATTACACAAGCATGTTATCCTTGTGTGCAGTTTGCTTAGAGCCTTGGACAGACCTAACATGGCAGGAAATCAGCACTTAAAAGACAATTGTTTCATGGTAGATTTCTCCCCTGCAGCTCACAGCCGTATAGAATTGCTTTTAAAGGCCTAAAACAGCTCTCCTGCTCAGACTAGCAACTCACTGCCTCTCCACACACTTGGACCCATACCCTCATTCCACCTGAAGCCTTGCATGCCTGTTCTTCCCCTCCACCCCAACACCACATACAGGAAAGCAGTACATCCACCTGGGTTGAATCTGAGTTGCTACAAGCACAGGAGGCTGTATGCTTCCAAAGAGATCTCTTCAGTATCATTGTAGTAAGGACACATCCCATGACACCTCAAAATCTGGTTGTTGCCCTGGTCTTCAAGAAGACTTCTTCTACCTTCTTGAACCGTACAATTGCTGGTCTTCTAGTAGTCAGTGACTATTGGGGTACACAGCCTCCTCCTACTGCTGCAAGGTTTTCCAGCCACTAAAGATATCAGCCCTCTCATGACAGAGAGGGTGCCACCTAAGGTGCCACCATATTGGAACATCTGGGAAGCCAAAGAGACCTTGCCACCATTGGGTAGAAAAGCAGTCAGAAAAGAGACAGTAAAAAAAAAATTAAAAAAATCAGAGCAAGCAAAAGTACAACAGAAAGAACAACAGACAGAACGGAAAGGATATTGAAGAAAATATTGGGTACATTGTGGAACAACACAGTAACAGACTTCAGTGTGACTCCTGACAATGTCAGGAGTGCAGATACCAGTTTGACTTCACACAGCATAGGAAGCACTTCAGTGTCACATAAGCTCTACATGTTTTGATTTCGTTTTATCTATGGGTGCACCCATGTGTCACCCATCCGTGCTGGGGGACTTCAGTTGTATGGCCCCCTCAGTAGTTTGGGTCATTGCCACCATGGGCATACATTAGGACCAAATTTCTTCTGCACGAAACTAAACCTAAAGGTCTAATTTGCACTCAACAGCATGAGCTCTGCAATCCAAACCAGTACATGAGGACAATCAGGAGGATTCACTTAAAAAAACACCCCAAACAACCGTAATTGCTCCAAACTAACACACTAGTGTAGATACAGCTTTTCAAGAGCAACTCATTGTAGACAACTAGTGGAACCTGGCTGACTATCAAGTGATTCCCTCAAATCGGGTCTAAACTCTACAAATCTTTTCAACAGCATATGCCTGTGATACCAAGCCCATGGGTGGAGCAGAGGAAGAACTGCTTAATTAAAAGCAACACCAATTATGTAATATTGGGGTAGATAAGATACTCATATTTAATGGCAGCCCTATTCGGATAGCATCTCCCAATTAGATCTCCACACCTAAGCCAGAACCATTTTTTTTTTTCCCTGTGTAGTTATGTTGCTTTATACCAGAACTAAACATACTTTTTCATACGTATTTTCCACCAGTACTACTCCAATCACTGGAAATTTATCCAAAGAATCCTACCTTACGTGGTTAGACCTGGGAACAGAAGATTCCAGAGTGCAGAAGAAACCTGGAAACCTTTGCCTAAGACAATGCCTAACTTTTCTGCGCTTTTCATGGCAGCCCTGATTTTTGTCTTCCTTCAGAATGTTCATGTAATTTTAAGAGACCTCATGAAGTCTGCCAAATGGAAGGGAAATAAATTTGTACATCTAGATAAGCCTAGTACTAGGTAAGCCTAGTTTCAATGCAGCAAGATCTGAGTTGTTATGAAGCCAGGCGCTATGGATATATTTCAATACTGATCAAAGGATAAGGTTTCCACCATCAGACAAGTGCAGGAAAAACATGCAATAAAATGCCGGTGCTGCAGCTTTTCATCCACTGGCCTTCGACCACTAGATGGCATGTGCATGCTAGACGAATTCTAACATGAAGAAAATTGTTATGTCAACTGGATTGGGTTTTTTTTTTCATTAAGTAACTCTGTTAAATTCTTGTATGGCATTAGTATAAAGACAGACCAAGGAAAAGAATTTGTCTTCTTACTCTAGGTGGTAACAGCAAGGCAAAATCCTTTAAGACTAGTGTGTCAGTTTGTTGCTGCACCTTTAGGTAAAAGCCTTGAGTAGTAAAGAATTAAATAAGGTGTTTGTTCCCTATCACCACTTCAACAGAATGAGGCCTTAAGTCCTGCAGCTCATCCTCTTAACCCAGCCTCTTGGAAATTAGATGCAATTAAGGTGCAGTTCAGATGCCCATTAAAATGTAATTCTTGTAACACATTCCTTCTCCCAGCATTTCACAGAAATGATACGTGTTCAATCTTTGTGGAAGATGCAAGAAGCCACTCAGGAATAGCAACCTGAAATGTAAACATAAAATACTCTGGGGTAGCTAGTGGAAAATGACTAATTTACACATGCCCAGAAATTCACCAAGACAATGAGGGACCTTATACAAGGAACTGTAGAAACACTGCTAGGAAGTAGCCAGAGGGAACAATGTGAAATACTTGTAATTATTTTCACATTACATTTGTTGGAACTTCAGAGCAATGGAGAAAAACATTACATTGGAATCTATTTACTCTCCAAGGGTGTCCTCTGCATTCATCAATGCTGTGCACTCCTCTGCTTCACATCATGAGCTGCACCAGTTTGTCTGCAAGATACCAGGGTTTTTTTTCTGGCTAAGCCTTTTCAATAATTAATTTGATACATCTACAGCACTCTCTTGCACCCTGAAGATTCAAACCTTTAAAGCAACACGAGCAGGCAGAACTCTCTACCAAGGGAAAAATCAGTAACTTAATTGTTTTGCTGTCAGCAAATATAATTTACTATTTTTGAATATCAGCTGTCTGTAAGAGTAGAAAAACTAATTCTGCCTATTTGCTTTACTTGCTCCATTTAACAGTAACTCAGGTTAAGTTAAAACACTGAAACTTAACATCTGGGCATGTCTATCCTATTTCAAGAGGATTTTTCAAGTGGTGCTTGTTTCTAGAGCTCTGCCTGGGAGCTTTTGCTCATGTTTAACAAAAAGCTTAGATCTCCACCTGAAGACACAGAATGGCTTTTGCTGATCTTTATTAGCAGATGGACCTAGTTAGCACCTGCTTTCTGATATGGTTGCTTCTAGGACTGAGCCTGCAGGAGGGTACAGGAAGCTTGGGGTGCAGATTCTGTTAACTAAGGCAGCAGAACACAGGAAAGGGGCTGTGCTAGGCCACACACAGTACATATACTCTGTTTAAAGCTCCACCTGTTCAGACTGTTTCAGGCAGCAGTAAGTTTTTCTTGGAAAAGATTACTATAGCCATGTATTGGCAAGGGCTTGTGGCAAACTTATTTTGAATTATGTTTTTAATTTCTCATTTCTTGGGACATATAGGCACACAGATTAATACGAGTTCAAACAGGACACTGGCAAACAGGACGAAATTTGTCCTTGTTACCAATTAACATGTTGAGATCATTATTATTTATTTTAACAAGGCACACCTAAGATACAGAACAAGCAACCAGACAGCTTTGCTGTTTTCACAACAAGGGGTCTGCAGGGAAGATGCTCAGGCACTACCAGTTCCAGAAATCCACAGAAGATGAGAACCTGGCAGACCCATAATAACATAAAGTACCCAAACTTGTGTCTTACCTTGGTAACTTATTTACTGTGCCAACACTGGCTTACTGTCACATGGTTTTCCAGTGTTCAATCCAACATGGCCTGAGGTTCCTTCAGCTTTGATCACCTGATACATGCAGTGAGAAGAATGCTTAGTTATAAGCCCATGAGTTGCATGCAGCCACCTGGTTAGATGCTGTCATCAAAACCTTGATCAACCTTTGGGACAAAGCAAGCAAAATCAATGTATGATCCAGGAGGAAAAAAGTATACAGCTGCACTGACAGCAAGCTTGAAAGCTGCTACTGCTTATTAGCAGAATCAGATGACGGCAGAGAAAAAAATACCCAGGGCTATGCCTAAATATCCCAAGCCTGGTATTGCTTCATCCAGTTCCTTTTTATTGATAAGAATAACTATGTGCATAAACTTCATCGCAACTGTTTTGTATTAAAAAACCCCACACTGCTCTTCAAAGCGTATGAGCCCATGTGGGCTTACAGACAGAGACATCTGACTTGTGCTGTAGTTATCCTTCCTCCAGCATAGGAGATACTCTCAGTTCATCTGAAGCCAAATATTCACATATATCCTCATGTACATTACAAAGCAGATGGATGTCAATCACGAATCAAGTTACAACACAAACAACTTCAAAAGCAATACAATATTGACAGTATCACTTTGCCTCTGCTCTTTGCTAAGCTGTAATGTTACCTGTCAGGTTTGTATAAAGTGTCTTCATCTCCAGTAAACCCAACAGCAAGGAAAGTTCCAGAAATACCAGCCATGGATAGAACATTGACAGTTTGCCAGGTAGAAACTGAACACCCAGTTGAAGGCTAGGTTTTTACAACTATTATCTACATAAGCCTCTACAAAGCAGGTACCCTTTTCTGTTAACCTTTGAGATTTACACCAAAGGCCAAGCATGGGATATTTGTGTTTGTCATCAACATATTCTGCAAATTCCAGCTATCCAAAACAGAGTTACTCTCAGGTCACCTTCAGTTCAACCATATTTGATAGCAGTAGTGCCTTTTACATTCCAATTACTATAGAGCAAAAAATGTGTTTGCCAACCCCAAACTAACCACATACAGCTCTAGTAATTTAATCTGATACTTCCCACAGTATGATGGCAATATCGTCTTGGACGTATCAAAATATAAGCCAGACAGGAAAACTTCTTCATATAAAAGATACCTTGCTGCTCATCAACTCCTCCTTCTATCACCTTTTGGCAGAAACACAGCAGAAAGGATGTCTATCTTCAAACAACCTTGAAACAGGGGTGGAGGCTGTAACAGGACTGTGAAGCTTGGTGACACCTAGCAGCAGTGTGCTTGCAGTTAATCACACTAAGTTAGAAGCAAAAAGGTAACTCAGACTTCAGCGGCCACAAATACTTCTTCTATGTGTCCCGACATAGCAAACTGAATACAATCCACTATTACAAGACCCACTACAGTGTGTTCAGTGAGCCTATTTCTACAGCGGTTTTTTGGAAATATATCAGATCAGTACAAACAACTCTACCTAAACAGAAACAGTGTTCAAGGTATTAGAGCAGAACAATAACCACAACTATATGAAACACTATTTTCCCCCCTCTTTTAAAGCAGCAAGCAATTATGAATATTCCATGCACAGAAAACACTGACCACTACAAAAGATACAAAAAAGTGACGTAAAACAAGAATCTCATAGCAATCAACACAAAAGAGACCGAAGAAGCACTCCTTGCAGCAATATTTTAAATTAGATTAAAGCATGTATTTCTCTAGTGTTTGGGAATCACAAAATACCTGTCAACCAAGAAGGAAAAACACAAGAGGTTATGTGCCATGTTGTCCTCTGCTATGAAATCAGGAACGGATATTACTGTCAGATAAAAGGGGGTGAGGGAGAACATGCAAAAATATCCCTGAAATGGTGTGATGTTTTATACACCTCTAAACACCTCGTTTGAGAATCACCCTGTTACTTCCCAGCACACTAACACTGTACTCTTTAGCAGTGTTTTTGGCTTTTATGGACAACATGTTTACATGGAAAAAAATTCCTAGCAATTAGACCACTAGCAATTTCCACAGAAGTAGTTAATTTTATAAGTGTAATTAAATTCAGGTTCCCTTTTCTACCTCTTCCAAAATGAACAATAGTAAAAATACTAAAGACCTATATTAACATTGTAAACATAAGCTGAAGTGGTATGGAGAGCTGTTATGTATATGATTCTCCTGACTTGCTTTTACTATGGAATATCAATTGTATCTGTAGGGATAAGGGTATTAAATAAGGTATTTTTTTTCTGCAGTACAGGATGATAAGGGATGTTAGCAGACGTCCCACCTCCTCAGAAGTCAAAACAGCACTCAAATACTTTGCAAGTCATTGCTGCTATATAAAAATAGCAGTTCTTCAGAATACCACCACCAGATCTGGCTTTTAGTGACATAAAATAAACTAAGAATTTCCTATTTCTTTAGGACACGTAAGAAGGCCTGAAGACTTTATTTTCCTTTTGACACAGCATCTGTAATACAAGCGAGCATCTTGGGTACTCACATAACATACAGCTTTACACCTGGACATTTTATGATACAGAAGACATTGTTCCAGAAACTAAGGAAAAAATGGAAAAGTGTTAATCCAGATGTTTGGTAACATGATGCTTCTTATAATAGAGGCTGGCACTTGGTAAAACCCAGCATTTTCAAAACTAAACCTCAAGTAAGCAATGACTTAGACCAGAATTTACCCTGTCAAGGCTTACAGAATAGATTTCATCAATTATCTTGTCACAAACTGAAGTTACTCTCACTTACACAGCTCTTACCACTGACTTTCAAGAACATGTGTCTTTGAGCATTATCAGAAGAAATCTACTTCTACATTGTATTCTATGTATTGAAACTCTGGTGTTTGCTTCAAGGTGGGGTAAATTAAACCATTGTTCAAAAACAATATAAATCAGCAACAGATACATATGCTGTAAGTTGTTGTTTGTTTGGTTTTTTTTTTAAACGAACTCCACACTTCTTGAGTAACAGTAAGGTATGTTAAAATAACAAGTCAGACTTCATTCAAATGAATTAGACAACTTTTACTAAATGAAAAAACCTACATTTAAAATATGCATTTAAAACAAAATGGAATTAGAAAAGAGACTTAAATCCATTTTAAAGAACTCGCTCACTGTGTCAGAAATCAATATATCTCTTGCATTATATAATGTGCCAGTTCATAAAACGTAAGTTACCAGAATCCTCAATTTAACATTTTCAAAGACAATACTGAAGTCAAGAGTTTTACGTCTACTGATGCACATTTAGAATGGTATAAATCTGAAGCCTTCCCCCAAAGAATCTTACGAATTTGACAATATTCAATAAACATTTTTGTAGCTATATCCAATAAGTATTGCATCCTAAAGCATCACAAATCTGTGCCTTCTATTTATCCTACTATAAATTTTGTATCTTCTCTGTATCTTGCCATTTGCCAATGTTAACTCTTTTAAGAAAGGAGAGAACTGAAAAGAAATACTGCATAACTCTTGATCATGTACAGAAATTATTGCTACTATAGTACACTACAAAGCAGAAGTCTATACAATAGTATATGAAATTTGATCATGAAAATCCAAAGGATATAATCTTTAGTGACATAAGCCTTATAATCACGTTGGACAATCCTATAGCATTTTCAGCTCACCGCTCGTTAGCTAGCCTATTGTCCATTGATCAACATCCATTTAAACACACCTTCTTATGAAAAAAAAAGTCAGCTTTCAAAGGCTTAGCAAATAAGGATCTTCATGTTCTGTGGAACTACGCAAGATGAATTTTGATGCAGACAGGGAGATACCTGGAAGCTAAGCATGCCAAAGGTGTTTCATGCTAATAAAACTAAAGCCAAGGTACCACATAATCAAGTTACCAACTAATAGGCAATACCATTTTTGTCCTATCTAAGTTAAATGAAGTGCCATAGCACAGTGTAATACCAATAATTTAAAATAGTGTAGTGCACAAATTCATTGTGTGGCAGTTTAAGTTAAAATGTCAAGACAGGTTTTTCTGTCTCAATTTTTGTTGGCTGTCCAGCTGTCCAGTCTGGGCATTTTGGACTTAAGTTTGCCTTTTAATAACTACCGTACTATGAACTTTGCATTATAATGGGGCACACATTTGGGCAGAATTATTAAGAACAACAGGGGGCTCGGGGGAGGATAAGAGATCAATGGCTGTTCTAAAAAGCCCCTTCCTTATTTCAATTTCAAAGAGAGCCGGGAAATAAGACTAGATACCATATTTGCATCATTCTAGCTACAAAATAACCAAAGTAAAAGCAATCAAGCAACAATAAGACCACATTACACAAATGGAACATCATGCTCTCATCTGGTTTAACTATTACATCAAGTTTTAACTGGGATGTTGGTCAACTTTAAAAACTGTGGTAAATGTGAATATGTAGTTGCAATAGTTTTTTCCTAATATTTTTTTACTCTATGCTGGATATTAGAACTTGGAGCTATACTTGTTACAATACAGTGTCGCACATCTTTCTACTAGAAAAAATTAATAAAGATCCTTTACCCGTCTCTTTAAGTTAAACGTGTGACATCATAAAGGGTGTCAAATGGCTGGATGGTTTTACAGTGCACACTTATTATATACTGTAATATGGAGTTTTGTCCTTGACAGATCTGATGGTGTTTCTACATTATTCCTTTCTTCACCTCTTCTTCGGTGGATTAGCTGTGCGAGGTGGAGTGACTGGGCGCCCAGAATTCAGTCCACCATACTGGTACTTGGCTTTCTTTTCAGATGGTTTCAATATCTTAGACAAAATAAAGAAGTTCTTTTTAGTCAGTGACAACTAAGAACATTTCAAATACTGTTAAGCCAACATGAAGTCTCATTCAGCAGGAGCAGGAGAGGTGAGGGTTGGGAGGAAATCACATCACAATCCTACAAATTTGTTAATCCTACGTACAACAATACTACTACTTCTAAATCCTCCTAGTTCTACTATGTCAAGGTGGGAAGGGGAAAGAAAAGGGGCTGAAAACATGTCTGGGAAGGAGTAGAGATTAAAATCTGATCAGAGTAACCACACTAAAAGGGTCCCAATAGTCCATTAGTCTGCATAATTAGGTACTTTGATCACCAGGTATGACTAAAAAGAATCACCCAATTAAAACTCTGAAATGAGCACCCGAATAGAGTGACTAACTCAATATGCAGAAGTTTGGAAAACAGCAAATCCCACACAGTTCTCTGGAGAACAGCTGGTTTGCAGTTCTAACTGTCCGCAAACACCAGCCTGCTCTGCAGTCCTTTCTGTAGCTCAGGTATATTACCCTAGACTAACCATAAGCATGTCAACAAGCAGACTCACTCAGTCCAAATGTACAAACATATCATACCTGAAAGGAACACATCAGAGTTTCATCCACACTCATCATGCCCCCTGCATTGTCAAACTCTCCACAATAATTTGGAGCTGAGAATAGGGTGACCAACTGCCGTTTAGCAAAGAATTCATATCCGTCTTCAACCACCTGTCAACACCAGAGAAATCAATACAGCTCATGTAAAAGATAAATTTTGAAAAAGAGTCAGTCTTGAGGAAAACAGGACTTACATTAAAGAGAGGACAAGAACTCATCAAAAAAGTATTTTATGTCTTGGCTTTCAGACAGGACAAGTTCAGTCATTTTGTCTTATCTGGACACCAAATGCCAAATCAGGTAGCTTAACCTGTCTGACACTTCCAATGTTAAATATGCATCAGCTTGACTGTTCAATATTTTCATACTTTAAGTCCAATTATACACTTATTCCCAAGATTTTATGGTTTATACATAGAATTTGGATTTTTGACCTATTAGTTCGGAACACACAAGGTTTGGATACCATCTTCATTGCAACCATAACGGTACAGTTTAAGTCACACTGGTGTTGATAGTACAAACCTCAAGTGTAGGCTTTTTTATAATTTTGATGCTCTAAAAACAAAGTGGTTCTGCCATATTTCCTCTAAGACCATGATTCACCTTTAAAATAGTGCAAGTAGTATGATGCACCAGCTAAGGATGTTCCCTCTTCCCCAAATCAGAAGCCTCATGTTGTAAGTGTGCACTAGGCTCACTTTGGTCTAATGACCATGGTCTTTTAAAAGATGTCATACTTCTTTTATAAAGAACTGAAGTGACGACATGAATATAGGAAATTAGTAGCAGTCTTGATCAGCAGTTAAGAAATCTTAATATCCATTCCACACACTGACTAATCTTCTCTAATGTTTTAAGCAGTAAAATTGCAAGAAAAAAAAATATTTAAGTGTTCTGATATTATACCCAAGCCTAACAGTGACACAGAATAAAAAGCCTATTTTTGTTTCACAGCAGGAGAGACCTTTTAAAATTGACTAAGTAATGAAACTGAAATGTTATACAGGAAATTGAAACCTAATGTCCACCTAAGTAGGACACTTACTTAAAGTAACTTAAGAAAAACTGAAAAAAGTGTGCTTAAAAAATTGATGATACCAAAAATAACCTTGCTTTCTGCACATTTCAGTAAGTCAAACAATCTATGCCAAAGTACTCTAGATAGCTGAACTAAAATGAAGGCAATGGTGAAAGCTTTTACAGACTTGTTTGTAGAAACATTCAAAATCCATTTAATGCTACCATGAAGAGAAGCAGAGATAGCTTAAGCCACCACTACCAGAGAACGGACTACTATGGAAATGGAAGAACTCTGAATCTTCAGTGTAAATCTTGAATTCAGGTCATTTTGCCACTTTAAACCTGGACGCTTTAAGTCTAATGTTCATATACAACAGTAACAGTAAACAGACAATACAAAAGGAAGACATCAATGGGGAAATCTAGTGTTAGTATTTTACTTCGCTGACATTAGACACTCAGTTGAATATGAGTCAATAGAAGAACACAGCCTTATAGTCCCCTTATTAGGAAGATCTTTCTTTCCTAAAAGTAACACAATGAAAAATAAGTTTCAAACATGTCATACAGATAAGCAGCACCAAAGAGGCAGAAAGTCTAGACGGAGAGGTTTTAAGAAGCAACAGCAGCATAATTCATACCTGGTGAGCTCGACAGATCAAATCCAGATCATGACGATTCAGAAATTTACTGACCACGTCAGCACCAAAAGTGAAAGAGACCCCACGATCATTTTCACCCCAACCTTGCACATCTTTGTCTGGGTCAGACCACAGCAGGTCACACAGCAAGCCTTTGAAAGACAATACAAGTAAATATGCTAGTCTTAGGAGGTATCATTCTACAATGCAAAACAGTTTTGTTGTAATTACCAGAGCAGCTCTCAAAGAAAATAAGCCTTCGCAACAAAACCAGCAATACTTAAACTGCGACTCAGACAAAAGATACAGTCTGTGTATGTCTGGAGATTTTTTTTTTTTTACTACCAAGGTACCACTGATAGTACCTTGAAATGAAACAATTCAGAGCCAAACAGTTCTCTGAAATAATAATTGTAATATTCAGCATGTTTACAGTGAGCATTTGAGGAGTTAAAAAATACTGCAGTGGGTGTGTTTTAAAAGGCAACCATCAATTTCACAGCTCACCAAGAAAGCTTAGTTTGAAAGCTGCAGTAAATTTCAAAATCCTATGCAAGGCCAGTCATAAATACAGCAAATAAACTTGTACCACGTCCTTTTGAACACGGGACAGCTTTGATTCTTACCTTTCTTACCATATGGGAAGAACCTTACAAAGAAAAATTTAACATGGCAAAATTCTGATACATTGTTTCAGATAGCACTTTCAGTTTGCTTGGACTACTGTTGACTTTTCAAAAAGCCTCATGCCAACCAGTCTGGAATCTAAATTAGAACAATAAACCTCTGTTGTTTTAGCACTAGTCAAGATCTTTTTTCTGCTGCCAACAAAAGGTCAGCTAACTCTGGAGTTAAAACTGGGTACAAAAAAAATTCTCTAGACCAACTGCAATGCCTTTAGACAATAGAACTTTCAAAGCGTTTTCACATGAGAAAGAACCAGGCCAATTCAACTACAACACAAAAAAGCCTTCAAAACGTATTTCATAGTTTTCCATGAAATTGTACTTTCTTTACCTGTGATGACTAACCCTTAAGCATTTAAATGCTTAAGAGTATTTTTCACAGTCTGAAAAAGATGTTAGCAGGCTCCTTTATCTGGCACTCAGAAGTTTGATTTACAATTACATCTGGTTATTTGCTAAACAAAACATTGAAGACTATTTCCGAATTAACAGATCCTTCAAGTTGTAATCAAGCAAAACTGATGTCTGAAACCTATCATGTAACTAGATCATTTTGTGTTTACATACAGCTATCAAATGGTCTTTGGTGCCAGTCACAGTTCCTCTGTAGCAGAGACTAAGATTTTATTTGCTTTCAGAAGACAAAGAACAGAGCAAGTACAACTGCATTTTAGATAAAACAGCTATCTAGAAATAAACTACTGAATACAGACAGCATATGACAAAAACTTAGTCGACTGAAATTTAGTTCGATATTGAATAACATGTTTTTCAAAACAGAATAGTTGTACTGCAGTCCCTAACGGTTTCTTATCATGGATTTCCAACAAGTGACAGACAGAAGCTGCTTGTCTCAGGTGCTTAAGAAGCACTTCCTCTTCTGCTGTATCCCCAGAATCAAATAACCTTTAGCATTACACACAGCAATAGGCAAATTTGTCCTGTAACTTTAGTGGTGGTGTAACAGAACCCTGCAACAAGTTTGTCTAAACTATATTGCCCAAGTAGGCTTATATTTTAACATGCAACATCCACCATTACAATAGCCTAGGCTGACCAGGAACATACCATAACACAGCTGATATGAGACATTCAAGATCACACAAAAGAGGGAGTTACCATTTCCTAATAAGCAAATAGTTGGCAATGTTGACCAAAATATATCGTTTATACCTTGGCCTCACAAAATGCAAATACTTTAACAGTTACCAGAGGCAAGTGATTTAAGTTGGAATACAGAGTCAGATTTGAGCCAACAGCTTCCAAACCCCATAAAAATGCCACCAAAATAAGAGGTCTTTAAATTGCAGTTGAGGTTGAAAAGGCTTTTTTTTGTCAGGCTTGAAGAAACCATCATCATGATCTAATCTTCTCAGCACAAGCAACTTGAACTTCTACCAATTTTTGTATCAACACAAATATTCACCAAGTGACATCCCTCCAATGGGATAGCTTTTAAGGACTTTTAACTTTCACAGAAGTAAGGTCACTTCAGTTTATTTTTCCACAAGATTTACTTTAATTCTGTAATATCGGTTGCCTTAAATAGGTCCAAAAGGCCAAGACCTTCTATGTCACTGTACTGTATGTACACATGCCTCTGATGGGACATTTCATTTTACCTCTGCTGGTAAACATCCGGCTATAGCTTCTGAAAGCAAAATTAAAGACTGCAAACCACTCTGTAGATCAAAAGCCTTTTCTTTAATCTCTATACTTATTTTTAGGAGGTACTAAGAATACATATGATTTCAGTGGAGTGTCCATGGAAACTAGGACTACATTCTGCAAGGGCATTCCTGAAGTGGGGGTGGCTCAAGCAGTAGTATTACCCTTTTGAATAGAACTACCTTTTCTGAGAGCTGATAAATGCAAAGATTGACTCGTTTGTACTGACATTTATTTGGTCATGCATTGAGTGAATTATAAGTAGCATAAAAGGAAGAACAATGCAGTAATTTATACTACAGAAACACTCATTTACCAGTCTAGTAATGCTTCTCAGAGCCAAGTGTGTACAGACCAGCTTGGTCCCCGAATTACTCCTATGCATCAGCCCTGAGGAACATTACAGCAAGTAGAATTCTTCTGTTCCAAGGTTTAACTGTAATTTGTGTTTCAAAAAAAAGATTTAGATGTGGTATCTCCTCTGAAAGTTAATTTCAGACCACTGTTGGAAATCAACACTTTAAAAAAAATCTCATTGTACTGCTTGACATTCTTTTCAATCCACTAGTAACAAAATCAGGAATAAATGGGACACTGAGGAAGATGATTAATTAAACCATTCAAAAGAATATTGCACAGAAAGCAAAGTATTAACGTATTAGAAGAGTTTCCGGACTAGCACATTCATACAAGCAATTGAAATCCCAATTGCAGTAAAGTAGAAGCTATACTTTACAAATATAAAAAGGAGACATGGCCCCAAGTACAGAGAAGCCCAAATACTTTAAATAATACTCAACAAGCCTTAAACAGTTGTGTTCTTTGATATACTAAAAGATTTGGGTGTACCTAACCAAGGCAAGTAAAAGAACTGTTTAGTTTCATTTGATCTTTCATTAGATTTCTGTTTGTTTTAAGGCAAACTTGTGGATAATGTATCCAAACTTGGATAATGCATCCTGCTCTGTTATGACAGCAAATAATAACATGGGCAATAGCCTCTAACATATCAGGTAACTAAGCCATAATGAGGAACAAGACTCACGCCCTATGCAGACATCAAGGAATACTGTACTGTCAACAGAGGCTGTGTTAAGTCACTGCATTGCCTGTACAGAAATTTAACCTGTTTCATCATTAAGGCCTATTCACAGTAAATTCCATGTCACTCACCTGTGTCAGGAACATCTGTGGGTCTCATAATTCTCCGGATCTGCTCCATTGACTGGAGATCTGGAGACAGGCCTGTAAGTACAAGAAAACAAGTGACTCATCTACATATTTCACCCGTAAAAAGGGTTCCACAGAACACACAATTAGAGGTTCAAAGTCATACAGCACCCATTGTTTCCACTGTAATATAAACAAAAGACAGCTTGCTATAAGACAATTAAGTTCCATAACAGAAGGACAGAGAATAATGCAAGTGAAATTAGCACGGGGGTTTAATTGTTTTCCTGCCATCCTTTTAGCCACACAGCACAGAACTCTACAGTTAAGTGTGTTCTCTTAAACAGCTTACTAGAGAGAACCAGTGAAGGATAGCATTCCCACTATCTAACAATTAAACTGGGTGCAGATGACCTTCTTTAAAACCACCTTACTTTATAAAAGCTAAAGGAAAATCCCCTACCCAGCTTTAAAAGACCACAAGCCAAAGCAGTCTGCAGGTGTGACTGGAATCGTAAGTCACATGACTGTATTTCAGTGTTTTACCACACATCAGCTGAGCAGCAGTCACTGGATGCTGTAAACGGAATACTAGACTGTTCAAGTGCAAGAGATAAGGAGCACAA
Source organism: Himantopus leucocephalus (assembly GCA_003993805.1). Taxonomy (NCBI): domain Eukaryota; kingdom Metazoa; phylum Chordata; class Aves; order Charadriiformes; family Recurvirostridae; genus Himantopus; species Himantopus leucocephalus. The sequence goes on along the minus strand of RSEF01000003.1, from coordinate 28,579,529 downwards.
AGGTAGTCATCTACTATAGCTCAGCTCCTTAGTCATTTATAAAACCACTGTACCTTGATTACTCAAAAAATCATTTGTTACAAACACACAGCTCTCTTTGTATAGTTTTGCCATATTAACATGTAATTACAGCCAAAGCATGTGATTCCAAAGCCACCCTTTGAACAGTGTAGGTACACACTCTAGAGCTTTTCTACTCAGGGCATACAGGCATGAAAGAGAGCCTACTAGATGCTCTAGCACCTTAACGTGTCCTTAAATAAAGGTCCTGAAGTGACTTAAATGACTGAGACCAAGACTACTTAATTAAGCAAGTTGCAAATTTGGAAATAGAACACAAAGACCTAATTTGTGATGAAACATATTCCATATTAACAAGCCATATCGATTTGACTCAGCCCAGAACTTAACATGATAGAAGAAAACCTCTTGTTGGAAAGGAGTCACCGCATAAAATAATTTCAGCTGATTATCAGTTTGCACACTGTCAATGTACGTGTTACAGGAACAATGACTCCAATGTATTTGATATAAAGACTTGAGGAACTTTACTTCAAGTATTAAGATTTTCAGATTATTTTTGTTGAAGCAGTCTTATGATAACAGCCTTCTATCCTCATCAGCTTGCTAAAGCTGTCTTCATATTACCTTGAGGCTGTGAAGGATGCCAGAAGTCTTACATTAAATAGCATATCACAACAGTTTTAGTCAGGCCTACTTACACAACAATACAGGGATACTAATATAAATTCAAGTACATAATCAGCTTTTAAACTTTGACCAACCTACCACTTCCCCTTCACCAGATCTGGTCTATTAGCAGGCAGATTACATTAGCACAAAGGCATGTGGATTCTACTCTGATTCTACTCAGCACCACACCCCAAGATAGTAATGGACAATCTCAGTGAAATAAGCACAACCAGTCTGTGACCTTCTATGAGGTTACAGCTCTCAGCGTTTCAGGTTGCACCCAAAAGAAAGTTCTTTAAAAGAATATTGTTCCTACAAACCATGTCTCAACCCTGTAGCTATTAATTTTGTGCTATTTTACACCAGCCTACAAAAGTGCCCACATGTTTGTAGACTTCTCTGTAACCACCCAAGAGGTATTTCTTAATAAGATCTTAACTCCCCCTGCACAAAAAGGAATAGCTAATGTCTCAAACACAGAACTACAGACAGAAGTTGTACATGATCAGCATTAAATGAAGTAAGAACACAAACACAGGCTACTAAAGCTCACTGTCAAGCTGCTGCCACTACAGCGATTGCTGCAACCTACTGGGTACTGAAAGAAAACTGGAAAGTACACAATTAAATTAAGTTGTCTTGACACATAATGACAGCTGAGCACAGAAAAAGTATCTTTCAGTATACTATCTTCTTGAGGCATAAGAGCACCCCTTCCGTAAGGGAAAACAAAAAATGAATTGTCATTACTCCTGGCAGACTCATCAAATCCAGGCTCTAGATTTGAACCACTCCCTGATCAGGTGGAATTGGTAAAGTAAGAGTGATGGTTACTTATTTTTCTAGTGTAATCCGGGAATCTCTTCAGGTCTCTCTGGATACTATGTAAGATTATCAAGTAGATTTCACCTTCAACAGACATTTCATTGTCATCAATGTCACGAAAAAACCCCAAATTCCAGAGCTTGAAAGTGTTACGTAAATCCAGTATTCTACTAAACTAACATGACTCCCACCTCAGAGCTTAAATCCAACATGGTAAGACAAATACGTTCCATCAACATGACACTACAACGTGGACTTAATTTATAGAAACTTGAAAGTAATCACATAAGGTCTCTAAATATTAGAAAAAGGGAGTAGTGTCATAGATAAGAGGACAATACTGTACAGAATACAAAGCTGAGCAAAAAGGGAAAAGTTGGGAATGGTCATGGAATAAGCTTTAATGAAGCAAGATAAAGAGCAAAGTCAGAAGTCAAGAGGACAAGCTTAAGAAAAGGCCAAAATATGACTTGTATGAGCAATGTGGAAAGACAGTGAAGAGAGGGAGGTGATGGGAAGAATACAATGAAAGATCCTTTCATCAGCACAAAGATTTGGAGACAGGGATAGCATGACAGGTTTGATTTATATTGTGAGACAGAGAACTCAAAACAGCAGATACCCAGAAAAGTCTAGGTAAAAAAGCTGACTTAGGATTTTAAGCTATTGTAGATAGCCTACTGGGGTAAGTTAGGTGCCTTTTGTTTTACTATGTTATGCGGTTTTGCAAAGTTTTATTATATATCCCAGAGGACAATATTTTTAAAATAAACTATGCAAAAATGCGCAATATAGTAAAAAAGGCACCTACCTTACGTCTACATGCTAGCTTCAACCTCCAGCAGAGTTGAAAGGTTTGTGTTGCTGCCTCAGTGTTTATTATAGTAGTAACATCATGAAAAGGCGTTGACAGTCCATGACTTCATAGGATCTGGAATGCAGTTTGGATAGGATTGGAGAAGAGTGGAAAAAGGGCAAAACTTACTTATGTGCTGAATGTCCACTTTCATTTATTAGGAGCACACAGCACATTTAGTAATCTTTTCACTTTATTTCACAGCCGCAGATCAGTTGTGAGTGATAGTAATTTCAGTTACAGATGAAGCCTGTACAAGTTTAAGGGACAATCAGCATTCAATGAAGTAAATATTGCTTTTTGTAAGAGGATCCTTAAAAGTATACCATGCGCAAAATAAAAAGTTTTCCTACTCGATTAAACAAGCGCTTAATCCCCCCAATACATTTATAATAAAGCTTTAATTTTGTTTTCTTGAAAAATAGCTTTCTAGGCTTCTTGCTCATAACTCAGGTCTCAAATGCATATACACACAAAGCTATCAGTTTTGTCATAGAACATAGCATTCTACCTGCTAAGCTTCCTTGATTACCTTCTACCATCCAGCTAAGCTTAATTGTTTGCCTGAAACACCACAGTATTTTGTCACCACTCATTCTCTACTGTTTCCCAAATAAAAGAAAATTCAAAAAAGTATAAGGATAGTAAAAGAATATTTCCTTCACCAGCTTTTTTGGAAACAAATTTATTACATGCTTTTAGCTAATGATAATTGGCTACCACAGCGCAGAAGTGATTTTGTATCTCACATTCTTAAAATTATGAGATCCAGCTCATAACATAGGTACCAGTTCTTAAAAAAAGAATAAAAAGACACCACAGCACACCGATTGAGAATGAGATGAAAAGATGACCTGTGAGAAAACAAGTACTTTCTTTAACATGTCAATGCTACCTGGAGACTGGCAGACTCAACTGTCTATCGTTGCATTAATTCTGTATTTACAGACACATGATAATACCTCAGAGCACATTATGCATAAGACTCTGATAGCTTATACTAGCAGGCACTGAAGGCGGAAGTTTCAATACAAGACACAAGAAGAGCCAGGATCATTTTTACAGCACATTCCATACAGGCAGAGCTCTTGCAGAGATACTTGTAATTAATACAGGCAGGATGGCAGCCATCAGTGCAACCTCATAGTCTGGAAGAGTCTGCTCAGAAATGTTGGGTGCATGCTAATTTCAAATGGAGCTGTTCAGTCAAACTAGAGGTTTCTGCAGTGCTCTCATTTCCACTAGTGTCTAATTATCTCACTGACAATGTAGGTGTCACACCTACCAGACCATCTCTGGATCACTCAGTGCAAGGCATCAAGTTGCTTATTAACGGAGGTAGTTGCAAAGACAACTGCAAAAAGGCAGGATGGCTCTCACTACAAGTAATTTGAAATTATTGTCAATTGTTTGACTCTGCAAGGTCCCAAAAACCTGTAAGCATCATTGCCTGTAAAAACATGGGGAATCCCCTTCTACAAAGAAGAGCGCCCAAGTAAGTTCCAATATTCAGACAAGTCACAAGCCTCAGTCAGATCAACACAAAACACTTTTTTCACTACAAGAACAGGGCAGCACTGGGACAGGTGCCCACAGAATGTAGATTTTCCAACAGCGAAGGTTTTATGGAGTTAGAGCAAGCCATGGCTGACCTGCTGTAATGTTAACAAGTGTCTGTCTTCAAGCAGCAAGCTTGACTATGTGACTTCAGAGATCCCTTCCACCAACATCTTACGAAACAAGCTAAAGAGGCCAAGACTATAGAGCTAAGGTTACTTGTGAAAGTTATTCTTTCACTTCACTGCTATGGCTGCACTGAGAGATGGTAACAGCAACGAGTCATGTGGCAAATCAGGCAAGGATTCTAGCATTCGGTATCCCTCAGAGAGGGACATACTGATGAGAATACTTATAGAGGCACTTGCTCTTCAGGCACAGAGGTAAGTGTATCAGGTAAGAATGACATCCGTCTGCTGCCAGGTGCACAGAAAAGCACAAGGTATAACTGCAATCTCCGCAGACAATATAAGGTTAAGCGTCTCCAGCTAAATATCAGGGATGCACATCCACACTCCATTTAGTATAGCATTAACCCAAAGATCAGTTTAGACACAGCCTTTAAAAGCAGTCATAAGCTTACCTCCATGACAACAGAAGATCTTCTCGTCCACAATGGCTGCAATAGGCAGACAGTTAAAACAGTCTGTGAAGGTCTTCCACAGCTTAATGTTAAATCTCCGCTTGCCTACAAGAACAGTGTGCGACATTAGGAAGAGAAGGCTGCTTTCTTAAAGCCAACCTGCTTTATATCACAACCTGACTAAAAGTGTTAGCAAACTGTCTTCACAGGGCTTTTTTTCTGTTAGCTTACTTAGGTTTCAATCTCCTGCAACAGCATTTCAAGGACAGCAGAAGAACAAATAATTCTCTAGAGTGACTTTAACCTTGGTTTGAAATGTACTTTTAGAAAGTTTCAAAGCAGATTCACTGAATATTGAAATCCTTGCAGTACAAGCGTTGCTACGAGAAATGTCTCCAAAACATAGTCTTAGTCTGTTAGTCTTTCAAAAGAAATAGGTTTTGCTTACATTCATCATAGAATCCATAGATCCGGTTGATGCTAGCACACTCATGATTTCCTCTTAGGAGAAAGAAGTTTTCCGGGTACTTGATTTTATATGCCAGTAATAGGCAAATTGTTTCCAGAGACTGTTTGCCTCTGTCTACATAATCTCCAAGGAAAAGATAATTAGCTTCCGGTGGAAATCCTCCATATTCAAATAATCGAAGCAAGTCTGTATACTGACCATGAATATCACCTGAATAAGAAAATATTTACCGAGGATTAGTGCAACAACATAAAGAGTACAGACATCAAGAACTTCAGTCAGCTAATCACTTTTTATTAATTGATCCTAATAAAAGCATTAAGATTTCCTTTAAAAACAGACTGGCAATAGGTATGAGAAAGGTGAGAACCATGTTAACAGTGCAAATTGAAGTGCTCACTAAATACATACAACCCACAGTATTTGCAGAACTGCTATGTCAGTTATGAAGTCAATTTGAAAACCAAAAGCTAAAGAAAACTTCACATTTAAGCATAAGCTTTCTAACCAAGCTCTAATTTGTTCAAATTAAAACAAGGTCAGAAAGACAATCTCTAATTGAACAGTTACATAGCCAGGAAGTCAATGTATTAAGAAAAAGTTGTCACGTTGTTTACTGCAAAAACAGATCAGTGAAGAATCTAGATAGACTAGGGAGAAACTGAACATCGTGCCAGCAGAGAGCACTTACTTCAAAGGTCAACTGCTTATCCTCCCATAACATTGCTGTACTAAGAGTCCCATCCCCCAGCATTTAGGCAAACTCCTCCTTTGATGCAATTACTCATGTAAAAACAGTACAGAGACTCAAAGACTGATATCCCTTAAAAGACACTCAACCCTGCAGTTATATCTTAGGAAAAATAACTGTCATGGTACCCATCACACTGCCAGCTTTAAAATTGAGCAGGCTTTCCGTGAAACAGCTCTGTGTGGCAATTATAACACCACAGTGTATCATATCAGACTAGCCAAAGCTAACTACGTGAGCTGCCTATAGGCCAAAGAAGATACCCAAGCTGCTCTACAGTAACTTGCAGAATACGTGCAATTTATTCCAGATGACTGTAGAATTCATTACCAAAGTGACTGAACACAAAAAAAGCTATGCAAGAATCCTTCAGTCCAAGCTGTATGCTGTTTAAATTCAGTACCTCCTGGTCCCTTACACTAAGCATTCCATAAATGCATTTTCACTTTTGCTGCTTCTTCAGTGGCAAAATCCTGACTTTGTTAAGCAGAGCTATACTCCAGTAGAGTGCTAGCTACTATGGCCTTAAAAAGGCAAAAAACCCAACACAGACATCTCTCTACAATTTCTTCCATCATCTTAAAAGAGAAAAAAGGTTCCCAAACCTGTATGCTCTCCAGTTCAGTTCTTAAAACATACAGTGGTAAGAAGAGTACATAGCTATATTTGTCTTTGCTTTTTCCATGAGAAATGCAATACTTCCTCCTTTAGGCAGCATTCTTCCTTAACTATTTCCCACTCAGGGAGAAAAATCACTTCCTAATTTCATTCTAATAATGGGGAACATTATCCACTACCCAACTCTAGAAACAATCTGAAGTTTCATGGGCTAAAATCATTTTCACATATGTTGCAACAAGAATGATTCCTATTGATAATTACAAATCTTCAGGTCACAACCAGAAGAAAACACAGAAGACTCCTCAAGGAGTCATTGCTATGCTGAGCCTAGTACTCCAGAACTGCACTATCAATACACTCCCCAGACTTCACCATCACCAGAATTAACTACCAAGTAAACATACTACAGAAAGAATATTATAATTGTGTTCTTTGTCTAGAACTACTTTCAGTTACGCACATGTGCCAGAGGGACCAAAGCACTTTAAAGGGTAAAGGAACATTTTATAGAAACAATTTTGTAAAGGGACGGAAGTATTTACTATTCCATTCAAGGCACTTCGCATTTTATAATACAGCTTCATACGGGCACAAGTTGAATTGAAGTCTACCAGATACAAAGCCTTACAGTAAAAAACGCACCTATTTTAAAATGGATGTTTACATAAGAATATCTTTCATCTTACATTAAAACACAGCCATTCAAGATGTAAAAGCTTATTTTGAACTGACTTGATTACAAGACAAGACAATCCTATAATGGTTCCTCAGGCATTGCCTAAACACACTAAAATAGTTCAAAGCATTACAGCTGCATATTTTGCTTTTGGTGAAAGTGATCATCTTTCTTTCACTTTTATCTAAATGCATCTTTGACAATTGCTCCAACATTAAATTTAGATGCACCTGACACTTCCTGGTGCTATCACAGTGTTCGGAATCCAATTTTAAAATAACAAATGCCTTATTCAACTGTGCATTTTCTACCCTATTACTGTGCACCTAATAGTCCTTTCAACTGTCTTGATTTAAGCAAATGAGAAACTAACTTTGAAGGAGGCTAATCACACTTTGCAAACCTTGACTTATGTACCATCTAAACATTTAATTTGAGTTTTCATTTTTTCTTTATCTAGGAATACATTGAGACTACTGTAATCTTTTCAGTGTAGCATAAACACAATGTGGTAAAGCTGGATTTTACCTTCAACTTTATGTCATTAGGCAAGCTGGTCTGGTTTTTCCTCCCCACCCTACCAAGCAATTAGTCATTTAAAAATGACTTTGCCATTAGTGTTTAGTTTTCTTTTTTTTTAATTGGTAATATCCTCTCTTAATATAAGAAACATTGCTACATTAGGTCTGCCACGAGGAAGCCTAGGAAGAAGCTAATCCATCTTTGAGCGTATTATTACTAACAAATTCAAAGACCGCTTCAATTTTAATACTATGACACTTTAAGACTAATTCAAGAAATTTTATGCTGAGTGTATCTACTGTTAATAACTTGAAGGATGATTACAAGCCAGTATTTGCAATACTTTTGTAACAGTTTTTTTACAAGCTTGCGTACCTATTAACAGCAGCATACTTTTGAAGAAGTCTAGTATCTTATAAGGGCTTAGAGAGGTAAAGAAACACACATTTTAGTTTTATCCATATTTGACAGTAACAATGATGTTTGTTAAAGCTTGCTGTAAAGCTCAAGGAATCCATTACATGGTAACTAAGTCTAATTTAACAGTCTGCATCCAACTATTTTTTCAAGTGAAAGACTATCAATGCTTTCTTCAACACTTTTTGAAGTATTCCATTTCACAACATGTAAAGATCTTTGTTTCACTTATGCTTTGAAGAGAGCAACTACAACATTAAACATTTGCCTTTTTTTTTTTTAAAGCAGCTAACTGCTTTTTGAGCTAGTGATTGAAAGAGTAGCAGCTCTGTGCAAGCAGTCCCTAGGGAAGTACAAGTGACAGGCTGCAAAATTTGCACTAGACAACAGCACAAGCAGCTCTTATGGCCAACAGAACTTGCTCCTAAACAGTACCAGGAGCATCAACAATCTACCAACTGTTAACTGCCTTTTCTTGACTTAATCCAATCTAAATTGAAAGTTACACCTAAGATTGTGAAGACCTCAGTCTAATCTGTATCACCCAAGTCAAGGACACTTGCCAATCTCAGTATCCTTCCAACCCACCTAGCATACAACTAGATTAAAACAGTTACATAAAACACATACATATGAAGTTTACATACCACAAATTTTCAGAGGCGCCTCTAGTTCCAGAAGAATAGGCTGGCTAAGAAATATTTCCCGTGATTTTATGCACAAGCCCCGAACTTCTGCTTCGGTCATCTGAACAATCTTCCCAGGACGACATCCTCGTACTGAAATGAGACATTTAACAATTGAAGGTAACTATCACACAGATACACAGCAATAGGTAAGTGCAGATGAGCTGTATTTGAAATCTATATTTGACAAAGAGCCAGCAGCATATTCCAACATATCTACCAAATGTGTTGGAACTACGTATTCCAACGAATTCTAAAACTAATCTGATACTGTAGTAACCTGTGCTTAAAGGTCTGTATGCATTCCTGTTAAATCAGGTTCTCAGAAAAGAACAATTCAAGCCTTGCTTTTGTCCATATTTGGATAATTAGCAACTTCAAAAGGGGTTTAAATTAACAATCCCATTATGCTAGGGTATTCACAATAGGCAAAAGAAGTCCTGATAAACAAAATCTGGAAAACGCTTCCACATTAGCACAAAATAAACTTCTTTAGGACTGTTGAGTTCAACAGGGCTATCTAAATAAAGAAAAAAAACACAGGCACATTTACCCTTTTGGCAGCTGAAATTGCCATATAAGAAACATCACACTAAAAACTATGAAAGTTTGACAAAACGTTCATTCATATATAATGGCTCCTGGGTTATTGGAACCTTTATGTCCAAACAAAGACATTCTAACTAGAATGAAACTGAATTCCTAAACCAGTAAGTCGGGTACTCAGTCCTGTATTTAGCACTAAGTTTTCAAAAGCATTCACATGTCACTGTACTGTAACCAACATCCTCTTGCAAGTTTATCTGCAGCTGCTTCTTTCCACAAATATCTACATGATTCCTCTGTCAGAGGCTTTAATGTGTCTTTAATAACATGGCAAAATAGAACAAATGTGTATGAACTTTGCCTGATGCAGTTCAGTCTTGCATCTCAGTGTAAACCAAACTTCAGAGTCCAAACTACTAAGCCAGAATGTATCAGTGTCTACAACAGGTGAACATCCTGTTCTGCCATCCGCTTTATATGGAAGCAGCATTCAGCATTAAACCACAGTAGTACCTACCAGAGAAGGCAGTACAAAACTTTAGCTGTTCAAATCCAAATGCTTTCAAACTCAAATCTTTTCCTTTGATTTCCACTTAGGTGCTAGAAAACATACTTTACAGAGGAGATCAGTATCATTATCTACATCGTGCAATGGGGAAAAAAGGATATGAAGGGCAACAGTTTGTCCTAGGTCACCTAGTACTACAGTCCAAAGTCTTAAGCTCAAAAAAGCTCTGGTTACCACTGCATACTTCTCCCAGTGTAACTGCACATCTGACCACTCCAACACTGTGCTATGATTTTTTTATTTTTAATAAACACCAGACACTCATTACACTGAGGTCAGGAAGCAGCCACAGGAATATATGAAAAGGCAGAAATGAAGAATGGTTTTCTAAAGCAGGGAAGAGAAGATGTGAAACTAGATCGTGGACAGCCACTTTGAGTGCCAAAATACCAGGAGGGCCAGCCTATCTGCAGTGAGGATTCACTGGAAATATTTCCCTCATTAGATCCCACAAGAACAAGGCTGTGGCATACAGGACTTCTTTCAGTGAAACTCTGAATCAGTACCAGGTGATATTTACCATATGGTAAGTCACATTCCTTTTGCTAATTAAGATTTCAACTATACTTGAGAAAGCAAACAGCTTTTTAGTAACACTTTTTTGTTGCTATTCTTCATGCATTAAGATGTTGGTTTACATATTAAAAGAATACAAAGGCAGACATTAGACACAAGCAAGGTGACTAGAAAACAATAAATGCCTACAGGCTTCCATTTCACCACACCTAAAACATCTACTAAATGATGCACTTACAGATACATCTTCAGCCCCATGGGGATTATTAGCAAAAAAAAATAAAAGTTGCAGGCTTGACAGCTTTACACAGGACTTGACTACCCAATTTGCCAGTTACCAAAATGCTCCAACAATCTCCACTTTCATAGACTTGCATTCTGGTGGCTTATAATGATCCCTTTCATAGTCCAGAAACTCATGTTGATAGGCACAATAAACTGTCACTACACATAAGAAAGATCCTACCTGAAAGAGCAGAGTCTTAATAACACAATGGCTATCATTTTATTGAAGCAATTGTTATATTTTAAATCCGTGGCTTATAGCATCAAGGTCACGCCACAGAAGCATGCAGCACAACTAGCTTTTCAGTCCCATTTTTCCCCTCTACAAACCATGCATTCTTTTAACCTGTTTTGATAAGCAATGAAAATCTCCTCTGTATTTAACTACTTTCATGTTTTGCAACACCACAATTAAGTCATTTTATGTAGATCAACACCAAGAATGACTTAACTGCACACTTGTTACATCAACTCTAGTTTTGGAACTCAAACCCAGGAGAGTCCACCACACACAACATTAACGTTACCCTAAGTAGCACCAGACCAAGCACAGAGTCCAAAATGAGACAGCAGTACAAGGAGGGCATTCATAACACTTAAAATAACTTTGATCCAATCAGTATTTCTTAGAATGCCAGCCTTTAGCTCCGTTTGCAGCTCACACAGAGGTTTAAACTTGGAACAACCACTTTATAGGAACGAGGTTTTAAGTGCTGTTGGATTTTTGCGAACACGCAGCTCCTGACTTCAAAATTAACTAACTGCCACAGTCAGTGCATCCAATGTCTTGATGTTAGTTCTTTATGTTTTACAGTAAAGCCTTAAATGTTGCAAGCCCTTAACAGACAAACCAACAAACAGGGCAGTGACTTATTACCACACTTCGGACTTTCCAGATAAGAAGTTTCTACAACTACAGCAAGTATGTCACTCTCAGAAGAGGTGACAACATACACTTAATGATTGCAGTTACTTCCAGCCCTTGGGAAGGGTACAAATGTGGGTCACCACACCTCTGCAAAACTGCCCTCCTCCCCCCTCCATCCCAACAGTCAGCAGCTCCACACAGTAAATATGTAAGCTCAGCTACATTTGAAGAAGTACAAAGCCTGGGGTTTCATGAGGAATAATCATCAAAAATATACTTAAGAGCCAAGAAGTTTTCTCCCACAATCCCCTGATCATCAATAAGGGTACTACATACAGAAAAATGAGAAGCTACAGTGACCCTGGATGCCTCAGCCCTTTACTGGATTCACAAAGGCATTGAAAGGTTTGCCAAGTAGTCATCTGCAACAGCTGTGCCACAGCTGTAGTACAAGACTAAGCACATCTTTCACCAGCTTACACTTCAACTGAAACTTGTTCAAGTTTCCTTGACTCAGCTGAGCACTGTATGGATTGTAAACAAGAGCATCTCTCACCACATTCAGTTTTTCAAAAGCCAAATCCCCAAAAGCAGATTTAAGAGGAGGTTATGAGAATGAGATCAGGAGTGTAACTGATGTTTTTCAGACTCATATGAATTACTATAGCTAACCATTCTTAAAACATGCAAGTCATAGCTGCATGCATTGTAAAATTTGTAGCTCACAAAAAGCCTTTAACAGCATTGGAAAACCATAATTTTTAATGGTTGTCATTTACCCAGAGCAGAAACAGCATCTCAACATTACAGGTAAATTAATTCTCTTTAATCTAAGATGCAGATGCTGTAAACAAGCTTTGATTTACATAAAAGTCTTCAGTAGGGACAGCAATTGCTGTTGTAATACACAATCCCACATGCACAGTGCTCTGCCAGAACAAGCCTTTGCTGCAAGGAGCTTAAAGCACAGTAACATAGCAGGGAATAAAGAGAATTAAAAGCAACTGCATGCATTGTACTGTCCTGCTATTATTTTAGCACAATAGATCCTATAGTAATCCAAAAGCTGCTCTATTCAATATTAAAATGGTCTCTGCATCTACACAACCTTTGATAAGCAACCTTAGCAAGTCTACTAAGAGCAATTAGTAATCAGAGACGTGAGCTGCACAGTGGCAGGAAAGAACTTCAGCAAAAATAATAATTTTTTAATCACTCCAAATTCATGCCAGAAAGTAGCAGACTATATAAGGCAATACTGGAGAGGAAAAAAATTAATAACACTAATGGAAGTGGGACAAGAACTGGCAGTTGCAAGTTCTACGAGCACTTTTTGCCATACTCGTTCATGAACTGAAGAAAATACGTTTACTCTAGTCTGTCACACCGTTTCTGGTGTGCCTCTCACTCTAAGTAACTAAGCCGCTCATTTTGTAGCATCACTAATAGAAGTTTCTTCAATTACCAAATCAGCTGCAGTATGCACAGCTGTCCTAAGCATTTACACCATGTTCTCCAATACCACACGTCCTGTTTACTGGACAAAACACTCATGGTTTTAGCATAACCTTAAAACCCAGACAGACTTCTCCTAAGTCTCAAAGAAATTGGGCCAGCATTATTGCTAAGTAGCCTTCTTTACCTACACTCTGCTTTTTTTTTTTTTGCAGGCATATGCATTTGTGTGGCCACACAGTAAAACACATCAGTGAACTGATCTTTTCTTTCTAGTACAAAGACACAAAAAAGCAAAAATGTAACCTAGATAGTTCCCCAAGCTGGAGAATACATCCACTGTGACCTTAGGCTAGGACTAGTGAAGGAATAAGCAGCTGGTTCTGCTTCTCTTCACAGCAGGTCCAGCCCAGCTTATGTCTGAAATTATGGCTTTAGAGATCTATTTTGCCAGAGTATATCTAAAAAAAACCCCCAAACTACAACACAAGACTGCAAGCATGCAATTTTAGAAATTGCACACACGAAATTTCCCCAAGCTTACACTCCCCCCAGACATTCTGTGGAACATTTAATGAATGGTGATTAACAACTACAACACTTAACTATTTCTTTTACTTCAGAGTACTTTGTAGTATTTTATGAATCCTGAGCAGAATGGATTTGGAAGCCAAAGGTGGCATTACCTATGACGTTGAAAACATGAAACAGTTCTTACATCGATTTTGGAAACATATTCTGAAGCTCTCTGCTCTCAGCATTTTTAAAATCCAAGTTACATATTTTCACAGGTTTAAGTCAGGAATCCTACACTGGATTTAAGAAAAGTCTTTCATTTTGGAACACAGAACTTTACTACCTCAAAATATTTCTCTTACTTAAATTTTTCAGCATCATCCAGAAACAGCCACTCCCTATCTTGCAGCAAAACACAGAGTTAAGCCAGCAACACAAGTTTTCAAAGTTTCAGAATTGCTGTAACAGAACTAACCTTAGAATGGCTTTCATTCATGTGTTACACTGGTGGACAACAGTAATACAAATGAAGCCCTGCCAGAGCTTTGCTCAATTCCATAAGAAGCATATTGCTGAATATACAGCCTCTCTGCATGGTGTATGCAGCAAAGAGCCTTGTACCTTTCCTAGAATACATCATCCAAACTCCCCACTAAAAATAAAAGAATCGGCCTTCTACGGAGTTTTTTCCCTGAAGAACTGTGCTTTTATATTCAAGTACTCTTAAAATCTTAATAAATTTGCCTTCACTGGATGGCCTTGATATTAAGTATTTTGCTGAAGAATACAGTGATTGCTTGTGAACTCATTTTACTAGGACTTATTTAACATCAAACAAATTCACTGCAGAGTAAGAGACCGCCCAAGCCTTTAATTTCTAACCAGGAAAATAGCCAAACAATAAAGTGCTCTTCTACCCAAACCTGAATTTACATTCTTAAAACAGATTGTATCCAGCAGAAGCTTCATCAGAAACTAGTATCTAAAATTGCTTCAGGGGATACCCAAACAAGCCCATGAAAACAACCCAAGTGTCCCTACACCAACCTCCACCCATTGTATTTGCTTTTCATAGGCCACCTGCTTCCATACACAGAGGTTCCATAAACTAACTGATGGTCCCAATCATTCTGTATCATGCATAGTTGCAGGAATTGCCAAATTCAAGGTTGAAGGACAAGATCATATTAGTTATTCCATTCTGTAAGCAAACTGTATAACCCTAATGCTTGTTATTGGTCTATATTTACTGTTTGCTTAATTACATTTGAACCTAAAACTCATGCAACTAGCAAAGCATAAGGTAGAAGCCTCTCATTATGCCGTATTATACAAAGAGACGGCAATTCCTATTCTAGTCCACTTGGAAGGCTAACCTAGCATAAAAATTTCATGAAACAAAGAATTTCAGCTTCTTTCTCAAAGTTTGACTTTCTTTTCCTATAAAGCACTCCTAATAAAATTCCTAAAATTGGAGGAAGTTACTTCATAACTCCTAGAAGTACCAACAAGAGAAGTTACTTAAGTTCTAATACAAAAAGCTAGGGTTTAACATGACTTTTGCACTTCTTCAGTTTCTCAGGTATTTAACTGGTTATGTGGGATATACACACAAAAGCTTTGTGTCAAACTTGATATTAAAAAACCCCACAAAACCACACAGAAGATCGTGCTGTGAAACCAAGGTGACCTAGCCTATGTACTAAGATAAATCACACAACAGTAAGAGAAGGCATTAATGGCATTCATTTCTATGTTCAAATTATGAACCAGATACATACCACATTAGAGGCGCCTCAGGTTGTAGTTAAGAGTAGATTTCCCCTATACACACACCCCCTTCACTGAGTGAAGCATCTGACCTTACTGGGTAATAGCCAAATATAGTATGGTTTACTTAAGTGCTAAACCATGTATTGTGGTGGGTTTTTTTTTTCCCCTGTTTCAAAAAGTTACATACTTACACTTGGTGGTCACTAACAAGCATTTAATTGCAACTATCAAATACCAAAAATCCTCTTACCTACATTAAATAAAAACACTGATTTTTTTTTTCCTTTTAGACTATGATTTAGCTGTACTTTGAGAAAGACACTGAATAACTCAAGTAAAAAGTGTACTGCAGACTATCAAAATGAAACAGTCACTGAATCATGTAGCTTTCAAGTGGCAAAACAGCCAGCCAGAATAAAGGAACACCAGCACACATTGCCTGACGCTGGGCTCTTGGCCTTCAGTGGAATTTTTTAAGCCAACTATCCCATTCGTCATGCACTTATAAAGCTAAAGATGAACTGGCTGATATCTGCACTGCTGTACAAACCCAGAAACAAACGCCATTCTCCCCTCTATCCCTTCTCCCTGTTTAATACAATACCTACTCTCCTAGAAACATACAAAACCTGCCTATTTTTTCCTCTTTCTAAAGACCATTTCAAAAATACATCCTTTACAAGAAGCTCCTTATTAAATTCTCCTTGTTTATTTTTCTAATAGCAGATTATCCAGTGATTTCACACCAAACCAGGTAATAACCCTTGTTTATTCAAGGTTCACCTCCACAGTTTGCTTATATTGTTCTGCAACAGATCATTAAGGCCTATTTTTCTTCTCTACAACCGCCTCTCTTTTTTACCATCAGTTACAGAGCCTGTGGAACTGCATGCGCTACTACTGTATCACATCAGACCATCAGGCTGGCTGGATAGGTTAATTAGTTAAGACACTAACCAAACAAGAAATACATTACTGACCATAATACATTACATACTATATAATACAGTAGCTTTACAGCATTTAAAACTAATAAGGAAAATCTCAAATATTTCATAATCATTTAAAATCCAACTTTCATTTGAAATATTGAATAATATTCAAATTTTTATCTTTATCACAACCTGCAAGACCTCTGAAATCAGAAGAATCTGAAGGTTGCAGCTTTCTTAGAAGACATCACATGACACAGTAAGAACACTACACAACCAGCTTTTATTAAGACAATCATAAAAATCACACTTTGAGCTGAACATTGAAGCAATAACCATTCTCCATGTCTACTGGAAGCTTGACAACTCTCTTCTTCGATAAGTATTTTCCCAGCTCCCATGACAGATTAGTACTATCAGAACTAGCAACCCTCCTAACCTCACCAAAAATAATTTTGGTTTAGAGCAGATCCACATTAAATTCCACCAACTGAATTCAAGCTGTTAATTTGAAATAGGTTAGCTAGTTTTAGGCAAGCACGACGTCTTGCCTAGGCAAGGTAAATTTGCTTGTACAGCTATATAAATAAACCCTCTTGACAGAAATCCAGCTTGTATTTAAGGCTACTATACCTCTGGGTCCCCCACCCGCACCCCGAGTACATCCTCTCTTCCATGTAATGAACTCCTTAGTGTTTATCAAGACAGACACCTATATATTTGAAAGCATAGAAAGTCTGGTCCAGGTTGGCTGCCTGATACCCAGAAATTTTAAGAGACATTTACAGCACAGAAACCCAAAGTCCACCACCCAGACAGAAACACAGTAGTCTTACTTAACACAATGCACAGCCCTCTTTACAAGGTCACACATATTGCAGCATCCTCGCTGGGATACAGAGGGAACTTTTCCCTACATCAACAAAGCTTAAGTTAGCTTAGAGCCTGGCTTAAATGTAAACCTGGTGTATCAGTTTAGCTCACAGAGGGATACATGGTGTGCCTACACAGGGCAAAACACAGCATATCCCACATCTGCTGTACTCATGACAGTCTCGCGTGAGTACATACTCCTGTGTTGCCCACAGCTAGAATGGACTGGGAAAATCTATCCACCAGATGGCATAGCTGGGAAAGTAGGAAGGAAAAAAAACAAACCAAAACCAAGAAAAGTCAGCACACTGAAGCAAAAATGAGGCAATCATCTTTTTGTGTACCATAGCATAAGTAAGCCTGACCCATGACTAGAATTCTGAGTACTAGCGCAAGAAGGAAACACTCTTAAGACTAATTTGGCTTATTCACTTTCATGGTCACACATCAGTCAAAGTGTTTTAGCAGACCTATGGAATTTTGTGTTCACATGACCTGTAAGTCTTTGAAAATTCACTTATGAGTGATTTATCAAAAGAAATCTTATAATAAAGCTAAAAGTATCTCCAAGATCAGTCAAGCACACATCTAAGAGCACTAGCATCTTCCTCATTCTGCTAGTAAAGAAACAGAAATGGGAATTCAAGTCTGGAAGTAGGAGAAATAAGAAAAAACATTGTTACATTCAGACTTTAAGCATAGAGTATACACTTTAGTTTTACTTTCCTCTAAATAGGCATTATTTACAGGGTATCATTAATTAGCAACCAAGTACTAGACACACTGCAAGATAAAGTCAATTCACAACAAGCTGTTACCACTCCTAAATTCACCAATAATAAAGAGGATAAGAACTTGGTATATACAAAAGAACATGGAAATGAAAAGCTAATGTCCGAGAAGACTATCACCATGCATTACACTATGGTTCAGTTGAGTCTTCCTGAAAACTATCCCCAATTTAACTCAGGAGTTAACAATCTGGCTTCCAGCACTCCAAAGATCACTAAAATAACTACACATTCAAGATAAGCAAGCATGCACACATGTTGAGGGCTGAGAAGACGTTCTTGATGAATTCTCCAAAGCATCCTGGCTATAAGCCACCTCATATTGGTATCTCAGAAAAAAAGAAAAAACCCAGCACATGGAGGGTAACATGATCTAAGTAGCTAATTTCAATCAAGAGGCAAGTTGATGTGTCATATAACCCAAAAGCTACATAGTCTAGAGCAACAAGGGTAAAAACAGTTAGAGTAGCCTAATTAAAGCAAGAGCAAGAACTCATGACAGCTAATATCACAGCCTAGAAACAGGTGTCACCAACCAGCAACCCAACAGCAGCAGGGAAGTTTCCTGTTGCTGTGGCTTTTGATATGTATTTGCTATCCCTTAAAATTTATATGCAGCAGCCACAGAAACGCAATGGTAGACTGCTAGTCAAACTTAAAGCCATCCATTTCACTTAAAGTAACCAAAAGGATTAAATATGTACCACATGACAACATTTCATAAAACTGTCTTTTTATTATTTCAACATGCATTTTTACAGCTCAAAAGCCATGCTTCCTTATCCTTTAAGTCAAAAGTTGAAGTGGGAGACAAAAAAAAGTTGCTTTAAACTAATTAATTGCTCCAGAGATAAGAGTCAATAGAATTTTTTCTGCACGAGCAGAGTGGGGAGGGATCCATACTCACTTTACCAGAACAGGTCTGCTAAGCAACAGCATGAGCTCCGGAATGTGAGCTGCCAATTGTACAAAAAAGAAAAGCTTCATTGTGAAACACTACTATTCAAACCACAGCTTAAAATATTGTGTGCTAGCAGTACAACAAATAAAAGATGTTAAATGGAAGCAAAAATAATTCAAGCACAATGCCTTTTTTTCCAATTAAAACCTGCAAGAATCTATTCCCTTTTAGATACAAGATGTTGTACAAGGCACCCTACTACTCTTAGTAGGGGACAAGCAGAGAAAAAACACCTCATTTCCCTTAAGAATCTTCCTAATCTAGGCTCAGAGGGAGAAAGAGACTGAGAAAGACAGATGAAAAATTCTAAGCAAAGCTTGGTTCACAAGTAGGACATACATATCCCTAAAGATTAAAGTACTATGGAATACAAAGCACAGATTAGGCTGCTCGGACACAAGGCACTAAATCATAACCCAAAAAGCTGCAAAGTTGCAAGACAAGTACTTATAGTGTATGTAAAAGGTATGGAACACATATTTTAAAAGCCTTAGTTAAAAATAAAAAGGATAAGCAGAGTAATATTTAAATATTAGAGAACAGAAGAATCCAACAAGTTGCATACCAAAACAGTGCAGAATCCCCTTCTCTTAAAGCAATCTATATTTAAGTAACCACTGATGAGCAAAGAGGAAAAGTACCTTTCAAATATATTTTGTAAAGTGTGTCTCAAAAAAACCCACCACCACAAATATACAGGTATCTTGATGTCCCCCAAAAAATCTGCACTATGAAGTCAATGTTTACTAGGTTACTGTTTGGTTTATCTTAAAATCCTACCTACTAATTTAGGTTTCAACACCCAGAAAAAGAAAGCTTTATCTGTATTAGTGATCAAAGATAAACTTCAGCTGATGATACCTGCAGGTTTCTTCATACTGTACTATATCACATACCTTAAGTCACAAACATAAGCACAATTACCCAAAGCCTTTATGTATTCTAAAATACTGATTTTATTGTTCAGAATTGTTTCACATCTAAAAGGACAGACAGCAACTACTAAAAAAATCCTCAAAGCTCTAAAAACTCTGCTTTGTAGTAACTCAGCTGAACAAAACTTTCAGACTTACAAAACTTGTTTCACTTCCAGAACTGCACATACTCCATAAATTCCTTTCTATATGCCCTGTGCAAAGTGATCCAACTATCCAAGGAGTACAGCAACCAAGCAAGCGAACAGTGCATACCCATGCATGTATTCTCCTCTCCAGCTTCCCAGGTATTTGTTGAATGTGGAATGAAAGATTAATGGGAGAAGAGGCCTAAGAAGACTAAACATTCAAGACATAACTTAAACAGAAAAAAAAAAATATCTAGGAATAATTCCTCAGCTTCTCCAAAAACAGGGAGTAAGTCAATTTCCCCCTTATTTTAAAGGAAAGGCTCACTATTTAACACACACACAAACCCCTTCATAGCTTTTATTAGGCATCCATGAGAGCCACTTTCGGAGAGTGCCCCGTAGGCAGGCAGAGGAATGTCAGCACACTAAATCCCTCCGCTTCCACTGACACTCACGTACATACAATTCCATATCTAAGGCCGCTCGTACACATAATTTTAAGCGCGGCAGACTGCGACGAACCCAACGGGAGGAAGGGATATCGCCGCCCGTAGCTCAGTCAGCGAGGCTTCCCCCAGCTCGCCCCTCCGCCCGGCAGCTGCAGCGGGGTAGGAAAGGGAAGAAGGAAAGCGAGGCCTTTTATTTTCCTTTTTAAATAGGAAAGCAGCCACTTCACCTAGGCAGGGAGGACGGACCCCCCGCGCACACACCAGCGCCGACAGGACGCTTAAACGCGCCCCTCCGCCCTCCGAGGGGCCGGCAGGGCCGGGCCCGGGGATGGGGGCCCCGCCAAGCCCCCTCCCGGCCGCCACCCCGGGCCCGGCGGCTCTGGGGGAGGCGCTGCCCCCGCTCCCCCGGCCGCACCGCGGGACGAGCCCGCCCCGCCCGCTCCCCCCCACACCACACACACACACGCACCCCGCCGGCAGCCCCGGTTCCCGCGGGGCGGCCGAGGCGGCGGGAGAGGCGGCGGCGCCCTCTCGCCCTCCGCGGCGCGGCAAGCAGGCGGGGCCGCCCGGCGCCTCGCTCACCTTCCAGCAGCCGGGTGATGAGGCTGTCCACGTTCAGCTCCCCATCCGCCATTTTGTGGCGGCCAGACTCGGTCCCGGGCGGGGAGAGGGCGGGGTGGAGGGCGCTTCACGGAGGAGGAGGAGGAGGAGGAGGAGGGAGGAGGAGCAGGGAGCGGTGGCCGCAGACTACAGTGGCTCCCCCCCACCCCCCTCCGACAGTCCCCTGCGGCCGCCCGGCTTCTCCCGCGCTGGCAGCCGAAAGCGCCGCGCCCGCTCCCTCACCGCTAAATGGGGGGACGCGGCCACCCCTCCTCCCTGCGCCTCCTCCCCGCCTCAGGAGCAGACAGGGCGCATGCGCGCCCTCCCCCCGCCCGGCTCGGTCGCTCCGGGCACCACGCAGGCGCCGAAGGTGCTGGCGGGCTCCCGGGGCGCATGCGCAGAGCCCCACCGGCCCGCCCGCGCGCGCCCGTGCCCCACGGGTCTCCCGGTAACGGGGTGGGCGTGCGGCGCGACGGGCCTCGCTCGACGGTCCGGGCCGGTCACCCGCCGGCCTGCGGGTCTCGCAGGGAGGGAGCTGCCCGGGCCCTGCGCCCCGAGCTGGGCTTCCCTGCGCTGCTTTCTGCCCGGCCCCGGCCTCGGAGCTGGGGGGCTCGCAAGCCAGGCCCCCGCGGGGCTTCGTGTGGGGCAGCCCCTTCGGGCCTCCGCAGAGTGAGGGACGAGGAGGCCTTTCCTGTCACCACACCAGTCCCGAAGGGTTGGGCTGCTCCGCCGGCTGCCTCTGTAACTCGGGGAGCAGCCCCGGGGACTTCACCGTGGATGTGGGGACCCCTGGCACCTTCCATGGTGCCCCAGCTCCTTGTGGCGTGTTACTGCAGGAGAGTGGTGCCTTTGCCTGAAGAAGAGGTGACGTTGGCGGCCATCAATGATGGACAAAAGGCAATAAAATGAGTCCTAGTAGGCTGCGCCGTAACCTGTGTGTCACCCCTTCTGCTGAAACTGCGCCTGTGAAACCTCACGGTTTATTAAAAAAATCTGTCAGAACTGGAATGGCCAGTTGTGCTCTTTATAGCCCTCCTCTAAGACAGTTGTCAGAAAAACCTCCTAACCAATGTGTGGCTGGACTTGCTCAGAGTACTTTTTTGGTGATTTCTGAAACTTTTTTTAAGATGAGTGCTCTAAAGACACGTTAGTTTACATACTTCTGTCAACAGATGCTTGCCTTGAATGGACAGAGAAGTGCTTTAAAATGTAGGTGGTGAAAACATCTTGTGAACTGGGACAGCAGACAAATACATGTATGTTGACAAAATAACAAAGTGCAGATGTTCTAGAAAAAACAGGCTGCTTATTTATATGCCTAAATACAGATGTAGAAACTCATATCTGTGAGCTTGAACTTGAATTTTTCCATCAGTCTATACAAGCCAGCAAAATCCTTTCACCTTAAATAATTTCAAAACCCATTTTTTATCTGTTGATTAGGAGAAAATGAGTATGAGCAAAACAAAAGCAATTAGGACAAGGCAGGGCAATGATTAGGTGTCAGATGATGCTAGGTGTCCAGACAGTCAGGTAAAAGAGCACTTTTGAAATACCTACACAATGGTAATAAAGTTTCACTTGATAAACTGAAGGAAGGGGAAGAAACTCCAGAAAAGAAAACTGATTTTGTATCTCCATTTGTAAGCAGCATAAATGGAAATGTAATTCCAGCTCATCTGCTGGAAGCATATACAGCTTCTTGTATTCTATTCTTCCTTGTTTTTCAAATTCTGCTGGTAGTGAAAAATCTAAATATCTTGAAATATTTTTCTTTCTTTTTTTTTGTCAAACTAGGAAAAATAATTATTCAGCTTTTAAAAGGATCTTCCTTATCCCAACTACTTTCTTGCTGCCAAAACTAATAGATCCACAGCCCCTCTTGAGCTTTTAGGAATTGTCCCAGTTTCATTTCACACAACCGAACTGCCCTGGAGGTTATTTTAAGCCATCACAGTATCAGGTTCAGACATCATAATATTACATTATAACAGAACATTCTGCATTGACAACAAAACAGGGGTATGAAATTATCTTCCACTGTGGCATAAAGATACAATTAATTTGTCTTCCAAGACTCCAGAAGATACTAAACTTTCAGATACACAGAGCAAAACATAATTCCATAACAACTGTTTTTACGAGGCATGTCAGCATGTTCCAGAAACAATTCAGTGGCATATCATAATAACAAAATAATAAGCGGAGATGCTATGGACCAGAACAAGCTGCAAAAAATGCCTCACTGATTTCCTTGTAGATGCTGTGCCACTGTCTTACTTTATTTTACCACATCCCATCTGAACCCGCATTGACCTGTATCGCTCGTGCCCTTCCGTTATCGAGAATCTCTGGTAAATACATTAAGCTTGTTTTTTTCTACTCCATTTCACTGCCACTCTGTTTTCTCAGTTTTCTTGAGGGGGCCGATGGATAGCTGGGTCATAGGATGAGCAAAGCCCGCTGGTGCTGCCCTTGACGCCAGAAGCATGGCACCTCACAGGACGCCTCTCTGTTCCCATCACGGCTGCGTTCCACCTCGCACACCACAGCATGCCTTCTTCCCTCCTCCTCCCTCGGCCCCTGCGGTGGGAACGTAGCTGGGTGACGGAGTCACTCCCCAGCTGCACGTGCGTTGTCAAATGGGAGGGTGGTCACCTCCCTGCGCTGCATAACCCTGTAAGGTTCGCCTGGCTTTGTGGCTCGAGCAGGGAAACAAGTACGTGAGTTTCCCCCTCAGTGGGTAAAACTCGCCAGGTTCCGTGGTTTACCTTGGCGTAATCCCAGTACAGCACATAGAATGAAAAGATCACACAATGAGGCCCGTTGTCTTCTGTAATTCAGAAAGAAATAGTTAATGTAGACTGAACGTGTTTTCTTTGATCAGGGGGGAGATGTTCAGTAATTTTTAGCATTATACCACACACAGATGCAGACCAAAGATATCCGCTGGTGATTTAAGTAGCAGGAGGAGCTGAACATTGCTGATACCTGTGGCAAATTCCCATTAATAATGTTCAACTTTATAAACTTCCTTTCAGTTATTTTGACATTTCCTCTTATGTCCACCAACGTGGCTTTGCTTCTAACTTTTCCCTACTTGGTCTCAGTGTTACTTACCCTAAATACCCTGTGTGTCAACTTTCCCCTCCTGATAAGGTGATGCCGTCTCAAAGTGTCCTTTGATTTGCACTGCTCTTCTGCTGAGTTTAGAAGATTTGAAGGACAGACATTTCCAAAGAAGGTGGCAAAAAAATTACATATTAGTAAGTATCATTCCCTAAACTGTGGCTCTCTAGACATGAGTTCTTACTTAAGCTGCTGCAAATTTGAGACTGTTGCATCCCCAGCAGCAGAGCACTGTCTCAGCATCTCTGACATTACCTTCTCTTTCCTAGTAACCTTCCGCTGGTTCAGCCAGTACTTCTGCTTCTGTTAGTGCACTACATGCACTTTTAAGTTATTTACTACGCCTTTGTAACCGCTGCTTTCAAAAACCATGGCCCCAGCTACGCTGCCCTCCTAGGTCTGTCATCAGTGACCTGCTAGACAGCACACAGCTGTATTTTACAGCTCCATCCCATCACTATAGCTTGTTTCTAATATACTGTCACCTTCACCGACTGTAACTCGGGGCTGACTGCTGCTGTTATGTAGATGGGAGGAGGAAGCTGGGAGGAGCCATGTGGTTAGTTTTCGAGCGTGTAATTAGCAGCATATTCTCCCTGGGTGGCGACAGCTGGAGCACCGCTGCCTCCTCAGTGGCCTTCTTCAGTTTTGGGTTTGAGACAGAAACTAGTGGTCCAAATCAGCAATGTATTTTCTTAGGATAGTTTATTTACAAAATATTCAAAGGTCCTGTTTCTTTAGTCAGAAATGCCAAGAAACTATATCGAGGTAATCTCAAAATAGGCAAAGACTGCAGATAGATTATCACTATATTGTCCCAAAAGTTTAGATTCAGAGGCAGGTGCAGAAAACCAAACTTTACGACCCTTTTCGTTTCCCAGTATTTGCACTAAAGCTGGGTAAATAGTAAGTTTCGTTATATCCTTTTAAGATTTAAAAAAAACTCCAAACCAACGAACCCAAACCAGTACTTTTCTACACTGAGGTAAAACCAAGGCTTTCTCAACTTCCCTGAGAAATTAGAGAAGAAGGAGGACAGTCTCAAAGCAGCCAGTGATTTGGGTTTGGAAGCACGTACCTAGGATGTGAAAAACTCCTCTGAACTGAACTGAAGGGAAGTTGTGGCTGCCCCATCCCTGGAAGTGTTCAAGGCCAGGTTGGATGGGTCTTTGAGCAACCTGGTCTAGTAGGAGGTGTTCCTGCCCATGACAGGAGGGTTGGAACTAGGTGATCTTTAAGGCCCCTTCCAATTCTAACCATTCTATGATTCTATGATCTGCAGCACCCAAGGCGTGTCTCTTGGTATTGCTGTTCGGAACTGCAACCCTTCATATAAATAAATGTCCACTGGGGCAGGGACTGGAGTCTGGATCTGTGTCAGGTGAATTCCCCAATCATTCAGCGATAGAGCTGGTCTATCTGTCTTGGTGTAGCTACCATAGTTTGTAGAAATAGTTAAATATTAATCCAACCAAAAAGGCAGGCTATTATTAAACGAACACCATAAATATTCTACATATGTTTTACACTTATTCTTTCCACTTCAAAGAGCTAACAGGTAAGTCAGACTCAGCCTCCCCAGATTCTTGTCATACATTTGCTCATCATTACCTGGGCAACTTCGGTGAGCTCTCATTCTTAATTCCCGCATTTATAAAGTGCGAATAATAACATATGTGAACCTTTCCAGGGAGTGAAGAGACATAACTGAAATACTTGAAACACATGATGAGATCTTTGGTTGAAACACAAATGCATTTGCTATAATCATCAAAGCTTTAGTAATAGTATTTTTTGAAGAACAAGATTTTTTTTTGTAGATTAATACTGACCCTTAATTCCCATGAGCGTAGTATGTCCTCACTGGCCTTTTATGCATACTTAAAAAGCAGGTCAGGTCTAGGTGTTCCCTTATTTTCTCTGGAATTAAAACAAGAAAACATTGTTGAAGTCAAAAACCAGCAGTGAAACAGTTAAGAAAAGACAAAAGAACAGACATTTCAACCCAGTAAGTGGGACTTGAAAGTCTGTCTGTGAAAAGAGCAGCTTCCCCTGCCCCATGCCGATGGCTCCCAGCTGGGTCAGAGAGCCTGGGCAAGACCAGCGCTGCCTTGAAGGCAGGAGAGAGCCTCCCAGGAGCCGCATGCAAAACAAGGACAAGGTGAGGCGTAGGTATCACCAATTACTTCATCTCCCGGTGTCAGAACTACTTAAAAGTGTGAGGAGCTTCCCCCCCCATNGTCAGAACTATTTAAAAGTGTGAGGAGCTTTCCCCCCCCCCATTATATTTATTAGCGTATGACACAATCTCAGTTCCCCTGGCAGCCTGTCCTACTGCCCACAAACTATCAGAAATACACAACACCTGCTGGGGCGTTATTCCCCAGGCGAGGAAGGGGGAAGGACTTCTGAAGCAAAACAAGGCAAATAATTTGGGCCTGTGGGATCTGCAGTTTGGGGAATGTCAATCGAGCTTACTATTCCGCTGCTTTGGAGAGAAAAATGTTCTTCTCCTCCCGTTTCCCAGGAAGGAACAGCTGCGAGAACTGCAAGTGTCTGCATCCATTTTCCTAAGTAAACACGGGAATATTTAGTTTCAGCAAAACCAGATGGTTTATGCCCTGTGAACACGCTGGCATTTGACACTAGCAGCCAGAGTTGCACAAAGTGTGTAGAGCGTTAGAAACAACTCCTTTAAACTCGGGGGCCCAACACAAGAAATGAAAGTTCTGAAGGGTGTAATAGTAGACTTACAAAAAAACAGCCTTTTTCCAGGGATCTCCGAGTGCTCTCTAAATATTATTAATCAGAGTACATAACAGTCCACAAAGTAATTAAATTTTGATAGACATTTCTCACAGAGGGTTACACTGAAGACGAGAGGGTAAATGAGTTCCTCCGGGTTATGCAGTGAGTCACGGTCTAGTCTCCTGCGTGCTCTGACTGTCCACATGTCTCTCTTCTTGCTAATGCCTCTCCAGCGTGCTGTGTCCTCAGCCATATTCCCAGGACATTATTTTTAAATGTGCAACCGTTACTGTTAATAGCCCAGGGATGGGACTGCGGTGGATGCAGCGTGCATCGCCATAGCTGGGACATCTGAGCGCTCTGTGGGGGATTTGTAACATGCTGGAGACATTTGTGAACAGCGCTCAAACCTCTTGCTAATGGCAGTCGCAATGGGTGTTAAGTGTCTGAAGATGCTTAATTATTTGGTGATTTTTATTGATTTGTGTTGCTATTGCTTAACATAACTCTGTAGTAACAAGGCACCTCTTTTCTACCAATCTGAAAGTGGTTTTCAACCGCTCAGTAATTACACTCTGCGGTTCCAATAGGTGCACCATTTTGTTGGACTACTGGGAGGCCGATGCGGTTTGCTCAAGACTGAAGAGCGAGGCTCAGGGGGCTTCAGGCCTGGTGGTCGCTGATGGCTGCAGCACGTGTTCCTGAGCCAAATCCAAAGCTGCTGACTCCCCGCCGTCTGCTGCATGTGGAAATAGGCTTGGGAAGGACTTTTCACTTGCAATTTCAGAGTGAACCTGCCCGCAGAAGCATGCCAATTTTCTGGATCACCTAGGGCAATGCGTATTTGTTGTGAATCCCTCAGTACTGCTTCAAAGTCCTACAGCTGTGAACCCCTAAAGCGTGTCCTGGTTGCAGGATGCAGCAGAGGTCCAAAATGTCTCCTTAGGTGTTGGTTTCCTTCGGTTTCCAGGAGAGAAGCTGTGTTGTGCTCTGGTTTATCCCACCGTCTGCACGGCAGAGGGTGTGCCACCGAGCACGCCTGCCCCGCAGTTGAGGCAATGCTATAATTTCATATGCTCCATGATCAGCATTTTGAGAGTTTGAATTTGCTATTTCTCCATTATGTAATTACATAATAATAATAATAATTTAACTAACACAATGTACTTGGACTTTTGCTGTTGCTTCTTATGTAAATCAGAGATATTTAGCAATATGTTACCAAACGGGTACGTGTATTTCAGAGTGAGATGTAAGAGGTTACTTTGATTCAGAACAAATAAAAAGGCGCTGTTGGGAAAACCTGTTTTATAAAGAAAGAACTATTTCGTTATAAATCTTCATCCTGTGGCTCATTCACTAATGTGGAAACTCCAGTGCTTCAAGGTATTTAAATTGAAACAAACAAACCCCACAGTATTTTCTGCCTTTTTAGAGAAATTCAGATACTTAATTTAGATTCAAAACTGAACTGATATACAAGTGAGGGATTTGAGGCTGAATTTACATAAAGTAACATAAATCACTAACAAAACATGGAGGAAATAGCTAATCTTTAGGTACAAAAGAACATTTATTTTAGTTGTTACTCTGCTCATAAGAAGCAGATACTCCGTATTAAAGTACACTTCAGAAAAATTACAAATAAATTTAAAGTCAAATTTAGATATCAAAATGTGTCAGATACCTTGACTTCTACTAAATTGTAACACATGCTACTCATTCCTATTAACTTATGTAGTATTTTTATCATCTATCAAGTAATCTAATTTATCCTAATTGTTCCAAAAATAGTTCACCCGCATACAGTATGGCTCAGAAGAGCCACATCACTGTGGCTAGGAGCGATGGGTCACACTGACAGATTTAAGCCTGGAGTCAGCAAAACCTAGACTTACCCTGACAGCCCAGGTGAGCTGGGCTAAGAGGAGATTATTACCTGCCCTAAGTGGGTTTTGGGACCCAGGAAACTACAGGCCAGTCAGCCTCACCTCCATCC